>OY728153.1:1716460805-1717710805 GCA_963277665.1 Viscum album
TTTAGGTGTAAAAGTGTGAACTCCCTCGAACTCTACCAATTAGTTTGTAACATCATAAAAATATTTTTTACTCTTATAATTAGGGATTTCCCCTTTAGAGTTATGATAAAATTTGACAGGATTTATTATTTCAAGAAGGGATAGCAATGAAATAGATTTTACTAAGGGTTAAACTATGTCCTAAACTTTATCTCTCTAAACCTCAACACCAACATCAAAAAATTCAATGGTACATAAATTAAAGTTTTGAAACATATGTTCAAAAGGGGAAACATTATTTTGCTGAACAGAATCAAAAACACTTGAACTAATGTGTAATTTCCCTTCTAAACAACTATTTGAATCTATATGATCATTTTCACTCAAATCATTTGAGTATATAAGTTAAAAAAATGGATGAAAATTTACTTGATCATTCAAATATTTGGGTTTTAAAATTTTAAATTTTTTTTCCAAAAGATCATCATCAATTAGAAATTACTCAACATCTAATTCTTATGTCATATTAATTATGCCTAAATCAATTGTGTTATTAACCTCACATTCAAGTTCACAATACAAAATATGATTCAATATATAAATTTCTATTGATTATCCTAGTAATATTAGATCAGGGGGAGAAATTTTCAATTCAACTTCAAGGAATGGAATTACCAGATTGTTTAAATTAAAATATTTATCCTCAAGTCGGTCAATAGTATTTTCCATTTCAGTTCATAGAATTTAAGAAAAAATATCTATTTTTAGATATATCAAAAAATATCATCAATTAATCTCTCTTAAAAGATTATTAAATCATCTTCTAAATCATCCATCATCTTTAAAGAGAATGATGGGTTAAAATTTTAAAAATATGGAAGTGTGGTTTTATATTCAGGTTCAAAAATTTCAGATTCAATGTTTTAAAAATTATTCTTTTCTTTCAATGTGTACTCACATTCATGTTTAGGTTAATTATTCAAAAACTCAAAAATGTTTTGGGAATATTTTTTTACAATTAAGTTCTTATTATTCAGATTCTCCCCAACCATAGTGATCGTGTTATCAAAACATCCAAAAGAGTGGATTTTATCAAATATAAGAACCAGTTATAAGACATCATATTATATTTCAATCTGGGTCTATTATTTCAAAAAATTATCCAACTAAACAATAGTTATGTTATTTATTTGATCAATAAATCTAATTTTATTATTCTAAGAGTTGTATAATTCTATATTTGGTCCTTTTTATTCATATTCATCGATGTCAATTATTTCATTCTCAGGTTCACTATCACTCTCCGCTTCATTTCCATTTTCAAATCATCAATAAACATTATCTACTTCACTTATTTCTTCTTCTTTTTATTCTTAAAACCTATACTATAATTATAATAGGATACATTCAAACCATTTCATTTTTTGATCTTTATTTTGATAATTTCTAACTAAAATTGCATGGTTTTTATTTAAAAATGAATTACTAGCTTCCATTGTAGCATCCATACTCGATTCAATTTGGTCTATTTTTTCTAGGATGTTAGATTGAGGATCAAATTCTTGTTTTATCTTTTTCAATGTAAGTGGTATATTTTGGATTTTTATAGACTCACTTCTATGAAGTGTTCCCATAAATTCCACAAAAAACACAAAAAAGTTCGTTACGGTTCCAGTTCTTATGAATTTAAATTTTTTATAACTAAATCATATTAAACACAAATTCAAGAGAAAACACGGAGAATTTATGTAGAACACAAGTAGTAGATTTTTCTAGTAATTTTTTGTTGTTTTTTATATTTTTTTATATGTTTATTTGGATTTTATAACCCTTATAACACTCAACACATGCCTTCCTTGGAAAAGATGCCAAATATTTATAGGGATAGAGGTTTTCTCAGTCCTCAAAATTAAATTTATTACCTACACTAGTATAGCGGAGGAGGGATGAACTAGAGGGAAAGCAATAAGATGTCATAAGGGATTCAAACAAGACTACCCCACTATTGTCAGTAGCAGGGAGAATGTACTCATAATTTTTTTATAAATTTTTAATTTTTTAATCAATAATGATAAAATGAGGTTGACTATGATACTATGTCTTATAATAATTAATGATGAAAATATTGTGAAATAATAACATAAAAAAGTGAACCATGGATTAGGGAGAAACAAAATCAAATTGTGTACATGGGATTTCTAAACTACTAGTTAAAAGGTAAACAAATTCTCTACTAAGAATTGAATCACTCCTCAAAGAAATGCTGAAGAATCTCCCTCTCTAGGAAACATATCAATTAGTATATTATTTCATAGAGTTCTCCACTCTAGAATAATTTGAACTGCTTAAGAATTTAATAAAGATAACTATTGTAATTAAACTCTCCATAAACATCCAATTTTAATGAAAGTAATGCTTTGATAAATGTATTTAAGAAATACCTCTCCTATCGATCATGAATTTATGAATTTTAAAATAGTTAAGCTATGAACTATTAAACAAATATACATTATCAAAATCGCTAACGGATTATGATTTTGTAGAAAGAAAAGTAAATGTAGAAATCTAAAATAAAATCTAGTAGAATTAATACTCATGAGATAATCTTTTTAGTCTACTATCATATTGATTACAATAGTGAAAAATATTATTATATAGTATTATAAATTTGGAACAAATATAGATAAATTACTCCCCTAGTGCTGCACTTCTCTTGGGATCCTTGGCCTTCAGGACTTCCTTCTATCCAAGTCTCCTAAATCTACTTCACTCTCCCAAGAAGTTGGTGTGGAATATGAAATGAGAGTCATTTCATCACTTTTACACTTCTCTTCATTTTTTACACTCTCATATTCTAGTTGGTCACCTTTTTTACCACTTACTTTATCATGTCCCTCACAAAATTACCACACACGTTCAATTTTTCATGCATAAAACGTCATTTTATCTTTTCCCAAGTAAGTAACTATACTCAAAATAAAGTGGGGAATCCAGATGAAAATCTACCTATTTCTTGTATATACACAACGTAAAGTAGAGGGGAAATTAAAAATAGTTATATCCCATTAAATAAATGGTTACTTAAATAATAAATTTGATTAAAAAATATTAATTTATTAATTTATAATAAATTGTTATTAATTAATAAATATTCTTATTAATTATATTATTTAATTTATTAGATACTGTTATAAATTTTTACTTATAATAATTTAATTAATTTTATATTTATTTAAAATTTATTAATTTTTTTAATCTATAATTTGATAATTATTTTAAATTTATAATTTTATATTTATTTGATAGACTATTTTATTAAATTAATATTATTTGTAATTAGTTATTATATATTTGTTATATTTTGAAATTAGTATTCATTTTGTTGAATTAATTAATTTTTTTATTTATTAATTTTTCTTATAATAATTATTATTATTTTAATAAAAAATACACAATAATTATATTATTTATTTTAATTTTTTGTTTATTTTAATTTTATTTATAATTTATAATTCATGATTTTAATTTTAATATATTTTATTATTTTATTTTTGATTTTATTTTATTGTTATTATATATATAATTTTTTAATTAGTTTAGTTTTTATCTTTTAGGGTATTATTATTTTCTTTAATTTTTATATTTTTATTAAATTTTCATATTTTCCCCCATCCTTTTGTGTGCTTCCATAGGGGGGTTTCTTAGGGTTCTTCCTAAACAATTTGTAGTGGCAGTCATTTCTGGTGGTAGTGGTGGATTGTTTTGTTGGTTCATCCTCAGAGTGAAGTTTGTTGCCTCTACTAGATTCAGCTCATGTATCGGGTTCTCATCCTTTGTGAACAGCGACTCGGATCGACTGCTCCTCAGTAAAATTTGAATAGTGACTGGTCATGGTCCGTAAAGGGTAGTGTTGAGGTTCAAGACAAGTGGTGAACTGGAGATGAAGGTTGCCTGAGTCTTTTGTAGCCTCCATGGATGTGAATCTAGTTCTCGATTTCGGTGTCGGTTTGGCCTTCAATCGATGTTTCGACTCTGTGGGACACCATGTGGCTTCATAGTTTTAGGGTTTTTAGATCTGCATCAACCCCTACTTTACACCCGGTGGTGCGGTGGGTTCTTCAGAAAGTAGTGGGAGGATATCTCTAGGAGGCTACAAGATTTCAGATCTGGAATTTTATTTTGATTTTATACATTGACTCATATTCTAGTATGGTATGATGAATTTAGGAGAGTTTGGTATGAATCTTTGGTTTTCATTGAGTATAGGTTAAGGCATCTTCAATGAAAGGGGACCTATGTGATGGGTTGACAGTGGCAGGGTAGCAATGGGATCAAAAACCGAGACAATGGTGGTTGTGTATTAGAAAACAGTGCCACTATTTATACAATGGCACAAGCAATGGTGGAATGAAACAGTGACACCATTCTTTGAAAAACTGAGTCACCACTCCAGGAAAAAGTGGTGGTAATAGCTACTTAATTTCCAACATCAAAACAGTAGAAAAATTAATTAATAAAACATCAATACAAATTTATAAAAAAATTAAAAATTAATGAAACATATTTATTTAAATTATTGGGAGAAAATTAACTACTTAAATTCATAAATCAAGAGAACTAAATTTAATAAAACAAAAATAAAAAATTTATATTTATATTTAAATTAAAATTACGTTATTTGCATATTTAATTAACTAATTTAATTATACGTTAATAAAACATTTCATATTATTATAATGTCAATTAGATTCATAAATCAATTTCGAAATTAATTAATTTAATTAAAACATTAAATTTAAATCATTAATCTACTTGTTTAAAAATTAAAATAAAATTGATTATAAAAACACTATAAAATTTATGTTAATGTTTAAATTAATTAGATGAGGTAAATAGATTAACTAATTGATTAATAGCCATAAAACAACAAAAATTAATAATGTCGCACACCAACTTACAGAAATTAAATATAAATGTTAAATAAGATAAAAACTGTGTTTGATAAAATTAATTAATAAAGAAAAAATAAATACAATACTTTATTATAAAAACTTATTAGTTGATAAATTTAATTATAAAATTACAAAATTGTGAATTCTTAACAAGGAGGTCCATATAAAATAATTAGGTGATCCAAGGATCTCCATGAAAATTATTGCATATATATAACTCCATGAAATTTAATTATTTCTTGGAGGTATTTCCAAATTCCCCATCTATTGTGGAATCATGAATTTGAAATAATAGATATGATTTGATCAATTAGTGAATAATCACCATGAGTACATTACTACTTATAGGTGTACTTATAAATGTAATTAAAATTTCTATATATATCTCATTGCACATCTATATCATCAGTGGGAGGTTATATAACACCCAAAGGCTTTTGATTCTTGGACTTATCTCGTTGACAGTTATATCAATATGGAAACAATTAGCAATTTCATGTTCCATACATGGACACCAGAAATTTCTCTTCATATCATAAAACATTTCTGTAGTTTCTGGAGGTACTTCCTATTTGTATTTTTGACAATCTACCATTATAGCCTTTCACAATTTCATATATGTGATTAACCGGTTTCCAAAGAATAGAATACCCTCCAATGTTAGAGACCAGTCACTGATTGTCTCCCCACTATATAAAGAATATATAAGGCTTTGGAGCTCCTCATATATTTGATGTTCTGGATAAATCATTTCAATTTGTGTTGATATCAATTAAACACTCTCAAATTTTATCCTGGTCTCATCGTATACCTCCTAAATTCAAAAGAGAAAAGAGTTCCATAAACTTCAATTCCTTATAAGATTTTTTCATGAATAGGGATGGATGTTTATTGTTTCACGATTTAGAAAATGGTGTTCCCCTTACTATGTGTTTAGGTAATTTCAATACCAAAATCTTGCAGGTACTTCACACACCATCTCTATAAAAGGTTCATATGTTTTTGGAATAATATATAACCCAAACATTTTTGATGGGAGCATATTGTAAACAATTCACTAAGAAGGCATTTCCATCAACACTTAATAGCATCCATCATGGATTCAAGTTCATGTTCATGTGTGGGATAGTAATTTTCATGAGTTCAAAGCTAATGAGAGCCATATGTCACTACATTATAACCCTATATAAAAACATTTCCCAAACCAGAACTATATGAATTATAGAACACCAAATATCCCTAACTAGATTTTGGAAGAGTAAAATGGGGGATAAATTCAACTACATCTTCAAATCATCTATGGAATCCTTTAATTTTGAATCCTAAATGAACATTACTCCATTCTTAGTATAAGTGGTCATTGGAGAATACAAATAAGATTTATTCTTCAAATAATGTCAATAATATAATTCAATGCCCAGGATTCTATAAATCTCTAGGGAATTTCGTGGATCCTCCTATGTCTTAACATCTTTCAACATGTCAAGATCATCTAAAGTACTATTATTGGAAACCATGAGTCCAAATAATTTTACATCCAAAATCTAGAATATACATTTAGAAATATTGGAAAACATTTGGATGTTTCTACCAATATCTACTACTTATCTTAGAAGATGTAATTGATCCTCTTAATTTATAGAGTAAATAAATATATCATCTAAAAAATCCACAAAATAGTAATCCAAGTACTCATAGAAAATAATGGTTGTTAATTCCATGAACACATTAGGATCATTAGTTCGAAAAAAACGAATACTGAGGTACTCCTATTGGACATAAATACTTCTGATGGTAGTCTTGGGAATCTCATACTCCTTAATCCTAACATAGTGATAACAATACCAAAGATCAATCATTTAGAAACACTTATCCCCTTTCAGATGGTATAACAAATCATTAATTTTTGTAAAGAACTAGTTATTCTCATATGTGAACCATAAGATATTTCTATATATTAAACAAGTGGGAAGGGTCCCATCAGATTTCATATCAAATATCATGGGTGCTACCCAATTAGAAACATTTGGTCAGATATATCATTCATGCAACAGATCATACACCTATTTTTTAGTTCATTTAATTCATTTTATACAATATGGAATGCAGTAATAGAAATAGGTCAGGTACCTAGTTCTTTAAGAACTCGGATCTTCATTGAGGTACGAATCATGGTTTTTCTATAACATACTTGTTTAATTTATTTAATATGGTCTATTATGGAGTCATGTTGGGGTAATGGAGGTCTATGGAGTGTTTAAGGATGGTCCGGATCCCGAAAACCATGTTTTGATGAAAAGAGTATGCAGCACAATTAGAAGAAACCATGGAGGTTACGCCACACGACCGTGTGAATAGGTCTGAAATTTTAGTAGACCATGATAGTGGCATTCACATGGTTATCTCATGGTTTTTCAAACCATGTGGGGTAACTATGCACTATTCCCACACTTACAGTGATCCTTACACGGTTTCCGCACAGTTTGGGAAACTGTCCATAGAAACTATCCGACCCTGCTATATTGTTTTAGACATTTTAATTATACTAAAAAATCATGTAATCCTTTTTTAGGTTTCTCTACCATGGCCAACAGCTCCCTCATGCTTGGACTCTTCACATAGGATCATGTTCTTTTTTATCCCAAATCCTCGTTCATTGTCTGAATCGACTATTGTTCATCTCAAAATATCTTCAACGGTAATGCCTCAATTCCTTTTTATCCATATTCGATTCTTAAGCATATAGAATACAATATTTATATTTAGGCTCATATGGCCTAAGATTTTATTATATCTCCTTTCTTCATATGTATCCCAAACTAGGGAGAATAAAACATTGATACTGGGTTATCTATCTTGTAAGAGAATAAAGTAAGTGGTCTTGTTCTTTTCTCTGAATGACGAGCAATTTTTATTTGTCAGAGTGCCGCATTCCGGTCATTGGGATGTTTTCATGATTTATAAATCAAACATGTTGTCACCTATTTTTATTTAGTTAACTTAATAGGTGTTACAAATGATGTTATTGGTTTTTTCCCTGAATTAAGGTCCACCCCTTGGGTAAGTGCCATGTTTGACCAAGTTATGCCAGTTTGGCCTAAGGTACCTTTGAGTTATGCCTTAAGTCCCATTTTTTGGTTGTTTAAAATGTATTTGATTATTAAATGATGATTTCGTGTTTTTATATAGTATTATAATTGTCCAGGGGTATGGGATAGATGATTTTTCCCTTGGATGATGTTAATCCTATGTCTGTTTAAGCATGTTTGGGTGTTTTACTCCAACTATGAAACAACCCTTATGAGTAATGATAATCCAAGACATAGTGGTTGGTCATATATTTCGACACCCTTAGTGGTAAATTATAAAATTCTTATGTTTTTGACATAGAATGATATTTAATTATTATAATGAACCTACTATTGTTTTATAGTAAATAGAATTAGGTGAATCATAAATTTTGTGGCAATTTATTGGACATGCTTATATGTCTATTTTACCATGGTCCCTTGAGTGAACCTCGGATTATCCTGAATTAATTGGATAGGCTCAATGGGTTTATAAATAAATTTAAGTCTATGAGTAAACCATAGAGTCCATGGATAGGATCACAAAGGCTATGTACTAAATGCCGATTGAATAATGGATCATATAAGATTCCATTGACAGGATCAAGAGGCATGGATATGTCATGAGTGATACTTGGGTCTTCCTATTGGAATTACAAGGACGAGTTCAGCTAATATGGATATATACCACACCTATAGTGATATCAGGTCCTTGAGAGGCCCACCAGGATGGAATTGTAGGGTGTTGGTATATTGGAACCCTGAGGAATACTAAAATTCCCGTATAGGAATGTCAAGGATAGTCTGAGGTAATATTTGAATATTGAAGTTACTTATGATGTGTCATCCATTCCAAATCATAATCATGGATTCAGAATTTTCTTATACATGTTTAAATATCCTTATATGGTATCTACTGTGCTTATTGGTATATTGGGGATTTTCTAGCTTATTCCGGAATTCGAGCCATATAACAATCAATGTAATTGAGTTTTTAAATGAATATAAATAAAATCCAGCGCATCTAAGACTATTTACTTTTGAGTAATTCCTTTCTTACTACATCAATATCATAGACTGCCTATTATATATACTCAATAATCGATTGACATAGACCATGGATGGTTTTCTACTAGTATTTTGTGTCACGCCTTTTTGAGTTATGCCTTTAACCCAAAGAGATTATATAGTTACAGAGGTAGACTATGGAAAGTTATCTCCATCAGGTTCTTGATATAGAGACTAGGAGTTGAAGATCATGGGACCAAGATGAGTCTTGTAAAGCTGCTAAGATACTTTTCTTATTTTTTAGCTTCTGGATCTTATACTACCTATGATGGCCTTGTGACCAGATTGGCTGTTTTATAGAAACATGTGACATGCATCATTTTGTATATGACATGCAACATGGTTTTTTTAATTTTTAGTATTACAATATTTACTTTTACTTTATGGTATTATTGGTTCCTATATATATATGTTATTTCCACTATGTTATACTCTTCCAATGTGGGAATAATCTCCCCACTATCATCACATTTCCCCTCACTGCTAGTCGGCAAACTCTGGTGTTTGGGAGATGCACTTGAGGCTATGTTACCAAAAGGGAAAGGAGCACTATTAGGTGGATTTTGGACACGAGAGGTTATGAAAAGTATAAAGGGTTTTTTTTAGTTTTTTATTATAGTTTGGCACAGATAGACTAGGAAAATAAGGAATTAGGATTTGGTAATAAGTCATTACTGAGAGTAGCTACCCCACGTAAATTGAAATGCCCAATTTCCATTAATTGAATTGTGAATTTTGGATTTGTATCTAATATAGTTTATTTTTCACTATTGGGAGAAACATTTTATTGTGATGTTATTATTGATACTATTGTAGTTTCTATTATATTTCAACCCAATTAGATGTGGTTATTCCTTCTCATGCATCATATGGGAACTTGTTAAAAATCAAATTCCATGTGTTCTTGTCATTCCATTTTGGATCATTAATTATTATAAGTTATTTTTATAGGTACCATGATAGATTTCCTACTATTGTGATAGGTTTATTGTTACATGATATGTTTCAAATCAGATGAACGCCAAGATTTATTCCCTGAGGTGTATGGGCCCTCTTGGATCATAATTTGGTGGATAATTTTTGAGGTCTAATATTGAACTGTGTTACTACGTTCTACACTATGATGCTAAGGATTGATTCTCGGGGAGTATGGGCCCCCGTAGGTCATAATTCTTCATAACATTGGTCACCCTTGACGATGTAATGTGAAAATATTGAAATGAGTTCCAATTTTAGTTTTGAATATGGATTAATTCAAAAACATTGTAGTGAATGTGAAATGAAAGTGAAATGATGTTTTTTGTTGGGAGATAACATCATAAAACCTTTCCTTTGTAGTGGAATTTCATTAGTGGATCTAATTATTTTGGAGCTGCAAATTTTGATTATCTAGAACTCAGGGGTGAGCTTTCCCATGTAGAGTCATTCCACCATCATGACCTCGATCCGTACTCTAGGAGGGTAGTGAAGATCATACCCAAGAGGTGGTAGGACATGGGATACCCATGGAACCACTAATTATTCCAAGTGTGGCGCAAACAGTTAAACATGACATTGGTGCAGTTGCTAAATTCTGTTATGTCTTTATGGGGATCATGCAAACCTTTCAAGGAGCACCACAACCAACCATATAAATGGCTAAGCTGACACAGGTGTTCCAGCAAAAGAAGCTTCTTATAATTTAGAGGCATGGTGGACCACATAATGCAGATTCATGGATAGAGTCTATACATTTGATCATTGTTCATTTAAATATTCCTTCTAAGAAGAGGGTAAATCTCACAAGGGATATGTTTTGTGATTCCACCATGATATGGTGGGACATGATTACATAGGTGGGGCGTCATTGGGATATAGAATTGGGATACTTTAAAACAATATTTTATGAATATTAGTATCACAAGACACTATGGGATGATATTACCAAGTTGTTTATGAATCTCAAAGAGGGAGAATTTTTTGTGATGGATTACTCATCCCATTTTACTGAGCTCTAGTGATTCACACCTTTTCTATGGGGTGACAATTTATCAAATGCTAGGAGGTTTGTGGATGGTCTCAGGTATAAAATCTTATCACGTGTAAACATATTTTGGTTGATTAAAATTTCCACTATAGAAAATTATATGCGGATCACATAACATAACCTAAGGGAATCTGGAGGTGCGATTCTGGGTAGTACGGTACCTAGATCTAGTACTGTATCGACCTGCAATAGAAAGCATTGTCTAGAGTTTCCTTGTGGTGAAGTGAGCAGTCATAATGTGAATCTAGTATCTAATTGATTTTTTAACAATGCATTGGAAATGTTAATATGATGTTGTAGTGTCAACAAAACTGTGTTGATTTCTGATCTTATGGCTATATGATCCATATTCAATGATTTGGTAGGAATTTTTCACTAGTGGCTAGTGAGAGAGGCTCTGCACCGTCTCCACATTCTATGATAGGGTACGCATCTTCTCACCAGTCTAGGAACTAGAAATCATTAGGCTCTTCAAGCGGAGGTGGTGGTGGTGGTCACAATTTCTAGACCTCTAGTTCATAGAGATAGTTTGGTTTATCAGCTCATTATAGTCATACAGTGTCTTCGGGCCATGGTATAGGTCAGACATATACATGGAAACAGACCTAGCAAGTGTAGATACTTTGAAATTCAACTTTATGTTGTACAATTCTTATGGCCTTCATTTTGGCTTCTGTTCTTTTTGATATAGAGTACTTACATAGTTTTATATTTTTCTTCTTCATTGAGAGCCTCGATTTTTTTGTTTTTTCTTCTAATGATGTCATGATTTTCGACACTCTATTAGTGATTAAAATGATAGTTTTGATCTAGTGAAAGGAGTTCCCACTTGAGGTTGGTGGGTGCCACATCTCGTGGGAACTCTATATCAAAGATATGATAGGTTTTGATGTCATTATTAGAATGGAATGGTTAGTTTCCTTTATGGGATGTATTGATTTTTATCACAATAGAGTGATTTTCACATCACCAGAGGGTGGATAATTTCTACACAATGGTGAATGGTATGTCTAGGAAATATGAGCCGGAACCAACCCTTGTGAGATGGGAGGAATGATATCCCAGATTGAATGTTTTTATATGGATTACCTGGGAACATGTTTGAAGGATTTCCCTCTAGTGGTTGACCATTTAAGGGTCGTCATCCCAGATGCATTTTTTGGATTACCTCTGGTGAGAGAGGTAGTGTTTTCTATTGATCTATTTTAAGAGATTCATCAGTATCCATTAATCTTTATAAGATGGATACTATAGAGTTTATAGGGTTTAAGTGAAAACTATAGGATTTAGAGGATATGGGTTTCATCCAACCCAATACATCGTCATGGGGTTCTCCATTCCTTTTTGTGAATAAGGTGGATGGTACTCTCAGGCTATGCATGGATTATCAGAAACTAAACTAGCTAACGGTGATGAACTAGTATCGTCTACCAAGGATAGATGACATATTTGACCCACTTCGAGGAGCCCATGATTTCTCAAAGATCAAACTAAGATCTAGTTATCATCAGGTTCATTTTAGATCAGTAGATATACAACTCACAACCTTTCGGAGAAGGTATGGTATGTATGAGTTCATGTTCAAGTCTTTTGTTCTCACGAAGGTGCTTGCAGTTTTCAGGGAATTTAGGAATCGACTGTTCCATCTTATCTCTGATTTTTTCATTGTGGTTTTCATGGTTGATATCTTCATGTATTATCATAATTGACATGACCATTCCACACATATCATGATGGTTTTTAGCACGTTTAGAGATAATCAATTATATGCTATGGTCACAATATTCCACTTCTGGATGGATTGGATTTTCATCTTCGGTCACATCATCTCAAAGACAGGATTATCAGTGGACCTAGAGAGGGTAATTGGGGTAGTTTCTAAGGAGCATCCCAAGATCATCTTTGAGATGAAGACTTTTCTAAGGATGGATGGTTACTATAGGTGATTCATATAGGACTTATAATTTTTATTAGATTCTTAAATTGGCCTAACTAAAAAGGGTGTGAGGTATGTTTGAACAGATTCCTCTAATATATCATTTCAAGAGCTAAAATGGAGATTAATGTCAGCGATGATACAACTTTTTTCAATGCTAGGAAGGAGTTACAATATGTAATACGAAAAATCACTTATCATTCTAGGAGAAATTCTTTTATAGGGGGCTCAATTCATTGCATATGGATCTCATCCGTTGAGGCCACATGAGAGGAATTACCTGACTCACGATCTCGAGTCAGCTTCATTTGTTCATGCATTATGTTGTTGGAGACATTACATTCTAGGAGAGCGTTTTGTGGTGTACACTGACCAAAAAAGCCTCATGTATATTTTTACTCAGCATGATTTCAAATGGAGGTTGTGATGGTGAATTAAATATCTTTAGTAGTTTGACATCGATCATGCCAGAATTCCAAGAAGGGAAACTTAGTGGCCAATGATTTGAGTAGGAGGACTCGGTTGTTGGCAGTGTAGCAGGCCAGTAGTGATTGGAAATTTATGTTATTATTCTCTATGATGAATTTGGAGGTTCATGATAGCAAGGTACTTACATTTATTTCATCCTTAACTATTACCTCTACCATAATAAACATAGTGAGGACGAGGTAGATATCAGATTCTGTATTCATAGATCTACAGGAGAGTACGTCAGGTGAGGATTCTACTCCTGATAAGACAATAACTGAGGATAAAGTTATGCATTTCAGTAGTCACGTATGGGGTTTAGAAAACTTTCATGAGGATCTGATACGGTATTTTTATACATCAACACGGAAATTGAATCATATTGTCAAAATGATTTATTGATATTAACATCGTTAGTATTGGTGCCCATGTATGAATAGAGATCTATCTAGTTTCGACATGATATGTTCCACCTGTCAACAGGGGAATGGAAAACAACAATGAAAATACAGACTTTTACAATAGTTACCCATTCCTAAGTAGAAATTAAATGATATCACACTAGATTTTGCGATGGGCTTACCGAGGTCACCTTGAGGTAATGTTGTCATTTGTGTTGTTGTTGACATCCTCAAGAAGGTTTCACATTTCTTTCCTAACAAGGAAACAATCAATGTTGATGAGCTTGAGAGGTTGAATATCCATGATATTGTGCATTTACATGGGGTTATATAGTTTATCATTTTATACAAGGATTCGGGGTTTACTTCTAATTTCAAGAAATGGCTATAGAGGTAATTGGGTAAGTAGGTTCTTTTGAACATAGTTACCACCATTAGATAGATGGATTGTTATAGAATACAATTGAGGTGCTGGAGGACATGCATAAAGAATGTGTCCAAGATGTTGGTGGTTCTTTGGAGAA
The DNA here is from genome assembly GCA_963277665.1 of Viscum album. Taxonomy (NCBI): domain Eukaryota; kingdom Viridiplantae; phylum Streptophyta; class Magnoliopsida; order Santalales; family Viscaceae; genus Viscum; species Viscum album. The sequence goes on from OY728153.1 coordinate 1,716,475,228, forward strand.
ACATGCACTCCTGGTTGAGTTCGCCTATAATAATAGATTTCAGGATACTATTCATATGGTGGTCTGTGAGTCTTTATACGTTATTCCATACTGATCAACCCTATATTGGTTGGAGGTAGGAGGGGCAGCTATGATAGGACCTCACTTTGTCCAAGAGACCACTTAACAGGCCTAGTTGATTTGAATGTTGACTGCAACAACACATTATTGTTAGAAATCATAATTCCATAACCGTATATGACCTCTGGAGTTTGAGGTTGTGGAACAAATTATCCAGTATGTTGCACTGATGTTAGGATATATGAGGACCAAGAGACAGGGTAATCTCCCACCAAGATAAATTAAACAATTTGTGATCATATAGAGGGTCGGTCTGGTCACCTATCGGTTTCATTTACCTTAGAGGTATCTGTTTATACATGATGTATTCCATATTTCTCTGTTGCAATGATACTTTTCTGACCCATTTAACACTTTTTGGCCCTAGGTGGTTGAATTATAAGTAGATGTCTCTTTTATGAAGAATCTTAAATTTATATTTGATCGAAGCATAAAGGTTCTTTGTGTCCGATCTATTATTTTAGTACCGGTGTTGTTGCAGCAAAATTGAGGGCAGTATGAGCCTTGAAAGTGGGAGGTTGAGATTCGATCGTTGTGGCCATATTTGTTCTCAGATGCTTCTACACCAATATTGGATTGGAAATCGAGTATGAATTGTTTTATGTGGGTGTTTGTAAGAACTCAGTTCTTCTTTGAGGTTCACATAGTGAGTTTTCTATCTATTAAATGGGTACCTGCTTTAAAATGGTCTAGTATGAAGGCTTGTTGTCGATACAGAGGTCTATGGGGTGTGCAAGGATAGTACGCACTTTGGAACCCAACTTTTGGGTAAAAATATGACACCACACTATTAGGAGAAACCATGAGGGTTAGTTTGACATGTCATGCAAACAAGTGTGTAGTTTTAGAAGGCCAGGAAAGTGGAATTCCCCCGTTTATCGTATGGTTTGTAAAACTATGTGTGGTAACTATGAAGTATTCGTAGACTTACATTGACCCTTGAACATCTTGGAAAATCATACATAGAAACCATGCGACCCTATGAGATTATTTTAGACATCTTAATTAAAATAAAATATCTTATAGACCAATTTTTATGATTCTCATCCACTAACTACAGCTCCCTCGTGCTTGGAAGCTCCCCATTCAATAATATTCTTTACATTGAGCCTGAAACTACTTCCATTGTATGAATCATCCTTCATTCATCTGTAATGATCTGAAATGGTAATACCTATATTATTTATTATAAATATTAGATTCTTCTACTTAACTATTATGCTTTTGGATGTAGTCTCTTATTCTCTAATACTCTATTCTTCGTATGTTCTATAGTTATCTCCAAAACCAGGTCAAATCAGATACTGGTACTAGACTATCTATCTTGTACAACTATATGTTAGGTGGTCTTATGATTTTAACAAAATTTTATGTTGTTTATAAATGTCGGAGTGTCGTGCACCCATTTTTTGGATGTCTCCTTGATTTATAAATCGAACTTATTGTTACCGATTTTCATTAAGGTAATTCAATTGGTGTTATAAAGAATGTGATATGTTGTTTTATTGAATTAAGGACCAGACATTGAGTGAGTGCCCAGTTTGACTATGTTATGGTCATTTGGGCTACAGTATCTATGAGGAAGGCCTTGAGTCCCATTTGTGGGTTGTTTAAAATGTAATTGATTATTAAATGAAGTTTCAATTTTTTTAGAAGTTATTTTAATTTTCCAAGGGTATGGGATAAAATATATTCCCATTGACCCATGTCAATCCAATCCATGTTTAAGCATGTTTAGATGTTTTAATTATACTCTAAACCTACCCATTTGAGTAATGATAGACCAGGCCTTAGAGGATGGTCTAATATTTTGACACCCCTAGTGGTGAGTTTTCAAATGCTTATTGTTTTGACACCAGCATGTTATTTCATTATTAACATGAATATATAATGATTCAATGGTAAATTGAATTTTTTAAATCACAGATTCTATTTGAATGCTATAGATGGGATTAAATTCCAATTTTACATTCATCCCTTGAGTGATCCTTGGATTCTCTAGAATTTTTTAACATGATCAATGGTTTTATAAATTTATTTTCAGATATGAGTTAACCATGGTCACCAGGGATGGGCTCATAGAGGCTATCTACTAAATGTCGAGTGAATAATCGATCTTATAAGATTCCATGGATGGTCTCGAGAGGCATGAATATGTCATGAGTGATACTTAGAGATCCTTATAAGAAATCCAAGGATGGGATCAGTTTACATGGACTTATACAACACCTAGAGTGATAATGAGTCCATGAGACGCTCCACGAGATAGACATATAGGTTGATGGTCATTTTTTACCTGGAGTGATACATGAATTCTGGCATTGAAATGTAAAGGATGGTCTGGGGTTATATTTGAATATTGATGTTACATAAGCTGTGTCTTCCATGAAAAAGCAAAATATTTGATTCAGTCTTCCCTTAAACTTGTTTAGATATCCTTATGTAATATCATTTGTTCATTTTCTATATTGGGGATCATCGGGCTTATTCTAGATATCAAGACTTATAAAAATCCATAAAATTATTTTTTTAGTAGAATATAAATTGAAACAAGTTCATGTAGTGTTGTTTAGTTTTGGGTTCTTTCTAGAATACTACATCATTGTTATACACTTCATGTTATATATACACACTGACTTATTGGCACAGACCAGGGGTGGTTAGCAAAATAGATTTAGTCCCACGACCTTTTTGGGTCATGCTTTGGAACCACATAGTTTTGATTATTTCATGAGAAGACAAGGGAAACCACCCTCTATCAGGTTATATGATATAAATACTTGGAGTACGAGAATATGAGACCAAGTTGAACCTTGCGCTATTGTTGGGATACATTGGTTCTTTTTGTAACTTTTGGATATATTATTATATTTGATAGCTATGTGACTTATTTTTATGTTTTTTTAGAAACACATGAAATATATCATTTTGTATATCATATGAATCCTAGTTATATGTATTATCATCCTTCTGGTGTTTACTTATGTTGTATGGTATTATATCTTCTGTTATCTATATGTTATTTCCAATGTATCATACTCTCCCAATAAGGGCAAAATTTCCCCACTATCATCACCTTTCCCATTGCTGCAAGTTAGATGCCTCTAGAATTTGAGGAGATATACTTTAGGTCATGTGGCCAAATGGTCTTGGAGAACTATCAGGTCGAATCAGGACTCAAGACGTTACAAGTTACAAGTTGATAGAAAACACTACCTCACACACCAATGTCAAAAACAAATGTTAATTGGAAAAAAATGGGAAACTCAGAAACTACAAGGGAAATTTCACCATATAATTATTTGTGCTCCAGTTCAATGGAAAATATATATTTCATATTACCCAACTCCATAAGAGGAGGTCCACCTCAACTCGACATTGGGTACCATTATCTATAAAAAACGCGAGTCCCTCCATCAAATCCTGTAAGGGAATTACATTGATATAAATTGTTGATACAATTGGTATGGGTGAATGAATAATTATCCCAATAATGAAATCTTATGTTTTCATATACATAACCAAAAATCCCCATGTAAGATTGATTTCTGGTAAATTGAAATAATGAAAAGGGTATTAGAGACCCTTTTCTATCTTCTTCTTGAGAGGTTTAGCAATCCCTATAACATAATGTATGAGATATAAAGAAATATTTAAAAATTTCATGATATAAGAAGATATAAAAGGCTCATAATCAATACAATAGAATAATGAATCCACTGAAAATGAATTACTTCTAAGAGTGCATCCCAAAATCCCAGGTCCTACATCGGGTTCCACTAATGATTCATTCACTTTGTGAGGAATCATAGTTCATGATATCAGTGGATAAAACACATTTTTGTTGAATCATATATCTGTGAAATGGATCACATAAAATCCAATGATCTCATAACATTATGTGGAGTGGTAAAAAAATAAAAACCCCTCTACAAATGTCTTGAGTGTCAATAAGAAATGAAATAATTTGGTTACACTGACAAAGTGTTCTTCATGTTCCCAACCTTACACCACTTGAAAATGTAATATAGTATTTATTGAATAACGAAGATTATTTAGTTGATTTCCAATAATTATATACACATATATGGTTTCTACAACAATATAAATATTATTTTCTCTTCTCTTCAATGGGAAAACTAAAACTACCACAACGAATATGAGAGAATTTCATCATCCCTTACTTTCTAAAAAATTAAATCTCTATCATGAGGACTATATTATTAATAGTATTATATAGGGTAATTTTTATTAAGAAAAATAGGATTGAATTTGTGGTCAAAGTCTCAACTATAATCTCTAGGCTTTTATATTCTCATCAAACTCCACCTCAGGTTGGATGTGAATAATCTCAGTAAAACAATTAACATACTAATTCCAAATTAATTAACATTTATTGAGTTTAGTAATATGTATTGAATTACATAACATCATTGTCTCTAAAAAGAATTACTCTATGAATGGTTCCATTATGAATTTCCACTCCAAGACCAAATTCATCACTTTCTCAACTATTGAGTCCCACCACCTTCTAGTAGGACCTTTAATCATTAAATGATCACATTTCACCTTAAAAAAATTAGGAATCTTTAGGTACAATTTTTTTTCATTTTCCGTCATTGATTCATCCTCGTACTAAAACTAATCGGTGTCTTGAAAGATAAATGTTTATGTTAATGAAAATCCTTATCATAATCTATATCTTAACCCCTCTAGGGTACATCCTCTACATCTCATTTAAGAATAGTTTCTTATATCTGGACCAAACCGTCTATGGTATGAACAACAACCACTATAAGATTCTCTTCAACTGGAGTGTTCACTTGATGTTGTAAATCAAAAACTCTATCATGAGGTATATTCCAACATCTTCTATATGGAATGATATAATAAAACATCATGTAAAATTTCATTCATGAGTCATGATTTCATAACCTATTTATAGAGGGAATCAATAGTGTTAGAAAAAAAATCAAATCAATGTATAGAAAAATTGTAGAATCAAAAACAAATTCCTCAAAGAAGCATTCCCCAATAACCTCTAGAAAATTTCGGCTCATTATAATGAGATATATCTAGGAACACACTCATAACATACCTGTTTTATCTGAGAAAAGAATTTCCCAATATATACACTAAAATAAGAGAGGGGGCTCAACCATGATATGATATAAATATTTCATGAACCGACGCCTATAACCCACCCAAACTATACTATAGCTCATCTTTACATGATATGAAGCACATTATCTGTCATAACGGTGTGATGGTAAGCACCATGGTATCAATAAAGGTAATGAGGGAAAAATTTCTTTACATGTGATACAAGTCAAATAATGGAATAAGATAATATAATAAAAAAATATAATAAGGAAAAATATAACAATAGGGAATGGATGAATAATTCCCTGATATAAGTCCAAATATGGAATAAAAACCTAAAAAAACTGATGGATAAAAAATCCATCATGATTTCAACTCGTGATGGTTCCCCGTGTTATTCATACACTCCACCACCTGGTAGATCCTTTTCACTACCTAGAACGTCTATAATAAAGTCTATAAATTACTCATGGAAATGGTATTGAATGAGCTTTATTCCTAATATGATTTCACCAAAAATTTCATAAGAATTATTTGTTATAGAAACAATTTATGTTTAATGTAAATAAAAAAATTAATGGATACATTTTCATAGTTAATATAAAATCATGCACGGAGAAATATTTTTTATAACTATTTGAAATGAGGTGTAATATCTTTTCCATGAAATCAAGTACAAATAAAAATCATTTTCAAATTGGTATGTATATAACATTTATCAAAAGGGATAAATGAATATGAATTTTAATCCAAAAAATATGTAAAAAAATATATCATTTGGAATAAAAAATAATGTACAATCATATCACAATGGTTAAGAGTCATGGTGGTTGGATAAATATAGATTCTAACGCATCTTGATTAAGTATAGCTTCCAAAGTGCACAAGGAACATCCATAATTAAGAATAGAGAATATCCCTAAGGACTAATCTCCCTTCCCTAAATTAGTTTATAGTTTTTTTATTATTAATATATTTCCATATAGAAATAAATAATTCTTATCATATGTTATTCCCACTCAACTAAACAGTATCACATACACATCAAGATAAATTCGATAATTTACGATGGGATTACATTCATTCAAAAATAATATCAACCATTATTTCAAATATCCCCAATTAATGTATAAAAACAAGATTTTCATTTTCAAAAACCTAAATCATATGGCTCTTATCAAAATTCATGCCTTTAATTTCAAAAAACAATAATAACTATTAGTTTTCAAAACCAAATCTCTTGGATTTCATTTTTATCAAAATCTAATGAATAAACATAATTTCAATACAAGATAATTTCTCCTAGAAATCAATAAAATAATCCAATCAATAATGTTACATTACACACCATTCCATTTCTTATTATATTTACCAAAAAACCCATATCATTCTTTAGAAGTTTATTGGAAACCAAATTTAATGTTTTGGAATTATATGCTTCGAATAAAAGAAATTTATTTGGAAACCACCATCCATAATAATAATATCACAAGACAAAGAGTAGTGATTCATGTGGTTGAAATGTAAATGTCTCTAGAAATATATGATCCTTATAGGGTAAACATTGTGTTGTAGCAAAATATTTGCCACTATGACATAGGTTAGAGCACTACAATATATTTGTGCACTATAAGAGACAAAAAAGATCAAATAAGGGTATATGAAATAGAATAGGACATTATGGCTTGTAACTACACTATAACAATAACAAATGAGGTGTAACATGTGTACTATGGAATAGAGTTGTCTCTATAAAAGTCCTTTGGAACTTAAGAGTGATCCAATGTGAAGAAAATCAATGGGTATAAATAGGGATTCAATGCTCATTGGAAAAACCATTACAAATTCCTCTCAAGAATTATAATCGAGGATCCTCAAATATATATTTTACTTCCTAGTAAAATTATTAACAAATAAAAACTTAATGGATGTAATCATATGAAATTTAACTGAATCATGGTTATTGGGTATGGTCAAAGACCTCATGATATATCTCATCCCATACAACATTAAATATCGTATGATATAGAAAATCTCCATTTTCTGGGTCAATTTTATGTAGTCATTCATTTTGTGGTATGGCCTCAAACCCTACAACACCACTACAACATAGCCTCTACATTTATGGCACAACTAACTAAATTGTTGCATGGCCATGAGTGTTATTAAATGACACCCCCTTTTTAGATTTTTTTTGAGAAAACATATAATTAAGCCTCTATAAGATTTTTGAAGTCTGAATCCATTACATGAAAATGTTTCCACTCAAAAACAATAATGATAAGAATGAAAAACATCAAAAAATAGATAATATGCCTGAAAATAAATGTCATGGTGTTAAAAATCCATCATTTCTTGTATGGATGAGACACATACCCTTATTCAAAATCATATAATTATATTTATATCATGTTTGAACTCTGAAATATTTCATACATTCTCATTTTTCTCTATATCATAATTCACTGACATTTTAATCTTAACATGGATGGATAGTTGAAGAGTAATTTGAGAAAAAGAGGATTTTTCCATTTTTATATTATTTCCATGTCCATCGTTTTATGATATAGCACCCTATGATATTAATACGTGGATTATTTTGAAATTAAAAATTATTTTAAATTCAATGAATCATACACAGCATCCAAATAAAAAACTACAATAAGTTATATTGCTATTAAACTATAAGTAAAAAATGTGATTTTTATAACATAGTTGTTGAATTAGTGTTTATAAATAGGATTAAACTTATTATTAAATATATATAGAAAATATATTCAATGAAATCATGTAGAATAATTATTCCTTTTGAGGCTGAGTTTCCTAAGAATGGAAGGAGGTAGCATCATCAGGATTTTCCCTAGACTAATCCCAAACTTCAAATCGACAAATATGAGTTGATAGAAATCAAATAAAGGAGATATTTAGGCTCATGGAAATTGTAGTGACCCAATGTTTAATCAATGTAATATCCTGATAATAAATTCTATTTGACCATTGTACATAATTCTTCATTTAAGTGTCTTGAATATTGAAAAACTAACATACACAGTTTCATTCATGGGTGTTTGTTGGGGTATGATGAAACAAACTTAATTTTTTGTAAATTATAACCTACCCTTATAAATAGTAACTTGACTTTATGAATAGTAACATGACCCTTATGAATATTAAATAATCCAAAATAATTTTAACCACCCCCTTGAATGTATAAATAAAATTTAGAAATCTTATAAGTGATAATATGACCATAGTAAAAGTATTGGTATTTTTTTAAGTCATAAATAATTAATTATAATTAATTGACTATTTTAAAAGAAAATTTATTTTCCTAAAATGTTTCCATAAATTTAAAATTTTATGTATTCTTTTTTTAGTATAACTTTATAAGACCTTATGTATTATTTGGAGGAATTATTAAATTATTTATATTTTTAAAATCTTAATTTCTCAAATAAAATATGATTATAATTAAAAAGTAAATCAATCATAATTATAAAACTATTTTCATAAAATCAAGTTTATTTTTAAATTCTATGCATCTAATAATTGTTATACAGAGTTATTGGGAATTCTTTCTAAAATACATTAATTTCGGTGAATAGTGGCATTCGATAATTTAAAAAAAAATTAAAATAAATGAATATCTGTAGTAGGATTGAGTCATGGCTAATGTAAATAGCCACTAGTTTAAGGTCACATGAAATTGTTACTATTTTTAGTCACAACAATCCTAAATATTTATTTTTTGGGGAGAAATAATAAATTAATGAATATAATATTGAGAAAACCCCCTCCCCTATACTATAAATACCACCCCTCATAACCTCGTTTCCTCATACCTTCCAAGCCTTGTACCTCCTACAAATTTTGCTCGAATCCCATCCCATGATCCTTCCCTTCATTGAGAATCCATTTATATCATAAAAAAGAAAAAAATCCCTTTAATAGGTTCTCAATGACTATATATTCAAGAGGACATTAAGGTGAAGATTGTGATTAGACATAATGAAAGGGGAATTCCTGAAACCAACTTTTTTTCTATGGGTTTTCCCTATTTCACTCTATTTTCAGTGTGGTTATTCCTTAAAAGGCCATTTTTTCATCATTATATTACCTTTTCTGGAATATATATGTTTTCCAATAGAGTTGATGTCTATTATTATGTTTTCCAAAAGCACTCTTCTATCAAAAACTCACCTTTTACTTCTCAATCAAGTTTTATTATTATTATATCAAATATGATATTCCCTCTTTTTTTTGGGAACCCAATGTTTATTAATGAGTGATTATGAGATAAAACACATTTATTTCAAAAGATTATTTATATTCATGGTTTTTATATGTTCTATGTGTCATACATGATAATTTAAATGTTTTGATGTGATGGGTGCTCTTGGAATTATATAGCGCAATATTAATGTTATGATGTGATGAGAACACCCGGAATTATATAGTGTTCCAATGAATTAGTTAATGTGATGAATCTAATGAGTTTAATTAAAATATGAATGAATGTGATGCTATATTTGTTCACAGTTCTGTTTGGTAGTAGACCACTAAGTCATGGTGTTTTATTTTTTTTCATTTCCACATTCCATGTCTTCTCTTAATTATTCCTCTCATGATTGTACATTTTCCTATGTTATGATGATAATTATTATTCTCACCACATGTCATATTTTTTCATGACCTTATCAATACTATTAATTTTATTTTTTCCTACCCAATGTTTTTAATATGTTTTCCACAGGATTATATAGAAGTTCAAAGGATGATTTAGGTGATAGTGAATATGAATCCAATTAGCCATTTTGTAATTATTTTTCTAAACTCTAATTTAATGTATGGTTTTTATAATAATACAAAACCTATATTTGAAATGGTCCTCATATGTATAATGTAATGTTGTATTTTTTTCTTATCTTTTGTAAACAATACACTGTAGGTTTTAGTATTGAATTCAGATGTATGGGTTTGGGGCTTTAAAATTGGTATTAGATGAATGTTCTAGAAAACATTTTAGATTATATGTTTTCAGTTTTTTAGAAAATATTTTTCTATATTACTTAATTTATAACTTCTACTTAATTAAGTAAACCTAATAAAATATATTTTCTTAATTATAAGGTGAATTCTCTCACTTCACCAAAGTTTCTTAGTATGCACCTTCTCCTTCACCAAAAGGGAAGGAAACAACACAGCCCATCAGCTGGTGGCCTCGGGACCATTCGATACCATCCAGTTCTGGTTGGACAATTTCCCTTCATGGCTTTGCACATGTACTTCTGCTGATCATTGTCATTAATGATATTTTCTTTTAATCAAATAAATGGAGCAGCATATGACAACCCAATGTTTTATCAATCTAATATCATGATAATAAGTACTATTGGACCGTTAAACAAATTTTTTTAACTTATGTGTCCCGAATTTCAACCATATGACATACATAGTTCTGTTCCGTGTGTTTTTTGTTGTCTGATTGAATAAACATAATTTTTTTTGTGAATAGTAACCTACCCTTAAAAATATTAACCTACCCTTATGAATAGTAATATGAAAGTTATGAATAGTAAATCATAAAAAAATTTAACATCATCCTTGAATGTATATAGAAAATTTAGGCATCTTATAAGTGATAATATGACCATAATAATTGTATTGTTATTTTTGTATGTAATTATTAAATAGTTAAAATTAATTAATTAACCTAAAAATGTATTTTCATAGAAAATGATCACAAATTATCAATGTTATATCTTCTGGTTGTAAAATAATTTTATAAGTCCTTATGTAATTTTTGAAAGCAATATAAATTAGTTATAGTTTTAAAATATGTATTTTTCAAATAAATTATGATTTTAATTAAAAATCAAAGTAATATTTTTTAGAAAATTATTTTTATAAAAAGGATTAAATATTTGAATTATAGACATTAGGAAATGGTAAAGTTGAATTTTTTCTATTTTTTCTAAAATCCTAGAATTTTAGGTGAATAGTGAAATGCAATAATTTACAAAATATGCTAGATAAATGAATTTATTCACCATTCTTAAGTCAAGGATGATGTAAATGCCCAATGGACCAAACTCAGATGAAATTATTAAAATTTTTAGACATAATCACTACAGGAAAAATGGCTTTTTGCGACGGGTTATTTGCGACGGGATTTATTCCCGTCGCAAATAGTCCCATTAGAAACTTATTTGCGACGGGGGCATTTTCCCGTCGCAAATAACTAGTTATTTGCGACGGTAAAATCTCACCCGTCGCAAAAGGCTTGGGGCGCATAGCGCGCCAAACCGCGGGAAAGGTATTTGCGACGGGTGGTTACCACCCGTCGCAAATAGCCGGCGGCGGTAAAAACTATTTGCGACGGGAATATACCCCCGTCGCAAATAGTGTGTCGGCAAGTTGTTATTTGCGACGGGACCCGTCGCAAATAACTAATTAACCGTTGACCGTGATAAATGCGGGTTAAAGTATTTGAGACGGGACCCATCGCAAATAATATTATTTGCGACGGGTATACCCGTCGCAAATAGTCCCGTCGCAAATAAGCTAACCTATAAATACCCCCATCCGTTTTTTTTCATTCATTCTCAACTTCTCTCAAAACTGTTTACAGTTTATTAAGTTTAATTTTTTTTGCAGAGTTGATATTGAAGTCTTCAACAATTATCGGAGATCAACTTCAAATCCATTTTAAAGGTACTTATGTTATTTTTAATTTAATATTTATTTTAATTTTTTTATTAGTTTTAATTATTTTTAATTAGTTTTAATTAGTTTTAATTAGTTTTAATTAGTTTTAATTAGTTGTAATTTAATTATGTTTATATTGTTTTGTTATTTAATAAATTTAAGTTATTAGTATTCATAGTTAATGGTAATTAGGTGTAATTAATAATAATTAGAAATAATTAATAATGATTAGGAATAATTAATAATAATTAGTAATAATTAGGAATAATTATAGTTATATATATATATAGTTATATATATTTATAGTTATATTTATTCGTTTATTAATATAGATTTATATTAATATAAATATATTTGGTTATATGAATAAATATATATATATATATATATATTCATATATTAATATATATATTTATTCGTATATTAATATATATTTATTCTATTTATATATATATATATGTAGTTATAAGTTTTTATTCGTATATTTATTTGTATATTAATTAATATATATTTATAAGCTTAGTTTTAAATAAATTTATAAAATATGTGTTTTTATGTGTATTTATAAATAAATAAATAAATAAATACATATATACAATACAGACACACACACATACACATACACACACACACACATATATATATATATATGTATAGTTATGAAGGAATACATAGAAATGAGGGGGTGAAAATCCTCTGAGAATGTTAAAACGACTATAACTTCTAATCCGTAAGTCCGTTTCAACTCCACAACCAGTCAAATCGAAGAACATGAAACGATCTTCGATATGATATGCAGTACAGTCCAAACGGACATCCGGATCGGAAGTTATAGTTGTTTGAATGTTAAAAGGACCATAACTTCTAATCCATGAGTCCGTTTCAGCTCCACAATCAGTCAAATTGAAGAACATTAAAATATCTTCGACATGATATATGGTAGAGGTTTATCGGACATCGGGATCAGAAGTTATAGCTGTTTGAACGGTGAAAAACCGGGGTGCCCCGACTGAAAACTCAGTTTTGGAGGCCTTCGGGGCCTTTTTGGGCCTCGAAAAAACCTTGGACGGGTTCTACCGGTCCATAGGGCTGTAGAGCTCTTCGCAAGCTTCGATTTGATATGCTGTAGAGCTCAAACGGAGTCCCGGATCAAAAGTTATGGCCATTTGAAGTTTGGGTTTCATTTTCTTCTTATTTTCCATCTTTCATTAATTTTTTTATTTTTTTTATATTCAAAGAGTTATTAAATGACTATTAATTGATAAAAATTAGGTAATTATTAATTAAAAATATTTTTTAATTTATTTTATAACCCTCTTTTACTAAACATCTTATAAATTAATGTTATATTTCCATAGATCCTTTCTAAAACGTCTTTATAAAATAAATATTATATTTATATCAATATAAATACGTTTATTAATTTATATATTAATAAATATTTTTTTAATTTTTTTAATTTTTTTAATTTTTTTTAAATTTTTTTTATTTTTTTTATTATTATTTGCGACGGGAATATATTCCCGTCGCAAATAGTTGATTCGAGGCAACTATTTGCGACGGGAAAAGGCCCGTCGCAAAAACTTATTTGCGACGGGCCCGTCGCAAATGTTTTTTTAAAAAAAACCACAAAACTATTTGCGACGGGCCCTTTTCCCGTCGCAAATAAGTGTTTTTGCGACGGGCCCGTCGCAAAAAAATTTTGTTGCGACGGCGTTTTCCGCAACGGGCGATTTGCGACGGAGCCCCGTCGCAAAAGGCTATTTGCGACGGGATCCCGTCGCAAATGACCCGTCGCAAATGCCTATATTTCCTGTAGTGAATAGTCATCTATATTTCTTGACTTGTGGAGAAATAATAAATTACTGAATATAATATTGGGAAAACCCCTCTGCCCTCCACTATAAATACCACCCCTCACAGCCTTGTTTCATTGCACCTTTAAAGCCTTGTGCCTATATTAAAATCCTCTCAAATACCTTCCAAAGAACCTCCCCAATGAACCAAAACTATTGGTATCAGAAATAGACCAAAACCTCTACCCCAAAGATCCACTCAAGGAAGACATATTGAAGAGGACATTAAAGGGAAGAAGGAGTTCAGACACAAGGTAAGGGGAATTCTCGAACCAAACTTTCATTATTCTGATTTTCCCTCATTAACTCCATTTTTATTTTGGTTATTCCTTAAAATAATTTCTTCATTATTTTTTTACCATTTTGGGATAATCATTTTTTTTAATAGAGCTTATGCCAAATATAAAGTTTTCCAAAAGAAAATTTCTTTCAAAAAAACACCTTTAACTTCTCACTCAATGTTGGTGATTCTTATATCAAGTATGATATCACCTCATTAATTTGGGAAGCTAAATATTATGAATGTGTTCTTGTGAGATGAAATACATTCCCTTCCATGGGTTATATATGTTCATGATTGATATATATCCTATATGGCATGTATGATAATGTATAAGTTATGATGTAATGGGTGTGCCCAGAATTATATAGCTCACTATAAATGTTATGATGTGATGGGTGAGCCTAGAATTTTATAGTGCACAAATTAATTGGGTATTTTAATTAATCTCATGAGTTATAGTGAAATATGAATGGATATGATGTTATCTTTGTTCACAACTATGTGTGGTAATAGACCACTAAGACATGATGTTTCATTTTTATGCATTTCCATATTCCATGTCTTCTATTAATGATTCCTCTCATGATTATGATCCTTTTCCTATTTTATTATGATAATTATTATTCTCACCCAATGTAATATTTCTTCATGATCACATCTATCCTCTTACTAATATTTTTTTGGCTCACCACATGTTTTTAAATTGATTTTCCCAGGGGTTTATAGAAGTTGAAAGGATTGTTAAGGTTCTAGTACAGATGAATCTAATTTGTTATTTTATAATGATTTTTGTAATCTATAATTTAATTTATTTTTTTTCTTATAATACAAATCCTATAATAGAAATGGTCCTCATATGTATAATGTAATGTTTATTTTTTTATTATCCAATATAAAACAATTCATAGCATTTTTAAGTACTAAATCAGGATGTGTGGGTTCATGGTTTTATAATTGGTATCAAAGAAATGGTCTAGAAATATTTCAAGATTAGATTTTTTCATTTTTTATAACTAATTTAGCAACAGTACTTAATTTTTAACCTTTAGTTAATTAATTATACATAAGATAATAGTTTTTCATAATTATCGATTTGAAAATTCTGAATTAAAGGTAAAATAAACAAATCGGGAGTAAAAATGTCATTTAATAGGGGAAGAATGTGACAAAACATTTCTTTTATCAATGATATATATTTATTATAAATAATATGTGACCATTAAACATAATATTTCCACTTATGTGTCTTTAATTTTGAATATATGACATATACATTTGTGTTCAACCTGTTTTTTAGTGTCTGATAGAACAAACCCATTTTTTGGTGAATTGTAACCTAACCTTGTGAATAGTAGTATGACCCTTATGAATTGTAAATGAGGAAAATAATACAAAACTCATCCTTGAATGAAAAAATAAAATTTAGGCATATTATAAGTGATAATATGACCATAGTGAAAGTATTTTTAATTTAGTAGGTCATATATAATTAATTAAAATTTATTTATTAAATTAAAATAAAATGTATATTCCAAAAATATGTTCATAAATTAGAAATGTTATGTTTTATGGTTTTAATAAAATTTTATAATAACTTATATATTTTTTGAAATCATTATAAAATCTTTTAATATTTTAAAATCTATATTTTTCAAATAAAGTATGAATTTAATTAAAAATTAAATTAATCATAATTAGAAAATTATTTTATTATTATGGAGTTAATTTATGAATTTTTTACATTGAAAATTTATTTGGGTGATGTTTTGGTGTTTTTTTCCTAAAATACTTGAATTTTGTGAATAGTGAAATTATATAATTTACAAAATACACTAAATAAATGAATTTCGAAATCATTCTTGAGTCGTGGATGATTTAGAATGCCATCAGTTCAAACTCACACAAAATAATTAAAATTTGAATTCCTTTTAATTCATAAAATTTCTTATCCTATGGAGAAATAATAAATTAATGAATATAATATTGAGGAAACCCCTCTCCCCTCCACTATAAATGACACCCCTCATAACCTCATTTCCTCACACATCTTAAGCCATAGTCCTACTCCAAATACTACTAAGATCACATCAAAATAACCTCCCCCATGTCCATAATCCCTTATTCTCATAAAAATACGAAAACCTCTCCCCTAATGGGGCACTCAATGAGGATAAATTCAAGCGAACATTAAAGTGAAGAAATCATTCGGACACAAGGTAAGAAGAATTATCGACGCCAACTATCTTTCATTAGGTTTTTACACTTTCACCCTATTTTATGTATGGTTATTACAGAAAAATAATTTCATAATCAGTGTCATACCATTTCTTGGATTCACATTTTTTCCAATAGAGTATAGGTCTAACATAATGTTTTCCAAAAGAACTATTCTTGCAAAAACACATTTTTAACTTATCACTCGAGGTTTATGATTCTTCTATCAAGTATGATATTCTATCATTCATTTGGGACCAAAGGTTATAAATTTTTGATTATGATATGAAACTCATTACATTCCATGGTTTATTTATTTTCATGATTGATATATGTTCTATGTGGTATGCATGATAATGTAAATTTCATGATATGATGGGTGGGCCCAAAACTATATATTGAAATTTAAATGTTATGAAGTGTTGGGTTCACCTAGAATAATACAGAACTCCAATATATTTGGTAATGTGATTAATATAAATAGTTGGAGTGAAATATGTGTGAACATGATGCTAGATTTTTCCACAACTATGTGTGGTAGTTAACCAGTGAGATATGATGTATCATTTTTATGAATTTCCAAATTCCAAGACATATCCTAATGATTCCTCTCATGATTATAATTTTTTTCTCTGTTATTATGATTATGATTATTCTAAACCATTGTAATATTATTTCATGATATTATTTATCCTCTTATTTAGTTTTATATTCCCACCATATGTTTTAAAAATGTTTTTTCGGTGGATTATTTAGACGTTCAAAGGCTGGTTAAGGTGCTAGTACAAATGAATTCAATTAGTTATTTTGTAATAATTTTTTTAAACACTGATTTAATGTATGATTTATATAATTATATAAAAAATAGACCATAAATGGTCTTTATATGTATAATGTAATGTGTATTTTTCTATTATCCTTTATAAAAAAATATACAGCATGTTTTATTACAGAATTCAGAAGTGCTGGTTCAAGGATTTATATAAATCACCACATGTAATAAATAATTTCATCCCAATTCTCCCCATTTTTCAAGTCTCAATCATTTTAATTCAATTCATTGAAAATGTGATGTTGATAAAATTTAATGACTAATTTATAGACCGTGAAAGTAAGAATAATGATGAATTTAAACTCTTCTCAATTTTTGTATCTTCATTTATTTTTATTTTTCCATTTTTGGCTAAAATGGGTGAAATTAATGATGTAAAATGAATAATGACCCATTCACATATTTCTATCCACTAGCCAGAATAGTTTCTCACACCTCACACCACCCTAAAATAAGATAACTTTAAAATAACACACAAAAAACTACTTTCCCACATACTTAGGATTAAAGTATCCATTAAACAATATTATGAATGATGTTTGGAAAAGAAAATAATCATGTGATGTTTCTTAAACAAATATGTAAATTCATTAATACTAAGGAGATAATAACTGATGATGTAAATGGTAGGTCTTATAAATTAATGATATGGTTAACCAAATAACTATATCTATCATATTTAAAAGATTTCAAGAACTCATAATAATTTAAAAATAAAATATCTATTTTTATTGTTCTCACAATAAAATATAATTTTCTCTAAACAAAGAGTAAGTATTATAAAGAAATGTAATAATTTTAGATAATAACATACAAAATTAGAAAAAAAATATAACATTGTTTTTTATTGGAATAAGTTTAAATAATTTCTAAAACTCATAAAATTTTTATAAAATAAAATTTCAAGAAACATATACACAAAAATAATCATTTAAATAATCAATTTTTTAAACAAAATTAAGAAAAATCATAGAAAACAAAAGTATGAGTGAAAAATGAAAAATAATGTTTATTAAATCTCAATGTTCTTAAAGTGATAAAATAAAAAAAATACTAATAAATAGGTTGACACTACCCCTAAACAGAAATTCAACTAACTTTATGTCAAATCAAATAGATTAAAAGGAATTGGAAATTAAACAGAAGATAGAGGAAAATAAATAATATTTTATTTTGATTAGTGTGAACATTCAGTGGAGATCAAGTAAGTTAGATATTTAAACCAATAATAAAGAAAATAGAAATGACAATTTTATTAAAAAAAAATTTCATAAAAATTAAATGATAAGGGAAATGATAAAATATTAGGAGTAAAACCCCCAAGGAGGTGCTAGTTTTTTTGCTTCACCTAGTTGGGAAGTTTCGTCTGATCAACAATAGTTTGGAGTATTTGGTTCCTTGTTCATAAAATAGAAACTTTTCTTCCTTTAAATGTACATCCCCTCATACATATTATATAATTCTCCATTAAAGTATTCCTATACACATAAATATGACATATAACATTCATAGAGGTGTTAGGAAAAATAATGGGATCACTTTTTTACCACTACTTCTTTTGACTCCTCTTTAGTTTCAAGGGATTTCATGATTTTTTTATATTCAAAATTTCGATAAAGGGGATTTCAGTGAAAATAGAAATTTTAATAGGATTAAAATAAGGTAAAAATTTTATAAAACATCCCATTTTTTTAAAAAACTTATCTTTTCATCAAATTACATTGGCAACACAGTTTTATCATATGCATGTTCATAAACTTCTTCATAACCCACAATGTATACCCATGTTTTAGATGAATATTAAAATTCCAAGAATTTGGAGGTAATACTCCATTCGATTTTATTGAAATTAAATTTAACTGAGATTAATAAAATATTATTTTCTCAATAACGCTTGGAATCAATTTCTTCTTCAATACATATTGACACCTAAAGTTTGGGTGACATGGATGGAAGCATGTA
This sequence comes from Viscum album, assembly GCA_963277665.1. NCBI lineage: Eukaryota > Viridiplantae > Streptophyta > Magnoliopsida > Santalales > Viscaceae > Viscum > Viscum album. Next base: position 1,716,494,306 of record OY728153.1, read on the forward strand.
GTTAATTCTGTCAGTATTCTTATTAAATAAAATCCCTTCAATGGATTCTTATTCCTAATTAATTCTGACTTAATATAGTTCTGAATAATATTCTTAAAATATCAGAGAATAACATGGAATTTCATTATTTAAACATCATAACTATATTATACAAAATAGAATTTTTCTCCGAAATTTGTAACTGTTATAATATTTGTTTTAGATACATATTATAGTAATGGTGTTGAAAATTCAGACAATAGATCTTCAATATGATTTTATTAATTCTCCCAATGTTGTTCAACATTAAATATCTGTGGAATAAGGTATATATAATCCTAAAAATACTTTTTTCTATTCCAAACTCCAGGACTTAATTTCCATAATTTAATTATAAAGGATATTCATTTGGTTATTTACATCTTCCATCTTTTGGGAATTATTTTTCACATGAATCATTAATAACTCTTCATTTCATGACTCAATACAAGGTAATCATATGAAAAAAACAAAATTATCCATATTGACCTAAGAAAATATGGATATATGATAAAGTTATTATTTTATTTTTTGTAATTTCTGTCTGGTGTGTGTGTTTTTTTGTTTTGAAAATATATATGTACATGTTTTTCACCTCCCTGAATATGGTTATAATGTTATGGGATAGATTTCAAATGAATAAACACTAAATATTTTATTATTATATTAAGAATTAAATATGGTGCAATACATAGTATTGATCAAAATAAGATACCCCTCATAAAAAACTGAATTTTATTTTTTAATTTTATAAGTTAAAATGTACTCCTAAAAATAAATCATAATCTAATGGGGTTCTAAGATGATTAAAAAAATTAGTAAACAAAATGGAACCTAACATGAAGATGGAATGAAATTGGTATGTGATAAAGAATAAGATAAAGCTTATTGTTTTTTTTCACAATGATGTTATTGTTTTTCCTTACAAAAATTTTAATTATAATTATTTTATCTAATGTTGAGATTACGTACTATCTCTCAACACCCTCCTTTTTTTATTTTGTTAACACCCCTCACCAAGACCTTTCATATGGGATTGAACTTTACCTAGATTCATTAATGAGGCATATTTAATAACCAATACTACATAATAAAAATTCAACTATATGAATTACTTAACTATTAAAGAGGATAAATATTGAAAAGAAGGAAAAATAATACAATATTATAATGAAAATATGGAATAAACACTATAAAAGATTTTACCACTATTTAAATAATTACAATAAAAACGTCAATAATTGAATTTTAAAGAACTCAAATAATCCATACTCCCTCAATTAAAACAATACTGAAAGATGGTTCTCTATTTATGTAGAGATAATATTCCTAAAGGGAAGAAAAAGTAATAATATAATAGAGAGAGAATAATAAGAAGAAAATAAAAGGAAAAAAATAATACATATACTTATAAGTGTATTAAAAGAAAAAAACTCATCCCTAAATTTAGAAATAGACATATTTTACATGGATGTAAAAATAGAAATTTATTACCTAGATGAGAATCTAATTTTCACTATAATTATGAATTTTTATTGTTCATCTTTATTTGGACCATTAAATATCTAAATATTGAAAAGTATTCTTCTAGGAGGTTGTCCGTAATTTTTTTAAATATCTTCCCAAAAATTTGTGCCTTCATTAAAGACAATTAAAAGAACCTATTAGAGTATTAATAGATTGATATTTTCTACCCCAAAAAACATTTTGAATACTCATTCTCTATATTACCATGAATTTGTGGCCTTTAAAATAGATAAATATAGAACAAAAATAGGTAATATAATTTTTCATTAGCCTCATATAAGTATTCATTTTAAATTTCAACACATTTGTCTAGTAAATTTTTGATATATGGGTTCATCATTAAAATTCATCAAGACTGTGCTGAAATTTTATGTACCCACTTGAATGCATCATTTTGGCCTCATATGGTTGAATTAAAAAAAATTCATTATTAAATTAAATCTATACAATAGAGCATGAAATATAAAAAGAATTGATCTTTTTATTTATGTGGGTAATATTTTGATAAAAATATTGAACTAAATAGATATAAATAATTTAATAACATTTCAAATAATGTCTAAAATATTCCTAAAACCTAATAAATGTGATAATTCCCCATAAAAATAATTGAATTAAAATATGTATATTAAAAAATAAAATATAGTAAAATAAATGCTTCACCAAGCCCAACATTTACTATCATTAAATCATAAAATATCTAAATCAATATTCACATCTAAATTAAATGTTACCAAATTCAATGAAATCAAAATGAAAATTCATCTTGTCGCATTTATATAAATATTTCAATTCTATTTATTCTAATGAATCTATTTTTTTCAACTCAAAAATATTTTAATATCTGAATCATTACATTCATCGCATTAAAGTTCATGTCGTACTTCAATCAATAGAAATCTAATCTTGAGTTATTCTCAAACATTGAAAATGAATGTATCAGCATGTGCTTCAAAGAATTATCATCTCTCCACAATATAATAAATAATATTGTTTTAAATCATGAGGATTATTTCAGGTAATTTCTTAGTTAATGGTCGGTGGGTAAAAGTATTTATAATTCAAAAAATGAAAACATGAGGTGAGAATATTAAGTACATCGACATTAATATTTAAGTAAAAACATAAAAATTTACCTCATTCAATTCCTCTTAAAATTTTTAATCAAATATTACCTTTTTTGAATTCCATGGTCCATGAGTCAAATAAATAATGAAATTACTGATTTCATCCAAATTATCCAATTTTTTTATTTTTTCCCCTTTTTAAATTTAGTTTATAGCGGTTGAGATAAAAATAAAATATAATTATTAAATTATAGATCATGCATGTATTCATAATAAATAATCCAATATCATATCTATTTTTTATCTTTTAGGATAAAAGTATTATATGAATGAATTAAAATGAATCATGAATAATGATTATTTCCCCCTCTCCACTACCCATGGTAACATCACAAACCTCACAAAACCCAATAATAACTTTCTTCCCAAAGATAAAATAATAAATTCTCTTCACCCAAAATAAAACATATAATATCCGTAAAAAATATGTAATGTATTTGTATATAAGAAAAATATGTTTTTAATGTGTCTTAAGCCTATAAGAAAATTCATGGATTCTGATGGCTATAAAATTGTTAATATAAAGATTATGTATCATGTTGAGAGGTATCTATCCAAAAAATCATTAATTATACTAAAAATATTTAATAATCACCGTATCATTGAAAGATAAATGATCACAAGATTTGGTACCAACACAAAATCCATGTTTCTTTCACTAATGTGATATTATTTTAATGAATATGAAAAAATGGATTAAAAAACCTTATAGTATTGGAAAAATAATTTTATGCGGAATTTTTTGGTAATTGATTAATAAAATTGATAAAGGTTTTAAGAAAATTGGAAAATAAAATTATATAAAAATTTTCCACATCATCATTCATTTAAAAAAATCATTAAAAATCTAAAAAAGTCGCTAAAATCAAATAAGGATTGAAAATTCATAATTAATATTCATTGAAGATAAATGTTTCTAAAGTCCAAAAAAATAAAAGGAAAATGAAAAATCATAAGTAAGTTGAAAATCACCCCACACCAGAATTTTAATTAAATTCATTTTATTTTAACTTGATTCAAATTAAATTTAGGATAAAATAAATTGATTGATAAATACTACCCAATTTTAATATGTTACCACAAATTATTTTAAAACAATATAATGTTTGATATAGTTTATGAAATGAAAATCCTAGTGTAAATGAACCATTAAATATTATTATTTGAATATTATAGTTATGACCTAACTATTGAATTGGTGGGTATGGATATGAATGATTCATTTTATGAAATACATAATTTCACTATTCAATAAATAATTATTGATTAATTATCATTAATTAAGCACTCGATTTTTGGAAAAATCATTTTATACTTTAAAAATATGTTTTATTTGAAAATGGTTTTTATGTACATTTAAAAAAAAAATTATTTTAATTAAATTAAGGAATATTTATTGATCTTATTTAATAAAAGTACAATCATTTTTTAGGTAAGAATATAAAAATTATATTAGGGATAGTTTTTAATATTTTTCCATAAAGGGTGATCTTCTAGTGAATAATGAAAAATAATATATATTATTGAAAACAGTATTTTTATTTTAAGCATTTACAACTATACATTTTAATATAAAATAGTTTCAATGTTACAGTAGTTATATTATATTTTGAAAATTCCAATAATTTTCATTGGATCCAATTTTAGGATTGAATTGAGTATATAAATATTTTTATGCATGAAGAGGCATTATTTCAGAAAACTAGTTCTTCATTTCATTTTTAATATTAATATTGAATTAATTTTTTCAACTTTTAGAAATTAAATCCACAAAATTTTATTCAATAAATAGAATTTGGATTTCCAATTTTTGAATATAGGTCCCTTTTATATTTCATCATCATTAATAGTAACCCCAATAAATATTTATCAACATTGTAAGGTTAAATTAGGTAATTAATATTAGATATACTATGATAAGTACAAAAAATGATGTGATCATTTTTTAACCTATTTTATCAGATTAATTCATCCTTTTCCATCCATTTTTTAAAAATATTTCATCTTTGTTCCATATTTCATTGATTTTTACCATTATAATATTTAAGTGAAGTATAAAGTGAATAATATCATTTTTTTATATTAATATCTATAATATTATATGAAAAGGAACAATAGCCTATTGATAGTTGTAATTTTTTATTTAAAATATAAATTTTTTATTTTTCATGGTTATTTATTTTTACTTTTTAGTGGTGAAATAATTATATTAAATGCTTATGCAACATCGAAACAAAGCATGGGAAAGAAACAAAAAAATTAAAATTAATGATTTCAAAAACTCTAAAAGAAAAAATACTTTGGGTATTTTTATAGTTACATGAATTTTTAAGATTCTAATTGCATATTACTAATGTATTAATGTTTTATAATTGAATTACATTATTTTCCTGCCATTATCAAAGTCAAATTGTGTTTATAGTTATAAAAATTACATATTGATATTTTTTGTTAAATATATTTTATTAAATTATTTAAAAAAAATTAATAAAATAGGAAAATTAGTATACTCATTGATCTAAAATTAGATCCTCATTCCATTTAGGATCCAATTTTTACCATAGAGATAAATTTATAAACCATTAATATTAAAAAATATATTTCCACAGTTGATGTACAAATTGGTTACTCAAGGGGTTAACCAAATGATAAGATTTAAAATGATTTAAAAAACTATCTAAATTTGAATGTGAGATTTTAATAATACAATTTATTCCTTATCTTCTAATACATTAAATTTTTTTCTATATTACATAAGTTAGACACGTATTATATTATAACATTTCATGTATTTCCAAAATTAAAATTATTAATATTTTATAATAAAAAAATCATTATCAAATGATTTAAAATTACAAAAAAGTCATATATTAATCGAATTTATTTCTATGTTGTTTAAAACATCTTCCTCAGGTGATTTTGTTCCAATTTCTTGTTTTGCAGGAATCACTCCTTCCATGGTTTTGAAATCTGAGAGTCTATCCTTAGTGAAGTTGCTTTATCCTCTTCTCCAACTTCTTCCCAATGCCTTCTCGAGTATTGGCTCAGTTTCATTTCAGGTTATTATGTTATCTTGTATGGGTCTCTCTGGGGGCTTGTTGGATGTTATGCATGGGTCTATGGTTGTGTTCTCTCCTAGGATTGGTTTTCCCATCTCCCCAGGTTTCTTTTTGATATTAGAAAATATATTCCCCCAACTTCCCCAATCATTCTAATGTGTAGGTGTTGGAGAAAAATGGTTGGAGTTTTCATGGAAAGGCTCCCTGGAGATATTTCCATAAACAGGAGGTTATATAAAGGGTAATTCATGAGGGTTTGGTCTCTCCAGATCTTAAATCCAATGATCATCACTCCTCTCTATGTAACACCCTGACCCTAGTTACCCAGAGTCGGTGAATTATTACATAACATTGGAATGATAACAAAAGATCATGTGTCTAAAGACTGATTAGTTTAGTAGACATGGAAATACTAGATACATTCATAAGATTTACATTACATTATAAAATAAAAAACTAAAACAACATAGTCTCTACAGGCCACACTCATATCCCTTAGACTATCCCTGTATGTCAGTCATAATATACTTCTTTGCATCCTGGAAAAAACAAAACATAGAAATGGGGGAGCTAAAATGCTCAGTAAGGATAACAATATATCAGAAACATTCATAAATAAGCATAAACTTTTAAGGATAATTATTAGACTAAAAAAATTTCCTTTTAAGCATCAAATTCATTGTATTATGGAAAATATAAAATCAAGTATTTCCATTTACTTATCACATAGATATTCTACTAGTCCATTAATCACATGAAATAACAACAACCACTTTCATAATGATGGAATGCATAAGGTCACACTTAATAACCACATAATCAAGGCCTTGTTTAAAGACTACAAATAATATTTTTTCCAGTCCTTGTTCCAAGACACTAGTTTATCCTATACGACCTACCGATGCATCTAGGAATTATAACAGGATCCACCCATCACTTACTAAGTCCAATGCATTTCTCCTTTGAAAATGTTTAAACATAACATAAACATTATTATTAAAAATATCATATAAAATGTCATTACATTATCCATAAACGATTAATGGTGTAAAAATAACACAACTACAGTCAAACATGTACGAAAACCTTCCATACAATATGTATGTTTTGTATCCCAATAAATAAACTTCAAAAAATCATAAAATCCATCATAGGATGTCATCATATATGAAATCGAAAAATGTTTTAGAGAAATATATATTTCTATTTTAAAATCATTTAAAAGTCATATAATTATAAAATGAGACATTTATTTTGAAAATATTCTTATACTCTTGTAAGATAAGCTTCGACGATCTTATAATGGTGGAAAACAACAACACCCTCCATATATGTAAAAAACATTCTTAACTAAATTTTTTCAAAAAGTTCATAACGTACCTTGTTTGGAAAATGACGAAAAGATTCCTTTAAAACGTATGAGGTCAAATATGGGTATAAATTAATTTAACCCATTTTATAGTAAATAGTAAAAATGTTTTGAAATACATTATTTAAGAAAACATGGATGTGGATGATAAATATGTCCTTATAGATACTTATGTAAAAATAACCTTCGATAATAAAGAGATTGTAAAATTAACCCTTACCTTGTATGTTTCTTTGGTCGAGGGTAGGTTAACATCCTATAAAATGGTTAAATAATTTTTATTATATTATACAAGAACCATAAACATTAATATGATATCATATATGATCTTCTAATATTGCTTTGTTAATGATATTTCAGTAGTATCATCGTTTCGGCAGTTAACTGATTCATTTTCCTTTATATTATTTGTTACGTAAGTAATTTTTTTATTGATAGGATGTAACTTATTAATATTTATAATGATATAAATTCACTAAATATTAGTTTTAATTATCAAATTAAAATTATTCTTGAATGGATACGATGAGGAAAGAATCACATTCCGTTCGTGGAGACGGTAATCTGTACGTATGCACAAGCAACAATATAATTCTTTTAATGTTAAAATCAAATATAATTGGATGGTATATCATATATAAAGAGTCATGATCATGTTATATTTATTATTTACATCATTTATATTCATTATTATACCCATACAAATGATGAAGTGTTTGAATAACAAACTACACCACGACGTGGAGACGGTAATGCGTACTTCCACACGTATGGTGAGTTTGTCATATATAGGATGGATATAATAATGCATATGTTGGTACCATTTTTATAATAACATCACAGTATATATAAGGTTTAAGATTTATTATTTTATAGGGGGGAAAACAAAGAAAGAGGAAGTGGAAAAAGAAAAGAACTTGAAAGAGGTGATGAAATATTACCTCTTCTTCAGGTTCTTCTTTTTTATTTCATCAAAAGGGCTCCATAGGATGGATTTATGACAAAAGGAAGGACTCTAGGATGAAGGGAGGATATTTTAGAGGATATTTGGGCAGGGGGATCACCGATTCAAATGGATTTGATGTTGTGAATTTGAAAGAAGGTGAAGTGCCCTTTTATAAGAGGGGTGAGGGGCACCTATGGAAATGATTGATATTTTATTTTATAATAAAATAATTTTCGGTTTCTAATGGATAAAAAATGATTTATTTCAAGGTAAAGGTGTTTAGGGGTCTAAAACCACTCAAAATATAGGTTTTAGAAATATTTGGGTCAATATATTAACCTTATATTTTAGATTTAACTCTTAGTAAAATAGTTTGACATTTACCATGTCTCTTTGAATTATTATATTATATGGTTAATAAACATAATATAAACATCCAAGAGAACCTCAAGTAGTTCATTAATGACCTAAATAATATTATTTAAGCCATTTTTCTGAACCTTATATTTTTAGGAATGGCATATCAATTAATAATATAATATTTCTTTTTAAAACTATTTTATGTCAATTTTGACATTATTTGGTATTTTGTTTTTGTTAAACTTATAAATGCATTATTACTTAAAAAATTCATTTAATAAACCTTAACATGTCATTTTAACTTATAAAATTAGTTTAATTCATTAAAATTATCAAATAAGATTTATTTCGATATTTATATTATCAATTATTTTAATCATTCATTTATAAGGTAATTACTGCATTATCATTGGGTAGTAAATAGATTTTATTAGTTAATGTCTATAAATTATAAAAAAAATACCTTTATATAGTAAATATTATTAGATTTATAATTAATATTTATAGTCGAATTTATCTTATGTGTAACCCTATATTTAGAATGGTTTTGTTATTAAACATTTATTTTAACTATTTTAACATAGCATTAAATAAAATAATAATAAATGTCTTAACATAATACAAGGGTACCTAAAGGACAATATTTTATTCCTAAGGTTGTTTCTGGTCAAATTACACTTATCCAATAGAATTAGGAAATGTGTTAGGGTAATTATGATATCATTTATACCCTTAATTACCCTATTTAATTTTAACAGTGGTAAATAAAAGTAAAACATTACTATTGACCAAAAAAATATTTTCATCTTATTGAACAACATTTGACTTACTGATATTAACCATTTCTCTATGATTTTTTAAATTCAAATCACAGAAGTAGTAAAATTATGTTTTACGAAAATATCAGAATTCTCGTATGAGGTGGGTTAGAGACAGTAAAATATTTCATAAAATTTTTATATATCTAAACTCATTATAAAATGACTGCAATTAATTACATTGAACATTTATAGGTATTATGTATCTATTTCGACCTAAAATAAATTTGAATAAAATAAATAATTATTTAAATAAAAATTCGGTTTCAAACAATAACATAGTGTTTTTCACTATTTATAAAAAATTGAAAGTGTTTAGAAAAATACAAAAATCTTACCCTAAGCTAATTTTGTTATTCTGAATCCAAAAATGATGTCAATTTTGAAAGATAAAATTTATAATATTTTAAAATGTGGGTATTACTATTCATAATAGCTAGTTTGATTGGTCACGGTGTGTTAGAATCTCGATGTTATGTACAATGCATGTTATTTTATTATTCAAAGGGAAACGTACTGTAGAAGCTTGGGGTGTTACATTATCCCATACTTATAAAAATTTAGTCCTCGAAATTTCTAGAATATAACTATATAAAATGATTTAAGTGGTTCTTCATCATAATTTCCTCGGTTTCCCAATTTTCCTATTTAATCTTATGATTTTTTCCATAGAACATTTACCAGTCTATTTGTCTAGTTTCTCAGCACTTATTCTATGTTATAATGAATTTTGACAGGCTCATCCCAATAAGATAGATATGGTTCCAGTTCAATTACTCCATATGTGAGTACATGCATTGGGTTAGTAATGTATTTTCTCAACAGTGATTTGTGGAACACATCGTGAATTTTGAGAGACTTGGCGTCATTGCCAAACGGTATGTTACAGCTCCAATTCGTTCTAGAATTTTGAAAGGTCCAATGTACATAAGACTTATTTTACACTTTTTACTGAATTGTATAACTCCCTTCCATGGATATACCTTAAATGAAACATGATCTCCTACCCAAAATTCCAAATCCTTCCTTTGGTTATCGGCATAGATCATCTACCTACATTGTGCTTCTTTGATGTGGTTTTGGATAACCATTAACTTTTCCATCGTTTCCTCAACATGTTTTGGGCCTATGAGTTTTCTTTCACCAACATCATCCCAAAAAGTTGGTGTGTGACATCTCTTGACATATAATGATTCATATGGTGCCATCTGAAAACATTAATAGAAGAAATTTTTATAGGAAAAGTCTACCAAAGGTAAATATTGATCCCATATACCATGAGAGTCATGTGATAAAGATCTCAACATGATTTTTAAGGTCTGAATAGTCTATTCTGATTGTCCATCAGTTTGAGTGTGGTTGTAAGTGCTCAAACAATGTTCAGTATCCAAGGCTTTCTAAAGAAATTTCCAGAATATTGATGTTAATTGGGGATCACAGATATAAACAATCGATAAGGCTACTCCATGAAGTCTTAAATATTCATAAATATATGTCCTTACTAGACATTCAAGTGGAAAATTTTATCTTATAGCAAGAAAATTTTCTTACTTGGTAAGACAAATAACAATGACCCATATTTCATTATTCCTTCTAAGAATCTTTTGTAACCCCATTACAGACACTATCGTAATATTATCCCATTTCCACTCAGGTATGGGAAGAGGTTTCATGACACCTCCAGGTTGTTGCCTTCTAGTTTTCACAGGTTTACAAACCATACATCTTGATGCAATACTAGAAATCTCTGTCTTTATATTGTCCCACAAAAAATGTTCCTTCAAATCTCTATACATCTTAGTGCTACCAAGGTGTATAGTGAAATTGGAGCTATGATAATCGTCCAACAATTCCATTTTAAATAAGGTAAATCGAGAACACAAAGCCTCTTCCAAAATTTCAAAATCCTATCTTCATATATGAAGTTACTCAATCTCCCATCTTTCATGGATTTAATTTTTCTTATGCTCTTCATCAGTAGCCTGAATACTTTTTATCCTTTCTAGTAAAGATTGTTTGGAAACCATTTGAAAAAGAATTGTTGTTTGACCTTCCATGGTTATTCCCATATCTATATTTACTAGATCCATGAAAATAATATCTTTTTCAATTCTCATCTTGTTCAAAATTCCATGATCCTTTATACTCAAAGCATCTTATACTTTATTTTCCTTCAGAGGGTGGTAGTGTATAGTGTAATCATAATCCATGAATAGTTCAACCCATCTCCTTTGCCTCATGTTGAGTTATTTTAGTAAGAAAATATACTTCAAACACTTATGATCAGTATATATCTAAAATATTTTACCATAGAGATAATGTGTTCATATATTTCAAGCAAAGATTATAGCTGCTAACTTAAGATCATGAGTAGGATAGTTTTGCTCATAAATATTTAGATGTCGTGATGCATTAGAAATAACTCTATCATTCTGCATAAGGACCCAATCACATCCTCTCATTGAAGTATCACAATAAATAACAAACCCGTCATTCCCTGATTTTAGATTCATGATAGGATCATTGAATAATCTTTTATTCGGTTCCTCAAAACATTATTCACACTCTTTTGTCCAATCAAATTTATCCCCTTTACGAGTGATCTTTGTTAATGGTTTAGCCAACCGGGAAAAATTCCAGACGAAACATCAATAATAACCTGCTAAACCAATAAAACTGTGTTCCTATGTTATACTCATCAGTGCTATCCATTCTTGGATTTCCTTGGTCTTTGAAGGATCAACAGAGATTCTATCCTTAGAGACAATATGGAAATGAAAAGAAGTATTCTGAAGCCAAAATTAACACTTTCTAAATTTCCCAAATAATTCATTTCTTCTAAGAGTCATTAGAATAATGCGCAAGTGATTTCCATGATATTCGTATATTTTGGAGTATACCAAGGTATCATCAATAAACATCACTATAAATTCATCAAGATAGTCCTTGAAAACTCTATTCATTATATCCATAAAGATAAAGGGTGTATTAGTCTTCCCAAAAGGCATTACTGTAAACTTGTAATGTCCGTACACGGTTTGAAATACTGTATCCGTAATGTCTTCCTTCTTCACACACAACTGATGATATCCTGATCGAAGGTCAATATTTGTAAAATATTGATCTACATTAAGTTGGTAAAATAAATCATCAATGGGACATAGGGCATAGTTGTTATTTATTGTTATAGCATTGATGTCCTTGTAGTATATGCACAACCTCATAGATCCATCTTTTTTCATAACAAAAATGACAGAGTCTCCCCATGGTGAAACACTAGGGTGAATAAATCCCTTATTAATCAATTCATATAGTATTTTCATTTGTTACCCTAATTCCATAGTGGAAATTCTATAATGGGTCTTCGATATGGGCCTTGAACCATGAATTAAATCAATGGAAAACTCAATTTCTCATTTTGTAGGATGTCCAAGTAAATCCTTTGTAAACACATCAAAACATTCTTGTACAATAGGTACATACTCTATTTAAACATTCATTTCCTCACCCATAGTCATTTCATTCACTTCCTCCCCAATAATTTAATTTAGTTGGGCTATTGGGGGTGGAACTAGATAAGAATTTGGTTGTGACGTTTCTGCTCTAAAGATAATGTACTCCTTATCATCTTCATGAATTGTAACCTCCTTCTTCTTATAATAAGATATCGCATCATGGGTTGAAAGCCAATCCATACCAAGGATTATATCAAATTAAATCATGGGTATGATGATAAGATCAACATATAACAAACATTTATATTCCTTAATGGAAACTGATTCACTAAACATTGTTTCTATGATACTTCCCTTAGGTGTTTTCACTAACAACTCCATTGTAATGTAAAATTAAAAATATCTAATTTTCCTAGAAAACGAGGAAGATATGAAACAATGCGAGGATCTAGAAAAAAAATAAAGAATTTTCTAAACTTGAGGAAACCATTACATTACCTGCCACCATATCTTTCAGAGCATAAACATAAACATTAGTGATAAAATAATCTTGGCCTTGATCCCTTTGCGTTTTTTGAGGTATTTTTCCTTGGAACATAGGACATTCATTTGCATGATACCCCCTTTCTCTACAATTTTAGCATTCAACATTCACATCCTCTTTCAATCCCTTTCAATCATGAGCATGGTGTCCTTTTTCACCACACTTGTAACAGACACCCCATTCCATTCAAGCAAGTACTGGAGTGTTTCTTCCCACATTTACTGTAGGATGGATATTCAACTTTTCCCTTCTTCCCCTTATTTCTATTTTTAGAATGTTCAAAAGGTCTCTTCTTCTCTTGATTTCCTTTAAAGTCATAAGACTTATAGAATTCCTTTTTTATCTTGAAAGTACGTGAGACAATATCTTTGTATGAAAAAAAGGATTATGAGACTGATGGTCACTGGAGAAATTTTTTTAACCCATCAAATAAACGATCAATATTACATATTGGGTTACATATATAATCTATAGAATTTCTTGCTAACCTTGTAATGTTAGCCTCATACTTTGTGACATTATCATCCTCTTTTTTCCTCAGACTCAAAAATTGTCTTACAATATCATCCTGATGGTCATGAGGAAAGTATTTTTCTAATAAAATATCTTTAAACCCCCTCTATTCCACATTTGATACTTCATCATCTTCCATTGTGTTTTGAATCAATGACCACCATTGATATGCATCTCCTGTGAGGTGATAAACTACCACGACAAATTTTTCCCTTTCGTTACTCCCAAAAGCATGGAATATTTTCTCTATGTAGCATATCCATTGCTCCGCTACAAATTGATTGTAGTCCCATTTAGTATTGGTGGTTTTTGCCTTATGAATCATTGTAACATTTATCCTCTACGTTGTGGATCAGGGTGCTCCATATGGGTAAGGTTATTATTCTTAACCTGAGTGAGATGTCCCATTATGGTGATAAGCTAATCATCACCAGTTTCATCACGAGCTCTACTATAATTATCTTGAGTAGGATAGAAATCCCTTCATGGATTACGTGTGTTGATACTGTTTAAATTCCTTCCACTATGCGCCATTTCTAAATAATGGAATACACTAGGTTAGTTTATGAATTTTAATACATAATTCTAAACTATTAAAACACTTAACATAAATTAAACAATTTTGGATATAATCCATAATCATAAAAAAAATTCTTTGAGGAAGTATATACTCATAAACCATGCATAATGGTCTGTAATGAAAATGATAATTATCCACAGCATATCCCCCAGTAGTGTCGTTACTAAGAGTGTAACAATGCTCGTTGTCGTGGACCAGTTCGCGTTCGAGTCTAGCTCAAAGTGGTGTTTTCAGGTTTTACCTCTTGGTACATTTGTGCCAGATCTTCCTGTACCTGCTCATATCCAGACATGGATTTATTCCTTGAAAAACTCACAATTCATCTAAAATAATAAAATTCTAGGACGTTCTTCTCTAATAATCCACAATTTATATCTTTGGGTAATGTTCTATATTCATTGTTTTTTAAAATATTGCTTCCACGATTTGTACTAAACTTCCTCTGATACAAATTGTAATGCCCCAACCCTAATTACCCAGAGTCGGTGCATTATTACATAAGAATGTCATGATAAAAAAAGATGAAGTCGTGAAAGACCAATTAGTTTAGTAGCCTTGGAAATACCAAATACAATTATAAGATTTACATTACATTAAAAAATGAAAAACTACAACAACATAGTCACCATATGCCACACTCATTTCCCTTATACTATCTCCACAGGTTAGTCATAATATTATTTTTGCATCCTGGGAAAAATAAAACATAGAAAGGGGTGAGCTCAGATGTTCCGTAAGGATAACAATATAGAGGAAACATTCATAGATAATCATAAACATTTAAGGACGTCTATGAGGCTAAAAGAATCTTTTAAAACATGAAATTCAGCATATTTTGGAAAATACAAATTCAAATAATTCCATTTACTTATTCACATTGATATTATACTAGTCGAATAATCAAATTCAATACAAATAACCACTTTTATAATGATAAAATGCATAATTCCAGACTTCATAACCACATAGTCAAGGCCTTGTGCCAAGACTATAAATAAGATTTCATCAAGGCCCTGTGACAAGACTATAGTTTTTTCTCAAGAGTCCTACCAATGCATGAAAGACCTATATAGGGCTCCACCTGTCACTTACTAAGTCCAACGCATTCCTCATATTAAATGGTTTAAACATAAACATTCATATTAAAACTAGTATACAAAATTTCAATACTTTATCCCTAAAATATGAATGGTTTAAATATAAAACATCAAAAATCAAACAAATCACAAAACCTTAAATACAATATGGATGTTTTGTATCATATTAAATCAAATTCAAATAAGCTTAAAATCCATCAAAGGATGTTGACAGAGATTAAATAAATATATTTTTAGAGAAATATCTCTTTCTATTTTGAAATAATATAAAATTTATATAAATATAAAAGGATACATTTATTATGAAAATATCTTTATAAGCTTTTATGGGAAGCTTCGACAATGTTATAACAGCGGAAAATAGCAGCACTTTTCGTATAAGTTAAAAACACATTCTTATCTTAATTTTGTCGAAAAGGTTATAAAGTACCTTGTTTGGAAAATGACATAAAGATTCCATTAAAAACATATTAGGTATAATAAGGGTATAAATTACATTAAACCATTTTAGAGTAAATAGTAAAAATGTTTTGAAATACATTTTTTACTAAAACAAGGATGTGGGTGATAAAGAGGTCCTTGTAGATACTTACGTAAAAACAACTTCAGCTAATAAAGAAATAGTGAAATTAACTCTTACCTTGTACTTTTCCTTGGTCAAGGGTAGGTTAACCTCGTGTATAATAGTGGAATAATTGTTAATAAATTATACAAAAACCATATACATTAATAAGATATCATAAATTTTCTTCTAATATGGCTTTGTTAATGATATTTTAGTAGTATCATCGTTTCAGGGGTTAACTGATTCGTTTTCCTTTATATGATTTGTTACATAAGTAATGTTTGTTACGAATATGATGTATCTTATTCATATTCATATTGATATTATTTCTTAAAACATTATTTTAAATTATAAAATGAAAATTATTCTTGAATGGATACGATGGGGAATGAATCTCATTGCGTTCATGGAGACGGTAATCCGTACGTACGCATGAGCGACAATATCATTATTTTGATATTAAAATTATATATAATTAGATGGTATATAATATATACAGAATCATTGTCATGTTATATTTTTTGTTTAAATCATTTATACACATTTTAGTACCCAAATAAATGATGAAGTGTTTGAATAACAAACTACACCATGATGTGAGATAGTAATCCGTACATGTGAAAGTATGGTGACATTGTCATTTATAGGATGGATAGAATACTGAATATGGTTGTACCATTTTTAAAACAACATCACAGTATATATATGTTAATGGAGTTATTATTTTATAATTTAAAAAATAAATAAAGGGGAAGTGGAAGAAGAAGAGAACTTGAAAGAGGTGATGAAATATTTAACTCTTCTTCAGGTTCTTCCTTTTGATTTGATCAAAAGGAAACTATAGGATGGATTTCTGAATAAATAAAGGCCTATAGGATTAAGGGAGGATAGTTGATAGGATATTTGGGTAGTATTTGTCCAAGAAAAATGGATTTAAAGATTTGAATTTGAGAGAAGGGAAAGAGCCATTTTATAAGAGGGGTGAGGGAACCTTAGGAAAAGTTTTAAATTTTATTTTATAATCAAATAAATCTCAGTTTCTAATGGATAAAAAATGATTTATTTCAAATCTACGGTTTTGATGTGTCGAAAACCACTCAAACAATAGTTTTTATACTGGTTTGGGTCACTATATTAACATTATCTTTTATATTTAACTCTTAGTTAAATAGTTTTACATTTACCTTGTCTCTTTGTATTTTTATATTATATGGTTAATAAACATACTATAAACTACTAAGATAACCTCAAGTGGTTCATTAATGACATATATAATATTATCTAAGCATTTTTTCTGAACATTATATTTTTAGGAATAGAAAATCAATTAATTATATAATATTTGTTTTAAAAACTATTTTATATCAATTTTGACACTATTTGGTATTTTGTTTTTGTTAAATTTATAGCAGCATTATTACTTTAAAAAAATTCATTTACTAAACCCTAACATGTCATGTTAAACTATAAAATTAGTTTAATTGTTTAAATGTCTCAAATTATATTTATTTGTATATTTATAATATCAATTAATTCAATCTGTCATAAATAAGTTAATTACAGTATCCTAATTGGCTCATAAATAAATTGAATTATTTATGGTCTAAATATTATAAATAAAATACCATTATGTAGTAAATCCTTTTATCATTCTATAGAATATTTATAGTCGAATTTATATTATGTATAACCATGGATTAAAAATTGTTTGGTTATAAGATATTTATCTGAACTCTTTTAAATCTTATTTAAATAAAATAATAATAAATGTCCTAATCTAATCCATGTGGACCTAAAATATCATATTTTATTCCAATGGTTTTTTGGTCAAATTACACTTATCCAATATAATTAATACATGTGTTATGGTAATTATGATATCATTTTTACACTTAATTTATCTATTTACTTTTAACTAGGGTAAATAAAAGAAAAAATTTACTATTCACAAATCCTATTTAACCACATTATACTTACTGATATTAACCATGTATCTTGGATTTTTGAAATTCAACTCACAGAAGTTGTAAAATTATGTTTTATGCAAATTTTCAAATTCTCCTAGGAGGAGGCTAAAAGACTGTAAAAATTTCAATAAACTTTTTATATATCTAAACGCATTATAAAATGACTCCAATGAATTTCATTGAACATATATAGGTATTATGTATCTATTTTATCCGATTATATACTTAAATAAAATAAATAATTATTTAAATAAAAAGTTTTTTTTCAACGATAACTCAGTGTTTTTCACTATTCATCAAAAATTAAATGTTTTCAGAAAAATACCAAAAAATCACCATAAGATAATTTCATTATTCAAATCCAAAAATGAAGTCATTTTTGAATAATAAAATTTACAAAATTCAAAAAATTGTGTATTACTATTTATAATGGCTAGTTTGATTGGTTGCAGTGTGTTAGAATCATGAGGTTGTGTACAACGCAAGCTATTGCATTATTCAAAGGGAAACATATCGTGCATGCATGGGGTGTTACACTCCAAGTAAGGAGGGGATACAGCCCCATAGAACCATTACCTCTCGATCCCTCCAAGAAATCATGTACCATCTCCAGCTTCTGGGGTCTGTATAAGGGATAAATTCAAATTCTTCAAGCAGTGTGTATCCTCCACTTAAAATGATTTCTTTGATCTAGTGTGCACTAACAAACCTTATAAATTTCAATTATTAAATATTAATTTTGAATATCTATGTCCAAGGGGCTTGGGGGATGTTAGAATTTTTAGCTACAGAGGTGAAAAAAACACAAGGCATGTATTACCACTGTTCGGAATCAAAAAAACATTCTACAAAGTTATGAAAGTTTAGTCATAATGCTTGGATGAATGAGGGCTTCTATGAGGATCCATACAATCATTATATACGGATTTTTTCAAGGAAAAAGGATATGCAATATTTGGTCAAGGATGGAGATCAGTAAATCTCTCTAGAAGTGTCTATAGGTATGGAGATCATCTTCTAATCCATTGTGTATGGGAGATATGATGCGCAACAGAGAAAATGTTTTGAAATATCTAAATGGATTTGACCCAAGGGGTTCCCCTTGGTTTTTAGGAGTATATTTCATCTTTATGATGGATCCAGAAGATAATAAGGGCTGAGGATCCTTCCCATACGCAGCCAGCTCGATCTAGTTGCTATTTTTGGCCAGTAAGGGTCTTTTGGATTTGGGGTAATCAGGAGTTAGATTCACCAAGTGAAATAATAAAAAAGGGAGCCAAAGATGTTGGAGTATGTCGGATAAGTGTTTGTATGACATAAATTCCATCTCTATATATCCTATTACAACGGTGTCCCATCATATTCAGGGTAACATAGATCACTCTCCCTGGTTGATATCTCTTCCTCCCATATAGGATGTATGTGAGCGCTTTCTCTTTCAGTCTTATTATATTGGTTTCCCTAAGATATTACCAACTGGTCAGTGTCGTTTGGAGGGCTCCATCTCTTGTCTTCTCATCGATGTCCTTCCACAATAATTTATGCTGCCTAAAACAATGATTACAATCATGGGTGAAGGGAATTCTACCTCCTGATCAAGTACATGACATCCAGGACATGGATGTTCAGTGCATGGACCAAATTATTGAGGAAACATGGGATAATATTGTTATTGAGTATATCACGAAGAATACTTCTATCCTTTAGGAGCTATTTCAGAAGTAGTACCATATGTCCTAGGTGATTGTGAGGAAGATATGGCTCTAGGAGGGGCACAAAAACTTTGCTTACTTTCACCCCTACATCAAAGAGAGGAGGAGGCTAGTGAAACCCAGTATTCGTCTTAAAGATGGATTTTTCTCAAGTAAAATTGATATGGTTTGGAACATGGACATTTCCTTCTTCAAAAAGCTACAGTCATGTCCTAATAAGGCCATTCTTAATGAGTAACAAAGTGTAAATTAGGATCTACTAGAGGGGATCCCTAATCTAATTTCCAGTCATGACAATGCTGCGCTAGTAGTGATCCCAAATGAGAAGGAGGTTTTGGTTGTGTTAATGAGCCTCAAACCAAAGAGTTCTCTATACCCTAATGTTTCCCAGTTTTTTCTGCAAGGGGTCATGGGATGTGATCAAAGCTAATATCATCTCAGCCATCCAAGACTTCTTTCGAGATGATCTTTTCCTATGGTGTCTGGTGCCACTAAACTGTTTCTTTTTCCAATGATCAAGAACCTGGTGCCCAACCATGAATACCATCCGGTTATAATTTGAAACTTATCCCAAAATAATTTTTCCGTAATTTTTAATTATAGCCTATCCATTCATTCCCCTCGGTGGATATCTTTTGAGAAACATGGTTTTGTCATCGGCCGGTCAATTCACGGTGTGGTGGATTTGTCTCAAGAAATGATTCGTGATATCAACATCAAAACCCCTGCAACCAATATCACCCTTAATCTAGATATGAATAAGGAATACGATAGGATGGAATGTGGCTTCATCAATATGGTGATTTCAAGTATCGGCCTCTCTACATAGGATATGGATATCATTTTCGGATTCATCAGTCCTTCATGTATGGTTGTTTACTTCTAATCAAGACCCATGGTTTTTTCATGATGTCCCATGGTCTCAGACATGGTGATCCCATATCCTCAAAAAAATTTATTATCATACCGGATTCCCTATTAAGGATAAATAATAGAAAGATGTCCTTGAGGTACCTTAAGTCATTTCACAGGTGTAAGAGTCATCCCACTATCTCCCACGTGATTTTTGCATATGACTCTATCATATTTATTAATTCCAATAGAATATTGATGGGACGGCTTTCCAAAATTCTAGATGAAAATTGTCACTAGAGTGGTTAGGTCATCATCTAATCCAAGAGCATTCATTTTATCTCATTCAGTTACAGCAGTCAACAGGCCACTTTCCCGAACAGTATGTTCAGTATGCATAGGGGCTCGTTTCCCTTTTCTGATCTTTGTTCTCCAATCACTCCAGGATGGGTCCGAGTGTGTGAATATGCGGGGATTCTTATTAAGATCACTATTTGAGTGATTAACTTGAATAAATATTATACTTCTTTTAGAGGCCTGATATCTCTTGTCAACAGTGTGCTTTTTTCTATCCCAGTCCATGTTCTTTCGGCAGCCAAAGTACCCAAGGGTGTCATCTCATCCATACCCACAATTCTGTCCATCTTTATCTGTGATTATCAAGATGAGGGTAAACATCATTGGGATTCACAGAGGAGACTAGTGAGGCACATTCAAGAAGACAGGTTAAACATAAAGAGCCTAGTTGATTCTGTTCGTTGCATTCATGAAAATCATACATGGGAGGTCATTGAAGAGTGAACACATTGCATGTAAATCATGTCCTACTAAATTATACGGCAAGTAGAGGATGGTGGTCAAGCATCTCATTTCTTCTTTATTATTCATATCATTATCCCAAGCAATCTCCAATAATCCTAGTGGATTGTGGGGAGGGTAGACCGCTCCTTCTAGTACCTCAGCTGGGCTGGATCAATCATAGGATTTTTAGGAAGTTTTCCTTCTCTGATATCCTTCCAGGAGGCCTACATATATCCAATTTTACGAGCATATTGCTAAATGTGGATCATTAAGGGGTTCTTAACCTTATCCCACCGACCCATGAACCTGACATTTGTGTGTTCACTACCTCTTCTGTTGGGACATTTTTTTTCCAATGATTACCCCTGAATTCCCCCCCCCTACAAGAACAATGTAATGATTGGAACTGTGTGGTCGGTGTGAGAGGATACTATCAAAGTGAATATTTTTTAACTAGAGGTTTAGCAATCATGTGGTCTCTACAAGTGAAAATGTGAGGAAATTGGGGGGCATCCTAGCCTCTAGATTCCACTACTAAAAGGTTCATAGAGAGGAGACCTCTGATCACCTCTTCTTTGAAGGTGAATGAGCCATGGATGTCTGAAAGTATTTTGGTGGTTTCCCCAATCTTAATTCAACATATTTTATTGGGGATTCATTGCTAGAAATATGGTTTCATGCTGCGACCAGTTTGGGGATAGAACCTAAAGAAATATTGA
Organism: Viscum album; assembly: GCA_963277665.1. Lineage (NCBI taxonomy): Eukaryota > Viridiplantae > Streptophyta > Magnoliopsida > Santalales > Viscaceae > Viscum > Viscum album. Next base: position 1,716,516,335 of record OY728153.1, read on the forward strand.
TGATATTTACTGATAGATGTTTTTGTTGGGGGTAGGCTCACAAAAAATCATGGTTTTATGGTGTCGTTTCCTCTAAAAGATCAGTGATTGCTTGATCTCGTTCTATGCTCGTTGATTTGGTATGTGTGTTTAAGAACTAGTGTGATTCCCTACCTGTGAGGGATATTTATGGGAACACATATTCAATAAAATAGATGAACATTTGGATGTGGGTCCATTGGGTGTCATGGAAACAACCTTTCATGGTATTTAAGATAAATTTTGATGGGTCTTACGTTGCTGGTATCATACGTGGTGGAGGTGTGGTCCGGGACTACAGTGGAAGTGTTATTACGTAATTTACTACATAATATGGGTTGGAGATCTCTATTCAGGAAGAGGCTAGGGTAATGTTCATGGGACTGGAGTTATGAATTGAGAAGGGTATCTCAATCTTTCAAGTGGAAACATATTCCATGATTATCCATGATTCCTTAAACACTATAACCACCACTCCATCGTTGATTGCATATATCATAAGGAGATGAAAATAAATACTCAAAAACAACAATGTCCTAATGTTTCACACATGGAATTATGTCCATAATGTAGCTGATCAGTTCACCTCCATGATGTTGGCTGACCAATGTTTTAGTGTCATTTTCTTCTCAAATGTTTTTCATCTGTGCCTAGAGGGGGTTATATTGAAAATAAGGGATCAAGAATATCACCATTACATTAGGCATCACTAGGCCCTTGTTTTAATAGCCTTGACATTGGTCATGTATTCTGTATCTTTTCATTCAAAATAAATATATAACTATGTTATTTTATGGGTCTCTTTTCCTTTAATATTGTCATTCCCTTACTTATAAAATCTCTCCCCTTACCCTCTTTTATCCCCACTTCAAGAGATTGTTTGGATGGATAATTCCTACCCAAATCACTTCCAAATATCCATTACAACATTATAGATTTCTTAATTTTGATATAGTATCAATTTTATAAGGCTTATGGTGTAAATCAATAGAGTTTTTCCAAAGAAGAGGTGTAGATTTTAACTAAATGTTTTAGTATTATTTATTCTTCTGCCACCTTTAAATATTTATCAAAGAAGATAAAATAATAAAACTAGTATATTCCATATACTGAGATGTTTTTTGTTAATTTAATACCCTAAATGGGAAATGAAATTGGCATTCATGTGTAGGAAAAATTACCTCCTTACAAACCATGGTAAATTATTTTCCATCATCGCCTCTCATGGTTGGTTATGATGATGGGTTTATTGTGTATATATGATATTGATGTCATTATTATAATTATAAAAATATAACACATCATATAATATCTTAAATATCAATCATTTAAAAATGATATGTTTATTCTGGTGTATTTATGGACTACCACCTCCATAAACTAATGTCATTCATTTTCCGTCACCACATCCTATTGATCTTATAAATATATAATTTTGTTAAAAAAATAATATGGTATTTAATATATTATGATAATATTGGAATAATAAAATAATAATTATCTTCTTTCCATCAATATCATTTAAAATAGAAACGTTACACATATGTACGTATGACATACCATCTCAATGATTGGAATGTAGTTCATTTTCCATAACCATAATCCATGTTTAGTTAAAAATTATAATTAATGTATAAAATTATTATTATTAGATTATTGTTCTATATAGTATGAATTAATTTACTCTTTTACAAGAATCAGCCAAATGTATTTATATTGGACATATCAACCAAATATAGTAAAAATATATAACATGGAATTACTTGATTAAATATGGTAAAAAATAAAATAAAAGGACTATTAAACATGAAAAACATTATTAAAAAAGTAAATAATTAATATTACTTTATCATTTAGGATGATAAAGATTATATATGGCCTTTCTAACCATTGGTAATGGTTTCTCATCTCACTTTTTTTCATTAGACAAATTATATATTAACCAGTTTTTTAATGTGATTTATATAATGCCACTTTTATATGATATATCATGATTCTATTTATATTAATGGTAATTAAGGTTTCATTTGAATTTATTTTTTTATGGTATTTTTGATTCAGAAGATACCAAAATGATAAGGGTTTACTTTATGATCTCATCATTATTCTGAATTATTTATGTTTATATATTTGTTTGGTAAATTATTTTATCTTTATATCATAAACCCAATGTTTTTTATTCTACACTATTTTTTATATAAATTAAAAATATTCCTTTCGTTTTCCTCTCTTTAAGAACTCATTTTAGCAAACAATTTATTTTAAGGAAAACTAATTTTTTTTTAAATTAGTCCAGAAACATTTTCTATCATATACATATTATGGTTAAAATTATTTAAAGAGTGTTTTTATACTTATAAAATGAAGTAATAGAAATTTTTTTATTTTTATTACATTCTACAAAATAATTAAAATGTATATTCTTTCTGTTTTACAAATGATATACTTTTTTATTTTTATCAAAAATACAAAAACTATCCTTGATTTATTGTATAAAGAATGAATAAATTTCATTCCATCATGACCAGCTAATTATTTGAATTTTTCATTATAATTTTCTATGATTCATTTAAAAGAAAATATTTTTCTTAATATTTAGGACATATTCTTTCAGTAATTTTCAATAAGAATATGGTATTTTAATCAAGAGTTTTTTTATGTTCATTTATTGATATTTCTATTCATCATGAACAACCCATTATTTTACTTATTCTATACTAGGGATGTGTTCTTATCATATCATCCTTATTCATTATTTAGACAGTTTATGATCTGTTTTAATTGGAAAATTATTGGCATTTTTTATGTCAGTTCTTCCAATATGAATGTTTAGAAATTATTAATAGAATATTGATTATATTTTATTATTTAAAGATTTGATGAATTCATTGGAATAGTGCGTGATAATATAGTCCCATTATAACCACTCGATACATCAATCAGTTTCATTATAAAAACTAGATTAGTTATTTGGTCAAGGCCTTAACTATTTATGAAAGACGTCTCGATATGATGCCTTGATGGTATGTTTAATATATCAAGTGTTATGAATTCCTTCATTATAAAATTAGTGATTTATTCTCATTTGATTATATTAATTGATTTGATATTCAGAGATAAGATTCAAGATCATATCATTATTAATATGGAATTGTTTGATCATATTTTATTCCTACCATATAATTCATTGTGCTCATGTTTTTTAGTAAATGGAATGTTTTTAAATTCATTCACTTGTCTATATTTATTATTTATTATTTATTAAATTATATCTTATGTTTTCTATATTCCCTTATTCATAATCTGAGCTCACGCTTATTCTTTTTTCCCTATATTATAAAGAAGGATTTTTTAAAAGATATCAATGATGGAAGAATGTTTCTTATGTTATATTTTCATATTTCTAATATAATATAGGAATTATATATGCATATAGTTCACCAATTCTTCTAAATTATTTGTCAATTTAGGATGTGATCATTTCTATCTAGTTCCAATTTAATAAGCTGACCATTGACTCTAGGCCACCAGGGTCAGGGTCCTAGCAGTTGGTGTTAGAGGAAGTTTATTAGATACAATGGGAACTAGATTTAGGAAAAAATAGTTTACAAAAAGGATCCAATTTATAAACACTAAATATATATCTTATTATAAGATAACATGTTAAATTTTTGGAAAGAAAAATTTATGTGGGTTTTCTAGAAATTCATCCTTATATAGATACTACATGTGGACTTCATTTTGACATTGATTAATCCAGGGGAAATAAACTCCAAGATAGTTGGTTTAGTATATCTTGGAAATCATTATGGTGTTTGATAAGAGTTCTATTACTTGACCCCAGAATTAGTTCTCCACAGGTATACTCATGGGTTAAAGAATATTCATTAATAACCATTATGAAGTATTTGAATAGATGATTATAATGAATTACCTAAGTAGAAACTACAGATCATTAGATTGAAATGTTTGTGTCATTATTTAGACATATTATTAATTATTTTCATTATTATTGGGTTTACCATATTGTTTTTTTTTGTCATTCTATTTATTTTTGTTTTAATAAAAGTTTGCAACCTGGTGGAATAATTTTAGCATTGAATGTGATGGAAAATTAAGTGATTATAAAAAACCAAATTGGATGATGACATGAGATAATGACATTTTAATTTTTCTTAATAATTTATTATGATATATATTTAAATAACCACACCTTTACCAACTCTTGGACTCACCACAAATAGACATATAGAGTTTTTGGTGAGCATAAGTGGTGGATACCATGGAAGAATGGAAGCTCAATTTCCTTATTATCGAAAATGTGGAGGGATACACGCCATTAAATGCCTCAATGAAATTGGACAATGTTTTATATGTAGAAAAAGGGAATATATATTAATTATTTATAAAAATTATGGGTTAAATGGAGGTATAATAACTTCATACCTATGTACCTTTTATAGTTCGAAATATTATATGTAGGGAATACTGTCATTATCCTAACCAATTCCATTATCCAAGGTTTAACTCCAAGACCATACAGGGACATATGTTATGTGAGTTGTTGAATTTTATTGATTGAAGTATTTATGTATTTTTATTTGAGAATTACTTTATAAATTTTTTTTATTAATGATATTCTAGATATAAGAATCATAATACAACTATGGATTATTCCATTTTATATAGTAATTTGAAAATTTTTAGTTATAATAAAATGATTTTTTATATTGATGGTGTAGTGGTATAATATTATTGGCCATAAAATGTTTTAGTGATTTGGTGAAAATGGGATTCAAATCATCTTTTTTGAAGTGTATCACATTTTTTTATAAATGGAAATATACTATGATTTTATATGTGGAATAAGTATTTTGTTATTTTTTGGAAGCATATATATTTTCATATGATAATAACTTATGTTTTATTGATTCCAGCATGGGTTTATAATTTTAAGGTTTATCATATGTTCAAAATCATAGATACCACATTTTCGGTTTTATGTGATGGAATTTTGAGGTGATTTGAAACATTTACTGGGTTTTGTGAAGAATACTCTATTAAATTATGAATAACAATTTTTTCTAGTAAATTATTTAATGTAAAGTTAATTATGATTTATTGTACATTTGGATGTAAATAATATTGATTTAAAAAAAGATAATCATTAACAAGTTGTAACTTTTTGAGATATTTATGGGAAAAATGATTATTACCTTTCAGGATAGTATCTAAATTTGATTTATTATATTTTTTTGTGATGTAAAACAATTAATAATATTATATATTGATTTATTGTAGCCCCCCCCAGATTTTTTGGTTTCTATCATTTAAATTAAATATAATCTATTTCATATCTAATGTTTCACACAACAATGAGTTCTAAAAAACCTTGATCTACTATTATGTCACCATTAAAACCCACCATTAAATTGGTAGCTACAAATATGACTTAACTAATTTTTTAAAATATTTATTGATATATATTAATATAATAATATTTTTGGTTATCAGTTGATTATAAGTAAATATTTAAAAAAAATTCAAAGATTTTTTTTTTAAAACTATTTTAATTTGCAAAATATTTTTATATCCTAAAAAAATAAAATTAGTAACTACTGATAAATGATTTTAATGACATTTTATACTATATATTCATTAAAAAAATTAATATTCTTATAATATTTTTTTATGCAAGGGATAAGAAAATATTCAATTTCATAATTAAAACTGCATTTTCTAATACGGTTTCAATCATGTTATGTGAATTAATTTAAATATTAATTTTTGATACTTATCGGTAATATATTTGATTAAATTGATTCAATATTTGGAATCATGAGGCTATCAATTATTAAATAGTTCCCTCATAATTTTAGAAATTATGAAGAGTAATAATGGTCAATTTTATGCACTCGAATAAGATTAATTGGGTAAATCATGGTTAAACCTAAGTGATAGTGCCATAAGTATTCATTAAAATTATTATTATATAAGTGGAATTCATCACTTATTACCTTAGTCTCTAAATTGGGATATTTAATGGTCATTTTTTGCTGCACATGGCATGTATATTATTTAAATCAATGATAATTACAAAATGTCAATCTCATTATTTTTAATATCACTTATGTGTCCACATATGAACCAAATAAATACATGGAAAAAACATAATTTATATTTGTAGATTAACTAAATTTATTTTATAATATAAATTTATTTTTAATTTTTATAAATTCTATAATTATATTATGTCCTTGTGTAATTCTAATAAAATATTTATTTATTAACAGATAAATAAAATTAATGATTTAAAAAAAATTAATTTTGATATAATTATAATGCATTAATGTTTAAAAAAAATTATAGCTCTATACAATGTACTATATAGGTTTTAGATAATCATATTCTCATTCAAGATTTTTATTGCGGTATTTGATGTCAAATTATAAGAAGTGTCAAAAATGAAAAAAGTAATATTTTATCAAAATAATATATTATTAGATAATTTAAAAATCATAAAATCTTAAAATAAGGAACGTTTGATATGATATGGTATAATATTTTATATATTTTCCCATTTATGGTACAATTTTAAGATTATTAGAAAATAGTTATCGAACATTAAAATGGATAATGTTGTTACGATATTTAAAATAAAAATTCATTAAGTAATGGTTAATCGAGTTAATGAGGTTTAAAATGACATCAACATGTTTATAAATTTTATTTATTGATGGTATTATAACCCTATAATACCGTATTTTCCAATACCGTTCCATTTGGAATCATTTTCCATGATGATTAATTTATTTAAATTTAATAATTTTAGAAATTCCAAAAGTTCTCCTCACCTCATTTATAAAAAAGAACATCCTCCATCACTTAATTAGATTACATTGATCCATATATCCCAACCAATAACAGCCAATTTATCTCTAAATGCAATTACCAATTTCTAGTAGTTATATTTTCCCTACAAGTCAAATATTGTATCCCTTAAGATATGATTTAATGAATTTCATCCAAAAGAGATGTAATTGTCTTACGCAGCCTCTTCCAATTTATTCATTCCTCTACAACTTCAATATTTTGGAAGTTATCATAAAATAATAAATAAAATTCAAAAAAATTATAAAATTCTATTCGTATTACTAAACCACCATTACCCACCCACATTTCTCCATAATGGGAAGTGAAAGTATCACTTGTGCATACATACGGCTTACCATCTCTAAAAGGTGATACAATTCATTTTTCATTACCATATTTTATAAAATATAAATAATAAAGGTTTAAAATTTATATATTATATTTTTAACATACTTATATTTATTAAATAAGAATATCATATCTACCTTCTTACCATTTAAACAATAAGTAATTGATCATGACGCTCATGCATACATGTGGACTACCTCCTCTATGAAGTAATGAGATTTATTTATCATTTTTATTACACATGGATGGTAATAAGGAAGGATTTTATGTATATATATGATCTATAGAAAATAATAATGATTCTAAAAATTATAATTATTATTTACCATTATTTCATTCCATCCATATAATAATGAAAATGTGATTAATGTGTACGTATGGCCTGCCATCTCCATGAATGGTATAATATATTTTTCTATATAAACATTTAATTGAATAAATTTAATTAATATATGATTAATGTATATGAAATTTATATAATTATTAATATTTTGTAGATGATGGATCCTTTATCAAATTATAAAGACTAAAACTACTGAACCAAATCATACAAGAAAAAAGAACAAGTTATTACCCGAAATTATTATTTTTATCAAGGAACTATAAAAAATGAGTTATAAAATATTATTAGTATTTCAGAAATGGTATGATATATATGATTATGAATCTATAATTTATTTATAATAAGTATATATTTATTATACCTTATTTTTTAAAATGTATGAAGGATATTCGAACTCATGTGCGTGTTTATTTCGAATCTCATCAATACTCACTATTGTTTATACATACGTCTCTGTTGGGGAATACTTTTATCCATATCTTTATTTTCCAGAAACATTTGAATAATATTTTTAATAATCTCTGATCATTTTTTAAAATCATTTTTACATATTTTTTTATTCTTAAAAAATGGATTAAAAAGAATTGTCTTATCATTTTCTAATAAACGTACTTTTGCACATTACCAAAAAAATTCTAAAATAAATTCTTTTATTAACATATCATAAAAATGATATTTTTTCGACTTCATGGATAACATTTTTCATGAATCCTACGTTACATATTTTGAGGTTCATTTTCTATGAAATATTTTCCTTTTATAATTTCATTGTTTTTTAATAATAAGTGATTTTCTAAATGGAAAGATCATTTCCTGAAGATATTTTTTAAAGAATGTTTTATGTATTTTTATTCATCATTTAAAAATAAATTATTTTATGTATTCATTAATGGGTATATTTTATTATGATACCTATTTTATTATTTCTCTTTATTTTTTGTGATCTATTTTTCTTTGAATGTACTATTTTTATACCATTATCTATATTACATTGGATAATTTATGATTTTGATTACTCGTTGATGAAATTATTAACATTTCATATTCTTATTTCAATACGATATTTAAATTTGATTATTTTCCACCCTATTATATGAATAATTCATTATATTTATTATGTGATTGGAAATGATCATTATAGTTCTCAATGTATCGGTAGGTCTCTTGAGACAAACATTCTTGGAAATTGACTGAGGTCATACTAATTTATATAATATGTATTGGCATGATGCCTTTACAATATGAATATTATTACCATCATTATATATTTTCCTAAAAAATTGATTTGTTTTTTATTTCCATGTGATTATTTTGTTAGATGTGATATCAATAATTATGTTTTTAGATCATGTGATTATAGAATTATTTGATTTCTATTTACTTCTAACAATATTATTCATGACTTTTTTATCTTCTTCTATTTGTAGGCCCTTTGTAAGAATCTAATATCATCCATATTCATATTTTTAGTTATCCCTATGATTTTAAGAAGTATATAATGATTTATATATAGGGATAATCTATAAGAATAATGTTTTTCTCAGAAAAATTACAATGTTGTAGGTTATGTTTTCTATTTTTAATGTATGATTCAAATATGTATCTATTTTTTAAATAATACTAAAATATTTGTTCCATGGGGATATGATTATTTCTACATAATTATAAATTTATAAATTAACCATTATCTCTAGGATACTAGGTTCTTTGTATTTATAGTTGGTATTAGAGGAAGTTTATTATAAAAACATCATGTTAGCCTCTTTCAAGTATTTTCCTCCATCATTTCTTGTTTTACAATTGAATTTGGTGCATCTTGCCACTTATGAAGATGGAGAAAAAAATATATCCAAATGAACAAAATTTTAGTGTTTTGTTTTTTTTAATTAATTTATTCTAGGTCTAAATGTTAAAATGGATTTGTGGGGTTCTACCCGAGTTCAACATTCACCCAAAATGTATTGAGGTTTTTCTAAGGAATATGGGGTTTTTTTTAGTTTATTAGAGAAATAAATTCCTTGTACTAAGAATATAATATATGTCATCACTTCTATGAGGATTCCATAAACCTGGTACATATCATGAAGGTATTATAATCATGTATAGGTTACATGTCGTATAATGTTAACATATCGATTTTTAATAAAAAGGTGATGTGTTTTTTGGAATATGTGATTCTTCTGTGTTACACAATATGTAAATGGGTCACACACCATGTAAATATCATGAAAAGGTACTTTAAAGTACTACATTGGATGATTTATATTTCATTATTCAACAACTCTCTCCTCGGACAACTTATTTCTCTCATTCTGCAATTTTGGGAGCCTCCTTAGAAATTAATGGAATTGTTCAGTGATTGATCAACATTGAAGTTTGATTTATTCTCTATAGTGAGTAATCCTCTCTGATTATTCAGTTATATAATAATTGTAGACCTATTTCATTGAATTATTATATCGGTTGACCTTTGGTGATGTTTCTTCTTGATTTTATCTTAGTCTGTAGTGTAATTTCATTCTGGGGTTGTTTCCATGTTTGTTGTGGTGTGAAGGTTGAATTCACATGGGGTAGGTATTGATTCCTCTTCTCCCCTAAACCTTATCTAAATTGAATCTGTTATGATATTTATATATCTATTTTTTCCCCTCCATTGAAATTTTGTGTTTTTTATTGTGGTGGATTCTAATACGGGAGTGACTGACTCAAGTATTGCAATTGTATTCAAGTCACATCAGTACAAATTGTTATCAAATGTGGTATTTTATCAATAGTTTTTATCTTAGAGTATTTGGTATACAACATATTCAATTTTTAATACCTTATACGAATATTGTGTTTAGCATTTGGCTGACTTTTTACATGATAAGACTCATGTTAGCTTGGGATGTTCGGATGTGTGACTCCTATTCTGATTTCATGATTTCAATATAGCTTTTTCTTATTATTTTTCTTGTTTGAACTACTATTTTTTTATTATATAATAATTTTTCTGTTTCGGTGTGGATTTTGATGCCTCTTAATTTTGTTCTTTGAGTTCCTTAGTAGTATGTAACTGATTATTCTTAAGGGAGTCCTCCAATGGATCATAACTATATCAAGGATATCATGTGAAATGTTTATATAGTGGATCAGAATATACCACAATCTACTAACATAGTTTTATAAGTAAATCTATGATCTATATAGGACATGGATCTATTACAAGAGTTCTTGGTTGAGAAGCTACCATTCTTTAAAGGTATGAATAATCCTCAATAAGTAAATGAAATTCATGAAAATAATTGTTAGATCATTGACTTCATAGATTCACCTGAGATAATCACGGAAAAGTTCATATTATTCACCCTTTTGGGTCCCAAAAAGAAATGGTGAGATTCTATTGTATAATCATATAGGCATGTGGGCTTGGGTTAGAAGGGTTTCAAGACTCTCTTCATCAGTTAGTTTGGTATCGAGTTACTATTGGAGGATAATTATTTAGATTTCATATCTATAAAATAGAGAGTGCATTCAGTGTTGGTGTACACCAATTGTTTTGGAGAGATGGATCATTATTTCCTTGACGTTATGTATAATGAAAACATGAAACCATAGATGTACATGTAGGGCTTGCATTCAAGTATCAGATCAAATGTATTTATAAAGTATATTTCAACCTATGTGGAGGAAATGGATAGATATATTATGGTATAAATGAGTATGCTAGACCAATTTGGATAATCCTAATCTTCTCTTCCACCTAGTGGTAGATTCAGTGGCATGCTAGGGTAAACAAAAAGTGGAAGGATCATTGCAGGAGAGGTAGAGGTGGTTCTTGGTAATAGGTCTCTTAGACACCTTACAACTAGTGGTGTGCCTCAGAATTTCTATCATAGTTTTAATGTGAGACACACATGGAATTCATGACCTTAATCTATTAATATATTTAATAGTTATGGTCATTATGGTCATCAATATTGTTTCTCTTAGGATATTTCAATATCTCGAGATGATCAAGAATCCTCATGTAATAGTGGCACAGTCATATGCATCCAGGACTATAGGGATCCAACCATAGGCCTCAAGAGTGAATAACCATCATGTAGTAGATGATTTTCTTGAATAGGTAGATGTCGTTCTACTGATTGGAAGATGGACCATCTTTATTTCATCGTCAGTAGTGATTTATTTCTTTCATTATGAAACATACCATTTGATTATATCTATTAATTCTATTTATATTATTAGCCTTCCAACGAATATTTTGTCCTTTTTTATAGAGTTATAAACACCTCTTGGGAAGAGGAAAGAGTTGTGGTTTTAGTTTCGTTCTTGTGAACTATCAATTGTTGATGTAGTTTTTTTTAATAATTTATTATTTTCAATATGGATATATTTGAAATTGTCATAGAGATGGATTCTATTGTTTCTTATCATGATATGGTCTATTTTTATCATCAACATGTATTCATTATTACAGCCTAAGAGATCTCATTGGTGTTTTAGAAAGTGTGAGATATAATTTTTGGTCGTACAGGACATTCCTGCTCAAAACATATGGGTTTTTTTCTACTATATGAGTTTTAACCAATGTCATATCTCCTTTTTATATCTCCCCACTATTTTTCTGTATTTTTGTGATATTGATTCAGATGATTTATTTGGTTTTCCTTCATAAATGGAGGTGAATTTTATGATAGAATGAGTGCTCGGTATGGATCTGAGTTATATAACTTCTAATTGTATGGAGCTAGTTTATCTAAAAATAACTGAATTTTATGTTGGATGATCTAGTGAATAATGGTTTTATTCACCCCACCATTTCTCCATGGGTATCCCGATGCACTTTTCTAATAAAGTATATTGTTCACTCTGATTGATTGTAGATTATCAGAATTTGAATGGAGTAACACATAAGAAGAAGTAACATTTTCCTTATGTTGATGATTTTTTTGGAATGTTAAGTGAGAAATGTGGCTTTTGAATATTTAACATTAGTTAAGTTATCATCCTCTCATATTTTGGGAGTTTGATATACCAAAGACATCTTCCATGAGTCGGTACGGTCTTTATGAATATCATTTAATTTCATTTTTTTCTGACTAATTCCACTATATTTTCCATGGATGAGTCAGATAATCCATAATAATCATAACACCTTTTACGTACTTTTTTGGATGATATTTTTGTCTATTCATGATTCGATTGAGAGAATGAGCACTATCTGCGTTTTGTTTTTGAAATCCTTGGGAGTAACTATTTGTATAGAAAAAATTCAAAATGAAGATCTTTAATTCAAGAATTAGAGTTCATGGGGAATTTTATTTATTATAATGACATCATAGTTGATACTATGAATTTAATGGTTGTTTCATTGTAGTAAGAACCACATAATGTCTTTGATATTTTAAGATTCCTTGGTTTTGTTGGATAGTGTTGATGATTTGTCAAGGATTTCGCTAATTTGGTTTCACTATTGATTTATCTTACTAGGGAAGGGGTTAAATTTTAATGGAACTAAATGTGTGAGTTCTCATTTGATGGGTTTAATTATCTTTTGACATTGGCTCATATTCGGATCTTACCTAATCCTAGAAAAGGGTCTGTGGTTCTTTTGATTCTTCTGAAATATTTCTAGGTTCTGTGTTCATGTATTATGATAAAGTGGTAGGTTATGGATATTTTCATCTTTTACCCCATGAGAACAATGACCCCAATAAAGAATAATATTTATATACAGTTATTCATTGGATTAATTATTTTTGTAATTATATTTTTTGGGAAAGGTTCCCAATAATTTCTACACACAATATTTTAGGCAATATCTTTTCTCAAAAAGACATGAATCTTATATAGTGGGTGTGGGTGGAATACTTTTACACATTGGACTTTGATATCACTTATAGCTTAGGGAAGGGTAATTTTTTCATAGACCCTCTTAGTAGAAAAGTACCAAATCCATCTATTTTGGAATTGAATGATGAAGGGAAACTTATGGAGATTTTTGCATAGTTTCATCTAGATGTTCAAGAAGATGTTTTAGGTATCATTATGAACAATGTTCGATCTCTCCATGAGTCTATTCCACAATGTAAATATTAGAATTATGATTTCATATGAATTAAAGAAACCTTATATAGTGAGGATACTATTTTGGTTGGCCTCTCTCTTAATATGGAATTATGAGTTTTATGGATTGTGTTCCTCCCCCCCCCCCCCCCCCAACATCTTTGATGATCTCTATATTTCTTGAGAGTGGTATATATTTATTGAATGTTCATATATGAACTATGAAAATTTATTATGACTTGAGAAGATGATTTGGGTGCTCGGGTTTGAAGTGTGAGATTGAAAATTATATGTCCCACTATTACCCTTATCAATGAATAAAGACATGGCATTAGAAACCTTTTGGATTACTTCATCTTGTTCTTATGATAGTTTTTAAATGGGACAGGTCATACATAGATTGTTTTGTCGGATTACCATGGAATACATATGGAAATAAATTTATCTTGTTGGTGATTGATTGGTTGAAACTGTCATCTCATTTCATTATGAACATTGAAAATACTAAGGTTAATGATCAGGTTAATATATGTGTGTAGGAAATTGTGAGTTAACATGGTGTTCCTTCTACCATTATTTTAAATAGGGACCCTAGGTATAATTTGAGTTTGTAGAAGAGTCTCTAAGAGGTAATTGGGAGTCAGATCAGGTGGTGTACATCTTATAATTCAGATGCATATTATTAGAGGAGCATGTTATTCAGATTTTGGAGGATATGATATGTACTTGTGTATTGGATTTTGGTGGATCGTGGGATAGAAATCAGGGACAGGTTGAGTTTTATTATAATATTAGTTATTAGTCATCAGTCCTAATAGATCCTTTTGAGCCATTATATGGTTACCCAGATAAATAACCTCTTTGTTTCGAAGATGTGGGTGAAGCTTCTTTTGTGGGATTGGGGTTGTTTAAGGAGAAGTCATCAAGGAATGAAGATATATTTTTGCATCTGGTTATAGAATAGATTCAAAAAAATATAATATAGATCAATGGTGACTTTATTTTTATTTTTCCATAGGTGATCGAGTTTTCTTGAAATTTCCTCCTCGCTTGGGTCACCAACATCCTGTAAAATTGAGAAAGTTAGATCAGAGATATGTTGGACAGTTTTAGGACACTAATCAACATGGTAACGTTGAATATTGGATGACATTTCCAGTTCAGTTGATGAGAATTCATAATTTTTCCCAAAGATCATAGCTCATGAAAGTACATCCTGATTTCAAACATATTTTGATTGGGGAAAAAATTGAGCAAGATCCATATATTTTTGTTTTTGAGAAGCTAGTAGTGATCGTTGACTCTCAGGTGAAATTCTTTTATGGGAAGTTGATTTTTTAGTAAGAGTGTTATCGAGACATCGATCAGATTCTCATGAGACTTGGGAAAATAATTTGTTTATAAGGGTTTAAGATGCACCCCGAACCCAAAAACATCTTCCTCATATCCTAATATCAAAATTAAAAACCCTAAACCTTAAAACATAATCCCTACCTCAAAAATCATAAACCGATACCCCAAAACTGAACAAAAAATCCTAAATCCTGGACCCAAAACCCTATATAGGAATACCTAATACCTGATCATTAAAACCTAAAAGCTGACAAATAAACCTAAAAACCTATTCCCTATACCCAAATCTCAAAATAATAAAACCTCACCCTTAAAACCTAAACCCTACCCCTGAACTCATAAACCTAAACCTGAAAACCATACCAAAAATATCCTAAAACCTACACCCAAAACCCTATATCTGAAACCCGCATCACTAAACTCTAAAACCTAGAGGCTCAAAACCTGAACCCAAAAACATATTCCGTATACCCTAATCTAAAAATTTTAAACCCTAAACATTAATTAATAAACCCTACCCCTGAAATCATAAACTGCAACCCCAAAAACCGAACAAAAAAATCCTAAATCCTAAACCCATAAGAATATATGTGAAACCCTCATACCTGAACTCTAACACCTAAAAGCTGACCCCTGAAACTAAAAACCAAATCCCTATACCCTATTCTCAAAATAACAAACCCTAAACAGTACATCCTCAACCCTAACCTGAAAATCATAAACCTAAACCCGAAAATCATACCAAAAAAATCCTAAAATCCTAAAACAGATACCCAAAACACTATACCCAAAACCCTAATATCTAAACCCTAAAACCTAAAAGATGAACCCTGAACCCAAAAACATCTTCCCCATACCCTAATATCAAAATTCAAACCCTAATCTTTAAAACACAATCCCTCGGTTTATGATTTCAGGGGTAGAGTTTATGTTTTAAGGTTTTGGGTTTATAATTTTTATACTAGTGTATGGGGAATATGTTTTTGGGTTCGGGTTTAGATCTTCTAGGTTTTAGGGTTTAGTGAAGAGGGATTTAAATATAGGGTTTTGGGTCTAGGTTTTAGGATTTGTTTGGTATGGTTTTCAGGTTTAGGTTTATGATTTCAGGGTTAAGGTTTAGGTTTTAATGGTTAGGTTTTATTATTTTGAGATTAGGTTTTAGGGAATAGGTTTTTAGGTTTAGTGTTTAGCTTTCAGGTTTTATGGTTCAGGTATTAGGAATTCGTATATAGGGTTTTGGGTCCAGGATTTAGGATTTTTTGTTTGATTTTGGGGTTTCAGTTTATGATTTTTGGGTAAGGGATTATGTTTTAAGGATTAGGGTTTTTAGTTTTGATATTAGGGTATGGGGAAGTTGTTTTTGGGTTCAGGATGTATCTTTTAGGTTTTAGGGTTTAGAAAATAGGGTTTCGGTTATTGTGTTTTGGGTATCAGTTTTTGGATTTTAGGATTTTTTTGTATGATTTTCAGGTTTAGGTTTTTGATTTTAGGGTCAGGGATTAGGATTTACTGTTCAGGTTTTTTTATTTTGAGTGTAGGGTATAGGGATTTGGTTTGATGTTTTTGGGTTCAACATTTAGGTTTTTTATTTCAGGAATTAGGGTTTCAGATATATTCTTATGGGTTAAGGATTAAGGATTTTTTTTCGTTCAGTTTTTGGGGTTTTGGTTTATGATTTTTGGGGTAGGTTTTATGTTTTATGGTTTAGGGTTTATAATTTTTATATTAGGGTATCGGGAATATGTTTTTGGGTTCTAGTTTTGAGTTTCTAGGTTTTAGGTTTTAGTGATGATGGTTTCAGATATGGAGATTTGTCTAGGTTTTAGGATTTTTTTTGTATGGTTTTTAGGTTTAGGTTTATGATTTTAAGGTTAGGGTTTAGGTTTTAATGTTTAGGTTTCATAATTTTGATATTATGGTACAGGTAATAGGTTTTATGTTTAGTGGTTAGCTTTTAGGTTTTAATTTTTAGGTATTAGGTATCGTATATAGGGTTTTGGGTCGAGCATTTAGGATTTTTTTTGTTCAATTTTGGGGTTTTGGTTTATGATTTCTAAGGTATGGATTATTTTTTAAGGTTTAGGGTTTTTAATTTTGATTTTTGGGTATGGGGAATATGTTTTTGGGTTTGGGGTTCATCTTTTAGGTTTTAGGGTTTAGAAATTAGGGTTTCGGTTTGAGTTTTTTGGGTAACAGTTTTAGGATTTCAGGATTTTTTGGGTATGACATTCGGGTTTAGGTTTATGATTTTAGGGTTAGGGTTTAGTTTTTATTGATTAGTGTTTATTATTTTTAGATTAGAGTATAGGGAATTTGTTTTTAGGTTAATGTGTTAGATTTTAGGTTTTAGAGTTCATGTATTAGGGTTTCAGATATAGTATTTTGGGTCCAGCATTTAGGATTTGTTTGTTCTGTTTTGGGGTTTCGGTTTATGATTTCAAGGGTAGAATTTATGTATTAAGTTTTAGGGTTTATAATTTTGATATTAGGGTATAGGGAATATTTTTTTGGGTTTGGGGTTCATATTTTATGTTTTTTTATTTAGAGATTAGGGTTTCAGAAATAGGGTTTTGGGTCTAGGTTTTAGGGTTTTTTTAGTATGGTTTTCTTGTTTAGGTTTATGGTTTCAGCATTAGGGATCAGGTTTTAAGATTTAGGGTTTATTAATTTAGAGTAGGGTATAGGTAATAGGTTTTTAGTTTCATGATTCATGTTTTAGGTTTTACATTTCAGGTATTAGGGTTTCGGATATAGTGTTTTGGGTCCAAGATTTTGGATTTGTTTGTTCAGTTTTGGGGGTTTGGTTTATGATTTCTGGGGAATGGTTTATAATTTTAGGATTAGGTTTTATAATTTTGAGATTATGGTATGGGGAATATTTTTTAGGTTTTGGGGATCAACTGTTAGGTATTAGGGTTTTGAGATTAGGGTTTAATATATAGGGTTTTGGTTCTCATTTTTCAGATTTTTTTTGTATGGTTTTTGGGTTTAGGTTTATGATTTCAAGTATAGGGTTTATGTTTTATGGTTTATAGTTAATTATTTCTTGATTAGGGTATAGTTAATAGGTTTTTATGTTCAGGTTTAAGCCTTTAGGTTTTAGAAATCTGGTATTAGGGTTTCAGATAATATGTTTTTAGATCAAGATTTTTTATTTTTTTTGTTCAATTTTGGGGTTTTAGTTTATGATTTCAAGATTTGGGTTTATATTTTAAGGTTTAAGGTTTATAATTTTTATATTAGGGTATGAAAAATATTTTTTTGGGTTTGTATTTTAGCTTTTGGGTTTTAGGGTTTCGATTTTAGGTTTTCGGATATAGGTTTTTGGGTCAAGGTTTTAGGATATTTTTTGCATGGTTTTTGGATTAAGGTTTTTTTTCAAGGTTAGGGTTTAGGTTTTTAGGTTTTAATGTTTATAATTTTGAGAGTAGGGTATATAGAATAGGTTTTTAGGTTCATGGTTCAACTTTTAGGGATTATGTTTTTGGTATTAGTGTTTCAGATATTATGTTTTGGGCCATGGATTTAGTTTTTTTTTCAGTTTTGGGGTTTTAGTTTATGATTCCAAGGGTAGGGTTTATGTTTTATCGTTTACAGTTTATAATTTCGAGAATGGGGTTTACGGATGGTTTTTTTGGGTTTGGGGTTTAGCTTTTAGGTTTTAGGGTTTAGAGATTAGGGTTTTGGATATAGGTTTTTGGGTTTAGGTTTTATGATTGTTTTCATATGGTTTTTGGGTTTAAGTTTATTATTTTTAGGATTAAGGATTAGGTTTAAAGGTTTAAGTTTTATTATTTTGAGATTAGGGTATAGGTAATAAGTTTTTAGATTCAGGTGTCAGATTTTCGGTTTTGGAGTTTGGGTATTAATGGTTCAGATACAGTGTTTTGGGTCAATGATTTAGGATTTTTTTTGGTTTTTGGGGTTTTGGATTATGATTCAAGGGGTAGGGTTTATCATTTAAGTTTTATGGTTTAAATTATTTATATTAGTTTATGGGTATGATTTTTTTGGGTTCAGGGTTCATCTTCTAGGTTTTTTGGCTTATATATTAGGTTTTAGTTATTGGTTTTTCGTTCTAGTTTTTATGATTTTTTTGGTAGGGTTTCCTGGTTTAGGATTATGATTTTAGGGTTATGGTTTCATTTTTAAGGACTAGAATTTATTATTTTGAGAGTAGGGTAAAGGGAACAAGTTTTTAGGTTCAGATTTTAGAATTTAGGTTTTAGATTTCAGGTATTAGGCCTTCGGATATAGTGTTTTGGGTCTAGGATTTAGGATTTTTTGATCAGTTTTGGGGTTTGGATTTATAATTTCAGGGGTAGGGTTTATGTTTTCAGGTTTAGGGAATATAATTTTGGGATTAGGGTATGATTAAGATTTTTTTTGGGTTAGGATTTGGATTTTATATTTTAGGGTTTAGAAATTAGGGTTCCAGATATAGGGTTTTGGGTCTAGGTTTTAGGATTCATTTGGTATGGTTTTCATGTTTAGGTTTATGATTTTAGGTTTAGGAAAAGCAGGTTCGGGGCCAAGCGTATCCCGGCCCCACAAAATTTATTAACAAAAACATTAAGTACATGGCGTTATAGGGAGGGTTTGCAAAGCCGAGTGTCAATGTCACCCTTCATGTCCAAGTCCACATGGGGAGTACAAAAATCTGGTGTAACAAATGACCACATGGAACATCCATCCTCAATTTCTTTCTTAGAGAGCATGTTTTCCACCTTGTTCGCTTCCCTATATGCATGTGTGGCCATAATTTTCATCCCCTGAGAAATCGTAAGACACTCAACCCATTGTGGGAGGATCCTCTATGCGATTTTCCTTGTTTTGCTTTGGAGGGCTTCCACCGCCAACATTGAGTCAGATTCAATCCATAGCTTCTTACTCCTAAATTGAACTGCAAACTGGATAGCCTTAATCATGGCCCAACGCTCCGCTTCATATGCACACTCATTTCCAATGATGTGATAAAATCATCATTAATCAAATCCTCTGTACGTCCATAAAATACCACCACAACCGGAGAGACCAGGCGCGCCCAGGGAAGCACCATCCACATTGAATTCTATCCATTCTAGGATTGGTGGAATCCACTGAATGAATTTAAAGTTCTTTGGTTTCTTACATATTCCAGAAACTCTGATAGTTCTCAACACAATAAGTTCATTAACATCATTATCCATCATACCATCTTGGATATGAGATTCCATGTGGACAGCTTTGTGGATCGCCACCACACCAGGGGGAGGCAGCATAAAGAATTATCAAAGACCACTTTATTCTAGGCTGCCCACACAAAAGCAGCAAGAGCCGCAGTAGCCGCAAGAAGCAGGTTACAACCTGTTGACTGCATTGCACACCGACGACACTACTGAAAAGAGTATACAGCTTACTGTCCATGCAGATTTTCTGCTGGAAAGTGCCCTACAAATACTCTCAAATCCCAACATCCAGTCTACAATTAAGAAAAATGTGTTGTAGATTTTCCTCATCTTGAAGACAGATCAGAGAAGTAGAGGCCAAGCACCACCCAACTATTTTCAACTGCTCTTGACTAATTTTTCTCTGTGCGTGGAACTAGGTTATTATGAATGTTGGATTTCCCCTGGTTTTCATTAAATTTGGTTTTCAAAGCATGGTTTGATGAAAATAGTATTTTGAAATTGTTTCAAAATAGATGAAATTGTAATCCTTGGGTAATTATGTAGAAGGGATAGTAAAAGACGTTATCCAATATCTAGGGGTTTTCTCGTGGGGCTTTTATCTACTCCCTAGGATTGTTGTTCAAGTGACATGTTCATCCTATTGAGTGTTCACTTTCTTGGGTGTTCCTCTACTCTATAAAAATGATGTATATGTCAATTGGATTGATTTGTACATGGATATTTATATTATATACAAGTTTCTATGATATCCTTACATAGTGTGATCCTTAGTGTGATATTACCTGTTCTAATTCATAGCTGATTTGGTTTGTTTCATTTCCATTGTTTTTTTTCATCAGTGGATTTGATATGAAATGTGATGAATGCTTTATTTTGACCTGATATATCTAATATCATATATTTATATGGAATGATTTGAAACTAATTTACCTTATTTATTTATAATTGTGGAAAAGGTAAAATTAAATTTCTTTTTTATGCTTTAAAAAAATGCTTATATTGTATCATGATTTTTTTGTTTAACGTTGTGATTTATTGGATTATTGTTCATTTACATTATATGGAACACCTAGGTGGGACCCTAAAAAACATATAATCTCACACCCAATATACCCCTTTGTTGGTTCAAATACCAGGTCGTGTCTTTCAATGCAGGAAAAGGTAAGTCACCATAGTGAGGAAGTGAGTTTTTTATCAAATGGGTTTTGGGTAGCTCGTGGTGAGATGGTGGGTGTTTTCCTACTTTATCACATGGATCTATTGGAGTATTTATGTTCTTAGTAATTTAATGTAGTTCCTGTCTCATAGAGATTGTTTTCTACATTTGTAGTTGTATCACATTTTTGGTCCTTATTGGTTTTGGAATTTATTTCTATTGTTCACTATTTTTGTATGTTATGTGTATATATATTCCATTTTTCTTTAGGTAAGAAAACAAATACCTATTTTTTTATTCATTGATTCTAGTCACAAGCCCGTGGGGATCAAGAATGCCCTTTGGGTATGTGGTGAATCGATTCGGGTACCAGTTTGAGAGGGTATCCCAATTGGTTCATTACAAGTAGAAACCTGTGGGGATCACGAATTCCCTTCATGATATACAGCCTCAGAGTCGGAGAGCATGGGACCATGTTGAGGCTTGTAATTATCATGGGATACTTTTTTATGTAACTTTTGGATCTTGTATTGTATCTGGTAACCATGTGACTTCTTTGGTTGTTTTTTAGAAACATGTGACATCTATCATTTTTTATATGATATGACACCTAGTTATTTTTATTATTATCTTATTGTGGTTTAATTCTATAGTATGTTATTATTTTATATGTTATCTCTATGTTATTTATACTATGCTACACTATACAGGTGAGGTTATTTTATCCCCACAATCATTACCTTGGCCCTCACCACTAGTCAGAAGCCTCTTGAATTTAGGGAGATATAGTTGATTCTATGTGGTCAACCTATCTTGGAGGGAAATTAGGTGGAATCCAGACCCGGGACGTTACAATTTCCATGTTGATAGAAACATTTACCTCACTCACCAGTGTTAAACTAGAAATGTTAATTAGAAAAACAATGGAAAACTCAAAAACTACTTGGGGAAGTTCACCATCTAATGAATCATTCTTCAGTTCGATGGAAAATATGGATTTCATCTAACCCAACTCTATAAGAGGAGGACTAGCTCAACTCAACCTCAGGTCCCATTCTCCATAAAAACATAAGTTTCTCCCTCGATTCTAGAATGATAAAAACATTGATAAAAATAGTTGATACAATCATTATGGTTTAAAAACTATTCTATCCCAGTAATGAAATTTAAAGGTATCTTATACATAACCAAAAATACTTAAGTTGGATTGATTTATAGTAAATTTAAATAATGAAAAGGGTATCAGATACCCTTCTCTCTGTTCTTCTTGGGAGGTGTTGAAATCCCCAAAACATAAGGTATGGGATCTATAGAAATATATAAAAATTCCATGATATGGGTAGATATGAAGGACTAAGAGGAAAAAATATCCAATAAATAAGCCACTGAAAATGAAGAAATGGTAAGAGTACATCTCAAAATCCTAGGTCCTGCATCAGGTTCCACTAGAGATTCATCCACTTTGTGAGGAATCATAGTTCCAGATATCATTGGAAAAAATGCTTTTTTATTTAATCGTATTACTGTGAAATGGATCCTCTCAAAACCAATGATCTCATAACATTATGTGTAGTCAAAAAAACATTAAAACCGTCCAAAAATTCCATGAGATTCGATTAGAGAGGAAATTATTTGGTTCCACTAAGTAAGTGTTCTTCGTGTCCCCAAACATACAACACTTAAATAACATAATATTGTTTTTACTAAATAATGAAGATTATTTAGCAGAGTTAATATAATGATATACACGAATATGGTTTCTAGCATGATATAAATATTTTTCTCTAACCTTTAATGGGAAAAATAAAACTAACACTATGATTGTGAAAAACATATATCAACCATAACATTCTAGAAAATTAAACCCCCCAATAAAGTTATATAATGTATAGTGTCATATGAAGTAATTTTTTGGAAAAAAAATATTTCACATTTGGTAAAAGTCCCATATCAAATCTCCAGGATTTCAACTTATCATTAAATTCCACCTTAGGTGAGAAGTGTAAAATCTCGTTATTACACATCTCATACTATGTCATAATTCAATTACAGTGATTTAGTGTAAGCATCTATATTGAATTATCCAACATCATTTACTCTAGAAAAATTTACTCTATGAACAGTTCCTTCATTTCTTTCCACTCCAAGACCACATTATTCACAGTCATAACTAGGGAGTCACACAACCACTTATTGGGACATTCATGTTTTAAATGACCACATTTGACCATAAAAATATGGAATATCAAGGAAAAAAATGTTTTTTCAGTTTTATTCATGGAATCATACACATACTATGGATAATTGGCATCTTGAAAGATAAAGGATTAGGTTAACGAAAATA
This sequence comes from Viscum album, assembly GCA_963277665.1. Lineage (NCBI taxonomy): Eukaryota > Viridiplantae > Streptophyta > Magnoliopsida > Santalales > Viscaceae > Viscum > Viscum album. The sequence goes on from OY728153.1 coordinate 1,716,539,992, forward strand.
CATTTCACGATCTCTATCTTCACCCCTCCAAGGTACAACCTCTACTTTTAGATTAATAATATGTGCTTCTATCTATCCTAGACCTTGTATTGTATACACAACAACCTCTATAAGATTATTAACAACTAGAGTGTTCACATTATGTTGTTCATCAACAACTCTATATTAAGGTTGATTCAAACATCTTCTTAGTGGCATACTATAACAAAACATATAGGAAAATTTAAGTCATGGGTCATGTGATCATCACATATATCCAAATGTAATAAATAGTGTTATAAAAAAATCAAATCAATGTATGGGAACATTATGGAATAAAAAACATAAATATTTCTTAAAAACACTTCCCCCACCAACCAATAGTAAATTATGGCTCATAATGATGAGAGTTATCAAGGTACACACTCGTAACATACTTCTTTTATCCCAAATAAATATGTCCCAAACTGAAAATTAAAATAAAAGAGGGGGAACAATCCTGATCATATATAATGTATTCATGAACCAATGCATATAACACACCTAAAATATACTGTAGCTAATCCTTACATGATATAAAGAACATTCTCGATCACAGAGGGGTGACTATAATCACAATGAAATCAATAAAGGTAATGAGGGACGAATTTCTCTACATATGTTACAACTAAAATAAAATAATAATATAATATAATAATAATAAAATTTACAAGGAAAAAACCCACAAGAGAGAATGGATGAATATTTCCTTGATAAAAGTACCAAAAATAGAATGACAACCTAACCAAAATGATGGATCAAAAACATAATCATGCTTCCAACTATTGATGGTTCCCCATGTTAGGCACATGATCCACCTCTAAGTAGATCTTTTTCACAACCTAGAACAACTATAAGAATATGTACAATTTCTGGCAGGAAAAGGAAGTGTATGAGCTTCATTCCCAAAAGGAGTTCACCAATAATTTTAGAAGATTTATATATTATAAAAACCATATATGATTAAGATAAATAAATAATATAATGGATACATTTTCATAGTTAATATCAAATCTTTCTTGAAGAATCATTTTCAATAACTATTATAAATTAGGTGTAAAATATTTTCCATGAAATCAAGTATGAATAAGAATATTTTTCAAATACATATGAATATTACATTTATTAAATGAGATAAATGAATAAGAATTTTCATCCAATAAATGGAGTAAAGAATTAAATCATTTAGAATGAAAAATAATGTACAATCATTTCATCATGTTTAAGAGTCATAGGGGAAGGATAAATAAGGATTCTGAGACATCTTTGTTATCTATGGCTTCCAAAGCGCACAAGGAACATCCGTAGTTATGAAAATAGAAGATCCCTAAGGACTAATATCCCTACCCTAAATTAGTTTTATATTTTTTTCATTGTTAATATATTTCAATATATATATAAAAAATACCTAGCATTTTAACTTCCTAATAAACTAACCAGTCTCATATATGCATCAAGATAAATTAAATAATTTAAAATGGGATAAATTTTGTTAAAAAATAATTTCAACCATTATTTTGTTTATCCCAAATTATAATATAAAAACATGTGTTTCATTTTTAAAAACCAACATCAGATGGTTCTTATTAAAATTAATTCGTTTTGTTGCAAAAACCTATATCAATTTCTGTTTTTCAAATCCATATCTCGTGGATTGTATTTTTATCAAAATCCAATGAATAATAATAATTTCAATTCAAGATCATTTCATCTAGAAATAAATAATTAAATTCCATTAATACTATTACATTGGACACCATTAGATTTCAAAGTATAGTTATCCAAAATCCAACTCATTCTTTTAAAGTTGATTGTAAACCCAATTTAATGTGTATGAATCAGATGCTTCAAATAAATGAAATTTATTTAGAAACCACCAACTATGATAATAAAATAACAAGACACTAAAAAGTGATTAACAATGAGGAATTAGAAATATCTCCAAAAATATATAATCCTTATGGGATAAATAATGCTTTGTGGCAAAACTTCAGCCACCACAGCATAGGGTAGACCACTACAGCATTATGGTCCACTATAGGATATAAAAAAGTTCAAAATAAGGTTTTATGACATAGGATAATACATTACGGCATGGAACTGCACTATAATAATTACCAAAGTGGTGTAACATGTGTGCTATAGAATAAAGGTTTCTCAATAAAAGTACTTTAGAAATTAAGAGTGATCCCATTTGAGTATGGTGAATTGGTATAAATAGGGATTAAATGATCATTGGAAAAACCATTACAAATCCCTCTCAAAAACTAAAATAGAGGCTCCTAAAATATAAATTGTTACTTCCTAATAAAAATAATTCCCCTTGAAGATTGAATGGATTTAATCATATAAATAGTTTTCAAACATGGCTAGTGACATGGTCAAAGCCACCACAGTATATCCCTTCCCATATGGCCTTCAATAATGTATAATATGGATTAAACTATAATTTTAGTTTCACTTTGACGTAGCCATTCATTTTGTGGTATTACCTCAAACCCTAAACACCTTTACATCATATCCACTACATCTATGGCACATCCAACTACATTGTGGTGTAGTCATGAGTGTTATTGAATGGAACCCCATTTTTTTATTTTTTTGAAAAAAAAATATTCATTGAAGCTTCTATATGATTTTTTGAATCCCACATCCATTACATGAAATTTTTTTAACCAAAAAATTATTAGGATAAAAATGAAAAACATAAAAAATAGAAAATGTACATGAAAATAATGGTCAAGGTATTAAAACTACATAATTTTTAGTATATATAAGACACATACACATGTTCTAGATCTTATAACTCTATTTATATCAAGGGTGATCTATGAAATATTTCATGACTTATTTTATTTATTTATATCCTACTTCTTTGATTATTTAATATTAACATTGATGGATGGTTAAATAGTCATTCGAGAAAGATAGGATTTACCCCTTTCATTAATATTTCAAGGTACATCCTTTTTAGATAAAGCACTATACGATTTTAATATGTGAATTATTTTGATAATAAATATTATGTTAAATACAATGTTTCATGCACAACATCAAACAAAAAAACTACAATAAACTCTATTAAGATTAAATTATAAGTAGAAAATGTGACTATTATAACATAATTGTAAAATTAGATGTTATAAATAGAAGCCAAACATTATGAAATATATATAGAAATGAGATTCAACGAATTCATGTAGTAGAATTATTCCTTTTTTGGATGATTTTTAGAGAATGGAAGGAGGTATCATCACTAGGGTTTTCCCTCGACCAATCTCGTGATTCACATCAACAAATACTGCTTGATAGAAATAATATATAGGGGATGTTCAAGATCATTTAAATTGTAATGACTTTATATTTAATCAATGTGATATCATTATAATAAAAACTATGTGACCATTAAATATAATTTTTCCACTTATGTGTCTGGAATTTCAAAAATCTAAAATATAAGGTTGTGTTCAGGGGTGTTTTTTGTGTCTGATAGAACAAACTTAATTTTTGGTGAATAGTAACATACCATTATGAATAGTAAAATACTTCGAGTAATCGTAATAAAACCCTTATGAATATTAAATCATCCAAAATAATAATAACCTCCCCATTTAATTAATAAATAAAATTTAGGAATCTTATGAGTGGTATTATGGCCATAGTAATAGTATTAATATTTTTATAAGTCATAAATAATTAAATATAATTAATTAATTTATAAAAAATAAAATTTATTTTCCTGAAAGGATATTGTAAATTTTAAATATTATATATTATGGATTTAGGATAATTTTATAAGTCTTTATGTAATTTTTAAAAGCATTATAAAATTAGTTATAGTTTTAAAATTGGCATTTTTCAAATAAAATATGATTTTAATTGAAAATTAAATTAATAATATTTAGAAATGTTTTTCTTAAAATGGAGTTCCTTTTTTGAATTATACACATCAAAATTTGTTAGGGAAATGTTTTGGGAATTTTTCTAAAATACAAAAAAATTTTGTTAATAGTGAAATTCAATAATTTACAAAATATGCTAAATAAATGAATTCTTGCATCATGTGTGAGTCATAGTTTATGTAAATAGATCCATGTTCAAAATAAAATCCAATTATTTCTATTTTAAGTCACTAAAGTCCTTTCTATTTCTTTATTGTAGCTAAAAAATAAATTAATGAATATGATATTGAGAAAACCCCTCTCATGTCCACTATAAATACAACCCCTCACAACCTCGTTTCCTCACACCATTCAAGTGTTGTCCCTACTCTAAATTTTTCTCAAATCCCTTCCCAAGATCCTTCCCCATGTCCAAAATCCATTGGTCTAAATAATTGGAAAAAATATAACCTAAAGATCCCCCTATGAAATATATTTTCAAGAAGATATTTATGTGAAGAAAGCGTTTGGACATAAGGTAAGGGGAATTCTCGAACCCAACATTATTTCTTGGGGTTTTCCAACCTTCACTACATTTTCAGTGTGTTTAGTACATAAAAATAATTTTTTATCATTACCTAACCTTTTCTGGGATATACATGTTTTCTAATAAAGTTCATGTCAAACATAATGTTTTCTAAAAGAACTCTTCTTTCAAAAACACACATTTTACTGCCCACTAAACATTGATAATTCTTGTATCAAGAATGATATTCCCTCTTTCATTTGGGAACCCAATGTTTATGAATGTGTGATTATGAGACAAAAATAATTGTTGTGCAAGGGTTATTTATTTTTATGGTTGATATATGTACTATTTCTCATTCATGATAATGTAAATGTTATGATGTGTTGGGTGTGCCTGGAATAATATAGCGCAATTAAAATGTTATTATATGACGAGTGCACCTGGAATTACATAGCACACCATTTTATTCAGTAATGTAATGAATCTCATGAGTTAATGTGAAATATGTGTGAATAAGATGCTATATTGTTTCACAACTATGTGTGGTAGTCAACCACTAAGACATGATGTTTAATTTTTGTACGTTGCCACATTCCTTTTCTTCCCTTAATGATTACTCTCATGATTATGATTCTTTGCCTAATTTTTGATGATAATGATTATGATCACCCCATATAATAATGTTTCATGGTCATAAAAATCAACTTACTAATATTTTCTTCTCAACTAATATTTTTAAAATGTTTTTTATAGGATTCCTTATAAGTTCAAAAGGATGGAAAAGGTGCTAGTACAGATTAATCTAATTAGTTATTTTGTAATTATTTTTTAAAACTATGATTTAATTTATGGTTTATCTAATAAAAAACCTATACTAGAAATTTTTGTCATATGTATAATCTATTTTGTATTTTTCTATTATCCACAACAATAAAAATACATAGCATGTTTTAGTATTGAATCTGAAAGTACGTTTTCATGAAATTTCAATTGATATCATAGGAATGGTCTAGAAAACATTGGAGATTAGATGTTGTTGGTTTTTTTAAAACAATTTAGCGATAGTAGTTAATTTTTAAATTCATGTTAATTAAGTATATAAGACCCGTGAATTTTACATAAAACATTTCATGATTTTAATCATAATTATTCCTCAGAGTACAAGCCAAGGATCGTTAAGTCTAGTGTCTTAGAAGACTAGGTACATATAACATAAAACATTGGGCTAAAAGATACTTATTTATTTAATCTCTTTAAACAAATTCTAACTTTTTTAGAGCCCATACATCTGCAAGGGTACCCTGGGAAACACATGAACAAAGGGATGAGCTAAAAAGCCCAGTAATGGAAATGAACATAAAGATACATCTCAATCACATGAGTTAGGAGGCATGACATAATGATATCCAAATAAGGAAACTTATAAATTCATATAATATAACCATGGGATATATAAACATGGAATCACATAAATTTGGCAGAAATAAAAATCATATCTTTAGTATGGGTCAAGGTTAACAGCCAATCCTGTTTCCCATTTTAGTATAGGTCAAGGCTAACCGCCAGTCCCATTTCACATCGCATCTCATGAGACTTAACCTTACCTAATGCATCGGAGTGTTATCTGGGCGTACCCATCTCAAAATTTTCAGGAATATTATTGCCACATGAATATTCATACTACATATAGAATCATACATAATCAACCATTAACAAACATAAGGCTGCCCAAGGAAATAATTGGGTACCATAGTCATGAAATAAATCATAACCAATGGGTGTATCATGAAAGTGTCCATTTAAGGAAAGAATTAAAAAATACATGGGTGTTCATAGGGTTAGGTAGGAATATAACATGGTATTTTGTGTCAAAAATAAGTGACAACATATGAGAAATGGATTTTAGAAATGTTAGCATTAAAACATTTTTGTTCGGTGTTAAGGAAAATACTATAGAGATTTTAAAATAGTAAAGGAGGAATTATTTTATATAAAACCAGAATTTAACCAATAAGGTTTTCATAATAAAAATATAGAATTTACAAAGATAATGGTGTCTTAAAATAGAAGATAGAGTGCACTTGGAATTGGGTAAAAGTTCAGGAAGTTCCTTTAAAACGAGTGTGCTTATTAGAAAGTATTGAAGACAGATTCACATAAAAGAATGTATATCCCAAAAAGAAAATGGGAGATGGATCTTGGGACATGAGTTTGGAGAATATAAACATATTATTGATGTTCTAAAATAATATACAACAACATTTTGGTACAATTGTAACACCCCAAGATTTCATAGTGTGTTATTTCTTCAAAATAATTCAATAACTTGCACTACACGCAACACTGAGTTCAATTGCACCATGACTTACCAAAAAAATCCATTAAAAGAGGTCATAAATAGTATTAACTAAATTTTAAACTTTATATAATCCTTATAATTTTAGAATCCATATTATGAGTTTCTTAGTCATAATGCAAGAACAGATTCATTTTCAGTATTGCACTTTTGTCAACTTTTGATAGTGAAACCTTTTTAAATACAATATTTTAAACTTTTTTACTAAATGGAGACATCAGAAAATTTAAAATGAAACATCCCAAGCTTCCACGGTACGCTTTCCTTTGAATAAAACAGTAGCGTGTGTTGTACGCAACTTCGAGTTCTAACACACCGTAACCAATCAAACTAGCTGTTATGAATAGTAATACCTACTTTTTGAAGTTATATATATTTTATATTTTAAAATGGACTTCATTTTTGGATTCGGAATATCGAATTTAGCCTAAGGTGAAATTTTGGTACTTTTCGGATAACTTTCATATTTTGATGAATAGTGAAAATTACTAAATTTTAATTAAAAACAACTTTTTTAATCAAAATAATTAATAGTGATAAATTATGAATCTGAGTGGTTTTAAAGTATATTTAGAATATATTTTTACTATTTTATATAATGTTGGTCATTAGACAAAATTTTACAATTAAACCGAACATAAACAAGTGTCAATCTTTTGATAGTTATTATCTCTTAAAAACACGCTTTTTGTTTTGACAGCGAGAATTAATTTTAAATTAATTTCTGCCACTTCTGTGTTTTGAATTTAGAAAAATGGATTCCATATTTGGAATCAGGATTTTCAAATTGTGTAAATAGGTAACGTTTATTTTTAGACATTTTGAATAATTACCGCGGTAAATATTTTATTTGCCATGGTTAAGGGTAATCCGGTAAATAAGGGTTAAAAAAATAATATTATAATAATACTAAATTACCCTAAAACGTGTCTTAACCCTATTGGTTGATACATGGTCGACCATGGTAATCTTTGGGTCTATTTCGGGACCCCATGGATCCACTTGTAAGTGATAATGACACTTTATTTTAATTAAGTTAAAATGAATACAAAAATGACACAAGCATATATCTTTTAGAACAACAATTGTTACATAGGGTTATATATGTTGGATTTTAGATTATAAATATTCATTAGAAATATAAAAAGATTTCCTACATAATGATATTTTATTTATAATTTTTAGACATTAAATAATTTATTTTATTTATGACACAATGATGATGCAGTAATTACTATAATAGTGAAAAATTAAAATAATTGATATTATAAATACCAAAATAAATATAATATGAACCTTTTAATTAATTAAAATAATTTTATAGGATAATATGATATATTAGTATTGATTTAATTGACTTTTTTCAATGTAATCAATCTGTTATGAGTTTCACAAAAATCAACTATTGAATAGTGTCAAAATTGACATAAAAGAGTTCTTAAAACAAATATTAAATTATTAATTGATATTAAATTCCTAAAAATCTAAGGTTCGGGAAAGAGACTTATATCATGATAGGTTCATCATTAATGTACCACTTGGGGGTCGCTTGGATGTATATAGTAAGTTTATTAACCATATTATATAAAAATACAAAGAGACATTGTAAAAGTGAAACTAATTAACTTAGAGTTAATACTTAAAGATAAGGTTAATATAAGTACCCAAACCTGTCTAAATTCTATTTGTTGAGTGGTTTTCGACCTATCCCCACCTTAACCTTTTAATAATAAGCTTTGGAGCCATTAGAAACCGAATATGAATTTATTATAAATTAATATTTCTAGCTTTTCCAAAGGTGCCCCTCACCCCTCTTATAAAAGGGCACTCCTCCTTCTCATTTCTTCACACCTTCAAACCTTTTGGTTCGGCCAAACTCTGCCCAAATACTCTCCCAACATCCCTCACTACAACCTAGAGGCCTTAGTTTGATCAGAAAGCCAACCTATGGAGCCCTTTTGATCAAATCAAAAGGAAGAACCCGAAGAAGAGGTAATGATTTCACCACCCTTCTCCAAGTTCATTTCTTCTTCCACTTCTTCTTCCTTTGTTCTTACCATTATAAAATAATAACTCCAGTATCTCAAATATACTGTGATGTTATTATAAATATGGTACAACCATATTCAGTATTCTATCCACCCTTTGAATAACATGTCACCATACGTGCGTACGTACGGACTACCGTCTCCACGTCGTGGTGTAATTGTTATTCAATATAATATTATTTGGATGGGTATAATAATGATGTGTAACGCATGTAAATAATAAATATAACATGTTAATGATTATGTATATATGATATACCATCCATTTATATATTATTTTAATATCAAAAGAATGATATTGTCGCTCGTGCGTACGTACGGACTACCGTCTCCACGAACGCGATGAGATTCATTCTCCATCGTATCCATTCAAGTATAATTATCATTTGATGATTTAAAAATGATGTTTAAGGACTATATATCATTCTGGATATGAATAATATACAACAACCATGGCTTATGTAACAAAACATATAAAAGAAAATGAGTAAGTTAACTCCCAAAACGACGATAATTCTAAGATATTATTAACAAATCAATGTTAAAAGATCATATATGATATCATATTATTATATATGATTCTTGTATAATTTAATAACAACTATTTCACCATTATACAGGAGGATAACCTACCCCAACCAAGGAAAAGTACAAGGTAAGGGGTTTTCATCTCACTCCTTATTTCTGTGAGATTCATGCCATATTGCCACCATCACCTTTTGTGTGGTGTATGTACTGCCCATAATTATATTCTTTGTGTAATACACTCTAATTTATGTGTATTTACATATTAATTGTATGATACCTCTTTTATGGGTTGTATGTTTCATAATTTACCAAATTGGTAAGGGTTACTTCACAATCTCTTCATTATCAGGGGTTTTTTATACGTAATAATCTACTGGGATTTCTTTATCATCCACATCCATGTTTCTTAAAAACGTATTTCAAAACATTTTTACTATCTACTAGAATATGAGTTAAAGTCATTTATACCCTTTTTGACTTTTATAAGTGATTTATAAAGGAATCTTTCGGTCGTTTTCAAAACAAGTTCCTTTTTAACCTTTTCGACAGAATTAAGGTAAGAATGTTTTTTTACTTATACGGCGAGTGCGGCTATTTTCCGCCGTTATAAAATCTTCAATGATTCCCTTACAAGATTATAAGAATATTTTCAGAGAAAAGGTTTTCTTTTATAATTATTTGATTTTTAAATGATTTCAAAAGAGAGATATTTCTCTCAAATATATGAAAATCCAGTGCAAATGTATACGTATTTAACGCAAGCTTAAAAATGTTTTCAGAAAACCTGACTCTCGAGTTTGGTAGACAGGAAGGGATTGGGAGTGGACCCATCATGGCCTGTAATTAATCGGGAAGTCTCATAATTAGTTATTTTGTTTTCAGAAGCTTGCATATTGTTTTCATAAAAACACTGGAGTGTATTTTATCAATTTTAAACATAAGTATCTTCTAAAAAATTGCATCGGTAGGTCTTATGAGACAAACTAGTGTCTTGGCACAAGGCCTTGACAAAATCTTATTTGTAGTCTTGGCACGAGGTTTTGACTATGTGGTTATGATAGTCTGGCATTATGCATTCCAACATTATGAAAGTGGTTATTGATTTTTGCATGTGATTATTCGATTAGTAGAATATCCATGTGAATAAGTAAATGGCATTATTTCATTTTATTTATGTCATACCATGTTGAAAGTTCATGTTTGAAAGGCTTTTGTTTTAGTTATACATTGCCTTAAATGTTTATTCTTATTTATGAAAGTTCCCGCTATATTGTTATCCTTACTGGGCATTTGAGCTCACCCCTTTTCTATGTTTTATTTTTCCCAGGATGTGAAGATGTAAGTTATGAATGACCTGCAGGGATATTATGAGGGGATTATAGTGTGGATTGTGGAAACATTATGTTGTTGTATTAGTTTTTTATTTTATGATGTAATGTAAAACTTATGAATATATCTAGTGTTTCCAAGGCTACTAAACCAATTGGTCTTTCGAGATTTGATCTTTCTTGTGATCATGCCAATGTTATGTAATAATGCACCGACTCTGGGTAACTGGGGTCGGGGCGTTACAGTTGGTATCAGAGAAAGATTAGTACAAACCCTGGAAGCTAGATTTAGATAAACTCTGATTAGAGAACGTAGACCTAAGATGAACTTTGAGGATTAGTGTAGAAGAAATTCCTAGAATTTTGGTATTGTAGAGATTTTGTGAGTTTTCCGAGCAATACATCCCTGTCTGGATACGAGCAGGTAGAGGCGGCTCTGGCACAGATGTACCTAGGGGTAAAACCCGAAAACACCGCTTTGAGCTAGACTCGAACGGGAACTGGTGCATGACAATGGGCCTTGCTGCACTCTTGGTTACAACACTCCCGGGGGATATGCTTAGGATAATTCTCATTTTCTTTACAAACCATTATGAAGGGTTTATGAGTATATACTTCCTCAAAGAAAACATTTTTATGATTATGGATTATATCCATAAATAGTTCAATTTATGTTAAGTGTTTTATAAGTATGGGATTATGTATTTTGACTCATAAACTAATCTAGTTTATGCCATTGATTAGAAATGGCGCCCAGTGGAAGGAATGATAACTCTAGAAATGCACATGATTCAAAGAGAAGGAAGGATCATATCTCTCATGGTCTTAAGCTAGAATTTATAAGAGAAATAGTCTCCCATGTATTATCATCATATGAAGAAATAATATCATGTGTTGATAAGATAAGTAAAGAGTTTACTGAGTCCTATGGCTTTGAAGGGAAGCAAGAGAAGAAAAGGATGGAAGAGAGAAAGATGGATAAAGGGAAGAGGGAAAAGAAGAATTTTCCCATATGTGGTAACTGTGGAAAGAAACACCCTGGAACTTGCCTGAAAGGAATTGAGTTTGTTATAAGTGTGGAGGAAAAGGGCACAAAGTACGTGACTGCAAGGGTAAGAAAATGGTTTCAAATGTACAATGCTTCATTTGCAAGGAGTTTGGACACTACGCGAACCTATGTCCCCGTCATCAGACTATGCCGCAAATGATGTTATTGGATAATAATCATGTTATGATACTACCACATATGAAGATGAATGATTAGAGTTCTTATGTTGATTATGTCAATTGAGTGTTGTATCAACAATGTAGTTGTTACAATAATCATGGAGTATATAAGGATTGTACTGCAGTACTATTTCATTAAGGACTTGAGATGGTGTGGAACAAAGAAAAGTGACTCAGTAGCAGGTTAAATGTTTGGAAAATATATGGTTGAGAGAAAGATAAACCATAATATGGTTCAGATACCGAGGTGGTGATTTTAGAATAATACATGATTGATTTGGATAAATTATATTGGATATTATTGACTACCTTGAAGCTGATTAATGATTTGTATATTCCATCATTTTTGGGGTTTAAAACATTTTTTGGATTAATGAAGTATATCCAGCATTCTATATGGAATAAGGGAACATGAATGTAATCAATAAAAAATATGGTAATACATGATGAAGGTATTCATATGCTATTACGGGGTAAAAAGGATCTATATTATGTTTACCTTCCTTATAAATGTTGGACTGTGAGTCTGGATAGAAGTATTTTGGATAGTTCTAGTTTGGATTATTTTGGATTTCCATAAAAGGACAACCTGGAGGTCGGGCGGCAACCCGTCGCGTCCGGCAAGGCTGCGAGACTTGAACCCGCAACCGAATGGCGACATGGGTGTATCACCTACCACTGGCCCAAGAGATGTCCTGGATTAAATAATGTAGTTTTTTTAAAAGATCTGGTAGATGAATTATAAATTCGTTTATTTTGGAACCCTGTACGAATAGTATAAATATAATTTTTTTTTTCGAGTGAAAGATGAGTTTATGGTAGAAATTTATTAATGGACAAAACTCTAATTATAAAGTAAGTATATCTCTTTATGATCTTAGCCAATCTCATAAATAAATTCCTCAACATTAATAAAAGGAACTTAGAACAAAAATGTTTCCCTATATGGTACCTTAAATCATCACTAATTTATGGCTTTGGGATTGTTGGCCTTTTCATAGCCATGTTCTCTACCACTCTCCATCAGATAATTGATGGTTAGATTTCTCCTCCATATCCATATTTTCCTACATGGAACCCTAGTATGTGTTATTTTCGGTAATCTTCATACTTTCCACTCTTTATTTTAAATAGAGGCCTCATTAATTCATTTTTCGATGTGGGATTTCAACTAAGATATTTTGAAACGTCAAAAATGTGTTATCCTAATACCCTATGTTTTGTTGAACCGATGGTATTTCAAATCATCATAGATTGATGAGTTTAAGGACCTCAATTTTATACTTTTTTATGATTGATGACCTCAATCACTACCTATAAATATTTACGTTTTTCCTCCGATTATATGTCTCTAATTTCCACCAATGTTCTCCTAATCGAGATCATAATTTGGTGGTGACCCTTTGATTTCTCTTTTCCTCATATTAAGACTAAATTTTAGTAACCCAATTTCCGATGTGGGTTTTCCCACAAATATATTTTCTACTTTCAACCTTTTATTTTTGAAGAACAATTTCAAATTGCGAAGACGCAATTTATTGAAGGAGGGGAGAATGTAACACCCCAAGATTTCATAGTGTGTTATTTCTTCAAAATAATTCAATAACTTGCACTACACGCAACACTGAGTTCAATTGCACCATGACTTACCAAAAAAAGCCATTAAAAGAGGTCATGAATAGTATTAACTGAATTTTAAACTTTATATAATCCTTATAATTTTAGAATCCATATTATGAGTTTCTTAGTCATAATGCAAGAACAGATTCATTTTCAGTATTGCACTTTTATCCACTTTTGATATTGAAACCTTTTTAAATAAAATATTTTAAACTTTTTGACTAAATGGAGACATCAAAAAATTTAAAATGAAACATCCCAAGCTTCCACGGTACGCTTTCCTTTGAATAAAACAATAGCGTGTGTTGTACGCAACTTCGAGTTCTAACACACCGTAACCAATCAAACTAGCTGTTATGAATAGTAATACCTACTTTTTGAAGTTATATATATTTTATATTTTAAAATGGACTTCATTTTTGGATTCGGAATGTCGAATTTAGCCTAAGGTGAAATTTTGGTACTTTTCGGATAACTTTCATATTTTGATGAATAGTGAAAATTACTAAATTTTAATTAAAAACAACTTTTTTAATCAAAATAATTAATAGTGATAAATTATGAATATGAGTGGTTTTAAAGTATATTTAGAATATATTTTTAAAATTTAATATAATGTTGGTCATTAGACAAAATTTTACAATTAAACTGAACATAAACAAGTGTCAATCTTTTGATAGTTATTATCTCTTAAAAACACGCTTTTTGTTTTGACAGCGGGAATTAATTTTAAATTAATTTCTGCCACTTCTGTGATTTGAATTTAGAAAAATGGATTCCATATTTGGAATCAGGATGTTCAAATTGTGTAAATAGGTAACTTTTATTTTTAGACATTTTGAATAATTACTGCGGTAAATATTTTATTTACCATGGTTAAGGGTAAATCCGGTAAATAAGGGTTAAAAAAATAATATTATAATAATACTAAATTACCCTAAAACGTGTCTTAACCCTATTGGTTGATACATGGCCGACCATGGGAATCTTTGGGTCTATTTTGGGACCCCATGGATCCACTTGTAAGTGATAATGACACTTTATTTTAATTAAGTTAAAATGAATACAAAAATGACACAAGCATATATCTTTTAGAAAAACAATTGTTACATAGGGTTATATATGTTGGATTTTAGATTATAAATATTCGTTAGAAATATAAAAAGATTTCCTACATAATTATATTTTATTTATAATTTTTAGACATTAAATAATTTATTTTATTTATGACACAATGATGATGCAGTAAATACTATAATAGTGAAAAATTAAAATAATTGATATTATAAATACCCAAATAAATATAATATGAAACTTTTAATGAATTAAACTAATTTTCTAGGATAATATGATATATTAGTATTGATTTAATTGACTTTGTTCAAAGTAATCAATCTGTTATGAGTTTCACAAAAATCAACTATTGAATAGTGTCAAAATTGACATAAAAGAGTTCTTAAAAACAATATTATATTATTAATTGATATTAAATTCCTAAAAATCTAAGGTTCGGCCAAGAGACTTATATAATGATAGGTTCATCATTAATGTACCACTTGGGGGGTCGCTTGGATGTATATAGTATGTTTATTAACCATATTATATAAAAATACAAAGAGACATTGTAAAAGTGAAACTAATTAACTTAGAGTTAATACTTACAGATAAGGTTAATATAAGTACCAAAACCTGTCTAAATTCTATTGGTTGAGTGGTTTTCGACCTATCCCCACCTTAAAATTTGAATAATAAGCTTTCGAGCCATTATAGACCGAATATGAATTTATTATAAATTAATATTTCTAGCTTTTCCAAAGGTGCCCCTCACCCCTCTTATAAAAGGGCACTCCTCCTTCTCATTTCTTCACACCTTCAAACCTTTTGGTTCGGCCAAACTCGGCCCGAATACTCTCCCAACATCCCTCACTACAACCTAGAGGCCTTAGTTTGATCAGAAAGCCAACCTATGGAGCCCTTTTGATCAAATCAAACGGAAGAACCCGAAGAAGAGGTAATGATTTCACCACCCTTCTCCAAGTTCATTTCTTCTTCCACTTCTTCTTCCGTTGTTCTTACCATTATAAAATAATAACTCCAGTATCTCACATATACTGTGATGTTATTATAAATATGGTACAACCATATTCAGTATTCTATCCACCCTTTGAATAACATGTCACCATACGTGCGTACGTACGGACTACCGTCTCCACGTCGTGGTGTAATTGTTATTCAATATAATATTATTTGGATGGGTATAATAATGATGTGTAACGCATGTAAATAATAAATATAACATGTTAATGATTATGTATATATGATATACCATCCATTTATATATTATTTTAATATCAAAAGAATGATATTGTCGCTCGTGCGTACGTACGGACTACCGTCTCCACGAACGCGATGAGATTCATTCTCCATCGTATCCATTCAAGTATAATTATCATTTGATGATTTAAAAATGATGTTTAAGGACTAGATATAATTCTGGATATGAATAAGATACAAAAAACATGGCTTATGTAACAAAACATATAAAAGAAAATGAGTAAGTTAACTCCCAAAACGATGATAATTCTAAGATATTATTAACAAATCAATGTTAAAAGATCATATATGATATCATATTATTATATATGATTCTTGTATAATTTAATAACAACTATTTCAACATTATACAGGAGGATAACCTACCCCAACAAAGGAAAAGTACAAGGTAAGGGGTTTTCATCTCACTCCTTATTTCCGTGAGATTCATGCCATATTGCCACCATCACCTTTTGTGTGGTGTATGTACTGCCCATAATTATATTCTTTGTGTAATACACTCTAATTTATGTGTATTTACATATTAATTGTATGATACCTCTTTTATGGGTTGTATGTTTCATAATTTACCAAATTGGTAAGGGTTATTTCACAATCTCTTCATTATCAGAGGTTGTTTATACGTAATAATCTACTGGGATTTCTTTATCATCCACATCCATGTTTCTTAAAAATGTATTTCAAAACATTTTTACTATCTACTAGAATATGAGTTAAAGTCATTTATACCCTTTTTGACTTTTATAAGTGATTTATAAAGGAATCATTCAGTTGTTTTCAAAACAAGGTCCTTTTTAACCTTTTTGATAGAATTAAGGTAAGAATGTTTTTTTTTACTTATACGGCGAGTGCGGCTATTTTCCGCCATTATAAAATCTTCAAAGCTTCCCTTACAAGCTTATAAGAATATTTTCAATGAAAAGGTTTTCTTTTATAATTATTTGATTTTTAAATGATTTCAAAAGAGAGATATTTCTCTCAAATATATGAAAATCCAGTGCAAATGTATACGTATTTAAAGCAAGCTTAAAAATGTTTTCAGAAAACCTGACTCTCGAGTTTGGTAGACAGGAAGGGATTGGGAGTGGACCCATCATGGCCTGTAATTAATCGGGAAGTCTAAGAATTAGTTATTTTGTTTTCAGAAGCTTGCATATTGTTTTCATAAAAATACTGGAGTATATTTTATCAATTTTAAACATAAGTATCTTCTAAAAAATTGCATCGGTAGGTCTCAGGAGACAAACTAGTGTCTTGGCACAAGGCCTTGACAAAATCTTATTTGTAGTCTTGGCACGAGGTCTTGACTATGTGGTTATGATAGTCTGGCATTATGCATTCCAACATTATGAAAGTGGTTATTGATTTTTTCATGTGATTATTCGATTAGTAGAATATCCATGTGAATAAGTAAATGGCATTATTTCATTTTATTTATGCCATACCATGTTGAAAGTTCATGTTTGAAAGGCTTTTGTTTTACTTATACATTGCCTTAAAAGTTTATTCTTATTTATGAAAGTTTCCGCTATATTGTTATCCTTACTGGGAATTTGAGCTCACCCCTTTTCTATGTTTTATTTTTCCCAGGATGTGAAGATGTAAGTTATGAATGACCTGCAGGGATATTATGAGGGGATTATAGTGTGGATTGTGGAAACATTATGTTGTTGTATTAGTTTTTCATTTTATGATGTAATGTAAAACTTATGAATATATCTAGTGTTTCCAAGGCTACTAAACCAATCGGTCTTTCGAGATTTGATCTTTCTTGTGATCATGCCAATGTTATGTAATAATGTACCGACTCTGGGTAACTGGGGTCGGGGCGTTACAACAATGAATGAGAGAGAACCCCGAAGGAATAAAGGAAGTCCGGGTAGAATCCATCATGGTTTATTAGCATGGTATCAGGTGTAACTAAGAGGGCTTGATTGGAGATATAACTGGTTTTCCAAACCTTATAAAACATTATTTCAGTATGGTGATGGTTTATAAATGTACCCCATCACATGGTATTACAGAAAAAGTCATAGCATTGAGAATAATCATTATTAAGAGTAAAAAGGGGAGGATCCCTTACCTTAAATCGGTTGGTGTTCTCCACTGGTTATTAACGGCCTGAATAAATAAATTAGTCTTATAAATTAATAATTCCATAAAATCTTATATATTTAATTTTTTTATTATAACACTTTTTAGTTCATTAAAATCCTTTTTTATTAGTTACAAGGTTCAATTTCATTGTTCGGGCTAGTTTGTTTACTTGGCTTTAAATGATCGGTTAACTTATATTCAAGTTTGGATTATAAGAAAGATGAAAGTGGTTGTACAGAATTGAAGTTATATTCTTCATTTAATATCTAGGAGAATACATGGTTTTAATTTTAATTAGTTTACATAGAGTGAAGTCGAATTATTATATATATAACAATAGTGATAACTGTTTTTTGTTAATCAGTGGATTTGATTACAAAGAATGTGTTTTTCTTTATAACATAATTCCATTTGTACCAAAGGATTACATAAAAAAGGATATATTACATATATAAAAATCTGGTTCAACCATAACACAAATGGTTTCATGACCAGAGTTAAAGATAATAACATAAATTGATAAACTGTTGTCCTTGAATGTTCTAAATTAGCACATCTCAAATGGTGCTTTCATAAAAGGTTAGGGAAAGGAGAAAAGATAATGAAATATACCAATAGCATGAATACATTCAAGTACATGCATCTTACTGGATATATCATACTATTATTGTGAAGGGAGGTGAGTAAAGAAATAAAAAAGAAAACAACTTAAAAGAAAAGAAGAAATTGGGAAGAGGAATTTACCTCTTGAGGCTTTTTCCTTGGAGAACCTCATAAAGGGAGAGGTTTTGGTATTTTGAAGAGGCTAAGAGATTTTTTACGTGGGGGATGAACTTGGGGAGACATTTTTTAGAATAATGTCAAGGCACAAGGCTTGAGAGGACTGCAGAGAAAAGGGAGTGAAGTGGGGTTTTTTATAGTGGAGTGGAGGGATTTCGTAATATTATAATCATTAATTTATTATTTACACACAAGGCAAGGAACAGTAAGTATTCCATGACTAGGAATAGTAATTGGGTCATTTTAATTTGATCCACGGGTGGTTACATCAGCCATAATGATAAGAATAGTTTATTTAGCTTATAATGTATATATACGGTAAATTACCGTATTTTACTATTCATCAAAAAATCAAGTATTTCAAAAAAAATCTCAAAAATTCACCCTAAACATTTTTCAACGTGTAGAATCAAAAAATAAAGTCCATATTTTCAAATTAACTTTATAAATATTATTATTTTAATATTTAATTAAAATAATAATTTATTATTAAAATTAGTTTTAAATATTCATTAACTTATTCTAAAATATAGGTTTATCGTACTTCCGACATGAATATTATTTTTATACCACCAGAGGTGAGGTTACTATTAATTAGGTTATATCACTATTCATACGGGTATGTTACAATTCATTAGGGTAGGTTACAATTCACCAAAAATTAATTTTTTTTATCGGACTCCAAATAACATACTGATTACAACCGTGTATGTCAGATTTTCAAAATTCCAAACACAAAAGTGACGAAATTATGTTTAAAGGTCACTTAGCACTTTCTAGTTCATTATGTTGTGTTTTCATGTGATTTTATGACATACTAAAGCAAAGGGAATTTCCATTGAAAAACTTTGGGTCGTTACATTCTTCCCCCCTTATGAAATTTTTCCCTCGAAATTTCGTTTAACATTCTAAGCCAAAAACAGGTGTGAGTACTTTTCCTTCATTTATTCCTCCAATTCCCATGTTTCCACTTTGTACTTTTGGTTTCTCTATAGTACCTTGACCAGATGAGTAGTATTTTTTGCGTAAAAATATTTCTCTACGATCCCAGATCTTCACTGGCTGCTCCTCGTGAAAAGATATGTGTGAAGGGTCTAGTATGTACTTCCATAAGAGGGATACATGAAAGAAATCATGTACATTTGACATGGTAGGTAAAAGTTTTAGTCGATAGTCCATAGCTCTAACTCGATCAAGGATCTCAAAGGGGCCAATGTACCTGGGACATAACTTCCTTCTCTTCCCAAATCGCATGACTCTCTTCCATGGAGAAATTAGAAGGAAGAATTTATCTCCAACATCAAACACCAAGTCCCTTCGACGGTTGTCATCATAGCTCTTCTACTGAATTTGATCTGCTTTAATGTGTTTGTGGATGACTTGAACCTTCTCTATCATCTCTTGAACAAGAGCAGGTCCAAGTAGCTTTCTTTCTCCAACATCATCCCAACAGGGTTGAGTTGTACATCACTTCCCATACAGAGCTTCATATAGAGCCATATGAATACTCGAGTGGAATCTATTGTTGTTTGATAACTAAACCAATGGGAGATGTTTATCCCATCCACCATCGAATTATATAGAGCAGGCTCTAAGCATATATTCAAGAATATGAATAGTTCTTTAAGACTGGCCATCAGTTTGGAGGTGATAGGCCATGATGAAATTTAATTCAGTACTCAAATAATGTTGAAGGGTCCTCCAGAATTTAGATGTGAACCTCAGATCATGGTCAAAGAAAATTGATAGTGGAACATCGTGTGTTCTTTCCACTTATTTCATGCATATCTTTTCAGGTTGTTCAAGCGAGCGATCTTTATGAATAGCGATGAAATGGGATGTATTGGTGAGTCGTTCAACCACAACCTATATCACATTATTTCCCTTTGACATATTCGGGATACCTATGAAAAATTCCATAGTAACATTTTTTCATTTCCACATGGGTATAGGAAATGGTTGCTTCATACCTCTATACATTTGTTGCACAGCTTTAACTTACTAACATACCAAGCATCGTGATATATATTTCTCAATCTCTTTCTTCATAATCTCCCACTAGAAGTTTTCTCAGAGATCACGGTACATTTTGGTACTCCCATGATGGATAGAGAAGGTCGATCTATGTACATCATTCAATATCTCCTTTTTTATCTCTGGATCAGATGGTAAACATAATTGTTTCCCAAATATTACAACTCATTCCTCATCAATTTTGAAATCGGAAGATTTCCCATTTTTAACATCATCCACCCTTTTCTAAATTTCTACATCCTTTCTTTGATCATCCTTTATTTTCTCCAAGAGGTATGGTTGAGCAATCATTTGATAATGTATTGATGATGTTCCTCCCTTAATGATTCCCCTATCCATAATTTGCAAATCTAAGAAGATCGGATCCTTTTCAATTATCCTCATTGATAAAGATGCAGGATCCTTTCTACATAGAGAATCTTCCACCTTGTTTTCCTACCAGGATGGTGGTGGATTGAGAATTCACAATCCTTGATGATCTCTGTCTATCTATGCTGGCACATATCGAGCTATTTCTATGTGAATATATATTTGATACTTTTGGGGTCTCAATATATCTCACATTTTCCCCATAGAGATAATGCTGCTAGATTTTCAATGCAAAGATCACATCCACCAACTCCAGATCATGTGTGGGATAGTTTTTCTCATAGATTTTAAGTTTCCTTGAGGCCTAGGTTATCACTTTATCCTTTTGCATTAGCACACAGCCAAAGACTTTCTTAGAGGCATTACTACACACCACAATGATTTCTCCACTTGAATGGAGTGTGAGTACCAGGCAGTGATAATACTTTTTTCAACTCCATGAAAAAGTCCTCACATACTTCTGTGCAGATGAACTTTACTCCCTTCTGTGTCATCATGGTCCTTGGGTTTGTCAATCGTGAAAAGTTCCTCATGAATTGTTGATAATATCCAGCTAGACCTAAAAAGCTGCGGATCTCCGTTACAGAAGTTGGCCTCAGCCACTCTTCAATTGCCTTCGTCTTATAAGGGTCAATAGATATCCCTTTCCTGATGTTAGCATGCCCCATGATTGATACTTCCTCCATACAGAACTCACATTTACTATACCTTTCATACCACTTCTCCCTTCGCAAATTCTTTAACACAGATTCCAAATGCTCATCATGTTCCCCCTTTCTCTTGGAGTATATCAGAATATCATCAATAAAGACCCCAAAAAAAATTTCTGGGTAATCTCTAAAGACTCTATTCATTAAACACATGAAAATTGATGGAGCATTAGTGAGTCCGAAGGGCATCACTATGAACTCATAGTGTCCGTACCTCATTGGAAAGAAGCCTTGGGAATATCTTCCTTCCTCACCTTTATTTGGTGATATCCCAACCGAAGGTCCACCTTAATGAAATAACTGGCCCCACAATGCTGATCGAATAATTCATCAATCCATGGAAGCAGATACATGTTCTATATAGTTATTTTATTGAGCTCATGATAATCAATGAAGAGGTGCATTGATCCATCCATCTTCTTGATAAACAGGACTGGAGCACCACACGGTGAATCACTCGGTCATATAAAACCTTTCTCCATATTCTTCTATAACAACTTGGTCGGCTCTTCTTTCTCTATAGTGGCCATTCTGTAAGGTGTTTTTGATATTGGTATAGATCCAGGGATAAGTTCGATTGAGAACTCAAACTCTCGGTCAAGAGAAAGATGAGGCAACTCTTCGGGGAATACATCAGTGTAATCCCTCACGATGGGCATGTCTTCAAGAATGATTCAATCTATTGTTCCAATCATTTGAGCTAAATATGCTTTCTCACAATGAAGCAATATCCAAACTTGAGACGAAGATTCTAAAAGAGACACATCATATTCCTTACACTTGTAAAGAATCATTTTATGTTTTGAGATGTGAAAAGTGGTCTCACTTTCTCTAAAATTGATGTTGGCCTTGTACAAAGATAGCCAATAAATGCCCAAGATAGCGTCAAACCCCACTAAAGGAAGTATTACAAGATTTTCTGGGAGGTATAGTCCACAAACATTAACCACGGAGGAGTTATAAACCATGGACGCAACTATTTCCCCATTTTCTTTTCTCAGAGAAATTTTCATCCAAATTTTGATGTGGTATTTCAAAAGTTCTACTAAACATGCAAGATATGAAAGAATGCGTAGAACCATAATCAAATAGTATGTTATCTATTCATGAATGAATAACTAGCATACATTTCACCACATCATTTTTCAGCACCATCCCAGCAGTAGTGATAGCATAATCCCTTCCTTTTTTCCTTGGAGGTTTTTTGTTGATTTCCTCTGACAACCCTCAGCTTAGGGAAATTTTTCGCATAATTCCCAAGCTCCTTTCAGTTATAACACTACACTGCAGGCTGAGTGTTGATCTTAACCTTCCTTTATTCTTCAACTTTAGCGGTATTTTTCATATCCCTTTCTAAGTTCTTCTCCAGATGACCAAACATTCTGAATATGAAGAAAATCTTAGTTCCCTTGAGATAGTCACCAAGATGTTTCTTCCCACAATCATTGCAATGGGGATAGTGAGGATTCTTTCCATCATGGGATTTGTTTGGTTAACCACCCATGTTTTTCGCAATTTCCCGCTTCTTGTCACTAATCCCATGAGACCATTGAGAGTACCCAATCTCCATTTCACCCTTGAGGGAATAATGGAAAATCTCCTCATAGCTGTTGAAGTCGCAAATCACCAACACTTTTCATAGACTCAACATTACTCCACTAAAGAAGCTATAAACCTTGATTTCGGTGTTCATGAAAATTCTATAGGCATACCTTGCAGGCCTTATAAATTTCTCTTCATATGCCTTGATGAACTCATATTCATTCTAATTGAGTCTACAGAACTCTCTTTCCATATTGAGATGGAGGGTTTGAGGAAAATATTTTTTGAAAACATCCCCTTGAATTCCTCCCATTCTATAGAATCATTTTCCTCTTGGGACGTTGTATTCTTGATCAGTGTCCACCACTGATCAGCTTCCCCATAAAAATGATAGACTGCCAGTACAACTTTCTATTCTTATGAGCACTGGAGGACAGTGAAAATCATTTCGATGTAGTAAATCCATTATTCTGCAAGGAGGGGATCAGAGGACCTGCTAAACATTGTAGGCCATTGCGGCATGAAGGATTATATTGAAACATGCTATTTCCTTGGAGGAGGAGGATATTCCACATGATTCAAGTTATTATTCATTACTCGAGCTAGCTGAGAAAGTACTTCCCTGAAGTTTTGAGCACCCACTTCCATCACATCATACATGTCATTGGGGAAATCATCACATTTGTTATCACATTGGTTGTTGGAATGTGTTCTTCTATTTCCCGCCATTAACTAAGAAAAGGAACTTATAATTAGAGGTCTTTAATACTTAACTATTGAGCCTAAAAAGAAACTTTGAATACAAAAGTATGAACTTATAAATAATATGTATATCCTAACATGTTATTCCTTAGGTTTATATCTAGGATATCCTCGATCTATTTCTTAACTTATAATCTTATGGGATTATTTTTTGTCCCTTAATAATGGTTTTTACTAAGATCCTAAATTTACAGAAGCATATCCCCTACGAATGTCGTAACCAATAGTTCAGAAAGGGCCGTTATCGTGCACTAGTTCTCGTTCGAGTCTATATCAAAGCGGTGTTTTCAGGTTTTACCTCTAGATAGATTTTTTCAAGAGCCGCCTCTACCTGCTCATATCCAGACAGGGATGTATTTTCTTGATAAACCACTTACTCCATACTCACCAAAATTTAGGACTGTTTTCTTATACTTAGTCTCATCCTTTAGGTTCCCACTAAGGAGCTCTATTCCAAATCTCTAAAAATAACTAGACCATCCTATGATACCAACTATACCAACTAGAGCCTTTTACATAAAACATTTCATGATTTTAAGCATAATTAATCATCAGAGTACAAGCCAAGGATCGTTATGTCTGGTGTCTTGTAAGACTAGGTACATATAACATAAAACATGGGGCTAAAAAACTTCTTTATTTAATCTCCATAAATAGCTTCTAACTTCCTTCAAGCCCTTACATCTACATAGGATACACTAGGGAACACATTAAAAAAGGGATGTGCTAAAAATCCCAGTAAGGGAAATGAACATAAGGATATATCTCAAGCACATGAGTTAGAAGGAATGACATAATGATATCTATTGAATGAAACTAATAAAATCAAGCATGGGATCATATAAATATTGAATCATATAAATGTGGCAGAAACATAAATCTTATCTCTAGTATGGGTAAAGGCTAACCGCCAATCTCGTTTCCCATTTTAGTATAGGTCAAGGATAACCGCTGATCCCGTTTCACATCGCATCTCAGGAGATATGACCCTACCCAATGCATTGGAGCACTATCTGGGCTCACCCATCTCAATATTTTCCTGAATATTCTTAACAAATAAATATTCTTACCACATATACAATCATACATAATCAACCATACACAAACATAAGGGTACCCATGGAAAGAATTGGGTACCACAATCATGACATAAGTCATAACCAATGGGCGTAGCATGAAAGTGTCCATATAAGGAAAGAATTAGAAAATAAATGGACATTAATAGAGTAAAATAGGCATATAACATGGTATGTAGTGTCAATAATAAATGACAACATATGAGAAATGTATTTTCGAAACATTATCTTTAAAAAAAAAAAATTTGTGGTTTTAAGGAAAATACTATAGAGATTTTAAAATAGTAAAGAAAACATTTTTTTATATAAAACCATAATTGAACCAAGTAGGTTTCCAAGATAATAATACTGAATTTAATAAGATAATGGTTCCTTAAAATAGAAGATATAGTGCACTAGATATTGGGTAATATTTTGGGAAGTTCCTTTAAAACGAGTATGCTTATTAGAATTTATCGAAGAGAGATTCACTTAAAAGAATGTGTATCCCTGAATGATAATGATAGATAGATATTGGATCATCAGTTTGGAGTATATAAATAGAATTTTGATGTTATAAAAGAAAATTCAACAACATTTTGGTAAAAATAAATATAGATCAACCAGAAGGAATAAAGGAAGTTTAGGTAGAATCCATCATGGATTATTAGCATAGTGTCGGGTGTAACTAAGAGGGCTTGATGAAGAGATAAAGGG
Source organism: Viscum album (assembly GCA_963277665.1). Lineage (NCBI taxonomy): Eukaryota > Viridiplantae > Streptophyta > Magnoliopsida > Santalales > Viscaceae > Viscum > Viscum album. The sequence goes on from OY728153.1 coordinate 1,716,565,927, forward strand.
TTACCATCACTTATAAAACATTAGTGAAGTATGGGGAAGGTGTATAAATTTCACGAACTAGGCTGGGTTGCCATCCGACCCGGCGCCCAACCCGGTCCGCGGCAAGGCCCGAAGGGCGTCCCCGATCCCCACGGGTAGGCACAAGTGCCCGGGTATCAAAAATGACACATGGGAACGATTTTACCTGAAATAAAAGATTGAGAAAACACTAACCAGATAAATAAACTGAAATTAGAAATAGACAACGAAACATTCCTTTAAACTACAAACATGTTTAAAGTTTACAATTCGAACCAATAACTATAAAGAAAAGATGACAGAAGAAACTAAAACCCATACTCAAACCTCCTGAAAAAAGAGAGGCCACAACTGCACCACTCTGCTAGAAAAGACCAATTGCTGCATTAACCACCATCACTGAGCATGACGCATAACCTGGAATACACAAGAAACAAAGTCTACATACACCCGAAGGTGTATGCAGGGTGTGAGAGAAAGGCCTAGTACGATGTCACCCAATAAAAGGTTCCACGTATAAACATTAGATGAAAAATAGATTTGCAATATTAACTAAAGAAAATAAAATGAATTCTTGAACAATTTAAAAGAAAACGGGATTAAAGAAAACAGTTTCAAATGGAACAACTTAAATTAAAACACACACACTCACGTTTTAAAATAACCAGTTTGTCAAATTGATGAGTGTAAGGTAACCAATGAGCACTAATACAGGAGGGGCCGCATGGGCGTTAGCTAGCTTGGGTCCCTAGATCTTCGTGTCTTGGTGAAATGTGTCTTAAAAGGCCACAACCCTCAGAAATTGTGTCTTAGAAGGCCATGACCCTCAGAAAACGTGGCTTAGAAGGCCACGACCATCTGAAAAGCATATGTTTAGTTAGTGTTGCATTCGTCAGTCCTGCCAGTGAAACCGGGTCGAGTCACCTCCGGAACACTAGCTCACTAGTCTATTATACCCTCCTAGCTACCTGGTCTTCTCGGTTTGTGCTCAAACAAGTTTCAAGTTCATGTAACATGCCAATATAATAGATAAAATCCAAACAGGGTACTTACACACGCAAAATCACAATGTTTTACACCCAAATCTTTTTTTTAAACCCTGCGCACACCAAAATATTTTCAAAACAATATCTGCATTGGTTACATACACAAATAAATAATCTTCACACTTTAAAAGACAGTTGTCACGAAACAAACCACCACTTACACATGTAGACACTATTTGAAATATGGAACACACTAAATAATTTTTCAAACATGTTTAGCACCATTTTCATAATTAAGTAAACCCTAGAATAAATTATAAAGCAATAGAAAAAAAAAGTGTCACATGTCTTTTCAAAAACTAAAGTAACCATTATAAGTTCAAATGCATGCACACGTCGCACGCACTGAAATAAAATTTTAAAGAGTGACATGCACCACCCGAGTAGTTTAATGGAAAACAACCTTACACTATGAAATACAAAAATGCATAAACCACATAATTTAACAAGCCAAAAATAAAATCTTAAAAAAACAATTTGAAAGAAATCGCTTGGCATTAACCACTAAACCAACACAAATCCCTCTTTTACGACGAAACGCACACGACGTCATGTCAAGGATACTATTTTCACCACATGCACAAGACAATAATCCAACCGCATAATAAAAAAAATTACTAACAACAAAATAAATGTTCATAATAGAAAACACACATGTACAAAAAATAGGCTACTAACAATTTTCAATACAAATCAAACTCTAATGAAAAATCACTTCACACTAAACCAATTAATTAAATAACATGATAAACAAATTTAACATTCATATTGATTTATCAAATAATGATTAGAAATGGTACAACCTACCTCGAACCAAGAAGCTTCCACAAAAATGTGCGAATTCACAATCGCACCTCAACCGAACCTTAGGCAACCTAGTGTGCACCCAAAACCCGAACTCAAACAAACAAACAAAAATTCATGTCAGAACCATAAAATAAGAACCCATTCCCGCTGAAAGACCAAAAAAACAATGAATGATTTAGAAAAAAACAGAGGGGAGGACCCTACCGAGAGGGAATTCATCCACGGAAGAGGGTTGTGCCAGTAGGGAGATGGTAGAAAATGCGCTAATGGCTGGAATTGAGGAGGTTTAGTGGGTTCCGAGCCGAGAGGAGGGTGTTCCGATAGGGGTTCGAGTTGGAAGCAAGAGGGGAAGGGAAGCTGGTCAGGATGGCCGGAGGAGATGGCGCGTCGCCAGACAGAAAAGGGGAGACATCCTGAGCAGAACCGAAGGGGGGAGAAGGGCTTCGACGGGGCGCGATGGGCTTCGCTGGACAGAGCAGAAGAGGGGAGGTCCGGTGCAATGGGGTTTACGGAGCAGCAGGTTGGCCGGAATGGCGTGGGGAGGCCGTAGGATTTTAGGGAAGGCGGGGTACCCGGTGGGATGCAGGGCGGTCCGAGCAGAAGAGGCAGGGTATGGCGGACCTGGGCTTTGGGGGTGGTGGTGCAGTGGCATGAGCTGGGGAAGCCGGCAGCGGGGTGCAGCACGGAGGAGGGGGGAAAAGGATCCAACGGGATGAAGAAGAAAAAAGAAAAAAAAAGAAAACGAGGAAGGGGAGTCTGGGGAAAATGCAGTGGTAAGATGGGAAGGAGAAGCCGGTGGGGGAGGTCTCCAGCGGGGGTTCGTGTAGTGGTGCGAGCCTAGAGCAGGGGAGCGGTAGTTTGTGGAAAGGAGAAGAAGAATAAGGAAGGAGGTGCTACAGCGTGAACAAAAGAAAAGAAAAAAAAGGAAGAAGAAATGGGTTCTGGCGGTTGGGTAGAAAGGCACCGAAAAAAGGGTGAAACCCTAAATAATAAATACATGAGAAAAAAAAGAAATAAAAAAATATCTAAAATAAACAAAACTAATAAAAAACATTAATATTAATAATAATGGTATTTATAAAATAAAACCTTAATAAAAAAATAAGATTGTGAATAACAATAATAATGTAATAAATGTTATATCTTCAAGATGATAATATTAATCAAACGTCACAAATTTTAATGAGAAAAGAATATTGATGATAATTAAAAATAATTTATGTTGGTAAAAATAATAATAATAATGAAGAATATGAATAATGATGTTAATATTAATAAAAGTAATAAAACCAAACTGCTAGTAATAAAATCAAATAAAAAGTTATATCAATTAAAAATAATTTGATAAATTTTTCCACACTTGTTTATATTTTTTGTATATTTTATTATTCATTTATATTTTAACTCATTTTTGAATGTCGGGCAGACTGCACGGTCTCAAAACCGGCCTTGCCCGTACGTCTGGTGATGCAGACCCCAAAAAATCATAAAAATAATAAAAGTAAAATTAAGAAAACAATAATAATTGTAATAAACTAAAATAATAATAATAATAATAATAATAATCTCAAATGAAATTATTACAATTATTATTATTAAAACAATTGCTAATTAATTTTATTTCATTAATTAAACATCAGCACGGCGTGCGGTGAACCGGGCGGGGCTGCGGGGCGACCCAAGCGAGGCCGTGCAGCTTCGACCGCATTGCGCTGGACGCAATAAGACTAAAACAAAAGGGACTCGAAATATTAAGTCATGTTTCGACCCGAACTACTCGACGCAAAGAAAATTAATAAAATAAATAAATTAGAAATGATGGGTGTGACAGTAAACTTACCCCCTCACTTGGTATTACACAAAAATTCATAGCATAGAGAATAATATTTATTAAGAGAAAAAAGGGAAGGATCCCCTACCTTAAACCGGTTGGTGTTCTCCACTTGTTATTAATGACCAGAATAAACTAATTAGTATTATTAATTAATAATTCCAAAACCTCTTATATATTCAATTTAATTATTATAACCCTTTTTATTTCATTCAAATACTTTTTTATTAGTTACAAGGATCCATTTCAGTGTTCGGGCTCGTCTGTTAACTTGGCTTTAAAAGATCGGTTCACTTGTATTAAAGTTTGGATTATAAGCTATATGAGAGTGGTTGTATATAATTGAATTTATATTATTTAGTTTATATCCAGGAGATTACATGGTTTGAATTTTAATTAGGTTACTTAGAGTGAAGTCAAATTATTATATATATAATCATAGTGATAACTGTTTTTGTTAATCGATGGATTTGATTATAAAGAATGTGTTTTGTTTATAACATAATTAAATTTGTACCAATGTATTACAGAACCAAAAATAGGATATATTACATATATAATAATCCATTTCAACCATAACACAAATGTTTACCGGACCCTAATTAAATATAATAACAAAAATTGATAAACTGTTGTCCTTGAATGTGCTAAATTAGCACATCTCAAACGGTGATGTCATAAAAGGGTGGGGAAAAGAGAGAAGATAATGAAATATACCACTAGAATTACTAAATTATAGTACATGTATGTTACTGGATTTATCATACTATAATGGTGAATGTATTTGAATAAAGAAATAAAAAAGAAAACAACTTAAAAGAAAAGAAGAAATTGGGAAGAGGAATTTGCCTCTTGAGACTTCCTCCTTTGAGAACCTCTAAAGGGGAGAGGTTTTGGTATTTTGAAGAGTCTGAGAGCTTTTGAACGTGGGGGAAGACCTTGAGGAGATATTTGGGCAGAATAATGTCAAGGCACAAGGCTTGAGAGCAGTGGAGACAAGAGGGAGTGAAAGGGGGGTTTATAAAGGAGGGGAGGAGGGATTTCATAATATTATAATCATTAATTTATTATTTCATCAAAAGACAAGTAATAGTAAGTATTCAATGACCAATAATAGTAAACGGGTCGTGTGAATTCTATCCGTGGGTGGTGAAATCATCCATGATTCTAGAAATATTCTATTTAGCTTATAATGTATATATAAGGCAAATTACTGTATTTTACTATTCATCAGAAAATCAAGTATTTCAGACAAATATCTAAAATTAACCCTAACCATTTTTCGACATGTAGAATCCAAAAATTAAGTCTATTTTTCAAAAATAATTTTATTAATATTATTATTTTTATATTTAATTAAAAAATCTTTTATTATTAAAACTAGTTTTAAAATAGTCATTAACTTATTTTAAAATATATGTATACCGTACTTACAACATGAATATTATTATTACACCACCATAAGTGAGGCTATTATTCATTAAAGGATATCACTATTCATAAGGGTATGTTACTATTCATTAGGGTAGGTTACTATTCACCAAAAATTAAGTTTTTCTTATCAAACTCCAAATAACATACTGATTAAAACCGTGTATGCCGAATTTTCAAAATTCCAAACACAGAAGTGATGAACTTATGTTTAATGGATACATAGCACATAGTAGTTCATTAGGTTGTGTTTTTATATGATTTTATGAAATACTTAATATAAGGGAATTTCCAATGAAAAACATTGGGTCATTACAAAGTACGAATAAGATAACATTTTTTCATAATCATTGATATATAAATTCAGAATTATAAGTACAATGAACAAATCATGAAGAAGAAATTCATTTAATGGGCGAAGAATGTAACAACCCAATATTTCATCAATTCAAAAAAATTATAATAAATACTATGGGACTATTAAAAATAATTTTTCCACTTATGTGTATTGAATTTAGAAAATAGTGCATGCATAGTTTTGTTCAACGTGTTTTTTGGTGTCTGATAGAACAAAACTAATTTTTAGTGAATTGTAACCTAACCTTATGAATAGTAATCTAACAGTATGAATAGTAATATGAACCTTATGAATAGTAAATCTTTCAAAATAATATTAACCTCATACTTGAATGTATAAATAAAATATAGGCATCTTATATGTGATATTATGACCATAGTAAAAGTATTGTTATTTTTATAACTAATAAATAATAAATTGAAATTATTTAATAAACTTTAACAAAAATATATTTACCTAAAATATGTTCATAAATTAAAAATCTTATGTATTCTTGTATTATGATAATTTTATAAGACCTTATGTAAGTTTGGAAATCATTATAAAATCAGTTATAGTTTTTAAATATATATTTTTTAAATGAATTGTGATTTTAATTAAAAATTAAATTAATCATATTTAGAAAATTATTTTCAAAAAATGGAGTTCATGTTGGAATTCTACACATTGAAAAAATATTCAGGTGAATTTTTGGGGTTTTTTCTGAAATAGTTAATTTTTTGGTGAATGGTGATATTCGATAATTTAAAAAATATGAAAAATAAATGAATTTTTAAGAATGTGGATTTTTACAATGGGTCATAATTATAACCCAGTTTGAATTTTTGACTTATTTCTTAGAAAAATGTGAAAATATGGGATGTTCTGAAAATTTACAGACTACAGGCCATGTACTCTAAAGTACACATCGTGTATTGGATAGGTATGTACCACCTATTTTCTCGCCGTGTACATGCAGTGTGATGACTATGTAGGAATTTCCTACTACATGGCATGTAGTATGGCTCGACATGTCATATATCCTCCTTTTTTCTTACTAATTGATTTCAAGATGTGTGTTAGCCCTTGTGTCGCATCCAATCCATGTGGTTACCTCTATTTATGTCAGAGTACGTACAAGAAAACTACATGACGTGTAGTCCACTACACATACCGTGTATTTTTATTTTTATTGGCTTAAAGGAAAGAGATTCGTGTCTAATTTTAGGAAAAACATTCTTCTTCCCCAAATTCAGAATAAATCTATTCTGAAAACCCGATTTATATATCTTTCCCTAGAATCATCAAACGAAGTCTGTTCTTCAATCTATCCGTGGAAACGAGAATACAACAACGGGGCTAAACCCACGCACCATATACCATTATTGATTCTTTTCCCCATACATTGTATGTATAGACCATATCTTGATGTACATGTACATTATATTACTTTTTCCTAATACTTAATACATAAAAAAACTAACACCCAAGGACAGTAATAGTTTAGTGTCTTTGGAAACTCGGAACAAAATCTTCTAATCGTGGTGAAAGATCTTCAATATCTCCCATAAAGAACTTCCCCTTTTTGTTTTCTTACCTTAAACCTTTCCTTATATCCTGAGGAAAAGAAAACATAAAAATGGTAATCTCAAATGCTCAGTAAGGGTAAACATATGGATCATAAAACAATCCATAATCATTTGAATGCAAAAACTTTAACATAAAATCTAAACATCAAAATCTTGAGCAATTACATAAATCTTTGAAGTACATAGGGAATATATCATAAAAGAACATCAATAATGATAAAATAGCATGTAAATAAAACATTTAATTGTGGGAAACCATTAATCACATGATATGATTTCCATAGTAGCCAAGGAATTGCTTCCAAGACCATCTTAGTGGGAGAAGTACCTTACTGAATCGAGTTCACTCCTTGTTACAATCTTATATCACTGAAATTGATTAACTTACCATTCCAGCCATGTATATCTCATGAGATATAAATCATTACCCAATGAATTGGAAGGATATATAGTTCCCACCCATCTCATAATGAAATCATTCTTACGTGTCCCATAACATAAACATAAATCATTCATCATAACCCAAAGAATAAAATGGGTTTCATAAACATCATCCCATCATAAAATAATCCATATAAAACAAATGGATATCATTTCATAATAAGAAAAGTGAAACCATGTAAATAATAGAGACATTGTAGTTGAAAGTTACACATATGAAATAATGTCATCTTAGATGGAAAACAGTTCTGATAAAACATTTGAAATTAATTCTTGAGGAAAATATCCTTTCTTCTTCAAAATCATTTTTTTTAAAATGCCTGGAAATTTTAAATGAAAAGGATTTGGATTAAAATAACAATGAAATTTTTTAGAATAAAATTCATTTAAATATGTCGTTATAAAACTATAAAAATCCATTCATGCCATATATGTTAGAAAACAGTATTCTCGTATTTTTCTGGAAAAGTCAAAAAGTACCTTATATGGTAAAAAACATAAAGATTACATCCATAACACAAAGTAACAGTCAAATAGGGGTGAAAATGACATTAAACCTACATGTAAGAATATTAAACACTTTGTGAAAAACATTTTTATTGATATGGATGAAAAATATAACCCCAGTAAGTACTTAAGTATAAGAAATCCTGGATAAAAATGAGATTGCAAAATTATCCCTTACCTTAGGTCCAATTTCTTCCATACGTGTCCAAAACTCTTGTATAGTGGGTTTGAAGAAATTATTAACTTTTAACAGAACCAGAATAATATTTATGATATCATATATGATTCACTTATGACTTTATATTACCCGTTCTTTTGTTAATTCCTTGTTAAAGAAGCGTTTTGGGTAATATCGTTTCATTTATCAAACGTGTTTGGACTTGTTGTTCTTGATATTATTATTACTTATATCATGATTTACTTAATTATAGAATTTAAAACATGATTTATATATCATATATATTCATTATATATATATATATATAATAGATAGATAAATGATATGAAAGAAACCGTTCATGGAGACGCTAGGTCGTACGTACACATGAACGATGTTTTCTTCTCTTTATTGACTTGAATGGAAGTAAGTAAATGAAATATATATATATATATATATTCATAAATCCAATATAATTATTATATCATATATATCATTATTATTCATTATATATACTTTATAATCATTCTTTAATGGTTAATATGGAGAATGAATCTCATCTCGTCGTGGAGACGGTATTCCATACGTATGCACGAGCGATGATATCGTTCCCATAATTATATTAAGGGAATTGTAGTTGATGATATAATATCTCAGAATAATTATAATGTTATAATAATCATATATAGTTATTATTTACACCATTATACCCATCCATGTAAGATGGTGGTGGAAAACAGATTACACCACGGTGTGGAAACGGTATTCTGTACGTACGAACGCGTAGTGTTTTCACTTTCCGTAGGATGGATAGAAGGTGAAATAGGGTTGTTTCATATTTATAATAAAATATCATTATATTAGGGATACTGATGTTATTACTTTATAATCAAACAAATAAATAAGAGGAAGTATAAGAAGAAGGAAACATGAAAGAATTGGTAGAAGAGGTTACCTTTTCCTTGACGTGTCTCTTTTATACTTCCTCTTAGGGAAATAGAAATGGTCTTTTCAGAATACCAGAACCTCTATGATATAACTATAGATTATGAGTAGATAAATGGTCAGGGTTAGTCCTAGCCAAATGGCTGGGGAGGAGTGAAGTTGATAGGAGAGGGAGTTCCATTTTATAAGAGTGGTGAGGGGTACTTTAAAAAAAACTTAAAATATTATTTTATAATAAAGTAATATTCGGTTTATAATGGATCCATAGTGACTTATTTCTATGATTAAGTAGGTACGGGTCTAAATCCTCTCAACAGATAGGTTTTAGACAAGCTTATATTACTATTTTCACCTTATCATTTAGATTTAACTCCAAGTTAAATAATTTAACTTTTATTGTGTCTTCATGTTTTCTTACAATATATGGTTAATAAACATACTATAAACTTCCAAAAGAATACCAAGTGGTTAATTATTAATATATGTAACCTTATCTAAGTCATTTGGAAGAACCATAGATTTTTAGAAATAGAATATCAATTAATAATATAATATTTGTTTTAAAAACTATTTTTTTCAATTTTGACACTATTTGGTAATTGATTTTTGTGAAAATATTAAAAGAATGATTAGTTAGAATAAATTCCATTAAATTAATAATAAAATGTCATATTAACCTAGAAAATTATTGGAATTCATAAAAAGTATCAAATTACATTTATTTGGGTATTTATAACATCAATTATGTTAAAATTTCATTAATAAAGTAATTACTGCATGACCATTGTGTCATAACTAAATCAAATTATTTAATGTCAAAAAATTATAAATAAAATAAAGTTATGTATTAAATATTTTTATATTTCTAATGAATATTTATAGTCGATTTTATCTTATGTATAACCCTATATTAAAAAAAATTAGTTATTAAACTTTGATTTTAACTATTTTAACTCTTCTTTGAATTATATAATAATATATGTCCTAATCTATTCCAAGTGGACCTAAAGGGTCATATTTTATTCCTAAGTTTATTTTTGGTCGAATTACACTTACCCAATAGAATTAGGACATGTGGTAGGGTAATAATAATATCATTTTAACCTTAATTACCCTATTTACTTTTAACCGCGGTAAATAAAAGTAAAAGTAACTATTCACAAAAAATTATTTTCGTCTCATTGAACCACGTTTTACTTACTGATATCAACAATGTATCTCTAATTTTTGAAATTAAACTCATATAAGCAGTAAAATTAAGTTTTATGTAAATTTGTAAATGCTCCTAGGAGGTGTGTAAAAGACTGTAAAAAGTTCAATAAAGTTTTTATATACATAAAATTATTATAAAATGACTCCAATGAATTATATTGAAAATATATAGGTATTATGTATCTATTTTCACCTAAAATAAATTTAAATAAAATAAATGAGTATCTAAATTAAAATTCAGTCTTAACCAATAACTCAGCATTTTCACTATTCATTAAAAAATGAATCTTTTCAGAAAAAAAAACAAAATTTCACCCTAGGATAATTTCGATATTCCGAATCCAAAAATAAAGTCCATTTTTAACGATAAAATTTATAAAATTTCAAAAAGTGGGTATTACTATTCATAACGTCTAGATCATAATAATATTATAATAATATCTCATTTAGTGAAACTCTGTATTTCGTACAACACACACTATCGAGGAAGGTTCCTTTGGCATGCAACACAAGCATAGAATAATAAAAGCTAATACGATGTTTCATATAGCGTAAGATAATCTTGGTGTAGCATACAACCCAAGACATCAATGAAATTTAAAAAAATATTTCTCATAAAATCTCAGGGTGTTACATTCTACCCCCCTTAAAATGGATTTCTCCCTCGAAATTCGTCGGGGTTATAAATTTTTTACTAATTGAATGTTTTGTTTATAGAAACTGACATCGTATAAAAGAATATCAAAACTTAATTTTAAAAACTAAAGTACAAAACGTAACGGTTACCCAAATTTACTCATCACTTGGTTTCAACATAGGAGAACATAGGTGAAAATATGGATATGAAAGTGAAATCTAACCATCTTGTTCTGATGGAGAGTGGTAGGGAACATGGATATGAAAAAGGCCAACAATCACAAAGACATAAATTTTTTATGATCAATGGTACCATATGATTCATAAGATATGAGGGAAATAGGACAAAATTTTTGGTTTTCAAGATCATTTCCCTAAAGTTCAAAAAATTGGAATTAGAAGAAATAATTTCTTGATTTTTGTACAATCTCACTGTTGGTCATCCCTTGATCAATTTGTGCTTCATATCTTTAATAAATGAAGTTGAATTTTTCATTCGTGAAGTGTTAGCATATCATGTGATATAATGATAGGTCATTCCATCTATCTCAAACAAAAAGTTAGCATAAGTCCATATATAGTGAGATTAATTGTATATGGTTCCTAAAATGGACTTATACATCATCTATCAAACAACATTATAAAATAAAACTACTTTCTACTAACCAGGACTTTCTCTAGGATATTGGTAGTTGATAAAGGCCTATCGCACTTTAGTTGTGGGTTCGATTCCCGCATCCTTGTATGACGCGATGGGTTATCGCCAGTCCTACAGGTTGTCCTTTTTCTAAAACTACAGTATTATAACATTTCAGAAATAATATTGAAAAAATATATAGCCGTAAAATTATACTATCTGATGTCCAACATAATCCATTCTATTCTTTAGGCTTATCCAAAATACATCTATCCAATCTCATAGTATAGAGAATGATATTACGAGAGAGGTCATCTACCAACCATGTGATTACCATCATGTATCCTCTATATATCTTAATATGTATCATTTGTTTCACATTCCAAACATGTGAATACCTTAATCATGTATTCTCTAGAAAAATGAATACCCATTGAACCTTAGTGAAAAACATGAATGCTATCAAAAGTTAACTCTTTTCCACATACTAAAATCCCAAAGTTTCTATATACTAAAACCATGATATCACATTGTCCTTATATTAGTCATGATCTCATTAATACTATCAAGAATCTCCTCATCTCCTTATCCTCTTCATTATGCGCATATCATCTACTTTCCAAAAATATCTTAATAACCATTCATGGTCACCTGTACCATTCAACATATAATTTGAAATAATTTCAGAAAAACAATTGTGTAACAGTCCTTAGATATATCTTTATTCTATAGTACCATTACCTTTACATCATAATTCTAGATAAACATAAATCATTCCACTACCTTCTTAAACCACTAACTGAGCTTAATCATTTTATTCCTCAATACTTCTTTCATCTCATATATCATATGTAGTATCTTCATCATCATCCACATAAATACTACCCATATGAACATGCTGATTCTCTTCATGAGATCTTTCTTAGAGAATTGGTTTTCATAATGCTCATACATTCCACATTTAAAACATTTAATCATTTTTCATGTCATAGCAATATCATTATCCTTGTACATGGTGTTAACTGAACCTTTTAATTTGAACATAATGGCTTTGTTTATTTCTTTTCCACCCCCAAAGAATCTTCTTGTTCCTTTGAAACATTCTCCTTGATGCCTCTCCCCACATGATTTACATGAGGTAAATTGAACATTCTTTCCTCTATGATCATCATAAAACTCCCTATTTCTCTTAATAATTTGTTCAGGAAACATAACAAAGTTGATATTATTGATCATGTTATGAGATTGCTGATTATGCATAATAGCGATATGTGGACTTCCAGATCCAATTTCATTAGGTTTCTCATGAATAATAACCTTACATTGTCCATCATATCCTCAATTATCGTGAATCTTCATGTTTCCTACCATTTTCTGTAACCCAAAAAGAATAATATGAGAGGAAAAAATCATAATCAAGGGGGAGTACCTTCAATATCTAACAACTTATGTTAAATTATATGATCATTACCATAATTATTGGTATATAACCTATACATCTATGTAACCTTAAGGACATCCCTAGACATACCATAGAAATATATTCAAGGCATCTCAATAAATTTTTCGCATCCTAGTTTCTAAAGGTTAACTAAAATTTCCTCTGATACTAAAGGTAGAGACCCTAGCTTGAAGTACATGGACATTACATTACTTTTTCGTAATACTTAATACGTAACCAAAACAAACAACCAAGGACCCTAATAGTTTAGTGTCTTTGGATTCTCTGAACCAAATCTTCTAGTCATGGTAAAAGATCTTCAATATCTCACATAAAGAACTTCCCCTATTTTTTTTCTAACCTGAAACCATTCCTTATATCCTGGGGAAAAGAAAACAAAAAAAGGGTTAGCTCAAATGCTCAGTTTGGGTAAACATATGGAACATAAAACAATCCCTAAACATTTGAATGCAAAAACTTGAACATAAAATCTAAAATCAAAATATTGATCTATGACATAAATCTTGGAAGTATGTATGGCATATATCATAAAAGAACATCAATCATGATAAAATATCATGGAAATAAAACATATAATTGTGGGAAAACATTAAGCACATGCTATGATTTCCATAGTATCAATGGAATTACTGCCAAGACCATCTTAGTGGACAAAGTCCCTTACTAATTCAAGTTCACTCCACATTCCAGTCATGTATCACTGAACTAGATTAACATACCATTCTAGCCATGTCTATCTCATGAGATATAAATATTTATCCAATGCATTTTAGGGATATATAGGTCCCACCAATCACATAATTAAATCATTCTTACATTTTCCACAACATAAACACAAATCATTCATCATAACCCAAAGAATAAAATGGGTTTCATAAACATCATCCCATCATAAAATAATCCATATAAAAAATTGGATATTGTTTCATAATAAGAAAAGTGAAACCATGTAAATCATATATAAATTATACTTGAAACAAACACATATGAAATAATGTCATGTTATATAGAAAATATTTTTGATTAAACACTTGAATCTAATTCTTTAGGAAAATATCCTTTCTTCTTCAAAATCATTTTCTTCTCTCAAAATGACATGAAATTTTAAAAGAAAAGGATTTTGTTGAAAATTACCATCAAATTTTGTAGAGGAAACATCATTGTAATAATTTGTTATAAAACTGTAAAAATCCATTCACACCGTATAAGTTAAAAACACAATCTTCTTGTACATTTTCCAAAAAAGTCAAAAAAGTACCTTATATGGTAAACAAAATAAATATTCCTTCAAAAACACAAAGTAAAAGTCAAATAGGGGTAAAAATGACATTAAACATACATGGAAGAGTATTACACACTTTGTGAAATACATTTTTATGGAATGGATGAAAAAATTAACCCCAGTAAATACTTACGTATAAGCAGTCTCGGATAAAAATGAGATTGAAAAATTATCCCTTACCATAGGTCCAATTTATTCTGTATGTATCGGAAACTCTTTTATAGTGGGTTTAAATAAATTATTAACTTGTAATATAACCATAATAATATTTCTGATATCATATATGATTCACTTATGACTTTATATTACCCGTTCTTCTGTTAATTCCATGTTAAAGAAGCAATTTGGGTAAAATCGTTTCATTTATCGTACGTGTTTGGACTTGTTGTTCATGATATTATTGTTACTTATATCATAATTTACTTACATAAATAATTAAAAAAAGATTTATATATCATATATATTCATTATATATGTATATATAATAGACAGATAAATGAAATGAAACGTATCGTTCTTGGAGACGGTAGGTCGTACGTATGCATTAACGATGTTTTCCTTTCCTTGTTGACTTGAATGGATGTAATTAGATGATATATATATATATATATATATTTATATATTTATATATTCATAAATATAGTTTCATTATTATGTCATATATATCATTATTATTCAATATATATACTTTATAATCATTCTTGAATAGTTAATATGGAGAATGAATCTCATCGCGTCGTGGAGAAGGTTGTTCGTACGTATGCACGAGTGATGATATTCTTCGCATAATTTTATGAATGGAGTTGGTGTTGATGATATAATATCTAATAATCAGTATCAGGTTATAATAATCATATATATTTATTCTTTACACCATTATACCCCTCCATGTATGGTGGTGGTGGAAAACAGATTACAGAACGACGTGGAGACGGTATTCCATACGTACACATGCGCGGTGATTTCATTTCCCAATAGATGGATAGAAGGTGAAATGGATTTGTTTAATATTTATAATAACATATCATTATATTAGTGATAATTATGTTATTACTTTATAATGAAACAAATAAAGAAGACGAAGTGGAAGAAGAATGAAAATTGAACGAATTGGTAGAAGAGATTACCTCTTCCTTAATGTGTATCTTTTATACTTCCTCTTAGGGTACTAGAGTTGGTATTTTGAGAAGACCAGAACATCTATGATATAACTATAGATGATGAGTAGATAAATTTTCAGGGTTTTTCCTATCCAATTGGCTTGGGAGGAGTGAATTTGAGAGAAGAGGGAGTGCCCTTTTATAAGGGGGCTGAGGGGCACCATAGGAAAAAATTAAAATATTATTTTATAATAAAGTCATATTGAGTTTGTTATGGCATCAATGTGACTTATTTCTAAGATAAAGTGGTTATGTATATAAATCCTCCCAAAAAAATGTTTTAGGCAAGTTTATGTTACTATTTTAACCTTTTCATTTAGATTTTACTCGAAGTTAAATAATTTAATTTTTACCTTGTCTTCTTGTTTTCTTACAATATATGGTTAATAAACTTATAATAAACTGCCAAAATAACACCAAGTGGTTCATTATTAATATATATAACCTTATTTATGTCATTTGGCCAATCCTTAGATTTTTAGGAATAGAATATCAATTCATAATATAATATTTGTTTTAAAAAATATTTTATGTCAATTTTGACAGTATTTGGAAATTGATTTTTGTGTAAATATTAACCACATTATTAGTTCAAAATAATTTAGTTAAATACACACTAACATGTCATATTAACATAGAAAATTATTAATATTCATAAAATGTCTGAAATTACATTTATTCGGGTATTTATAACATCAATTATGTTAATATTTCATTAATAAGGTAATTACTATATCATCATTGTGTCATAAATAAGATAAATTATTTAACGCCTGAAAATTAATAATAAAATAAAGTTAAGTATTAAATCTTTTTAGATTTCTAATGAATATTTATAGTTGAATTTATCTTATTTATATCCCTATATTAAAAATGTTTTAGTTATTAAACATTGATTTTAACTCTTTTAACTCTTCTTTGAATTAAATAATAATATATGTACTAATCTAATACAAGTGGACCTAATGGGTCATATTTTATTCCTAAGGTTATTTTTTGTCGAATTACACTTACCCAATAGAATTAGGACATGTGTTAGGGTAATAATAATACCATTTTTAACCTTAATTAACCTATTTACTTTTAACCGTGGTATATAAAAGTAAAAAGTTACTATTCACCAAAAAAATTTATTTTCATCTCATTGAACCACATTTTACTTACTAATATCAACTCTGTCTCTCGGATTTTTGAAATTCTACTCATAGAATCGGAAAAATTTTGTTTTATGTAAATTTGTAAATGCTCCTACGAGGTGGGTAAAAGACGGTAAAAAGTTCAATAAAATTTTTATATACCTAAATTATTATAAAATGAATCCAATGAATTATATTGAACATATATATGTATTATGTATCTATTTTTACCTAAAATAAATTTAAATAAAATAAATGAGTATTTAAATAAGAAGTCGGTTTTATCCGATAACTCAGTGTTTTCACCATTCATCAAAAAATGAATGTTTTCAAAAAAATACAAAAAAATTACCCAAGGTTAATTTCTATATTCCAAATCCAAAAATGAAGTAAATTGTTAAAGATAAAATTTATAAAATTTCAAAAAGTGGGTATTACTATTCATAACGGCTAGTTCATAAAAATATTATAATAATTTCTCATTTAGTGAAACTCGGTATTGCATAGAACACATACTATCGAGGAAGGTTGATCTGGTGTGCAACACAAGCCTATAATAGTAGAATATAATAGGGTGTTTCATATAGCGTAAGCTAATCTGGGTGTAGCGTATAATTGAAAACATCAAAGAAATTAATAAGAATAGTTCTCATAAAATCTCAAGGTGTTACATCATAGTTTCCAACCACGTGAAATTTCATGGATTTGATGGAAAATTGGTTCTATGAAGATCCTCTCCAAATTAGAGATCGATATCAGATGTGCTTACGTCTATGAGTCTCAGGTAGGTGGGGAATAACTTTTTTTTTGTTTTTGTGTTCAAGTGGGCAGTGTGGACTTCGGCACATTTTCAGGTATTTTTAGTGTGACCCGTTTTTACCTATTATTGCCTGTTTAATTGTTTATTTGATATATGGGATGGCTTGGGATATGCCCTGTTACCTATTTTTCCTGAGCAGGGTTGGGCGAGTGGTCGTTTCTCATCGGGGTATTTTGGATGGGGGATTCCAAAATGGTTATAATATAATATTATTATATTAATCTATTGAGTTTAGTTTAATAAACCTTGATATGAATTGTTATATGCTTTAAAGACATCAGTGATGGTATGGAACAACACTTGAATAGTGCATTTCAACTTTTTTTTTGTTTTTCCTATTTAAAAGAAATTATTTTTATTTTATATGTAATTACTAAATTTCATATGCTGGAACCCTTGCGGTTGTGTTGGGCATGACCCATATATTCTTGAGTGGTGTTGATCATAGGTTTGTCTTGGCCCGAGTTACATTGGGGGGTCCTAACCATGGGATTGAGCATCATGGATATCGGCTTGAGGCAGGGTGGCTGTCAAGTTGGGAATTTCCCAGGTAACCTGGATGGTGAGGCCATCAAACTTAAGCAGCATGGTCATAGGGACACAAGGTGTCAGATGTGTTGTGGCTTGGGTACTATTTTGGTGATTACTACTCACTGAGAACATTGAGTAGTGTGCACACAGAGAGACTCCATGATGAGGTCATTTTGACCACTTGTGTGGGTAGAGGCCCGTAGTTATTGTATTTTATGTACAATTGATTGGGGGTTTTTGCCATATGTTTCCATGTGGAAGGTGAGGATACTTTGGGGGATAGCTTTGAGGCTACCGGGTTGGGGCAAAAGCTCACCTTTATTTAAGGGCAGACAATGTTGTCCCTCTTGTTACTTTATTTGAGGGAAGGCATCGTTTTCCCTCCAGTTACTTATTTGAGGACAGGCATCATCGTTCCTCTGATTTACTACTTTTTGGGTGTGCCCTCACGACATTGGTACTTGAGGCACGTGGTATCAGGGGGGACATTTTGCTGGGTTACATAATAGAGATTCCGGCATTGGCCGAAGCAGGTGACACTCCATGGTGGCTACTAAGAACCAGTGGAGTTTGTGTCTGTTTGTTTTCATCATACGGATTAGTGTTTTATTTATAAATTCATTCCAACATAATCACTTATATTAGGTATGCACCGTTGGGAGGTATCCTACTGAGATTCTTATCACACACTACACGGGCCCTTCTGGATACTGGTAGACTTTATGGAATTTTGTGAAAGAAAGCAGTCAGCTTCAGGAGCTGGACAACATTAGTTGTTGCATGGAGATGATATGGACCTTAAGGTCTTGCCTTTCTAGAGTTTACATTGATTTGTCTTTCTTTCCTGTATTAGTATACTGACTTTGTTATTGTAACTATAGTTGGTTATCTGTTAGCCATTTATATATTGACTTTCTATAGATTCATTATTTGTTGTTTTGTAGTTGAACTAGTGGTTCATCATGTTGTTTTGTTTACTTTTCACTGCACTTATCTATATATTGCTTCCACGATTTATTGATATTGGATACACTTCCATTCTTCGGGCCCAGTTTGAGTCTGCGGAGTCATTTACTTCTATTGCATTTCATTTATAATTGCTCGGACCAGTACCATTATTATCCTCTGAGAGGGTATAGCCTCCCCACTATACAACTCAAACCCTCTCCACTAGTTGGAAGCCTTTGGGTTTCGAGGAGGTGCGCCTAAGGTAGTAACACCCGACCCATTTATCACAGTTTGGGTGGTTGTTTGGGTCTGGGTCATTACAAATTGGTATCAAAGGAGTTAATGATATGGATTTAGTAGTAGTGTTATTCTGGATACTAATTATATTGAGTTTTCTATTTTTCTTTCTTTTGAATTTATTATTTGGTATATTGTAGATTAGAGATAGGTTGTGATAGGGACTAGGATTTTAGATTGTTCTTTGTATTCCTGCAACCCCAAGTACGAGGTATGGACAAAGATTTCATGGGTGGGAATTGCTATTTTCTTTTTCTCAGATTACAGTTTATATTATTTCCACCTTTGTGGCTCACTTGATGTGCGATGTTATTGACTGTGATATGTGTCCCTTGACCTAGTGTTGTACGGGAGAATTGGACCTTGGCCCGGTATGGTAAGGCCTGTTTTCATTGGATTTGGATCGGCACATTTTTAGGATATTTCAACTTCATAAATACATGTATGCTTTGTGAAGTGATAATTCCATGTGAATAATATCAATTTCCCTGCCTTATATTCATTCAAAATGTGAATATCTGAAATTCATGATAGAATTCCTTATTGATTGCAATGTGTTATGACATGCTTTATATATTTTTAGGATTGCATGTGGTAGTGTATTTGGGTATGGATTATGTACGAGCCGGAATGTACTATGGTTGAGTTGATTTTTGATCACCAGGATTGGGTGACTTGGTCGTCGATTTCAGGCAAAGTTGGTTGTCGAGACGGGAATAGACCATGTTACTTTAGATACATGTCTCCGTTGAGGGCGGGTAAGGAGGCCATGAGGTTAGAATGTCGTGGGCATGGGTTTCAATATGAGAGAGTAAGGGTACTTGTTTTATACTTCCACTTTACTACTTTCCTTATCTGCATTGAGTGAATACTGTTATATGTATATATATTTATATATATATATATATATGGGTTTCTAACCATTTGTGGTATTCAGTGGGTTTATTTTAGTCGACTTAGATGGAGTGCTTTGCGGGAGATGGTATAGTCCCATAGAAGTATGATCTAGTGCTGGCACAGCATGAGCAGCATGTACAGGCTTAGGGATAAGAATAGGCACATCATCAATTGTAAAAAGGAAAAAAATAGATATTGGAAGTATTTGGACCATGGATCGATGACTAGCTCCAAGATATCCTACTAGATATCTTGTCGGGGATTGACAGAGGTGTGAAGAGTACAAAGCCATCTATATCATAACTGACGTACGAGTTCCAATCGCAGCACCCACCACTTTTTCAGGATGGAGGTGGTACGCAGCCTGCTAAGAACTGGATAGAGAGTATGCAGATGCTCTTCGAGCATCTCGAGACACCTCCAGGGTGGAAGGTCAAGCTGGCGACATACGTGCTATGAGGATCGGCAAACTGCTAGCGATATGTGTAGGTTTAGGCTCTCAAGAATGAGGGGATAGCATGGAAATACTTCGAGGATAGGTTTTTAGATCACTTTTACCCAGAGACAATGATGGTAAAGAGAGATTGAGAGTTCTTGAGCCATCATCTGGGAGACATGTCTGTCAGGTATTATGCATCTACATTCACTGAGTTGTCTCACTTTGCACAGAGTATGGTAAGTGATGACTCGGTAAGGGTGAGGTGATTTGAGGATGGCTTACGACATGCCATTCGGATCCAGGTAAATATCTTCAGGTTGGGTTCATTCCCATAGGTGGTAAGTCAAGAGATCATGGATGATGGAAACAAGAGGGACAAACCCCGAGTTGGAAAGAAAACAGCTTCAGGTGATCATTCAGAAAGTTGGAAGCAAAGATGGGATGAGTTCCAATAGGGGAGTATGGCCAAGGACTCAGCTACACCTCCTTGTAGAATTTCTTCATTGGTTATCTTTCAGTGTGGATAACCAAGACATGTTTGGACTCAGTGTGATAGGCCTCCAAAGGTGTGTCGAGCATATGGATAGGTTGGGAATCTGGAGGTGATCTATAGGAAACCTTCTCAGACGGCTATCAGGTAGGGACCATGATATATTATGGAACCTAGATTGGGTTTAGGTTTGGTACTAGGAGGGGTTAGTTGAGTTTAAGCTATATGCAGAGGATGTGATAGAGACAGTGGGCCCCAGCTAAGGATTCAGTGGCAGGTGACTGGAGTAGCACCACATGGAGTTCATGCATTTGGTATTAGTACTTCAGGCGAAGTTCACACCGTGGAGCTTCCAGGGGCTGAGCAAGCTGGTGAGACGACAACAGTTAGAGGTACACCATGAGTGTGGTTGTTACTTTTTTTATTACTTTTGGCATGACCTATTGAGGTATGTTTGTTTTGAGTGCATGAGGTGCACAAGATTTATGTGGACTGACTAGATGTTGGTTAGTGGGATTGGCACCATATCAGGTTTGTGATATATTTATATATATAAATGAGATATGTGGTATCGAGGCATCAATGATGTAGGACACTTGAGGTGCGAGGGGAATCGGGGTATCAAGGATGTGGGATATATGAGATGTCGTTGCATTGGGGTATCTAGGATGTGTGTTACTTGTGGTGCATGGAATTCATGGCATCAGGTTTTATTTAGAGCATCCATGGGATGCAGGACCTCGTAGAGGCAGACACCGATGTGGTGTGGGATATTTTGGGGGTGTCGGAGGCGACAAGGGAGCACCAATGAGGCGCAGGGGTGATGATGCATCATGATAGAACCATAAGTCTATAAAATGATTAGTAAACCATTTCTTTGTTGAGTTTTGTAGGGAAGAGACAGAGTTATAAAATTCATAAGGTGGGAATCCCTTTGAAAAATTTAGCCAGAACCTTTGATACCGGGAATGTTTGGGTTACTTTGATCGAGGTAGAATGTTTGGTGCTATCTCTAGGTTTCGTTTGATAGATCGGGGATGAGATATGTTAAGGTGGGGAGATTGAACAACCTAGGGTTTTTAGAACAGGTCAAAATCCTGACCCAGTTTGAATTTTTGACATGTTTCTGAGAAAACAGGGAAAATCATGGAAGTTCTGGAAATTTACACACTAACCACCATGTACTCTAAAGTACACACCGTGTATGGGTTATTCATGTACAATAGTTGTTCTAACTAAGTATATGTCGTGTGATGACTCTGTAAGAATTTAATACTACATGTTGTGTAGTATTTCTCGACAATCCATATATCCTCCTTTCTACGTACTGGCTGAGTTCAAGACGGGTGGAATCTCATGTGGCTTGTCTAAGCCAGCTGGCTACCTCCGCTTAAGTTGGAATACAGACATGGAAACTACACAACTTGTAGTCATATATACAGGCCGTGTGTTTTTATTTTTATTCTCTTAAGTGAAATAGCATCGCATCTAATTTCATGAAACACCCTCTTCTTCCCCAACATCGGAACATGAATGTTCTAAAAACTTGGTTTATATATCTCTCCCTAGAATATTCAACCAGAGTCATTTATTCAATCCTTCGGTGGTTGTGGGATCACAATAGTGAGGTTAAACCCAGTACCGTATTATGTTCTTGATACTTTCCTCATACATCGCAGTTTCCATCTGAGTGGAATTGTTGGGATTTGATATAAAGGTAGATCTATGATGATCAGATTAGAATTAGAGATCGATATCGGATGTGCCTATATCTACGAGTTTTGGTTTGGTGGTACATACCTCATTTTGGTTTTTTTGGTCAATTCAGTGGAATATCCTTCATCACATTTCTGGGTATTTCTGAGTGTGGCACTATTTTACCTGATACTACATGTTTAATTGTTAATTTGAACTAAGGGATGCCATTGTTTATTCCCTGTAACCTATTTTCTGTCACTAGGGTCGGGCGAGTGCTCATTTCTCATCTTGGAATTTTGGCTGGGGGATGCCAAATTGGTTATAATTGAATTTTGTTGTTTTAAACTATTGAGTTTAGTTTATTAAACCTTGATATAAATTGTTAGTGGTTTTAAAGACCTCAGTGCAAGTATGGGACAACACATGGGTAATTCATTTCAGCTATTCAGTTTTTTTCCTATTTAAAAATAATTCTATAGATTTATATGTAATTTTTGAATTACATATTCTAGAACCCTTGTAGATCTGTTTGGTGTGCCTTAGATATTCTTGAGTGGTGTTGATCACAGGTTGGGCTTGGTCCAGGTTACATTGGGTGGTCCTGACCATGGGATTGGGCATCATGGACATCGTCTTAAGACAGGGTGACTATCAAGTTGGGTATGGCCCAGGTTACTTGGATATTGAGGTCATCAGACTTGATCGACATGGTCACAAGGACACTAGGTGTTAGAGGTGTATTGGAATGGGTACTGTTTTGGTGATTACCGCTCACCCAGAACTTGGAGTAGTGTACACATAGAGAGACTCCATGATGAGGTGGTTTTGACCACTCGTGTGGGAAGGGCCACCAATAGTTGCGGTTTAGGTACTATTGGATTTGGAGTTCTTTTCGTAGGAATTCATGTGGAAGGTGAGTTTCCTTTAGGGGATATAATTGAGTCTATCGGGTTGGGGTTAGAGGATCGTTGTTATTTTAGGGCAGACATTGTTCTCCCTCCAGTTACTTATTTAAGGACATGAATCGTTGTTCCTCTGAGTTACTACTTCTTGGGAATTCCCTTAGGACGTCAGTACTTGAGACATTCAGGGTTAGGGGGAACATGGTTCCAGGTAACTTGACAGAGATTCTGGCATTGGTCGAAGCAAGTGACACTCCATGGTTGCTGTGAGCACCAGTGGAGTTAGTGTTTTCTTTTGTTCCTCGTACTATTTATTATTTTCATTATAAATGCATGTCTACTTAATCTCATATATTAGGTATGCACTATTTGGTGTTATACTACTAACATTCTTCTCACACCCTACACGGGCCCTTCTAAACGAGTGATAACTTTATAGAATTTTGTGTAATAAAGAGGTCATCATTAAGAGCTGGACTACTTTAGTTGTTGCATGGAGATGGTATGGAACTTGTTGTCTTTCTTAGAAGGATTTTACTTTTTTTCCTTATTTCCTATATTAGTAGGCTTACCTTGTTATTGTAGCTACAGTTGGTTAGCCATTGACACCTTTTATATATTTACTTATTATAGATGCATGCTTGGTTGTTTAGTAGTTTTTACTAGTGGTTTAGAATGTTTTTGTGTTTACTTTCCACTGAATATGTCTATATATTTCTTCCACTATTTATCTATATTGGATATTCTTCCAATATACAGGTCTAGTTTGAGTCTATTGAGTCATTTACTTTTACTGCATTTCATTAATTATTGCTCGGACCAGTACAATAATTATCACTCGTGAGGGTATATCCTCCCCCCTATAACCATCAGATCCTCGCTGCTAGTTGACAGCCTTTGAAATTCTGGGAGGTGTTCCTAAGGTAGTAACACCCGACCCGTTTAGCACTATTTGGTTGGTTGTTCAGGTCTGGGATGTTTCAAATTTCTGCATAATGCTTGAGTCATGGCTGATGTAAATGGCCACTGGTTCGAACTCACATAAAATTTACTATTTGTAGTCATAATAATCCTCACTATTTCTTATCTTGTGGAGAATTAATAAATTAATGAATATAATATTAGGAAAACCCATCTCCCCTCCACTATAAATACCACCCTTCATAGCCTCATTTCCTCATGCATTTTAAGCCTTGTGGCCACTCAAAATTCTACTCAAATCCCTTCCCAAGACTCTACCTGAAGTCTGGAAGCCATTGGTCTCATAAAATGTCTAAAACATCACCCCTAAATAGGATATTAAAGGTATATATATTAATGAAGACATTAAAGTCAATAAAGCGTTCAGAAACTTGGTAAGGGGAATTACCGAACCCACCTTTCGTTCATTTGGATTTCCCTCTTTCACTCAATTTTTAGTATAGTTATTCCTTAAAAATAATTTCTTCATTATTATCTTGACATTTATTGGATATACATGTTTTCCAATAGATTTCATTTCAAACATAATGTTTTCCAAAAGAACTATTCTTTCAAAAACACACCTTTTACTTCTCACTCATGTATGAGGATTCTTGTATCAATTACGATATTCCCTCTTTCATTTGGGAACCCAAAGATTATGATTGTGTGATTATGAGATAAAACTCATTCCCTTCCTTGGTTTATTTATGTTCTTGGTTGATATATGTTCTATGTGGAATGTATTATAAAGAAAATGTTATGATGTGATGCGTGCGCCCATAATAATATAGCTCAATGTAAATGTTATGATGTGATGGGTGCACCTGAAATTATATAGGTCTCCAATGAAATGAGTAATGTGATGAATCTCTTGAATTAATGTAAAATATTCAAGAATATTATTTTATCTTTCTTTAGAACTATGTTTAGTAGTCGACCACTAAAATATGATGTTTAATTTTTTTTCATTTCTACATTCTATGTCATCTCTTAATGATTAATCTCATGATTATGATCATTTTCCAGTGTTTTGATGATAATTATTATCCTCACTCTATGACATATTTTTCATTATAATATCTATCCTATTAATAATATATTTTTACTCACCTTATGTTTTAAAAAAATCACTGGATATCTTAAAAGCTAAAATGTTGGATAATGTGCTAGTGCAGACCAATCCAATTTTTTATATTGTAATTATCCTTCTAAACTCTAGTTTTATGTATTTTTATCCTATTACTCCAAAACCAATATTTTAAATGGTCTTTATATGTATAATTTTCTATTTATTTTTCTATTATCATTTTTAAAAAGATACATAGCATGATTTAGTACTAAATCTGGAAGTGCGGGTTCAGGGCATTAAAATTGGAGTAAAAGGAACAGTCTAGAAAACATTAGATATTGGATGTTGTCAGTCGTTTAAAAAATTCAATATTACTAAATTTTGAACCTCTACTTAATTAAGTAAACCTAAGATATTAGTTTTTCATAATTATCGATATGTAAATAAATAAATATATGTACATTGAAAAAATTGTGAGGAAGAATCTCATTTAAGGGGGGGGGGATGTGACGAACCAATGTTTTATTAATGCTATATCATGATGATAAAATCTATGTGACCATTAAGCATAATTTTAAAACTTATGTGTCTTTAATTTTGAATATATGGCATACAAAGTTTTGTTCATGGTGTTTTTTGGTGTCTGATAGAACAAACACAATTTTTAGTGAATAGTTACCTACCTATATGAATATTAACCTACCCTTATGAATAGTAATATGACCATTATTGATAGTAAATCGTCTAAAGGAATACTGACCTCATCCTTGAATGTATAAATAAAAGTTTGGCATCTTATAAGTGATAATATGACCATAGTAAAATTATTGTTATTTTTGTAAGAATAAAGAAATAATTATAATTAATTAATTAAAATAAAATAATATTGGTATTCCTAAAATATGTTCATAAATGAATAATATTATGTCTTTTCGTTCTACGATAATTTTATAAGACATTATGCAATTGATAGCATTATAAAATTAGTTATTGTTTTAAAATCTATATTTTTCAAATAAATTATGATTTTAATAAATAAATTAATTAATCATATTTAGAAAATAATTTTCATAAAATGGAGTTAATTTTTGAATTATACACATTGAAAAATGGTTAGAGTGATTTTTTGAGATTTTATCTAAAGTACTTAACTTTTTGTGGATAGTGAAAATTGATAATTTACAAAATATGATAAAAAAGACATTTATACATCAATATTGAGTCTTGGATGATGTAAATGGTCATTAGTTCAAACTCACATGATATTATTATGATTTTTAGTCCCAATATTCATCAATATTTATTGTATTGTGGAGAAATAATACGTTAATGAATAAAATATTTATAAAACCCATCTCCCCTCCACTATAAATGACACCCCTCACGGCCACATTTCCTCACACCTCTTGTGCCTTGTGCCGAATCTAAATTACTCAAATCACCTACCACGCTCCTACCCCCTATCCAGCATCCCTTTTTCTCTTAAAAATACCAAAACACTTCCCCTTAATAGGGTCTCAATGATGATATATTATAGATAACAAGAAAGTGAAGAAATAATTCAGACATAACGTAAGCGGAATTCTTGAATCCGACATTCTTTATTTGGGTTTTCCCACATTTACTTCATTTTCAGTATGGCTATTCCTATAAAATAATCACTTAATTATTATCTTATCTTTTATGGGATATACATTTTTCCTATTAATTTTATGTCAAACATAACGTTTTCCAAAAGGACTCTTCTTTCAAAAACACACTTTTTGCTTCTCACTCAAGGTTGATATTCCCTCTTTATTTTCGGAACCCAATGTTTTTGAATCTATGATTATGAGACGGAAATAATTCAATTAAATGGTTTATTTAAGTTCATGGATGAAATATGTTCTATGTGGATGTCATGATAATGTAAATGTTATAATGTGATGGGAGCGCCCAGAATTATATTACACAATGTAGATGTTATGATGTTATGGGTGTGCTGAGAACTATATAGTGATATTATTCATTGGGTAATGTGATTAATCTCATGATTGAAAGTGAAATATGCATGAACATGACATTATCTTGGTTCACAATTATGTTTTGTAGTGAACCACTAAGACCTGATGTTTCATTTTTATGAATTTTCATATTCCAAGTGATATATTAATGATTCTTCTAATGATTATTATACTTTTACTATGCTATCATTATAATGATTATGATGACCCAATTTCATATTATTTTGTGATCTTATCAATCCTCTTACTATTATTGTTTTCTCACCCTATGTTTTTAAAATGTTTTTCAAAGGATTCCATATAAGATCAAAATATGGTTAAAGCGCTAGTGTCGATGAATTCAATTAGTTATTTTGTAATTATTTTCTTAACACCTAATTTAATGTATTTTTTTTATTAATACTAAATCTAGACCAAAAATGGTCCTCATATGTATAATGTACTGTGTATTTTTCTTCTATCCTTTATAAAAAAATGTACAACATGTTTTATTACTGAATCTAGAAGTGCGGGTTCAGGGATTTATAAAAATCACCACATGATATATGCCAACTAAAACTATTCCAATTACTTCCACCATTTCATATCTTACCATTATCTATTAATATGAGCTATTGAGAGGGGTTTTAAATAGATTTTAGAATGTTATAAACATGTAATAATTAATGTAATAAATTTAACAAGTATTTCTATAAATTGATCATTTTAATAAAATTTTATTTCCTTAATGAATTAAATTAAATAATAAAGATATTATTTAAGAAAAATATATTTATACAATTAAATTATTATTTTTTCATAAAAATAATCATTTAAGAATAAAATAATTTAAAGTCAAAATTACTTGTTTTTCAGAAAAAAATAGTTTTTATTAGTGCAGTATTTCATTGAATAAATAAAATTTATTTTTTTAAGGTTGAATCAAAGGATATTTTTTAATATATAAATAACTATTTACACATAATTAAATATTAATTTATGTGAAGTAATATTGATAGAAATTATGATTTAATAGCCATTTTATAAAAAAGATTTGCTTTTTATTATATCTCATATTTTCATTTAAAATTTAAATTCCAAATTTTTTTAATTATATTTCTAAACAATGAAAGTCGCTTATATATTTATCATGTAAAAATTATCTCAGGGTTATTTTTTAGTATCATTCTAAAAAGGGAGACATATTTGGGGAATTGTAAAAATACATGTTTTTATAGATTTCTTAAATTTTATGACAATATTACAATATAAGATTGACATAAAATTTTACGAAACTATTTAATTCACCAAAAATATAATAATGAGTAAAATAAAAAATTTAATAAACAAACATTATAATTTTTCAACCATTATTATATATTTTGAAATACTATTTTATTTTTCATTCTAATAAAACCCTATATTTGTCATTTCCTTTTAATTAAGTACTCACAAATTTCCATTTGGTTTTGGATTGGTTTGAAGTATAGATATACCTAAAATATTTTATCATAAACCAATTAATGTCATGGGTATCAATTCTATTGATATTCATTTGTCTAAATAAATATTTTTTAGTTAAAACCATTTTTTATAAAACAAATTCCTATGTTATGTGTTATATATTAAGGAATAATTTTCATCAATTTTATAAATTCAAAAAAAAATTGATTTTATATTTGGATTCATTGTAATATAGAATAATTAACCATGTAAATTTAATTTTAGGGCATTAAAATATGTTACAAATATAAAACGAAGACTGTATAGTAAAGGTATAAATGTGGTTAAAATGATAAATCTAGAGGTAAAGTATGAGAACATTATAGAAAATAATCTCCAAATTGGTGTATGAGCGATTTTGGTGCCTTACCATTTCTTTTCCATGATATATATCAATATTTTACACATTCAATGATTATGACATTTCTTTAAATATTAAGAAGTATTTATTAACAAATATTCCACCCCTCTAACTTGTAAAAGAATCCCCTCTACCACATCACTATTACTCAAAAATAAAAACATTTATATTACCATAATCAATCAAAAACCATTCATAATCCTCATTTCCTTGTCCAATATGTTATGGTCCCACCAATAAACCAATATAAGAAGGCTTAAGTAGTAGTGTAAAGGAGGATATCTAGGGATGTAGTGATATTTGAAACTGAGTTCTTTCAAGTTTATTTCTTATTATACCTCATATAAACATTTTATTACCATTATAATATAATTAAATAAGTATCATATATATATTCAATGTTTATTATGCTTATGGAATAAACATTAATTACATTACATATATCTATTCAAAAATTAATATGTTGCTCGTGTTATAGTCATTTCATCACCTCCATGGATGAAAATTTTCATTTGTCATCACTACATTACATTGATGGATCAAAAAATTAATTTAATAAATACATATGATATTTATTACATGATTAAGATTATATACTGGTATATTTTCCATTATATGAATGAAATTAACAATAAATGATCATAGTGGTTTTAAACTCCCAAAAACATGCACACTGAATCAATTACATAATCTAAAAGCATTTTACTCAATCTATTGAAATATATAACTGTTTTGATTTGTTAAAAATAAATAAAAGACAAATATATAATAATGTAAAATTATGAACTCATGAACATACAACGATATAAAAATAAATATATCGAATGAGAAAAAGAATAGTTAAAACTATTAACACAAATGATCAATATAAACTGAAAATATAATGTAATTATGTAACAAATGGATATAAGGGATTAATGTAAAAGATAATAAACATGAATGATGTTATAAAAATATAATTAATTCTTGGTTTATTATACATTAGGATAGATCATTTAATACAAAGTGTTGATCCAATGTAATGTTCATTTATCTCAATTTCAACTCCTTTAGAAAGCTTCATATTGGGAAAGTTCTTTTCTTTTATTTTACTAAATTACTTACCAATTGTATTTATATGAAATAAAATTATTTTTTTCATGATATTTGAAGTTATAGTTCACGATCATTCTTTCATGTTATACTGACTCATATAATACTAAATTCATTATTATTTCTTTCCTAAAATTTCCTTCTTTGAGTCATGTTTCTAATATTCACATGATTAATTTATATTTTGTATATATATAATAATTCACATACTATAATATGATTATACCATTAATCATGGAATTTTAAATTCCACTTAATGTTCTATATTTTATTTCACTTGATCGAAGTGTCCTAAATCTGAAATGTTTTCTTTTCCATTCTGACATTGTTTTTGAGTTTCTTTATGTCAATGTTACTATTTAAGGGATATTTATGTTATTTTTCAATAAAAATGAAATTTTTCCCTTATTACCTTTTTTTACATTCCTTCGTATCATTCTAATTATATTTGGTTCAAAATTAATTCAAATTTTTTGCATAAGTGAAGTCAGCTTGGTCTTTTCCTTTTAGTTAGGAATCGTCCTCCTCTATATACTTATTCTTTATATTTATTTTGAAATGTTTTTTTCTCTATATAAATGGTTGATTAAGTCAATTTTGTTTATCGATGGGTTTTTTCAAAGGTTTCAAAGAAATATTTTTAATATATTTTCAAATGGGTTATTTATTAATTTCATTACAAAATTATGATACTAAACATATTCTTTTCTTATTTTTTTCTCTAGGAAATAATTTTAATAATTTTATGTTTTTTTATTAATAATATTTAATAGTTTCTATGTTTTAATGGTTATAAAAATATAACACCATTCACATTATTCTTTAATTGTTTTATATTAATAATTTATCCAATTAAATAGTAGTTATTTTAGTTTTAAAATTGATTTTATAAAGTCTTTCTAAAGGTTTTTTTCATCTACGGAAAAATAATCATTTTATTTTTTATCTATGTTCTTACAAATGTATAGTGTGATTACAATTAATGATCTATAAGATAAATTATCTAACATTGAATTCTATTTTACATATCATCCTCTATGCATAACCATAACTTTTCATTTAATGTATTTACTTTATGAATACCATGTATTCCATGATTTTTTATTAAATTTTGGTCAACTATCCACTCATAAATCTAATGATTAGGAAATTAATTGACTAGACTATATATCTTTTTCTATATTGAATAAATATATTATACTACATAACCATAATTGAGGGGTATTTACCTGTAGACATTGATAATCTAATTATATTCATGTTCAATTTCCAAGGATTTTCATGTTATGATACTTGATGGATTTATGTATGTTTTCCATATGTGGAATATATATGTGTGTATATATCATGATTTTATAGTTCTAAAAATTATACATCCCATCATTTTATTGAGTAAATTTTTATATCTATTGATATTATATCTAAGGGATTATTTAATAAAAAAATTCATTGTGTGACACTTTCTACTATATTATGTTATCTTGGTAGAGAGACATGACTTACCATTATAATGTCATGTTTCATGTTTTTTTCTTTTTCTTATTATTATATATTGCTATTACTTTTAATTCTTTATTCCAAAAAATATTTATATTATAGATAAAACTTCATCACATTCAACACATGTCTTTAACATATAAACTAATATAAACAATCCTATTATTTTTTGGGGGGTATCTCACCGAGTAGCTATCTCTTCCCATCTATCCCAAAAAATCCAAAATACTCATTTACCAATAATTATTGGTTATCCATGATATTTTTTTTATTTGGGTTGATACAAAATTTTTCACCCAATATTCTATGATCACGATAACATTCTAAATGATTAGGTCTACAAGAAAAAGCACAATCACATGATAAAAGGAACTTAAATATTCCCCTCTAGATTTTTTATATTAATAATTCAAACATAAACATGCATTAATGTTTGTCAATATTCGATGATATGATCATTTTTTCTCTACACTTAATGAAAATAAATGAAAAGGTGAAAATAGTTTCTACATCTTATTACAAGGGCACATGACAGTGAAAATATTTTTACACCCCTAATCTCAAATAAAATATTCTCACATTTATTCCTACACTATTTTTAGATATGTAAGGAACCACAAGTTTCTTAGTGATGATCCTTAAGTAAGTCATATCTTAGTCTAAATGGAATATCCTATTGTATAAAAGAATAGAGATATTTCTAATACAATAGTAATTTTCATCTACATTCATCAATGTGGTACCCAAAATAAATTTATTCCATCAAGTATAATTAGATAAATTTTTAAAATTTTATGAACAAGGACTCAACTACACAAAAAACATCAAAAAATTCAGGTGAATATTTTTTAATACCCTATATTTTTGGATGGCCACTCTATCTTGATAATATATTCATAATAAAATAATAAAAACATAGTAGAATAAAACTAATAATGAAATATTATATTTTTCTATGGTTTCTAGATTCTTATATGAAAAAACCAATAAATATATTTTTTTCTCTGCTATTTTTGTTATCTCAAACTCAAGAGATGCATTCTCTTCTTCACCATGATAAATTTACCTTTAAGACATATATTCTAAAGAATTTTAACACCATTTGATGTCTGATATAAATTGAAATGAAAATAATTATTTATTTCAAAAATAATGTGTCACTCTAATTTATGTAATCTTGTCCATGGTGGTTATTTTTCACTAGCTTCAACTACAGTTCCCTCTTCAATGAATAACCACACAAAATGGGGAAAAATAATAAATATTTCACTGCTCCTCTATTGCAGAACTAAGGAAAACACTTTTTTAAAAACCCTGAATCACGTTACATTAGATCGCTAAAGTGTCTTTATTATTATATCATGATTTTATAAATATGATTCCCTTGATAATTCATGTTTTCATAGTCATTTTTATTTTTTTTCATTGCTAGAATATGATTTTAAAATTTTAAAATAAATGTACAATTATATTTTCCATATTTATCTAACATATTAGAATCTTTTAACTAATATAGAAATAATATTAATATGTATTTCACCATCTGTTCTATTTTTTTTATTATACTCATTTATTCTTTTAAATAATAATATTAAAACATAATTACAACAGTTCTTTTTCATGGAAACTTTTTATATTCTTTTTACTATGTATACATGTAAAGAATTGTGTGGCTATGCGACCTAACTTCTTCCATATTATACTCACTTATTCAATATTATTTTAGTTTCCATTCTTGGGAAACCTATAAAACTCATGATATGTGTGGTATTTCACTATACAAATAATTTGATGTCATTCTTTTATTAACACTTATTTTGGTTTCATATTTCCCCCTTTATCATTAATATTCATTCCATTTTACAATGAATCATGATGTGACCATTTAGAACACAATATAAGAATATTCCTCTAGTTGGTATTATATAATTCTCCTCCTCTGTCACTCTCTTCATGGGAGTTTCATTATTTGTAGATTTCTTCACTGGATTCATCCCCTTGGAAAACTAATCGTTATTTTTACCTCTGTATTCAATTGTTTCCTCATATTAACTTCATTATACAATTCATGTAGGGTTGTAACATACCATCATTCCTCAAAGATATTTTCTATATATATTTTATAAATAAAATTAATTATACTGGATTTCAAATCTATTTGTAAGAGATGTATTTTTTTGCATCTTTGAAAACTGAAAATGTTCAGTATTTGTTTTATAAACATTATCTCTTCTCCCCCTTACATATATCATTATTCCACTAATATAAATTGAAATATTACTACACCAACTTATTTACCAATTCAAAAACCTCTTAAACCACTAGAAATAGAAAAAATATATCTTTATTTTATTAGTTAGCTTAGTATGTATGGAATATTCTATTTGAGAACCCTATTATTTTAAGGTTATTTAATTATTTCTTTACACATAATTTTTGGTAATATGTTATCGAAATTACTTACCTACACCATTATTGAATTGGTGGGTTTAACAGTGTTTTCTCCAACCGAATCTTCAAAAAATATTTTTTTTATCCTACACTTCTAGATAAACCATATTTTTTATATATGACTATATCATGGTAGTAGGTTACATTTTTCCATTAGCATGAGGTGGATACTTCTCCACATATCTAAAAATATATTGGAAACACACTTCCTCTCATTTAATTTTAAAGTTCTATGTTGGGTTTATTTCTTATTTTTCCACATGAAATTGAGCTCAATAAATTCTTTTTTGATGGAATATTCTCCTTAATAAAAAAATTTAATACTACCTTCCAAATCATATTTGAGCTTTTGAATATGTCCAGTGTAAATCTTGGTATTCTATGGTATAAAAGTATCAACCTCTTTCACACTTATTTTCTTTCACATATAGGTCTTCTTCTTTGACATTCACTGTAATCTTATGTTGATTTTAAAATATATTAATTTCATAAATCATCGAACCTTTGATAACATCTTTCTCAAAAAAAATTCTTTTTTACTTTTCAATAGCTATAAAATAACTTTCATTACAATGTCATATAGTTTTAACCTTTTCCCTCATTATTTTTATAATTTTGTTGCATAATCCATTCTATTTAGATAATAAATTATACATGGAATCAATTTCCACTTGTAGCTATTATTTTTCCTTAAATAACTGCCTATTATGAGATAATATATATGTAAAATCATTATCAAGAACATTATTCAAAAAAACCATCACTCTAGAAGAAAAAACATGAATCAATTTATCACTAAATTCACGTTTTTAGTAGTTTTATCTTTTTTCATTAATGGAATATTAATAATAATATTTACTATGATAATTAAAATTATTAAAATCAGTAGGTAATTCAATATCTTCCATCTTTATTGATATTTTTATTTTCTTCTTAGCCTCTTTTAGCATCCAATTTTTCATAATCTCATCTAATACATCATACCATGAAACAAAAATAATAAACATTGATTCTTATATCTAATAATATAATTTAAATAGCTCAAATATATATTTTATCTACATCAAGAACAAATTAGTGAAAATTACATTTATATCCAACTATAGGTATCCTTTACTCTAAAACCAACATTAATTTCTAGTGGATTAGGTATATCTACCTAAGCGGGGGTTAAAGAAGGTGTTCTGTATTTTTTAACAAATTAAATTTTATCATTTAATTCATTTAAACATTTAAATTTTTACCTTTTTACATATTATGATCTAAATTAATTTTTTTACCTCTTACCCAATGTGAAATAACCATATGAAATGAATGTAATGAAAAATGAATGAAGGTAATGAAATAATGATGTAATGTAATATTTTTTCATGGTTCGACTCAATGGCTTCCTATTTTTCATGGATGGTTTTTCTCTCTAATCATATATTCCCCAATATATTAAATTTCTAAAAAATATGATTTTTTTATCTCACTCATGAACATAGTGCAAATTTTAAGACACTTGTATTATTCTCATATGACTTTTACAACCTCATCTTCACACTAAAATTAAATATTCACATTATGCATTACTTTCATACCTCGAGTCATGAATTTCCCACTGCTTCACACAATGTATATACATGTTTTGAATTCATATATTTTTTATGTATATTATAAAAATCAAGATTATTCATCAATAATAGGTTTGATCTCCTTTCTCATCACAATAGGGTCTTTCAATTCCAATAAATAAGCAATTGTGCCTACTCTTACTTGGTCACTATTTTAGAACGGTTTCATATATCTAAAAAAAATATTCGCACCAATATTTCTTTCATAATACTATAGAACGTATAATATTCATGAATCCATTTGATCCTCAAATACTAAAATTATCTGCAGCAATTGTTTTAAACATACATGGTTGGTTAGTTTCTCCTCAGCTAATTATACTTTTCTTCTTCTCAAGAATATTCACCAATGACTTTCATGGGATCCACTTACACCTTTAGCTTCGATAGAAAAAATGATCTTTCTTATAAATAACGGAATTGGTATCTCATACATCTTCTTCTACTTAAATATTTATTTCTTTTTTACTATTCATTATATCATTAAATAAACTATGTGAACACACATCTAACGTTCAAAATTTTATTTTTATATATCAGTCACTATAAAATATATTTCATGCATTTTTATATCAAAAATATGCTAATAATCATGACTCCCAGATATAAAAAATAAATAATTTTTACATGGTAATATCCAATTACCTCATTTTAAATTTCATTTATTTCCACAAGGGTGTCTCTACATGTTATTCAAGTAATAAATTTTACCTCACTACATTCTCTCCTATAAAATGACAGTATTTCGCTTTATTTTTATCTTCTTCCATACTTATACATGGAAACAAAACTATCCTCAAATTTTTCTTCCAAAGAGAATCTTTTTCTGTTCATCTACTCAATAATAAGTAGCTTAAATCTACAAACAATAATTTTCCATTATTATATTAAAATCACACGACATTTAGGATTTCTGTCATGGTATTTCTTATTTATATGCGAGATTTTGAAATATCCATATCTTCCAGAATAATATTTATAATGAATATCCTATTAATCAAATTTATCTCGATATTGAATAATATGTCTATTTATGATATTTTAAAAAATGATGAAAAACATCAGCATCATTAAATTTCATTTACATTGATCTAAAATTTTAGATTAATTAATATCTCAGAAATTAATCTTGTACTTGGTCCCTTTTTTAATCTTATCAAAAATATTATCCTCTCTAAAAATGGATTCTATCACACTTCACATTAATATTAATTAGACAATGGTGTATAACTGTTGAATCTATTGAAATAATTCTTAATTAAAATCATATGTTATGATATGAAGATTTATTATTTGAAAATAATTTAAAGATAGATAAATGATAATTCCACTTATTAATCATAAAATAAATCTTGGATCATATATTTATAAGGATTCATGATATTATTAACATTTGAATCTGCTCAGTCATCATCCCAATTTATTTTATTTTTCAAATATTAAATATATAGACTTGAAGTATTAGTTTGTATGCTTCTTAAAATTTCCAAAACGTTCAATGTTATATACTACACAGAAAAAATATTTCATAATAATTGAAAGTTTTAATGTATACATAAAATTAATACACTCCATAGTTAAACCATTTCTTATAACTTTTTTGGATAGATGATTCCCTAATGTCATACACTCATCTTTAAAAAGTCTAAAATAGGACAAATTCAAACATGGAACCTTAATTTTTTTATATTGGAATGAAAATTCAGGTAGTTATATAACTTCAAATACTTATCATTAAACTATTATGATCTCATATTATTTCGAAATCTAATGTATTATAATATATAGAAATAATTATTATATGTCTTCAAAGTTATATAATATCACAAAATTCACCAGACATTATTGTGAAGTCATACAAGATGGATCATAGCCATAATCCATCACTAAAATTTATAAATTCATCCTTAAGTAAATATGATATATGAAAATTGATTGATTTACTTTTAACGTCATGAGATATATAAAAATTCATATGACTTCTAGACTAATGAATTTTTCCAAATAACATAAAAAATCTAGATTCCATGAATGAATTCACCAAATCAACTACATCCATTATAAAAACATTAAAATAATATAGGAAGGTGTTCAAATATTCTAATAAATTATGATAATTATTTGGACCTTTTATAAATTCTTCTAATGTTATATTACAATTCTAAAATAATCAAAAACCTCATTGTACAATTAATTTTTTCCCTCACCTGTAGTCTTCCAAAACATTATCCAAGTGTTGGATAACACGTATTCCATCAATGTTTTATAACAGTACAATAAGGATGGTTTCATCAAGAATCTACCACTTCATCTCTCCATTTAAGCTATATTTTTTCACTTTAAATATATTTTAATCAAGTTATTCACCTAAATAGTTTTTTTATTCCCTAAAACTATAACCCTAAAATTTCGTGCGTATGTATGTGAATTACTAGTTATTACTTATATTTTCATTATGAAGGGTTAACATTGGGTCACTTTAATTGGTATGAAGCATGTAAAAAAAGAATATGTTTTAGCACTAGATCAAAGAGTACAGATCTGGGTCATCTCATAAAATCCATGAGTATTGGGTCTCCTTAAATCTATATAATGTATAATTTTTCATGATCCTTCCTACTAAATGCATCAACAATATTGTTTTCCTTCCAATGGTAGTCATAAATTAAATAATCATAGTCTTTGATCAACACCAACCATGTCCTTTGGTTCATTTTCAACTACTTTAATATAAATATATAAATTAATATCTCATGATCGATATATATTTCACTCATTTCAACATCAATATAATGGATCTAAGACTATAATGAAAATATTATCACCACTAGAACCAAATAATGTGCCCGATAAATTTTCTCAAATACCTTTAATTGACAAGAGTCATAAGCTGTATCCATTAAAATTTATGAAATTAAACAGAGAAATCCTTTCTTAGATACATCATTGTATATTATAAACTTTTATCTATTATAGGGTAGTGTGAGTACATGTTCTGTAACTATACATCTCTCTAGACCCCTAAAATGTTTTTCCATACACCTATCCAAAGAAACTTGAATCCCTTCCGAGTTAACAATTTTATTATTATTGATATTCATATTAAATTTCTAAAAAAGCATCGATAGTAACCATCTAATCCATAAAGACTATGGACCTCTGTTATAATGTGTGGTATGTTCCATTATTAAAATAAAATCATCATTAAAGTAACTATATATAACATATCTAGGGATTATATGACCCAATAATGACACATTCCAAAGATAGAATTAACACATAATGAATTTCGAATTAAAATTATCCTTTCTAGAGTTTTTTTGAAAACAAATTGACGTAACTTTATACACTTTAGTTCTCATAGAATATTTATGAATATAATCTCAAATAACACCACAAATTGATGTAGGTAATCTCTAAAATCTCAATTCATAATATCCATAAGGGTAGTGGTGTAATTTGTAAATCTGAATGATATCACTATGAACTAATACTACACATATATTATGTAACACCCCAAGATTCAATGGTATGTTTCCCTATGAATAATGAAATAGCTTGGATTGTACGCAACTTCAAGATTAAAACACACTATGACTAATCAAACTATCTGTTTTGAATTATAACCAACTTTTTGAAGTTTTATAAATTTTATTTTTCAAAAGGGACTTCATTTTTTAATTTTTAATATCAAAATTATCTTAGGGTGATTTATGGTATTTTGGTGAAAACATTCAATTTTTGATGAATAATGATAAACAATGTGTTATTGGTTAAATCCATCTTTTTATTTAAATAATTTTTTATTTTATTTATTTTAACTCAAAATAGAAACATAATACATATATATCTTCAATATAATTTATTTGATTCATTTTATAAAATGTTTAGATATATAATGTTTTATTGAGATTTTTACCTTCTTTTACTAACCTTCTATGGGCATTTGAAAATTTTCATAAAAATTAATTTTACCACTTTTGTCAGTTGAATTTCAAAAATTTGAGACGCACAGTTGACAGTAGTATGTAAAATTTTATTCAATCAGATGAAATTATTTTCTTGTGAATAGTAAATTTTGACTTTTATTTACCATGGTAAAAAGTAAATATGGTAATTATGGGAAAAATGATATTATAATCACATTAACAGATGTCCTTATTCTATTTGATAAATGTAATTCAACCAAAAATAACCTTAGGAATAAAATAATATCCTTTTTGGTCAACATTGATTAGATTAAGACAATTATTATTACATTATTTAAAGAAGAGTTAAAAGTGTTAAATTCAATGTTTTATAACTAAAACATTTCTAATATAAGGTTATAAATAAGATAAATTCGACTATAAATATTTATTATAAAGATAAAAATATTTCATACATCATTTTATTTAATTTATAATGTTTAGATATTAAATAACTAAATATTTTTAGGACATAATGATGATGCAGTAATTACCTTATTAATGAAAGTATCAAATAAATGGTATTATAAATATTAATGTAAATATAATTTCAATGTTTTTATGACATCCACTAATTTTATAGGAAAATATGACATATTAGGGTTGATTATTTTTATTTGGTTCTAAGTAATGATGTTTTTATGACTTTCACAAAAACCAAATACTAAATAGTGTCAAAATTGACATAAATGAGTTTTAAGTCAAATATTATATTCTTAAATTATATAACTGTCCCAAAAATATCAGGTTATTCCAACGAACATATATAATGATTTTTATATCATTAATTAACCACTTGAGTTTCTCTTGTCTTTTTATAGTATGTTTATTAACTGTTTATTATTATAATAATAGAATATGTGGTTAAAGTTAAATTATTTAACTAAGAGTTAAATATAAAAGATAAGGTTAAAATGGTTACCTAAACCTATCTAAAACCTACTTATTGAGATTTTTTCGCCACATCCCCACCTTATCCTCTAAATAAATTATTTTTTATCCATGAGAAACTGAAAATTATTTTATTATAAAATAATATTTCATGATTTTCTTAAACTGATCATCACCTCTCTTATAAAAGGTACTTCCCCTTCTCTTAATTTCACACCTCCAAAGACATTTATCTTGGCCAACCCTTGCCCATATTTCCACCCAAATTTCCACCCATAATCCTAGAGGCCTTAATTTTTTCATAAATCCAACCTAATTATCCCTTTTGATCAAATAAAATGGATGAACCTAAAGAAGAGGTAAATATTTCTTCACCTCTTTCATGTTATATTCTTATTCCACTTCCTCTTTCATTGTTATTTCAATTATTAAATAATAAATCAAGAGTATTCTATATAAAATGATGTTATTATAAAAATGGTACAACCATATTCATTATTATATCCATCATATGAATGACAATGTCACCATACATGCGTGCGTACGACTTACCGTCTTCACGTCGTGGTGTAGTTTTTCATTCAAACACTTCATTATTTGGATGTGTATAATAATGAGTATAACTGATGTAAATAATAAATATAACATGTTAATGATTCTTTATATATGATATACCATCCAATTAAATTCAATTTCACCATTAATATAAATATATTGTCGCTCATGCGTACGTACGGATTATCGTCACCACAAACGTGATGAGATTCGTTCCCCATTATATTCATTAAAGAATAATTTTTATTTTATGATTAATAATAATTTTTATGAACATAATATCATTTTTTATATGAATCAAATACATCATATCGATAATGAACATTGCTTACGTAACCAATAATATAAAGTAAAATGAATCTGTTAACACCCGAAATGATGATACTACTAAAATATTATTAACAAAGAAATATTAGAGGATCATATATGACATCATATTGATGTATATAGTTATTTTATAATTTAATAAAAATGTTTTAACAATTATACAATAGGTTAACATACCATTGTCTAAGGAAAAGTACAAGGTAGGGGTTAATTTTACAATCTCTTTAT
This sequence comes from Viscum album, assembly GCA_963277665.1. Lineage (NCBI taxonomy): Eukaryota > Viridiplantae > Streptophyta > Magnoliopsida > Santalales > Viscaceae > Viscum > Viscum album. The sequence goes on from OY728153.1 coordinate 1,716,608,086, forward strand.
TATCTGAGGTTGTTTTTACGAAAGTATCTATTGGGACATATTTATCATCCACATCTGTGTTCTCTTAAAAACATAATTCAAAACATTTTTAATTTTTACAATATTATGGGTTAAAGTCATTTATACCCTTATTTGACCATATATGTTTTGAAAAGAATCTTTTTTACATTTTCCAAATAAGGTACTTTATGACCTTTTCGACAAAATTAAGGTAAGATTGACTTTTTTTAACTTATACGGTAGATGTGGATATTTTCCACCATTTTATCATCGTCAAAGCATCCCATACAAGTTTATAAGAATATTTTCAAAATAAAAGTTTTATGTTATAATTATATGACTTTTAAATGATTTCAAAATAGAAAGGGGTATTTCACTAAAAAATTATTGATTTCATCTATGTCAACACCCATTTATATATTTTAAGCTTGTTTAAAGTTGATTTATTCTGATAAAAAAAATCAATTTTTTATTGAAGGTTTTGTGTTTTTTTATTGTGGATGTGTTATTTTTACACCATTCATGGTTTATGGACAAATTATTGACATTTTGTATGATAGTATTAATATAAAATTTTATGATTTATTTAATCTTTTTCGTATGAGGAATTCAGTGGACTTAGTAAGTGATTGGTGGAGCCCGCTATAGCTCTTAGAAGCATCGGTAGGTCCGATGGGACAAACTACTGTCTTGGCATAATGCCTTGAAAAAATATTATTTGAAGTCTTGGAACAAGGCCTAGACTATGTGGTTATAAAGTCTGGCATTATGTATTCCATCATTATGAAAGTGGATATTGATATTTCATGTGATTATTCAACTTGTAGAATATCAATATGATAAATTAAATGGAATTATTTGATTTTATTATTTCTATATTATGATGATATTTACGTTTAAAAATATTTTTTTAGTCTTATACATTGCCTTAAATGTTTATGTTTATTTATAAATGTTTCGGCTATATTGTTATCCTTACTGAGAATACGATCTCACCCCTTTATATGTTTTATTTTTTCCAGGATGTGAAGAAGTATTTTGTGGTTGACCTAAATGGATTGGCTAAGTATATATGTGTTTTTAAAAATGGGACAAAATGTTGTTATATTTTTATTTCATGACGTAATGGAAATTTTATTAATGTATCTAGTACTTCCAAAGCAACTAAAATGATCGGTCTTTCAAGACATGATTCCTTGTATCAAGCCTATTTTATGTAATAATGCACTAAATCCGGGTAACTAGGGTCGAGGTGTTACAGTTGGTATTAGTGGAAGTTTAGTACAATCCTTGGAAACTATATTTAGAAAAAATCTTATTAGAAAACATTACCCTAAGATAGAATTTCAGGATTGGTATAGAGGAACTTCCTAGAATATTGGTACTGTCGAGATTTTGTGAGTTTTCTAATAAATACATCCTTGTCTGGATACGAGAAGGTATAGGAGGATCTGGCACAGATGTACCTAGGGGTAAAACACGAAAACACTACTATGAGCTAGACTCGAACAGGAACTGGTGCATGACAACAGGCCTTGTTGCACTCTTAGTTATGACACTCCATGAGGTATGCTTAGGATAATTCTCATTTTCATTAAAAAAAATTATGAAGGGATTATGATTATATATTTCTTCAAAGAAAACATTTTTATGATTATAGATTATATCCATAAACTGTTCAATTTATGTTAAGTGTTTTGAAAGTTTGGAATTATGTATTAAGATTTATAAATTAATCTAGTGTATTCCATTGTTTTGAAATGGCACCTAGTGGAATGAATGGAAACTATATCAATGCACGTAATACATTCAGGTATTTCCCTCTTACTAAAGATAATTATAGTGGATCTAGTGAATTAACTGGTGATGATAAGATTATCACCATACTTGGACAACCCACTCAGGTTCTGAATAATAACCATACCTGTATAGATCACTCGGATCCAAAACCCAGAGGATCAATGTTAGTCCACTTCCTGATTCAACAACCACAAACCATCAATGGTATTTCAAATCCATTAGTAGTGGACCAATGGATAAGTTTCTTAGAGAAAATATTTCATGCTTTGGGGAGTAGAGAAAGGGAAAAAAATCAGGGCATTTTATCGCCTCACGGGAGTTGTATATCAATATAATTCATTAATACAAAACACAAATAAAGATGAAAACGTATCAAACATGGAATGGATGGAAATTAAAGATATTTTATTAAAAGAATACTTTCCTCATGAACATCAAGCTGATATGGAAGGATAATTTTTGAGTCTAAGGAAAAAGAAGGATGAGAATGTCACAAAGTATGAGGCTAACATTAGAAGGTTAGCAAGGCATGAAGGATATTATATATATAACCCAAGGAGTAGGATTGATCGATTATTTGATGGGTTAAATCCATTTCTCCAACATGAATTAGTCTCACAATCCTTCTCATCATATGAAAATTTTTTCTTATGCGCTATCAAGATAGAAAAATAAAATAATTACGCCTTAAGACTTCAAAGCAAAGCAAGATAAGAAGAGATATTCTAAACACTGTAGAAATGGAAATAAGGTGAAGAAAGGAAAATTTCAATATCCAACCTGTGGTAAATTTGGTATGAAACACCCATGTACTTTCCTGAAGGAAATGGGAGTCTATTACATGTGTGGTGAAAAAGGCCACCAACCACGTGATTGCAAGGGGAAGAAAGAGGCTGTCAATGTTGAATGATATTGTAGAGAAAAGGGGAATTATGAAAATGAATTTCCTAAGCTCCAAGGGAACATACCATAGAAAATGAATACGGAAAAATACCAAGATTATGTGATCAGTACTACTGAGGATGAAGCTCTGAAATAAGTAATGACATGTTATTTAATGGTTTCCTCAAGTTTAGACAATGATTTATTTGTTTCTAGATCATCATAGTGTTTCATATATTCCTAGTTTTCTATGAAAAATTGATATTTTCAATTTGACGTAACAAAGGAGTTATCAGTCAAACCCCCTAAGGGAAGTATCATCACAATAATATTTTGTGAATCAGTTCTCAATAGGGCTTATAAATGTTATTTATCTGCTGATCTCATCATTATAACCATGATTGAATTTGATATAATTTCAGACCATGATGTGAAAATTTATTATAATAAGGAGGTTTAAATTTTCGTTTAAGATAAAGAGTACCTTATCTTTAGAGGAGAAATGTCACCACTTTATTCTTATCTAGATCCACCCCCAATAGCTCTATTAAATTCAATTATTGGGGAGGAAGAGAATGAAATAACAATGGTCTAGGAAAATAATTTTTTAATAGAGGGTGTACCTATTGTTCAAGAATATGTTGATGTGTTTCTAGAGGATTTACCTGGACATCCTCTAGAATGATAAATTGAGTTTTCCATTGATTTAATTCCTGGTTCAAGGTCCATATCAAAGACACCATATTGAATGTCAATGTGTAATTAGTGGAACCAAAGAAACAACTAAAGTAATTGACTTATAATGGATTTATTCTCCATAGTGTTACTCCATGGGGAGCCCCTATTCTTTTTTTTAAGAAGAAAGATGGATCTATGAGGTTGTTTATTGACTACAGGGGGATCAATGTTATAACAATAATGAACAAGTATCCCCTATATCACATTGATGACTTATTCGACCAACATCATGGAACAAAAAATGTTTCAAATATTGACCATCAATTTTGATATCATCAGTTGTGTGAAAAGAATAAATACATTCCGAAAACATCATTCAAACCTGGTACGATAATTACGAGTTTATTTTAATGCCTTTTGGATTGACTAATGCACCCTCTATCTTGATGGATATAATGAATTGAGTTTTTAAGGAATATCTTGATGACTTTATAGTGGTATTTATTGATGATATTTTGGTATACTCAAAAAGATATTAAGATCCTGAAAATCACTTGCGCGTTATCCTAGGGACTCTTAGAAGAAGTAAATTATATGATAAATTTAGAAAGTGTGAATTCTAGCTTCAGGTGATTTCCTTTTATGGCCATATTGTCTCTAAGGATGGAATATCTGTTGATCCTTCAAATACCAAGGGAAACCAAGAATGTCAAGTATAGACAAGTATAACTTAGTTATGTAGTTTTATTCATTTAGTAGGTTATTATCAATGTTTCTTCCATAATATTTCCCAATTGGATAACCCATTAACAAAGCTCACACAAAACGGGATTAAATTTTTTGGACAAAAGAGTATGAATAACGTTTTGAATAACTAAAGAGAAGATTATTCAATGCTCCAATCATGACTCTACCATCATGGACGGATGTGTTTTTTATTTATAGTGATGATTCAAAGATAGGACTTGGTTGTGTTCTTATGCTAAATGATAGATTTATTGTCTATGCATCATGACAGTTATAAATTCATGAGAAAACCTATCCCACTCATGATCTTGAGTTAGCAGCTATAATCATTACTCTGCAGATATAGAGACATTATCTCTATGGTGAAAAATGTGGGATTTATAATGATCACATGAGTTTAAAGTATATTTTCTCATATAAAGAACTCAATATAAGGAAAAGATGATGGCTGAACTACTCAAGGATTATGATTTCACTGTACACTACCACCCGTGGAAGGAAAATAAGGTGGTAGATTCTTTGTGTAGAAAGTATCCTGGAGTTTTGAACAACATGAGAGTTTAAAGGGATCCTATTTTCATGGATCTAGTAAAGATGGATATGATAATAACGATGGAAGTTGAACTATCAATAATTTTTCAAATGGTTTCCAAACCATCTTTACTAGAAAGGATAAAAAAATTCTTAGGCTGATGATTAAGAGTTTCAAAAGAATATTAAAGCTGTAAATGATTGGAGGTAGAGTGACTTTATATATGAAGATGGAATTTAGAAATTTGGGAAGAGAATTTGTTTTCCTGATATAAATGATCTAAAAAGGGAATTAATTTATGATACTCATAGCTCCAATTTCTCTCTACACCCTCGTATCACTAACATTAATAGATTTTTGAACGAACATTATTGGTGGTACAACATGAAGAGGGATATTGCTGATTTTTCATCAAGATGTATGGTTTGTCAACAAGTGAATGCTAGAAGACAACATCTTGGAGGAGTCCTGAATCCTCTTCTCATAACTGAGTGTAAATCAGATAATATTATGACAGGATTTTTCATGGGGATACTAAAGACTCCTAGAAGGAATGATGCAATATGGTTCATTAATGATTATCTTACCAAGTCAACACATTTTCCTTCTATAAGTGAAGATTTACCACATTAATTTTTTTCAAGACTATATATTAATGATGTTTTAAGAATATGGAGTACCCCTATCGATTGTGTCTGATCATGATCCCCATTTTACCTCATGATTTTGGAAAAGTATTCAGAAGGACCTAGATGCTGAACTTTATTTGAGAACTACCTACCACCCTCAAACCAATGGATAATAAAAATGGACTATTCAATCCATATATGACATCTTGAGATCTTTCTCACTTGACTCTCAAGGTATGTGGATTAATATTTACCTCTGGTATAACTTTTCTATAACAATAGCTTCCATTCAATTATTTAAATGGCACCATATAAAGTTTTATATGTAAAGAGATGTCCCAAACGAACTTGTTGGGATGATGTTGGTGAAATAAAACTTATAGTCCTAGAACATGTAGAGGAAACGATGGAAAACGTGATGGTTATCCAAACCCTCGTCAAAGTAGATCAAATTAGACAGAAGAGCTATGCCGATAACCAAAGGAAGGATTTGGAATTTCAAGTAGGAGATCATGTTTTATTGAAGGTATCTCCATGGAAGTGAGTTATACAATTTAGTAAGAAGGGTTAATTAAGTCTCAAGTACATCAGACCTTTCTATATACTAGAACAAATTTGGGTTGTAGCTTACTATTTTGAAATTCCTCTAAGTCTCTCCAAATTTCATGATGTGTTCCATGTATCACATTTGAGAAAAATAAATGCTTGACTCAACACATTTACTAACCTTTGAAGAATTAGAACTGGAACCCGGTCTGTCTTATTGTGAAGATCCTATCGGAATTCTTGATACCATAAAACAAGTGTTGAGAAACTGGATGACTCGTCTGGTGAATGTTCTACGGATAAATCATATGATGGAAGAGGAAACTTGGGAACCTGAAGATCATAGGATAAAGAACCACCCGAATATTTTTATGCAATAATATTCTCAAAATTTTGAAGATGAAATTATTTTAAGGTGGTGAGAATGTAACACCCCAAGCTTCCACGGTACGCTTCCCTTTGAATAATGCAATAGCTTTCATTGTACACAACATCGAGATTCTAACACATCGTGACCAATGAAACTAGTCGTTATAAATAGTAATACCCAGTTATTAAAATATTATAAATTTTATTTTTCAAAATTGACTTCATTTTTTAATTGAGAATATCGAAATTGGGTTAGGGATAATTTTTGGTATTTTTCTGAAAACATTCAATTTTGAAGAATAGTGAAAAACACAACGTCATTGGTTTAAACCAACTTTTTATTTAAATAATTATTTATTTTATTTATGTTATGTAAAAATAGATACATAATACCTATATATGTTCAATGTAACTCCTTGGAGTCATTTTATAAAAAGTTTAGATATAAAAAAAATTGAACTATTTACCGTCTTTTACCGGTCGTCTTGAAGAATTTGGAAATTTGCATAAAACATAATTTTACCGCTTCTGGGAGTTTAATTTAAAAAATACAAGAGACACGGTTGACATCCGTACGTAAAATATGATTCAATAAGATGAAAATAATTTTTTGTGAATATTAAATTTTGACTTTTATTTACCACAGTTAAAAGTAAATAGTGTAATTAAGGGTAAAAATGATAGTATAATTACCTTAACACATGTCTTAATTCTACTAGATAATTGTAATTATACCAAAAACAACCTCATAAATAAAATATGATCCTCTTTTATCCACTAGGATTATCTTATTACATTTATTATTATTATATTTAAAGATGAGTTAAAAGTGCTAAATTAAATGATTTATAACTAAATTTTTTTAATAGATGGTTATACATAAGAAAAATTTGACTATAAAAATTCGTTAGAAATATAAAGAGATTTCATACATCTTTTTATTTTATTTATAATTTTGAGATATTAAATAATTAAATTTAATTATGACACAATGATGGTGCAGTGATGACCTTATTAATGAAAGAAGCAAATAAATAGTATTATAAATATTAAAATAAATATACTTTCATATTTTTTATGAAATAAACGAATTTTCTAGGTGAATATGACATTTTAGGGTCAATTAAATGTATTTGGTTATAAGTAATAAATTTTTGATGACTTTCAACAAAACCAAATACCAAATAGTGTCAAAATTGAGAAAAATTATTTTTTAAAACAAATATTATATTATTAAAGTATATAATTGTCTTAAAAATCTATGTTTTTTTCCAAAGAACTTATATAAGGATATTTATATCATTAATTAAATACTTGTGGTTTTATTGGTTTTTTATTTTGTTTATTAACTATTTATTATAATAATAATAGAATACATGGTAATAGTTAAACTATTTAACTAAGATTTAAATATAAATAATAAGGTTAATATGGTGAAAAAAACTAGTCTAAAGCCTATTGTAAGTGTGGTTTGAATCCCATCCCCAACTTAGACTCTAAATAAATCATTTTGGAGCCACTAGAAACCAAAAAAGATTTTATTATAAAATAATATATCAAGCATTTCCTAAAGTGACCATCACCTCACTTATGTCCCCTTCTCTTAGTTTCACACCATCAAATTCATTTGTATTGGCCAAACCCTACACAAATATCCTCCAAACATTCCTAACTTAATCATATAGGCCTTCATTTGTTCATAAAGCCAGCCTAAGGATCCCTTTTGATCAAATCCAAAGGAATAACCCGAAGAAGAGGTAAATATTTCGTTACATCTTTCAAGTTCATTTCTTCTTCCACTTCCTATTTCTTTGTTATTCCCATTATAAAATAATAAATCTAGTATCGTTAATATACTATGATGTTATTTTAAAAATTGTACAACTATATTCATTATTCTATCCATCATATTAATGAAAAAGTCAACATATGTGCATACGTACGACTTACTGTCTCCACATCGTCATGTAGTTTGTTATTCAAACACTTCGTTATTTGGAAGGATATAATACAGAGTAAAACTAATCTAAATATTAAATATATCTTGTTAATGATTCTGTATATATGACATGCCATCCAATTACATATGATTTCACCATCAATATAATGATATTGTTGCTCGTGCGTACGTATGAATTACCCTCTCCACAAACACGATGAGATTAATTTCCCATTGTAATCATTCAAGAATAATTTTCATTTTATGACTAAAAATATTTTTTATGAGAATAATATCATTCTATATATGAATCTAATACATCATATCCATAACAAAATGTCTTACATAACCAAGCATTTAAAGGGAAATTAATCAGTTAAAAACTGAAATGATGATACTTCTGAAATATTATTAACAAAGAAATATTAGAGGATCATATATGATATCATATTTAAGTATATAGTTATTGTATAATTTAATAACATTGTTTTAACAATTATAAAGATGTTTAACATACCATCGACTTAGGAAAATTACAAGGAAAGGTTTAATTTCACAATCTCTTTTATTCGAGGTTGTTTTTACGTAAGTATCTACTGGGACCTATTTTTCATCCACATCTGTGTTTTCATAAAAATATAATTCAAAAAAAATCTATTTACCATACTATGGGTTAATGTCATTTATACACTTATTTGAACATATAGGTTTTAAATGGAATCATTCCATTGTTTTCCAAACAAGGTACTTTATGACCTTTTTGACAAAATTAAGGTCCGAATGTCTTTTGGTAACTTATATGGCAGGTGTGGCTATTTTCCATTATTATATCATCTTCAAAGAATCCCATACAAGATTATACAAATATTTTCAAAATTAATGTTTTATTTTATAATTATAGGACTTTTAAATGATTTCCAAATAGAAAGATATATTTCTTTAAAAAAGATTGTATTTCATCTATGTCAACATCCTTTGATGGATTTTGAACTTGTTTAAAGTTTATTTATTATGATACAAATTTTCTATATTGTATTTAAGGTTTTGTGATATGTTTGACTTTGGATGTGTTATTTTTACACCTTTCATGGTTTATGGAAAAAGTATTGAAATTTTGTATGCTAGTTTTAATACGAATGTTTATGTTATGGTTAAGCCTTCTCATATGAGGAATACATTGGACTTAGTAAGTGATGGGTGGATCCCTCTATAGCTTCTCGATGTAGTGGTAGGTCTCATAGATCAAACTAGATTCTTAGAACAATGCCTTGAAAAAATCATATTTGTAGTCTTGGCACAATGCCTTGACAATGTTGTTATGAAGTCTGGCATTATCATTTCCATCATTATGAAAGTGTCTATTGATATTTCATGTGATCATTCGACTAGTATAATATCCATGTGATTAAGTAACTAGAATTATTTGATTTTACCTTTTCCATATTATACTTAAGTTTAAGTTTAAAAATCTTTTGTTTTAGTCTTATATGTTGCCTTAAATGTTTATGCTTTTTTATGAAAGTTTCTGCTATATTGTTATCCTTACTGATCATCTAAGCTCACCTATTTCTATGTTTTACCTTTCCCAGGATGTAAAGAAGTAATTTTTGGTTGACCAGTAAGGATAGGATATGGATATAAGTGTATTTAAAAAGGTGGAAAATGTTGTTGATGTTTTTCTTTTAGGATGTAATGTAAAACTTATGAATGTATTTAGTACTTCCAATGCTACTAAACTGATCAGTATTCCGAGACATGATTCCCTATATCATGATAATTTTATGTGAAAATGCACCAACATTGGGTAACATGGGTCAGGGCATTACATCTTATATGAAATATTTAATTTCATATTTCCTCTATTTTCAGACTTGTTAAATGATATATAGGTCATATGTCATTATTTTTTAAATATTGATCCCCTTGTAGCTAATCAAACAAGTAATCAATATAAGGATGATGATACATGTTCATGATCATGATATTAACTAACTTAAAATCAATATATGGATGCATTGATCCATATTACTTTTTAATAAATATAATCATTGAATGCCATGGTTAGTAACATTAGTCATAAAACCCTTATCCAGTATCAATTAATGTTTTTTTTATAAATTCCACCAATTCAATTGGGGTAATTCTATAATAATTCATTGATATATTTATAGCACTAGGTATGGGTTATATAGAAAAATAAACCTCCTAATATAGGGAGAAAATATGATTCTCTTTATGAAAAAATCAATGTATTCATTAAAAATCACAGTAACCCCAATATTTAGTATCTCATGTTGGTCGGAGTAGATGAATCAGGAGGGGGTGAATTGAGTATCTATAAAAAATTTTGTTGAAAAGGATTCTCTACAAAACAATATCCTCCTATAAAAATAAACAGAATGTCAATTTGTAGTGAATTTATAAAAGCATTGAAGGTTCAAATTGGTTCTCAGAAAATTTATTAGTTCTTAGTTGTACGAATCTTAATATTAATAAAGCTTTCAAAACAAACCTATAGATTCAAAATATATGTAAACACTTTCTAAACAAACTGTTATAGTACAGTTTATCTTAATGTAAGAAATAATTATCACATACGAAATATAGGATAAACAGCACAGCAGATAAAACAAGTGGTTCAGTCTCAAGCAGAGACATAGCCCTCTCTGCATGGTGATCACCTACCACAAAGCAGTTTATATTAATAATATTTTGATCAAACCCCTGGATCGAGGTTCAAAACATCACACTCGGCTGTCCAGGTCACACCTGACCTCTACCACAATTATTCGTCGGAAAACAAATAAACCGATAAAATAGGATCTCTTCCATAGTTATACATGGGATACAAGTATAATAAGTGATTGAGAGTGAGGATATTTTAATATCCTCAATTTATGCTCATGAAACAATGTGTGTAACAAATATACGCACTACTCAATTTTTAAAGATAAAACACAATATATTTAGGAAAGAAAATACAGTAAAGAATTCTCTATGTGTTATGGAGTAATGCTCTGGACTCAATAGATGTTGAGAAAAAAGATATTTGAGTCATCTTCTGTAAGTTTAATTTAGAATATATTATCAAAGTTTATGTAATCCAGCTTCTAATGGTTCATCTCTCCAGTGTCTCGATGTACAGTGATCTTAAGAAAGTATTTCTTGTTTGAATATTTTTGTAATCACAAATGTTTTGTTCCTCTATTTGCATATTCTCATAGTCTATTTTTGAGTGTATTCATCAAGCTCTATGTGTGTCTCTATATTTATTTGAATCCATCTCACTTCTGCATATTTTTGTTGAGCTCAGATTGAAATCCTTTTATAATTCAAGACCCACTAGGTATGATGCTCTCTGAACATGAATGTACCTTGTGATGTTTATGGATAGTCCTAAAGAAAACATTAAATAATTTCAGACACATTAATTTGTCTAAATATGAATGTTAGAAATAAATTTGGATTAATAAAATAAAATCAGTTATTTATTACTATCGGTGAGTCATATTTGGTCTGTTGTCTTCGGTTTGGTAACATCGGTATATCTACTTCGGTGTGTCGACTTCGGTCTGTCAATATTTGGTTTGTCAATCATTGGTTTTTCAATCATCATTTTGTCAAATTTGATGTGTCGACTTCGGTCTGTCAATATTCGATTTGTCAATCGTCAGTCATTCAATATTCTGTTTTTCAATCCTCAGATTGTCAATCTTCATTTTTTCAACATTGATGTGTCGACTTCAGTCTATCAATCATAGGTTTTTCAACTTTAGTGTGTCGATTTCGGTCTGTCAATCTTCAGTTTTTCAATCTTAGGTTTGTCAACTTCTGTGTGTTGAACATAGGTCATACACAAATCATTACATGACTAAGAGTTAGCCAATAATATATGTAAAAATACACAAATAATCAAAGTAATTCAATAATAGGTTATTGACTTATCAAAGTATATTGTTATGTATGAAATAATTGATTTACATAGAGATATTAAATGGCGTGATAATATTTATATTTACATAATTTGTGATTATAAACACTAAAAAATCATAGAGGTTCTAACAATCTTCCCCTTTTTGATAATCACAAATTATGGAATACATGAAAAAATATATAGAATAAAGATAGCCTGACATAGAATATTACACTGAAAGTAATTTTCAAATATAACTAAATGTATTGTTGCTTGAAATTTTAATAAATCACCCCCTCAAAAAATGAATTAAGGTGAGTATATTCCATGTTTCCTAAACCAGAAAAACTCCCCCTTAGATAAATAATGTATAGATAAGGTATAATGAATGCCTTAGTTTTCTCCCTCTTTTTGGATTAGTAGAAAAAAGAAAATAAGTAATGAGAAATAATAGAACACAAAGGGAATAATAAGTATTATCATTAAAAGGCATAAAAGTTCAAGGAAAACAAAAAAGATACAAATCCCTATCAAAAGATACAATCCATCAATAAGGGTTCGGATGCTGAGATCATTGCCTTTGTGTGAAGGATTCAAGTGAGAGGTAGAAGGTTTAGAAGTCGTAGAGGGAAGAGGTGGTTTAAAGATAACACCAGGCAGGGCAACACATGTAGTAATAGTAGGTTCAAGGGTTGTCTTCCTTTATGACAACACTCGACTAGGAGTATTCTGTATAAATATTGGTTGGATCTGGGTGAGGTCCTGAGATATAGTCATTCGAATAGGAGGCCGAGAGGCAGGACCAATTGAACCAGCTTTAGGGACCATAATAGCCTCGTCCTAAACATGCAGATAAGGCTTGAGGATATTCAAGAAATCATTATTGATTTCAACACCATATTGCATTTCCTTCTCGAATTCATCCTTATTTTCCATAAATTTACTCAGCAAAGGTGTAAAGTCCTTCAATTGAAGGACTTGATTCTTGAATTATTCTGTTACTAGAGTAATTATAAGACCTTCTGTAAGAAAATTGAAGCTATTGATGAGATCATTCTTGGTTTAAATCTTAGTGAAATACTTATCCACCTTTTCCTGAATGTCTTTATGAGCTACAGAGGCTTAATTTTTGCACTGTCTAATTATATAGTATACAAGATCAGTATTTTGATGTACAGTTTCAAGGGTTTATTTGTCTGAAACACTTTTATGTTTCTGATTTTTCCTCTCTCATCACAATCTTGATAGATTCCAAATCAACAACATCACTGTTTCCTCTCCTGGAACTAGATGGGCCAGTTAACAGTTTCCCAAGTTCTTCTTTCCACTTCATCAGATTGATAATGAGTATATCAGTTACGAAGTTCCTATGAACACCCATAACACCAGTAAAGGAGTTATTGAAGTCTAAGGTCAATTAATTTAACTCTTTTATCATCTTTATTACTTCTTCTCTAAACAAGGTTTTATGCCGAATAATGTTTTCTTCTGTAGTAATGAGATTCAGTTGAATATCCTGGATCACCATCATTGCAATCTTTTCTGCATCAGCATCTGAGATTCTTGAAGAAGTGGAGGTTTCATTTCTAGATCAAAATGAAGGTATCATAGACTCATATACATAATATTTAAATTTATAAAAATCAGATTCAGTGACATAGTCATTGGGCGCTGACTGAACTGTGGGTTCTACTGGTGGAGGTGTAGTTGGGGGAATAGGTGCAAAAAATTTCTGGTTCAGCCTAGAATTGTAGAGCAGAAAGAGGAGGACTCCTCTATTCATCTAAGTCATACTCCAAACCAAGAAGTATGTATCCTGATTATCACTACATTTTCTAGTACACGTACAATATCTAGGCCTAACAGTATTAGTTTTGATCCTCCTTCGCTGAGGCTCAGAAAAAACATCATCAACATCAACATCTTCATTCTGGTTTCGGGCCATAACAACTTGTCTGGGAACAAGAACCAACCGAACTTCTGGTTCTTCTTGTGCTCCTGCCACTGCAATTCGGTAGGCACTTCTTCAAAATGAGGCAATATAACATCAACTTCTTTCTCTTGGCTAGCATCCATAATATTATTCAATTCATAAATGATCTCTTGATTTTTAACATTTTAAAGAGTCTATTTGTACTCATGTCCAGCATCTCCATGACCAACAACCTGTTGTTCATTATGCTCATCACCATCACTAGGCCCATGTACATATTTCTCATTGGATCTGTCAACTACATGTTGTCCCACTTTTAAATAGTCAATCACATACTCATCACATCCTCCATTATCACCATCATCATCATCTTCTTCTTCTGATTCCTCATCATATTTACTAACATAGCCTTCAACTCCAGTAACATCAGTTTTTTCATCATCCTAATCACCTAAAAAATATTCTCTTGATGGAAAATCCAAAGGTGGACTAGCAGGTCCATAATTCATATCTTTGAGAATTTCAGCAATATCAGGATCACTCCTTTCATCAAAAGAAGACCCTTCCTCTCTTGGAACTTCAGGCTCAGCTTCCTCATCAGAATAAACTAGACCTCATCTGGTTTGTGGCGTAGATAAACTTGGTCTTTTGGTATAGAAGGGTGGTCAAGCAGATTGAAATCCGCATATATCCTTTCCTCATCTCTTACCCAATATCTCTTCCATTGGTTCCAGAATTTTTTTGTCCTATTACAGATTTCTTTTTTAACATAATTCCCACTTCAGGAACATAACACATCATCTCCATCTTCAACAAAACCTAATATTTTAAACATAGAAAAAATCATCCTCGAATAGTATAAGCAGGTTGCCTTTTTATTGATTAATAAAATCAAATATAATCACCATTAAATACCTATATAGATTTAATTTTATTCCATGTTTCAACAAAAATATCAAGAACACATCCTGATACTTCAAAGAAATGAAATCTTTCTTTATTGGGTAGATTGGATGTTGTATGAACTTAGAATGTAGACTTACTTCTCCTTCAAATTCAGTTGCACCAGTCTTTATGGATTCTCTATTTCTAGTCAGCTCCATCAGATCATCTTTATAAGAAAACAAATTAGAGAAAGGTGGAATGTTTCCAGGATAGTTAAAAAAGACACCTTAAAGTGGAATTTCCAAGCATTCAGTATATTCCATATATGAAAAAGATATATCATTTCCCTTTACTAGAGACTTTTTCTTTGTTTCCTCAGCTCCATCTAGGAATATCCTCATATTTTTATAAAACTCATGCACAAATTGCTGATAATATGATCTTTCATTGTTGGAGAACCAACTGAGCCACCCTTGAGATTTGATTACATTCAACAAAAAAAGATGTGCTCGATAGAAGGCATTCAATAGACACCTCTTTTTCATCCGTAACAACTCAGATTTCCATGCTTGGTTTCATAGTCCCACTAGAATAACCTTTCTATTGCTTAGAAGAAGAATATTTTCTGGGTCCTTTCTTTGCACACTTAGTCCTTTCCATGACAAGGCTTCATATTCCAACAAAGATGAGAGGTCATGAGTCGAGAGGAAGAGAGAAAAAATGTAAAATGCTTTATGGTAGGGGGGAAGGTGAATGGTCGGGATGGATTGAACTAAATATATCATTTATGGATTATAAATCAAAACACAAAAAAATTTAAACGTAGAAAAAAATTAAATTAAAACAGCATCATTTTTTGGTAAAACGGACAAGAATAAAAAAATCAATAATTACTTATGTGACAATAAATCAGTTTCAGGGATCAGTGTTAAAAGATCAGTTTCATGAGATTGGTTTCATGAGATCGGTTTCAAGAAGATTGGTTTCAAGAAGATCGGTTTCACGAATATTGGTTTCATGAGATCAGTTTCATGATATTGGTTTCATGAAGATTGGTTTCAAGATGATCAGTTTCAAGGAGACCAGTTTCAAGAAGATCCATTTCATGAGATCGGTTTCAAGAAGATCAGTTTCAAGAAGATCGATTTCATGAATCTTCTACTGATTTACCATTCCTATTTCATGTTTGATGTAATTAATTATCTCCTAATTTATTTTTTTAGTGGATATATCAGCAAGATGATGTTCAGTTCTAATAAACTCACGTGTTATATCACCTTTTTGATAATGATCTCTCAAAAAGTGATGTCTTACATCAATATTATTTGTTCAAGAATGAAAATTTTAATTTTTGGAGATGTTAATAGCACTTGTGTTGTCACAGTTTATGGGGATATGTCTAAATAGAAATCCACAGTCTAATAAGGTGTGTTTTATCCACAAAATACGCGAACAACAACTACCAACAACAATGTACTCTGCTTCAGTAGTAGATAATGCTACTGAAGTTTTCTTTTTTACCACACCATGATATTAGAGACTTTTAAAAAAAGGGACATGTTCTAGAAGTACTCTTTTTATCTAACATACATCCTCCAAAATCATCATCTAAATAGATAACAAAATCAGATGGTTGTCCTTTTGGATAGAATAGTCCTAAGTTAATTGTATACATGAGGTATTTGAAAATTATTTTAACAGAATTAAAGTGTGAATCATTTGGGTTTTATTGAAATCTCACACACATACACACACTGAACATGTTATCTGGCCTACTAGAAGTAATGTATAGAAAACTCCCAATCATTCCTCTGTAAAGAAGTTTGATCAATTGATTTTCCATTTTCATCAAGATTTAACTTACATGTAGAACTCATAGGAGTTTCACTGCTCTTAATGCTATCAAAACCATATCTTTTTTCAAAAGATATTTTGTGTACTTAGATTGATTTAAAATAATACCTTCTTTATTTTGAAATATTTTAAATCCAGGAAAATATTTAACTTCACCCATCGGACTCATTTCAAACTCACTTTGCATTATTTTTTATTAATAATTACATAAAGAAGTTTTATAAGATCCAAAAATAATATCATCCACATAAATTTATCCTATTAAAACTTCTTTGGAAAATCATTTTATAAATAATGTTGGATCTGCAAGTAATTTTGTAAAACCATTAGAAAAAAGATAAGTACTTAACCTTTCATACCATGCCCTTGGAGCTTGTTTCAACCCATATAAATCTTTTGATAATTTAAACACATGATTTGGAAAATGTGGATTTGTAAAACCAGGGGGTTGTTCAACAAAAACATCATCAATTATATAACCATTTTGGAATGCACATTCGACATCCATTTTATAACGTTTAATTTTCAAGTGTGTTTCATTGGAAAGTAAGATCCTAATTTCCAAAATTCTAGCTACTGGCACAACTGTCTCTTCATAATAAATTCCCTCTTCTTGATTATATCCTTGTGCAACTAGTCTATATTTATTCCTAACTATATTTCCAACTTCATCTACCTTATTCATAAACACCCAATTGGTTTTTATGGTCAAATTATTCTTCGGCATATCTATAAGTTTCCATACTTTATTTCCTTAAAATTTATTTAGTTCTTCTTGCATGTCCATTACCCAAAATTCATCATTGATTACGTAATTGATATTTTTAGGTTCATGTTGTGACAAAAAGTCTTGATGTTCAACCTGGTTTCTCAAGGAAGCTCTGGTTTGTGTTCCTCTATCTAAGACTCTAACAAAATCATCTAAGGGATGATTCTTAAGGGTTCTAGTTGGTCTAGAGAAAATAGGACTAGATATTTCAGGTTGGTCAGGTTGATCTAGTTCACTATGATTTGGATGTGGAGAATTTCGAGAACTGGATGTTTTCACAAATTCCTTCACAGGATGATTTGAGGTTGTATCATCAATTTCCATATTGGACATATCTTATTCAATATATTATATTGAAGTCTTGGGTTCATGTGGATCTACTTTATCAAACTTCATGTGTACAGAATTCTCCACACACTAGGTTTTCATGTTAAAAACTCAATAGGCTTTTGTTGACGTTGAATATCCAAGAATTATTCCTTTATCACATTTTGAGGAATTTTATCTAAATTATCATTACTGTTCAGAATATAGACATTACATCCAGACACTTTAAAATATCCTGATTGGGGTATCCTATTATTCTACAACTCGTAACGAGTTTTCTTAAGAATGGGTCTAATTAGGACATTGTTTATTATGTAGAATGTTGTTTTAATGGATTTAGCCAAAAAATAAATGGGCAAAACATATTCATTATTTATTTTGTGAGCAATTTCTTGTAAGGTTATATTTCCTATTTCTACCACACAATTCGATTGGGTTGTACTATGTGCAGAAAAGTTATGATTATAGACACATTGTGAGAAAAAGGCTTCAAAATCTTGATTTTCAAACTCACGGCCATGATCACATCTTAAGGATTTAATCTTAAGGCCACTAATATTTTCTACAGTCCTAGAATTCTTAGAAAAGTGTGAACAACCTTCACTTTTTTGAGCCATGAAAAAGGTCCATGTATACCTTGAGAAATCATCTACAAGAATGTAAACATGGTACTTAGCATTGAGAATTGAATCTCAAGATGTTCCAAACAAGTCCATGTGAACCAAATCGAGAAGTTGAGAAGTAGTTACTTCATTCTTTGGATTGAAAGATATTTTATGTTTCTTTCATTTTTGACAAGGATAACATACTTTATTGTATGGAAACTCAAATTTGGGTAAGAATATAAATATTCATTTTCTAGTTAACTTCCTATGAGAGTGAACATTTGAGTGTCTTAATCTTCTGTGACATAACCAATATTCTTTATGAAAAGAATTTAAACAAGAAACATTTTGCTTAGATAATGATTTTAAATCCATAGCATATACATTTTCATTTCTAAGATATGTAAATATTAAATCATTTTTAGAACTAAAAACATTACATGCATCATTTTCAAATTTAACATTTAATCAATTGTCATAAAACTAAGAGATACTAGGTAAATTTTACTTTAATCCATCAAAAAAATGTACTTTTGAACTTAATACAGTAGGAGGGTTACCAATTTGGCCTAAGCTGACGTTCTTCCCTTTTGCATTATCACTGAATGTGACATATATACCATCAACTTTAATTAGGGTTTTGAAACAATATTATTCTCTTATCATGTGTCTTGAACATCCATTTTCCACGTACTATGGAGTTTTATAGGAGCTCTTCAGAAATTTTTCTTGCAAAATAGATTAAGTGGGGGGTACCATAGGTACCCAAATTTTCTTGGGTCCATAGAGGTTAGCAAGTAAAACGTTGGGGACCCATATTTCTCTCACATATTTTCTATAGTAAACAGATATATTTTGAGACATAAACACATTGTTTGGTCTTTTAATGAATTTTCTTCATGAAATGGTCCAGAATTTGAACTAACTATGAACTGTACAGATTTGGAACTAATTTAGTTTTAATAATCCTTCTCTATCCTTGTAGATATCCTAGAATATTTGTGTATTTTGGAGCAATCTTTTTTCCTAGTAACTGAGTCAAGGTATCTCTAGATGCTGTAAACATCTCATGATCACTATTTAATTGCTCGTTTGATAATTTGAGTTCAGTATTTTCTTTTAACATTTGAGCACATTTTTCTTTCTCAATATCCAGATCTTACTTATAATTTTCATTTAGAACATGTTTCCTTTTCAATAATTAATATTTATCCTTGAGTTCATTAAAGGAATCCTCAATCATTCCAAAATATTCAAATACTTCATCCTTAATCATATTTTCGCAATTGTTTGATTCACTTTCATTCTCAGGATAGTAATCATTATGTACGGGAGAACAGGGTGTTACCTTGGATGTTTCTGTCATGAAACATAGGTTTTCACGTTTGTTCTTATCACTATCAGAAGTGTCAAATCCATTTTTGAAATCCGTTGAGGCACTCCAGGTGGACTTCATTTATTTCATAGACCTTATATCCTTATTTTCATAATTTTTCTTGTATTTCATCTTTGGGAAATCCTCCTTGACATGTCCTTTCCTTTTTCATTCATAACAAATTATCACCTCTGATTTATCATTTCATTTCATGTCCTTTTCCAAATTTCCCTTATTTTCATACTTGCCTTTGTAACTGGTCTTTTTGAAGAATTTTTTTTCCTATAGAATTTCTTAAATCATCTAGCCCAATGGGCCATTTTTTCATCACTATGTAAAGAAACTTCATCACTACTTGAGCTTTCAGCACAAGCTTGACATTTCTGTATATCCTTACCTTTAGATGCAATTGTCTTGAAATATATAGAATTTAATTTTGGTTCATCCTCATCTTGATTTATCTTCAATTATTTTTTATACGTCATTAATTTTCCAAACAATTCCTTCACTAGAATTTTATAAATATCGCACGATTATCTGATAGACACAGATGTTCCACCTCATCTTTCTGGTAAGAATTGTAGAATCTGCATGATCTGCAATTTGGCAGTCACTTCTCTTCCTAAAAAAATCATGGTATTCCCAATTTAATTGAACCTTAGATACATATAATAAATTGACTTATCATTATTCATTACAAAGTTATCGTATTCGATAGAATAAGAATTAAATCTCATTTCTTTAACATTAGATGTTCTTTCATGTGATACAATGAGAGTATCCAAAATTTTGTGTGCATTTTTACAAGCAGAAATAATATTAAATTATTCATATCCTAGTGAATAGTATAGAGCATTAATTTATTTATAATTATTGTTATAGGTAGATTTGGTAGGTTCATTCCATGTGCTTCTAGCAGTTTCAGGTATTTCATATTTACTTTCAATAACAATCCAAATTTTAAATCTCATACTTTCTAGATGTATTTTAATTTTAATATTACAATGAGTATAGTTAGTTTCACTAAATAAAGGTTGTATTTTGGTAGTATGTCCTTCAAATATATTTTCTATGATAAATTTTGTAAATTAATTTCAAAGAGAAAAAAATTTAGAAATAACAAAAATTTGAAGATCTTTGAAACACAACTATAATCACAGTTGACATGATTTAAAAACAAACAGTAACATTCAACCATCCTCTAATATAAAATGTTGTTCAGGGTAGATGACTCAAGAGGGAGGTGAATTGAGTATCTATAAAAGTTTACTTTAAAAAGGTTTCTCTACAAAATTATATCCCCTTGTAAAAATAAACACAAAGTCAGTTTTTCATGAATTTATAAAAGTCATGAAGGTTCAATTTGGTTCTCAGAAGATTGATTAGTTATAATTTTTACCAATATTAAGATTAGTAAAACTTTTGAAACTAACCTACTGATTCAAAATAGATGTAAACACTTGGTAAACTAGCTATCAATGTTTAGTTTATATTAATGCAGGAAATCCTTACCACATAAGAAATATAAGATAAACAGAACAGCAAATAAAACATAAGGTTTAGTCTCAAGATCCACTTAGTATGAATCTCTCTGCACGTGCATGTACCTCGTACTGTCTACGAATAGTCATACAGACAACATTAAATAATGTCAGACACATTAATTTGTCTAAATATGACCATTAAAAATAAATTTTAATTAATAAAATCAAAGCAGTTATTTATGACTATCGGTGATTCATCTTCATTCTGTTATCTTCGGTTTGGTAACATTGGTCTGGCAACTTTGGTGTGTTGACTTCGGTCTATCAATCATTGGTTTGTCAATCATCGGTTTGTCAATCTTCATTTTTTCAACTTCGTTGTGTTGACTTTAGTCTATCAATCTTTGGTTTGTCAATCTTTAGTTTTTCAATCTTCAGTTTTTCAATCGTCGGTTTGTTAATCTTCAGTGTATCCATCTTTGGTTTTTCAACATCGCTGTGTTGACTTCGGTTTGTCAATCATTGGTTCTTCAACTATGGTGTGTCGAATTCGATTTATCAATCTTTGGTTTTTCAATATTCGGTTTTTCAATATTTGGTTTTTCAACATCGATGTGTTGAACTTCAGTCTTACACAAATCATTACAAGACTAAGAGTTATCCAAAAATACATGTAAAAATACACTAGTGAACATAATGATTCATGAATAGTTTATTGACTTATTTAAGTATATTGTTATGGATGAAAAATTTGATTTACTTAGAGATATTAAATGGCATGATAATTTGTATATTGACGTTATTTGGGATTATGAAAAATAAAAAATCATAGAGGGTCCAATATCTCCAAAACCATTTTAAATAAATACCCTATATAATTGGGTATTCAGACACATATAATGAATTTAATTTTCATAGGGAGTTCAAAGTCAGGCTTGCACCAAATGATGATTATAGTTTGATTCGGTATGTGAAATTTGAATTCCATATCACATTAATTAATATGGTCTCTATATAGATAGAGAGAATAAATACCCAAAATAACATAAAATTACACTAATGTGCAAATAATAAGATTTATATGATTCAAATTCCCAAAAACATTTGTCAAAGAGGAGTTGTTGACTTGGGTTACAATCATTATAGAACTATGAATTTTCAAATATAATTTGATATATATCCACTGGATTAATGAATAAATTATCTTCAATAAATTTCAAGATATAAATTAATTCATTGAACTAAGATTGAATAAAATGTTTTCAATAATGATTATAACTATTGCCACCAAAAATTTATCATTCTATATTCATTCCCTTAACAAATCCAAAATGGTTTATGTACATTTTGAAAAATAATTTCTAGAGTAAGAAATCATTGATAAGGGAAATGAGTACTAATATTATATAAATGGAAAATCCTAAATTTCAACCTATGGAATTATAAGTTCATTCTATGTTTGTTTTGTTTCATCATAGATTATTTAAGGTTATACCCTCTTATTATTCATACCCTTATCCCAAAAAATAACTAAATTTTTATCTGATTCCATTCGGGACACCCCAACACATCATATATATATATTAGATCATTTAAAAATTATATACATTACATATAATAATACATAACCTATAAATTTAATGTATTTTTAAATAATAAATATAAGAAAATTATTTTAAAATATATTTAATATACCCCATAAATATTCTTCTCACATGATACACTTCTATACATATCATACATAATATTATTCTTTTTAACCTAGGAAAATGAAATGTGAAAATGGGTTAGCTTAGCTACACTGTAAGGGTTAACATGGTACAAAACCAAAAAAGATCCTATGTTTCTATAATATGAGTGTCTATATATGAGAACATAATAAAGGTTTGTAGATATAACATTACAGAATCATACCATAAAAAATAATGATCATAAATCATGAGTAATGGAATAAATATTTGGGAATGACATAAGATATGAATAATAGGAGTATTGAAACATGGGAAAATAATAATGATCCCTAAAATAATTACATATTCATAAGAATATGGCATATAAATGATCATATTAAATCATTTATTATGTTTATTCTTGCTAAAAATATCATAATGATATACTGGGAATATTCAAATAGTGTATTTGGCTCACTCCACATTCCCATAAACATAATGAAATGAATCTCATAGTTGGTTGGTTTCACTCCCCAGTCCCATACATGTAATATCATTAGATATAAATATTTAAATATGTCATTAGAGACCTATAATAGACAAAACCATCACATAGTGACAATTTATACATATATATCCCATATAAACATAGAAAAATTCTTAATTCTAGTATATATGAATTTATCAATGAAAAAAACTACATTTCATGAAGATTTACATAGGGAATAGTTATAAATAATCCATAGATAGAAGGTGGAAGTTAACAATTGATCAAATCTCTTATGAAGAAAAATAAATGTTAAAGGATATTTAAATAGATGAATAACATTGTATTAGATTATTATAAAATTTCTTTGAGGAAAAAGAACAAATACTCTTTTCATTTTTTATAAATTTTATTTTAAAGGAAAATTATTTATAAAATACTAGGAATAGAAATAAATTTTGAAACCCATGAAATATTTTAGATTAATATTCATAAAAAACTAAAGATAATAGTAATAAAATTAGATCATGTGGAAAATGTATGAAAATGTATTCCCTTCATGCTTTTTTATAGAAGGTCAATGTTTAGAGAAAATGACCATGAAAAATGTAAAAGAAATATTCATTTCAGAAATAATTTTATTTTAATAGAAAAATTACTTAATAAATAAAATAATTATGGAAAATGATAAATATAAAATAACATAGTGAATATATAAATAGGGGACAATGTACCCTAATCGAATGAAGTGACAAAGTCTGTTCTACATACCAGAATAATTTTTGTTCAATTATAGACCAAAGGGATGTGAAATATTAAGAATATATGTAAACCTAGAAATTAATAAATTATAAGAAAATAGATTAGTTTTTTATATAAATAATATAAAATTTCCCTAAATATGAAATTAAACATAGTTTGTCTCAATTTCATAGTGAGATTGGAAAATAAAAACTTTTATTTACTATAGACTTCTATAAAGAAACATTAAAATATTATATAAAAGACAACAATACCACATTGAAATTATAAATAAATTTATTCATATCTATTACCTTTTATACTCTTTAATTTTAATTATTTATTACATGTATTTTAGTTATTTATTGTTTATTTTCATTATATGATGTTTTTAATTTTTTTATTTCGTAAAAGTTTCATAATAGCTATACTTTTCCTGATGATTTAATAAAAATTAAAAATTTAAAATATTATTCCTTTTAGACGAATTTTTATTTTCCAATTATTTTTTATGTACTATGTTCGTTTAATGGAATGCGTGGATATTGTTTTTTGGAATGGAATCAATACAGGCATGTTCTTGGTAATTTACCAATACAGGAAAATTACATTATAATGAAAATTAATTTATCTATGTCACACATACATAAACATATTCTTGAAATAAATATTCTCGTATTATCATATATTACAAATAATAACATCCTGACACTTATTCATGATGAAACTTGTAATTCTAGTATTGTATCATTATTTTACGTGGATAAACTGGCCCCAAAAAGAACATGTTATACAAGTGAATGAGTAAGTGTTTAGGATTATATAATATTAGAATAATTTTATTAAAATAATAAAAATATAAAGCTAAAATTATAATTTTTATACTAATATTTATATGTATTTTATTTTATAAGTTGTTTGAAGAAATTAGAGAACATAGATACTTATTTTGATGAATTCTCTCTTTCTCAACATGGGTTCCTTTATTGTGAATGATTTAAGATACTTTTATGGAACTAAAATCTATCCTATATCAAATATGGATTTTTGAGAAAAAAGGGTTTTGGTATTCAGTAGATATTTTACATTAATTTGTGATTTTGGATGGGTATTGTAGGGCTCCATTTATAGGTAATATTTTTATTATCATTTCTTCAAATATTATTTATTAATTTATATGATTTTAATTTTGAAAGGAAACTAGAATTAAAGTGAAATAATAATGGATATTATTGATGAATTTCCTCATATAATCAATTTCGGGAAGCGTTTTCCTACTATTTTTTAGTCATTACCACTTTTTTTAACCATGTTTACCTCCTTTTACAATTATGGTGGTAGCTTTACATGAGTGACTTATTAATATGCCTAAAAAGTAAAATTAACATTATTAAATAATTTATACACAATAATTATGATTTTATATTCTATTTAATATAAAATAATTTCTAAATATTATAAATTTAAATTTTAAATAGAAGCATAAAATATATATATAAACGTGTTTTATAAAAAAATGACATTTTAAACATTAATTATTTCTAATAATATTTCATATCAATTATTAATTCAATGTGTTTCACGCTATTTTTTTGTAAACAGAAACATTTTATTAGTATAATCCACTAAATTATATCAAGTTAGTTTACTAAGATAATATTAAACAACACTTAAAAAATAAATCTCTTAAAATTATCCCATTAATGCTTTTATTCACTACCCATTAAAATAAATTATTTATCTTATATACATTCAACTAAATCAATCCATTAGCATTATAATATTTCATAGAATTTTAAAAAAATATTGTAATTATTTTTTTATAATAATAATAATAATATATAATTAAATATATATATATATAATAAAAAATATATAAATTATTATTATTCTATTACAAAAATTATTTATTATTTTTGAATTATATTAATTTTAATTTTCTATTAAAAATTACATAACATCAATGTATCTTCTGCGAATAGATATATACAAAACAAATATATCGAATGACCATATGTTCAATTATCATATGTATAATGGTCATATGTCAAACAGTCATATATATATATATATTATAATAATATTACAATCCTAAATATATCATTATAAACATCACTAGAATAATTTATCCTTCTCATTTAATATATTCTCAAAATTTAGATTTTTCATTCTAATGTATTTCATTTATGTAAATTTATAATCGTAGGTATGAACTTCAATGAAAACCATGAAGATGAGTATTTCATATTCTCAGACATTTTATAAATATGTGGTTTTATTCCTCGTATAGTTTTCTTAATGGTTTTTCATATTGTATGATTCAGATTTATTAATATTTTTCTTAAATTATATTATATTTTCTCAAAACAAATATATTGGTTCTTTATAGTTAAGGGTTATATGTATTATAATCTATTGAACACATATTATTTATTTAATGGTAAATGCATTCTAAAATCCTAGGACGTTTTATACCTCCACCTTCTATATAACTCTCACATCATTAAGGTATAGTTTCAAAAAAAATATGATTCCTTGTTTATTCCTAATAAATATAATTTCATATCTTAATTCAATGATTTCAATGTTTTTTATTTATAACTATATCTCTAAAAATGATTCTAGGTGATCAAGAATGTATATATTCTCTCACAATGGATTCTTATCCTCAAATCAGATGTGAAATTGGTATATTCAATTATATTATTCCACCATTGTTGATCATCCCTTTCTTCTAACATTAATTAAATCCTTCACATTTTTTGGACTATATCTATAGTAAAAAGTCTCTTTTATAGGTGTGGTGTTGATCCTTCATGTTCATGTAACTTTAGTAGTCATGAAAATACTATGAGGCTACATATTATGGTATAGAAATTTCAAATTGTTCCCTATAAATACACTGGAATTCACATTTAATAGGAAAGATACAAAATAATTTGAAAAAAATATAGATTCAACTTAAAATATTTCTATTATTCTATGAGGAATCACATCACATAATGATAACTACCTTTTCATGGGCATTCAAAGAAACCCCCTTTGGTAAAACATTTACTTCAACACTAAAGAGGAGGAAAGGAGCATCATCGAATATTTCTCAATAATAATCCTCCCATATAAGACCATTTTAAGAGACACCCACATATATCCTTCAAAAAGGACTTCCATGAGATTCCATTATGGAGGGCCACTAAAATAAAATCCATCACATGACAAAAATGTATGATCTAAATTTAGTGAACCAGATAAAATCTACTTTTACGTTAAAATTACATTCATAGATATATGTGTATGCCCTTTCCCAATGGTCCCCAACCATGAAATATATGACCTATAGTGGTTTATTTCATGATGGATCCCTATTACCTGTAATCAGGCGTCCATTAAGTATATTCTTCCACCCTGTTCATCTACCTATGGTAAATTGATCCACATGAGCTTACTTAGTTCTATTATATAGTGTTAAAAATATATAAATTCCATTCTACAAAGGCCCCTTCTATGATCATTGGAGACACATAAATAGTTTTTTTACATCAGAGTTCCCCCATTGGATCATGTATTCCTTTGGTAATAGGTCTTCCCAGAGAACTTATCTCTAACTAATAAGTCCCTTGTCATGTTTAAAATAATATAATCCTACGATAATGAGAGTGTAAATTTTTATTATACCAAATGACCTCCCATTGATCATTGTGGAGCTCCTAAATACCCATGGGTTTATTTTTCCTCCCTCATCTACTCAATGAGTAAGGCATATATATATATATTCATATGATTTAGTGACATCCCTAAAACAAAGATTCAACTAATTTATTTACTTGTTTTAATAGTCACCGTACTCAAACAAAGTGGAATCATGGTAATATACCTTCCCTTGAGTCATCATTGAGCTTGAAATACAAACTTCCACCCATGTGTAATCCCCAGCTCTACCTCACTAGGTCATATTTCATGTATTACAAAGCTTTTTTCCCTGTCCAGTTACCAATATATGAGAGTACGAAATCCACATATGGTCCTCCTATTATGGGTAATCCCCTAATACATCCTCATTACTTATATCATTTATATGGTCAATTAATGAGTCATCTGTTTATGGTACACCCATGAATAAGTCCTAACTCTTCCTCACTTGTCCATATTCCACATGTGTCCAACCATAATTCCATATCTAGTAACTCATAAATAGGAGATAGATATCTACTTATGGGCCTCATGTTACGGTTTAATCACAAATCATAGGATTTTTGAAAATTATTACAAATGAAACCATGTCCTTAAAAATATATATTCTCTATAAATCCATTTATTCAATGGGTTATATTCTTAGTGAAACCATATCCTAATTGGTCTATATTTTAATTGAAAATATATCCCAATTGTGAATATTTCCCAATAAACCATTCCTTTATCAAAGAATATTCATTATAAACCCATATCTCCACTGGTACATATTCACTGTGAAACAAATATCCTCTCTAGTCAATATTCCCCGTGAAACCATATCCTCACTTGGTCATAATGCCAATGAAACCCATCCTCATTGGATTATATTCCCCAAGAAACCCATCCCCATCTGGTAACATTTCACATAAATCAAAAAACACCCTCATGTATAGTTATTAGTATGTATGATGAACCAAAAATGGCCTTCAATTGTATATTTCCCACATTATCCATTGAAAAGAACCATTTTGTTGGACATCCATACCACATGAAATTAATCTAGATGGATCAATCCAGCCACATGACATAGACCAATGCAACCAAAACTAAATATGATTCGATTAATGTTAACCGGAATTTGTAGAGAACCTCTTGGGCGTTGAATTAAAAAACCCATAAGACCAATGTGGAAAACTCTAAAGTTACATTCAATTAGTAATGGATTAATGACTATAAAAGGAACAGCATTTTCCTTTGTCACAAGAAAATAAAAGGAATTTCATGTCCTATTAACTAGCACCAAACTATATGATTTCTGATTCCCTTCATAGGAAAACATGGAAAGTCCCTCTAAAAAACCTGGTCTCAGCTCCACAGTACCCATAACCTTCATGGATAGTGATTAATTATAGTAAAACCAGTTTTTCGGCTATAAAAACATGGTATAATTATCAAATAACTATTAAATTTAATTAGAGGGATATGGGGGCTCGAGTGAGGGTTTATGAAATGGCGGATCCCATTCTATGATGGTGATGGTAGATGTGTTGGTCCCTCCCTCTATAGTGGGGGAGGGACATCTCTCTTACTTCTAGGTAGCTAAATCTAGCTACATATTCATTGTTTCGACCTTGAATACCATCCCCCTTTAACTTAAATCTCTCTTATCCCTAACATCCCAGATATATTCGATATATTTCCTCAACAATGTATCTCTCTATCAATGTTCAATGAGGATTGGGATCTTCTGAATCTTACATTGGTTGATTAGTTAATGAAGATTTTCCCTTTAGTGGATTCTTTTGATAGGTTAATTTGTGGACCTTGTGGTTTATAGGAATGAGATAAGGTGTGAAAAATTGATAATATGAATATGATGATTCATTTTTCATCAAAGTAATACATGGTAAAGGCATGGTCCAATACCCCCTTCAGCTACAAATGATCCCGATTCTAACTTTTATAGAGTACTTATGACTTCCATACAAAGCGTAACACCCTAATAGTAGTAATTTTGGTGAGTTTCTATGAACATCCATTACCATTTAAAAATTTAATTATTATGAAAATACTAGTGAATAAAGTTGGTAAATTTTAATGAAGATGAAACATCACACATTTTTTAAATTATATTCCACACATCATTAATAGAAAATATGAAAAATTCTCATTCCGATTATGAAATGTTTCAAAAGAATATTAATGTTGTGAATGGTTGGAAATTTGAAGACTTTTTATATGAAGATGGAATTTTGAAATTTGTAATGTAGAGTTACTTTCCCCCTATATCCATGTTAAAAGTGGAATTATTTAATTATTTTCATATATATTTAATATATATATACAACCAAGTAGCACCAAGATTTATATGTATCTGAAGGAACATTATTTTCTGAAATAATTGAAGTGTGAAATTACTACAAATGTGTCAAGATGATTGGTTTGATAATAATTGAAGGGTAGTACACAATATCCTATGTGATGTATGCAACCTCTATCTACTTTTACATGTAAATGTGATGACATTAAAATAGAATCTTTCACTAGATTACCAAAGACTCTAAAAAATAATGGTTTTATATGGGTTATTATTTATCTATTTAGATAATATGAACATTTTCTCTCTATGAGATATTATTTTCCACTAGGGAACCATGAATTACTATATATTAATATCTTTATAAGGATTAAATATTCAACTCATTAAATTTTTTTTATTGGGATCCATAATTTACACTGTAATTATAGAAAAATATTCATAAGGATATTGATACTAATATTTATTTGGGTGTCATTTATCACCATCAAACTAATGTGAAATCAGAAATTACATTCCAAACAATAGAAGACATTTTTATGTCATGTTCACTTGAATTTAATGGTATTTGGAATCATTATGTACCTTATATAGAATAATCATAAAACAATAGATTTCATTGAATAATTCAAATGGCATTGTGTGAAGTGTTATATGGAAAGAGATGTCATACTCCAACTTTTTGGGATGTAGTTGTTGAAAGGAATATTTTATGCCAATAACTTGTGGAGGAAACAGCAGAAATGGTATACACTACTAACACCCATGTCAACTAAAATAAAATTTGTAAAAGGATATATTCCAACAAATGATGGACATTTTCGTAACTTGAACTAGGATAAAATAATTTATTAATGGGATCTCTATGGAAGGATGTTATAAGATTTAATTAAAATTTCAAAATGAGCCCCATGTATATCATGCATTTTGAAATCATTGAATGAGTTTCATATGTGTCTTAGCATTTGGGAAATCCACTAATCCTATCTAAAGTAAACATGTGCTCTATATCTTTTTATTAAGCAAGTACATGCTAGACCTGAAGCGTGTTCCAACTACTGAAGAAATAGAACTGGGTCCTGATTTATAATATTTTGAAGAGAACTATAATATTTTAGAAACAATAGAATAATTTTTGAAGAATTAAGTGACTCGGAAGGTAAAATTGCATTACAAAAATCATAATATAGAATTGGTGATGTGGAAACCTAATAAATTGTTATTAATAACTAAACAAATATATTTATGATGTGACATTATGGAAATTTATAGGATGATGTTTTTGGCTAGAACAATGTAACACCTCATGATTTTACTATATGTCTCTTTTTATATAAATTTTATCTCTTCCATAGCTTGTGTCCCGCACAACACTAAATTCATAAAAAACTATGATCTATTATTATGTAACTGTTATAACGTATAGATTAAATTAGAGGGTATAAATAGAGAAAAGTAAATATTTTAAAATATATGTTTTATATGCTAATATAATAAGTTCGTTGGTTATCAATGGATTAGAAATAAAAATAAAAATAAAGAAATGTTTTTTCATAAACTATTTTTCTGAATATGATATATTTATATCATAATAAATTGAATTAGTCACTATTGGTGAATTATATTATTGATATTTATAAATAATATATTCAATATAACGATTTAAAATACTTATAATATTGTTTTATGCATTGGATACAAATAAATCTAGTTTTATTCATAAAAACAAAATTTTCTAAATTGTAGTTGTTATCATATTTTGGGCACTTATTATAAAATGAATTTATGCTACTAATAGGTAGTTAATTGGATTAAATGGATTCCAAATTAGTAATAAGGGAGATCAAATTCAATGAATATGTCCCTTTTATTTTTATACAATAAAATAGTAACCATGGTAAATTTTACCACCTTAATAAATGCTAAATCCAAATAATATAGGTTAAAACTAAAGGATAAGGTCTTAATTTTTTATTCAAATCCTTACAAAATGAAGGTAATTTTTCCTATAATCCTTTGGCTCAAAACATTTTTTTAAATAGATAGTTTCTTCTAAAAATTACTAATAAATTAATTAAATAAAATATCGTTACAAAATTTCACTCCCTTTTTTTTAATATCTTTTATGTGACCACATAGGGGAAAAGAAAATATGAATAAAAAATTATATTTTTAGATTAGTGGATTACTTTTTTTATACAAATATATTTTCAAATTTTATAAATTATATAATTTTATTAAATTCAAATTCAATTATAATACATTATTAGTTTAATTAATTGAAAAATAAAGTAAAATAAAATAGAATTAATAATTTAGATTATGTATTGAATGATTAAATGTGTCTAATAAATTTAATATATCTATATAAAATACTATTGATTTTTTTAATAATTGTATTAAAATGATATCGTTTTCTTGATGTATTTTATGTCAAATTAAATAAATAATGTCAAAATTGATAAAAAAAATATATTTTTTCAATTTATATTTTATTAAATTTTTTAAAAACATAAAATTAAAAAGTAAGACAAGTGAAATATGATATGGTATAAAATTTAATTACTTGTCCATTTTTGGGACAATTTAAACCATATAAGTAAAAATATTATAAATCATTAATATTAAAAAAGTTGTTATCATAATTGATATTAAAATTGATTATCTAATTGTTAATCAAAATTATAAGTTTTAAAATGACACTACAAATTGAATTAGTTATATTGGGTGATAGTATTACAACCATAACCTACCTTATTTTCAAATACTATTATATTTGGAGGAATTTTTCATGATAATTAATTTTTTATAATTTATTCTTTTGAGAAATTCCAAAAGTGCCACTCACCGTGACGGTGGGACTTGTCATGGTGGCACCATGACGGTGGCACTGTGCCCTCACCCCGTCCTTCATTCTTTTTTCCAATTCTGCTCCTGTAATGTAATTATTGATGTAAATTAAATTTAATACCTTTTTTAAAGCCATCTATATCCCATAATTAATACCTAAAAATCCTAATAAATCTCCCTAATGGGGGATATTAATTAACAACATAATATCATCGTGTGTAACTGCCCACCCACATGGGGAAACCAGATCCGACTTTCAAGTCGTTCAAAATTCCATATCCCATAACAACATGATCTCCTCTTTATATCTCACACTAGGGTTTCTTCCTCCCCCTTCTCCACTAGATTTCATTCTTCTTCCTCATACGCCTGGAGTCCCTCCATCCCGAGGCTTGTGGAGAGCTTGTACTAGAGTTTTCAACTCATCCTTGGAGTCCCTGACGCTCCTCCTATGTCAGTCATGCATCCCCTATTCCTGGCGCATGAAAAATAACTTCGATCCTTGATCAACCAAGTAGGTATTTTCCTTCGTCTCTCTTTCCTGTGTATCATGTGGGGTGGTTATGATACTATTTATATGGTAATGGATGAAACCAAACCTTAATTAAGATAACAAACGAACATTAAAGATTGAGGGGAGGGGTGTGATCGATGTGCTGTTGTTCTGTTTTCTTCTCATTTATTAATTTTGTAAATTGTACGGGCCTATGCCCACTGAAAATCATGGTTGTTGGTTGGATTTCTATACGCACTAATGAACCCTTTTCTTCTGTGGTGATCTAGTAAGTGTAACATGGGAATTTTTTAAACAATTAAACTCGCTTGGTTAAATGGATGGACAGTAAGCATAAACCCTTGTGTGATCACCCCGATCAACCAACAGAGGGAAGAAAACTAATGAATGATGTGCTGGAACCTGGATGTATCCCTACTTTGTTTTGGTATTGGGCGTGTTTTCCTTCTAGTTTCTTACGTGGTGATATGGGTGAGGATGGGATTCTCTATTGTGGTACAGTTGTTGGTTGTGAATCTGAAGCTCTGGGATCATGCAAGGCCATACTAGCTCGAGCACTGGGATAGTTGCAGTTGCTGTTTTTATTTCTTTTGGTACTTTACCCTTGTAGTCACCTTTCACTTTGTGGCGTTCACTTTTGTATCATGAATATGGTAATGTTTTTTTTGGATTTACTTGTACCCTCAGTTTTGGTATTGTTGGGTTCTGCTATATTATCTTCTGGTCTTATTAAAAAAAAGGGTAATGCCTTCCATCTTGTGTGTTATTATTTACCCATGGTGCTGGTCACCACTCTAGGGCCTATTGAAGGTGGGTCTTGTGAGGTCATTATCTCTCCTTCAACTTGAGTAAGGAAGGGTCTGGAAATCTATTGTCCCTTCCCTCATCATGGTGAAGGCGGGTCATGACAGAATGGTATTGGAGGAGAGATTGAGAGACAGGATTGAGTCTAGAGTTAGTCACAGTGAGGATTGCATGGGATGGTAGGGAAACAATGTCGGGTGATCTTGTTGTGTAGAATATTCCATGGAAGACCGGCTAGGACATGGTATTCAAAGGCCCCCCGTGATCTGATGTAAGGACTCTGGACCTAACGAATGACCAAGTAAGGATACAATGATTGTAGGGTAGAGACCCTTGGGAAGGTAAATGAATCATAATGACTTATGTTATTGTGTTTCATGGGTATTTTGGGGATTTAAATTGAATAAGAAGTCTAAGAATGATTTAAGAACAATATTCTGCACTACTAAGACTTAGGAATTCCTTGTTTACCTTGCCGTTATGGCACCTAGGAGATGACCATGAGTAGTGTGGGCGATCGAGGACCAGGAGGTTGACTCAGCCGATCGGTAGAGGATGGACAGAGATGAAGAGGACGATCAGTGGCAGAATATGCTTCGTGCCTTTTATCTCAGACCCCTGGGATGTAGGAGGGTAGCATCTCAGATGTAGAGAAAGAGAACTAGCTAGAGGAGCTGGTGATAGCCTTTAGATTGATCCAGGATCCGATAGATTACTGGGCTCCTTTGGCTGTGAGACAGATGTAGGGGGTGATGCATCAGTGGTGGATGCTTTATCGTGGAGAGAAGAGGGAGGATGAGGTGACGTGGACAGACATCGAGAGGGAGTTCCGGGTGGAATTCATTTCTTCCACAATGAAGGCTGAAAGGAGGCAGGATCTACTCTCCCTACAAGAGGGGAGCATGTCTCTAAGACAGTTGGGGATCAAATTTAATGATCTCCTCTGCTTTTCTCTGGACCTCTTTCTAGATGAGGAGTCTCGGGTGATACATTTGGAGGAGGCGCTTCAAACTTCTCTCTAGTATGTTGTTACTCCCTCACTCTAGCAACATACATGGAGGTATAGAGGAAGGATGATGTGGTGGAGAGGATGAACACATCTGGAGGTGTATCATGAGAGGGAATTCGGTTGGGTTCAGAGAAGGGGAAGGTCGTTAGCAGCAAGCCTCCATCATCAGGGCCCTCTAGGTTCCGACCAGCAGGGAGCAGGCGTCAGCAATTCCAGTTCTGATCTCTTAGCCCTCGCCCTTTCTCTTTGGGCCCAGGGCTGAGATGCTTAATTTGTGGA
Organism: Viscum album; assembly: GCA_963277665.1. Classification (NCBI taxonomy): domain Eukaryota; kingdom Viridiplantae; phylum Streptophyta; class Magnoliopsida; order Santalales; family Viscaceae; genus Viscum; species Viscum album. Next base: position 1,716,643,696 of record OY728153.1, read on the forward strand.
AGCCATGGGCACCTTCGGAATCATTTCCCAGACAATGTACAGTACGTTGGTGACGGGCAGGTTCAGCACCCACCCCAACAGTAGTAGGGGAAATGAGATCCCACTCCTCTGAGGTCAGACATCATAGGAGGAGGCCGACCTCAGGGCGCTCTTCAAGGACCTCGACCAGGGAATGGTTGGGGAGGTGGCTGATAGATGAGAGGCAGAGGATTTGGGTGTGGGCAGTTGTACACCGCAGAGGTTGCAGTTCTAGCAGGTCTAGAGGTCATTCGTGGTATGATCATCTTGTTTAGTACTCTTTCCTATGCCATGTTCGATACAGGAGCTTCACAATCCTTTGATGCACCCAGTCTAGCCGGTTCTCTGGGATTAGACTCTTAGATACTTCTGTTGCCCCTGGTTTTGAGTACACCAGTCGGAGGTCAGATCGACTTTTTTTATGTTTACCGAGGGTGCAGGCTAATGATAGTGCCACATCAGTCTATCAGAGATCTTATACTATTGCAGATGAAACCATATGATGCCATCCTAGGAATTGATTTGTTGTTCTCCGTATGTGTCATCATTAAATAATTCTGAGGAAGGGTTGTGTTTTCAGATTTGGGCAGTTGATGTGTAACTTTCATCTGCGAGCAGGGTGGCCAGAAAAGCAGCAGGTGAGAGGAAACCCTCCATTCCTTGTTAGCTGAGCTATTAGTGGAATCGGTGGATGCAGATATGGTGTAAGTCACATGGGTCATCCGTGAGTTTATGGACGTCTTCCTTGATGATGTGGCAACTCTACCCCCTCAATGTGATGTTGAGATAGGAATAGACTTGCAACCTGGCGCCCGTCTGATTTCGATGGCCCCATACCGGATGGCACCTTCTGAGTTACGAGAGTTGTGGATTCATATTGATGATTTGATGAAGAAGGGATTTGTTTTACCAAGTGTGTCACCTTGGGGCACTCTAGTCTTGTTCTAAAATAAGGTAGGTGGTGGTCTCAGGCTGTGCATAGACTACAGGAGGCTTTATCGGGTGATGGTTAAGAATCACTACCCCCTTCCAATGATATATGATCTCTTTGACAATTTTAAGGGGGCATGCTAGTTCTCTAAGATCGATATTCAGTCTGGATATCACCATTTGAGGGTGAAGGTGGGTGACATCACGAAGGTGGCCTTCAGATGTAGATATGGGCACTTCGAGTTTGTGGTCATGCCATTTGGCGTTACGAACGCTCCAGCTGTGTTCATTGGACTCAAGAACTCCGCCTTTCGGGAATACCTGGATCAGTTTGTAGTCTTGATTATTGATGACATCCTGATCTACTAAAGATCAGAAGAAGATCATGACGAGCACCTTAGAATGGTTTTATAAGTCCTCTGACAGCACCAACTCTATGGGAAGTTGTCCAAGTACAAATTTTGGACACGATAAGTGCACTTCCATGGGCACGAGGTGTCCGAGCAGGGAATATAATTGGACCCGTCAAAGGTCGAGGTATTTGTTTCTTGGGTATCTCCCAAGAACGTGGTAGAGGTTCGAAGTTTCCTTGGGCTGGAAGGTTACTAGCGGAGGTTTTTCCACAACTTCTGTTGAGTTGCAGTACCTTTGACGGCTTTGACCAAAAAGGACCAGGCTTTTTTGTGGACTAGGCAGTGCGAGGCAGCCTTTAGCTATCTGAAGAAGAAGTTGGTTAGTGCCTCAGTGCAGATATTTCTAGAAGAAGGGGCAGCTTATGAGGTGTTCTGTGATGCATCAGGGCAAGGAATCAGATGTGTGTTGATGCAACAACAATGGGTGATATCTTATGGGTCTAGACAGTTATGTCTTCATGAGCTTAATTATGCCGCCCATTATCTGGATCTTGTGGAAGTCGTGTTCGCACTAAAGTTGTAGTGGAATTACCTCATCGGGGAGCGCTTTGTGGTCTTCAAGGATCACAAAAGATTGAATTATATCTTCTCCCAGTGGGACCTGAACTTACGGCATTGAATTTGGGTGGAGTTTCATTAGGACTACGACTTCTGGATTTCCTACACTTTAGGAAAAGGGAATGTAGTGGTCGATTCCTTGATAAAGAAGTCGTAGAATGATGCGGTTCGAGAGTCGGATGATGCTTGGAAGGAAATCGAGGAGTTGGTTGCCCTACACCTAGAAGTGAGGATGGATAGTGGTAGAGGTTTCCTGTACCAGATGACAGCGTAGCCTTCTCTCCTGCGGCAGGTGGAGGAGTCCTAGTGGGGAGACTCAGAAAGTGATGTGATACGTGACCAAGTAACCCAAGGTGATGCCTCAGAAGGGTGGATGGAGGATGGTCAGAACATGATGGTTTTCATAGGGAATATGTTTTTCCCAGATACGATGCGCTAGAGGGTTCTTGGTGACTTCTACAACTCACCCCTAGTGGTGCACCTGGGAGTTTCCATGATTTATTATGGACTGAGGAGACAGTTTTGGTGGCCCGGGGTAATGTGGGTGGTGGCAGAGTTTGTAGCCAAGTGCCTAGTGTGTTACCAGGTGAAGGCTGAACACCATGTTCTGAGTGGTCTATTGCAACCTTTAGATATCCCCAAGGGGAAGTGGGACAAAATCTTGATGGATTTCGTCACAGGTCTACCCAATGTTCAAGGAGGTTGCGGTGCTATCTGGGTAGTTTTGGACCAGTTGACGAATTAAGATCACTTTCTGAAAATCAAGGAGTCTGGTATAGTGGATTCCCTAGCACGGAGGTATGTGGGAGAGGTGGTGTGGTTTCATGGAGTTCTGAGGTCCATAGTCTCAGATATGGATGCACGGTTTACCTCACGAATCTGGAACGGATAGCAGCATGCTTTCGTCACCCAGCCACATCTTAGAAATTCTTTCCACCCCCAGACAGATAGACAGATGGAGCACACCATCTAGACAATGGAGGATATGCTACGATCATGCATTCTAGACTTTAGAGGATCATGGGTGTGGTACTTACCTCTGGTTGAGTTTACCTATAATAATATATATCACTATAACATTGACATGGATCCATTCAAATCTTTGTACGGGAGGCCGTGTCGCTCACCCGTGTGCTGGATAGAGGTCGGGGAGGCAGGTGTTCTTGTCATGGAGGTGGTGCAGAGCACGATAGAGAAGGTTCAGCTTATACGAGAGAGGATGGAGGCGGCTCAGGACTGGAAGAAGTCATATGTCGAAGCGAGGAGGAGAGCCTTGGAGTTTGAGCTTGGGGAACATGTGTTCTTGAAGGACTCCCCCAGGATTGGGTTGTGGAGGTTCGGCAGGGGATGTAAGCTTTCTCCCCGGTTCGTCGGAAACTTCGAGGTGTTGCGGAGGGTCGGTGAGGTGGCTTATCAACTGGCGCTTCCACCACAGCTACAAAGGGTGCACGATGTCTTCAATGTTTCCCAGCTTCATCAGTATCTGCACGACGATTCACACATCCTCAACTGGGGAGAGCTAGATATCGGGGATGATGCAACGTTTGTGGGGTGACCGGTGATGATTGAAGGTCGTGAAGTGAAGGTGCTACATGGATGAACCATTCACTTGGTTCGTGTGATATGGAGGCATGGTAGGCTTGAGGAGAGTACATGGTAAAGTGAACCACAGATACGTGCCTTCTACATAGAGTTGTTTTTATTTTTATCATGTTTTCTTCCATACCTATTTATGATGTAATGATTTACCTAGTTAACTATGAAATGTGTTTCAAATGCTTGAGAAGAGTCCTAAAATGTGGGGATGGGAGGACTTGATCCCTAGTTAAGATTCATTAAATTGGATGCGCCTAAACCCTTACAGGCGAGTCAGTGCCACCCAAAGAAGATAGTATCTTAACATGGAGGAGGGGAAACCCCTCACCCACATGACCATATGGTTTAAACATTTGTTTTTCATGGTTACATAGTGAGAGGAGTGGTATGATTGAGATTTTTTAGGAGATAGATGAGTAAGGGGGTGTTCTGTAGTAACAAAGAAGTCTACTCTTGAGAGGTATCTTTCGGGGTGGTTGTTCGGACCCCTCTCCTTTCTTCAGTTCTTGTTTTAATTCTCAAGGGTGAGAATAGTTTGAGAGGTATCTGATGTAATGGCCTGGAATTTCCTGTCCATTTACTTTGCCAAAATACAGCTCCACCAAAACATGGCACAGTGATGTTGGAACCTGTCATGGAGGCACCGTGATGGTGGCACCGATCACGGAGGCACCCTGATGGTGGCACTGGTCACAGTGGCACCATGACCGTGGCACCGTGTCCTCACCCAGTCATTTTTTCTTTTTTCCAGTTCCTCTCCCGCAACGTAATTATTGATGTAAATTAATTTTAGTACACTTTTTAATGCAATTTAAAGCCCAAAATTAATACATAAAAATCCCGAGAAACCTCCCCGATGGGGGATATTAAATAATAACTTAATATCATCATGTGTAACAGCCCACGCATGTGGGGAAACCACGTTCTGACTTTCAAGTCATTCAAAATTCCATATCACGTAACAACAGGATCTCTTCTTTATATCTCATGCTGGTGTTTCTTCCTCCCCCATCTCTGCTGTATTTTTTTCTACTTCCTCATGCTCCTAGAGTCACTCCTTCCCGAGGCTTGTGGAGTGCTTATGATGGAGTTTTCTTCTCATCCTTGGAGTCTCTGATGCTCCTCCCCTACAAATCGTGCATCCCATATTCCTGGCGCATGAAGAAGAAATTCAATCTTTGATCAACCAGGTAGGGATTTTCCTCCGTCTCTCCTTCCTGTGTATCATGTGGGGTGGGTATGCTACTAATTCTGTGGGAATGGATGTAACCAAGCCTTAATGAATTTAACAAACAGACGTTAATGAATGAGTGGGAGGGATGTGATCGATGTGTTGTTGTTCTGTTTTCTTCCCATCTATTATTTTTGTGAACAGTGTGGGCCTATGCCCACTGAAAATCATGGTGGTTGGTGGGATTTCTCTGCGCACTAATGAACCCTTATATTCTATTATGATTGATTAGTTGTAACATGGAAATTGGATAATCACTTAAACTCGGTTGGTTAAATGGATTACAGGAAAACATAATCCCTTGTGTGATCATCCCGATCAAGCAATAGAGGGATGAAAACTAATGAATGATGTTCTTGAACCTGAGTTTTCACTACTCTATTTTAGTAGTGGGCGTGTTTCTCTACTAGTTTCTTATGAGGTGATATGGGTGAGGATGGGATTCTCTATTGTGGTACTATTGTTGGTTGTGAATCTTAATTTGTGGGGTTTCTTTTCTTGTGACACGAATTGGGGAGGAATCCTATTGTGTTGGGAAATTTTTGGTTCATGGTTTGGGGATGTGGGACTGTATCTTAAGGCCTAATTTGGTTCCAATACTTGGAGGTATCTCACATTGACATATTTTGAGCTATGGTACTGTATATTAAGTCCTTCTTTGGTTCCAATACTTGGAGGGATCTCACTTTGATATCTTCCATGATGCGGATTTATAAGAGAATCGAGTATGAATGTTTAAATTGTTGTTTGGATGTAATTTTTTCCACATGTCTTGTGATTATACCTACTATTTTCCCAGTAGTACAGAACTTTTCTTAAATTGGATTACCCAAAAATGAAATCAAAAATGGAATGAACGGGGAATTTGTTCTGGGAATATGTTGTGACTCGGCTGTGAGAAGGGTGCTTCCTATGAACATTGACTAGGCTATTCATGCTTAGAGTGTCCTTAGAAACCCTAGGTTGGGATGAGTACTTGTTACCTATATATATATATATATATATATATATTTGTAGTTTATATGTTTCTTATTCATGCCCCACAGAATTTGAGAACAGAGTGCCAAACACCCCCATTCAATGGGGGAGGATGTTTTTCTCAACACTCTTATGAGTGGAAGGTTATTATCTCCTTTTCTGCTCCCTTTCCCGAATAGCCCAAGACTCTTCGGGTAGGCTGTGATGGCCTGAAATCCATTATTAGCCCAAGAATATTCGTGTAGGGTAGTTTTGGTGGTTGACCGAGGTGTTTGCGGGTAGGTTGTTTCCCAAGTATCTTTGGGATGAGGCATAGGTGTCTTCGGGCGAGACGGGATGGTTGTTTTGTCCTAGGTGTCTGCGGGGAGGATAGTTTTTGTGGGCCAGGTGTTTACGGGTTGGATAGTTATTGTGGCCCAGGTGTGTGTGGGCGGGGAGTGGCAGTGGGACTGCAGTGAGAATGGTTGGATTCGTTCGATGCATAGGATGACTTCAATAACCAATGGGAAAGTAGCTGGGGGTACCCAAATATCGATGTGCTACTACTATACATTACTTGACTTATGTTATATGGGGAGTGTGCCTTAGTGAGGCTTGGGTGGATAGTTTTCCTTGCTTGGTGCTTTGGTTGTATCTTTTCTCACAGGGAATTACAATTCCTCCATCCTTGTGCACGAGAGTCTTTGGTTTTCCCTACTAAGTATACTTGTATGCTCACCCTACGTATATAAACTGCTTTCAGGTTTCCAAGAGGACTTCAGGGGTCGTACAGGGTCGTACTAACTCGTGTATTGGGATAGTTGCAGTTACTATTTTTATTTCATTTGGTACTTTACCCTTTTATTCACCTTGCACCTTGGGTCATTTACTTTTTTTATCATTCATATGGCAATGGTTTCTTTGGATTTACTTTTACCCCTAGTTTTGGTGTTGTTGGGTTTTGCTATCTTATCTCCTGATCCTATAAAAAAACTGTAATGCCTTCCATCTTCTGTGTGATTCTATACCCTTGGAATTGGTTGCCACTCCGGGACCTATTGAAGGTGGGTCTCAAGGGTTCATTATCACTCCTTCAACTTGAGGAAGGAAGGGTCTGACAATCTGTTATCCCTTCCCTCATCTTGGTGAAGGCGGGTCGTGACAACCTCCTCCCACACATCTTTATACTACATTGAGCCATTTATCTCAAACACTGGCTTCCTAATTATCTTCTAAACATCCTTATATAGTGTTTTTGGGTATTCACGCCCTATAAGTCCAATATTATGTATCTTAAGAAAGTATCTAATGATGGTCTCTCGAATAATAGGTAGTTGTCTTACCCAACCACTTTTAATTTATTCCTTATTAGGCCTCTTATAAATTTGAGGGAGTAATCATAAAATAATAATCTAATTAGAAAATATATATGTGTGTGTGTGTGTGTTATTATTATTATTAAATAAACATTAACTACCACATCTCCCATAAAAAGGGTAGTGAAAGCATCCCTCATGTTGACGTATAGTTTATCGTCTTCACATAGTTATAGAATAAATTTTTCAATATAATATTCTCAAGAAGAGAATTATGATTGGTTAAATATTTATATATTACATTTATAACATGATTATACTTATTAAATAATAATATAACATCTTATTTTTTACCGTCAAAACTTTTGGAAAACAATCTCATCGCTCATGCGTACGTGTGGACAACCACCTCTGCGAAATGATGTGATTCAGTTTTCATTTCTATTTTACATTGATGGTAATAAGGATGGATTTTATTAATATATTTTATTTAAATAATATAATAATGATTATATAAATTATATTTATAATTTAACATTATTTTATTCCATCTTTATAAAAATGAAAATAGCGTTCATGCGTACCTATGGCCTACAATCACCACGAATGGTGTAATACATTTTTATATCTCTACCATTAATAGTCTAATTTTAATAAATATATAATTAATAAAAATTAAATTTATATAATTATTAAAATATATTGAATTATATAACCTTCCTAAATGTATAAATACCAAAAATATCAAACAAAAACAAGCATGAAAAAATTAAGTTCTTATTACCAAAAAACATTGATTTTTTACAAAGGATTCTAGAGAAATGGGTGATAAAATAATATAAGTATGCAATGAATGATATTATATATATATTATGGTTATGGAATATATGTATAATAAATTTATATTTGATATAAATGATTTTTTAACAGGAATGGAGGAAGTAGGACCTGAGGTAAGGGTTTATTTCCCAATCTCGTCCATATTCAGGATTATTTATACTTAAGTCTCTATTGGGGAATAATTTTTGTAATTATCCATATATTACATAAAATGGTATAAATAAATTTTTAAAAACACTCGAATTATTTTCTAATGTCATTTTTACCCATGATTTAATTTTTTAAAAACAGTTTGAAAAAATATTATCATCGTTTTCTGAAGAAGTTACATTTTGAATTTTCTAAAAAACATAGTAAATGATTATTTATTTTAACATATAAGACATGAACATATTTTATTGAATTAAATAATAATTTTATATTGGAATATTCCTCTTAAATTTTACATGTTTATTTAAAAATTAAATGTTTTCCATTGTAATTATTCTATTTTTTAAAAATATGTGATTTTCTTATTTAAAAGGTCATTTTCCTTTACACTTTTTTTAAACAAATGTTTTATGGTATTTATATTAATAATTAATAATGATACTCATTTTACTTATCCTAAATTTTGGAATGTTATGAGGATTCCATCCTCTATACTTATCTATAATGTTTATAATTATTTTGACTGGGTGTGTTCTATTTTGATACCATTCGCCGCATTACTTTGGATGGTTTATGATTATGTTTATTGATTTGGAAAATTATTAAAATTTTGTATGTTGGATTAAACAAAAAGGTATCTGTAAATTATCATTCACCCTTTTCTTAAAAGGAATGAATTTATATTTGTAATATATTGGTGGGGACCACTTTAACCCATTGATGCATCAGTCAGTCTTAAGAGGTAAACTTACTTGGGTATGGGATGAGGCATTACACATTTATGTAACATGTATTAGAAAAATCTTTTATTGGTATGTTTATGATCTGTTAAATTATGCATTTACCACATTATGATATTATTTATTGATTCCCACGTTATTATTTGATTAGTTATGATATACATGGATAGGTTTTTAAATCATGTTATTATGGAATTATTTTATTTCCATTTATATCTGGCCATATAATTTGTGCCTTATTTACATCCATTTATGCAAATACCATTTCTGAGCAAATGAGCTCAACATTTTTAAATTTTTATTTTTTTCCTAATATTCCAATAAGAATATCATTATTTATTTGTAGGGATATTCTATGAGAATAATGGTGTTATAAAAGGAAATATTGTGTTGTATTTAATATTTTCAAAAAAAGTGTATGATTCAAGTATGTATCTATTTTTCAAATAATACTAAATTATTTGGTCATTTGGTATGAGATTATTTGCACCTAATACCAATGTAATAATGTAACCACTTAATCTAGGCTACTGGGGTCTGGGTATTTACATTTATCATGGTGATTAATGATATTTTTTGTGATGTAAGTTAAAAGGTATGTGATCACCTTGGATTTTAAAACATTATTTTATGTTGAGGATATTTATAACAATTGGGATTTCTATAAATTTATTTGTGGAATGATCTATGTTAACCAATTTTTTTATTTTGAAAAATTTGAAGTAAAATTGAATATTTCATCTTATAAAGGTGTATACATTTCAGATATTATCTACCTTATGGTAACCATTTTAGTTTTGGTTAATATTAAAACACATAAAAAATATATTTGTAACCATTTGTGGATTATATGATCCAATAGAAATTTATTTTAGTTATTTGGGTATGAAAAATTCATCAAGCATACAAATTGTTTAGATAAAAAGATGAGAATTTGGGGGAAAATTATCAAATTCTACTCCTAAAAAAAGTATATATGCATATTTTTTTAGTCAATATGGTAAATTAATTCTTCAAATCAAGGAAATGGATCATGAAACAAATAAAATGTCTTAATATATTAATTCCTAATTAATTTATGGTCTTTTCACAGCTTATTGACTTATAATATTTTATTTTTATCATTATCATGATCAGTATTTTTATTGTGATCAATGATCTATGTCAATATCACAATTATTATGACATTTAAACTTCCTCCATGTCAATTTATTCACTTCTCTTTAATTTTTTATATCATTAAACCTATTTATGTATTAATCGAGATGTATTTGTACTTCTACTACCCTCATTTCAAGATAGTGTTTTATCAACCATTTTTATGATGTGCATTTTTTGAAAACGTATTTTCAAATGTCAACCCCTTTATTATCAAGACCAAGTTTCAAATTTATAGAATGAAATTTATTAAATTTTATAGTATGTAACACCTCAATATATTAAAATAACATATATTCAACAGAGTATACGACATATAAAACTGGACCTATGTGAAACAAAAAATATTATTATTTAAATTTTACAATTATACCCAAGACATTGAATTATAAGGTATCAATATTATTTACCATATTCAAAAAATTATTAATAGTTAATTCTAAACAAATAATTATTGATTAATAATTAAGCAAAATCATTAAATTTTTAGTATTTGTTTTACACTTCAAGAATAATTTTTCTTTAAAAAGGTTTCTGTTGATTTTAATTAACAAATATTATATAGAGATTCATGAAATTTAAAAAAACATTTTAATAAAAATAATATCATTTTTTAAATCAAAATTTTAAAATTATTTTACGGTGAATTTTTGGGATTTAAAAAAATATTGGTTTTGCAATGAATAATGAAATTTAATGCTTTTTATTGACAACTATACTTTTATTATGAATTTAAAAAGATCCATATTATTTCAAAATTGAGTAAAATTAAAATGTGTTCTATTATTTTATTTATAATACAATTATGTTCATTGGAATAAATTTTATGATTTAATTTATTTTAAAAACATATTGAAACGTAAACATAAATTTTTATAAAAATCTATTTTTTATTGAGTTTTGAATTTCAAAAATAAATTAATTTCTAACACTTATGAAAATATAACCATGAAAAATGGATTTCATATTTTTAATCAATAGGTTAGTTGTTTTTAAATACGCACCTTTTTTTGGACATTATGAATAATAATTTTATTAAATTATAATCACCATGACAAGAGTCAATTAGTTAATTAATGTTAAAAAAATATGACAGGAACAAAAAAATAATCCCAAAACAATCCTTTATACTATTGTATGGGTGTATTTAGAGAAATTTTATTTATTTTTTAAAAATATGGAAACATGGAGCTATATTTCATTGATTTTTAATTTCATGATATTTGTGTAAAAATCTAGTAAAAATGACTCTTTGTTTTTTTTAATATCTTAAATTTTTTCTGGTAGGGATGAAAACAAATTATTTTTTGTTAAAAATGGTTATTTTAAATATAAATTTTTGTTCATAGTAAATTATTATAAATTTGCAGTGATTAAATAATTACATTAAATTATTACACAACACCAATACAATGCTTATTCAAGAAGTAGAAAAATCAATAAAATGATTTTAAAAACTATAAAATAATATTATTCGGTTTTGTATAATTGTAAAATGAATTTTTAAGATAAAAATAAGAACATGATTATTATTTTAAGGTTTAAATTTTAGTTCTATTACAAATATATTGTAACCAATGTTATGTTAAGTCGATTATGTCAAAAATTGTATAAATTATATTTTATGCTAAATATATTTTATTGAAATAATTTTCAATTATAAAAATATTGAAATTCAAAAAATAAAATTATTATTGGACATAAATTTAATCACTCTTCCTTTTATGATCCAATAATCACAAAATATTTAAACTTTTGACCCCTTATTATTGAAAATGGAATTACTGTAGTTAATGATAAAATTGGTTAACTAGGGGTTTTTACCAAAATATAAGGGTTAAAATGATATATAAACCTATATAAATTTTATTTTTGTGATTATATTAAGATATTTTAATCCTTATATTCAAATAAATTTCATTTTAGAACAATTCTACATGATTTATCAACTTCATATATTATAATATTCGATGTATTTCCAAAACATAACTTTATTGATATTTTAATATACAGAATATTTTTTAAATGATTTAAATTTTTTAAAAATAATATATTATTCCAGTTGAATGTAATATTATTTAAAATTTCAATCATGTTCCATTTATGGTTCCCTTATCCTTTAATAGTAACTTATGATACCTCTAATGTGTAAAACACTATGTTATTGTTGTAATGGTCAACAAGGGTTAACTGAGTTGTTAAAACAAAATGATAAGGATGAAATCATCTCCTAAACAAGATTAAATATTATTATATGAGATTATTTAAAAAAATACTCATATTATATTCAAATTTGATAAATTTTTGTCAATTTTAGCATTTAAATTAACTTATTTTAATTTAATACTTCCTTGCATTCAAAGAATGTCCTTCCATCCCTAATAAACAGGAATCCCCTTTACTCTTCTATCCACACATTAAGATCCAATGTGTTAAAAAAATCACCAATAAAATCCATTATTTAAATTATTTAATACAATCTAGATGTAATATTTTCTAGAAAAAATAACTGTATAGGGTGTAAGGTGTATATAAAATAATATTTTCTGAAGAAGAGGTATATCATTTATCATAATGTTTTAGTTTTATTTATTTTAATATCTAATTAAAATATTATTAAAACATTAAGAAATAATAATAGTATCTTTAATATAATTATATGATTTTGGGTTAATTTAAGACCCTATATTCATCTCTTTTTTCAAAAAATGGGAAATGAATTTGTTATTAATGTGTATAGTGAACAACCACCTTCAAAACCAATGCAATTAGTTTTCCATCACCACCTCTATGATCTAGATATAATGATGTTTTTATTTTTTATACATGATACTCATGACATATTTATAAGGCCCCAGCCTTTAACCTTACTTAATCTTGAGTTATTACAAGATTACACATTAAGGATCTTTTCGGGTTTAGAGTTTTAGAGAATTAGATCCTAAAACTTGCATTACATTCCACATATAAAAAAAGTGGTTACATAAAGATAGTATTTTTCATTCCCATCAATAGAAACATATTTAAAATAAAACGTGGATTCTTTCTTGACACTTCCTTGACACTATCATCATATCATTTACCTTTCCCTTGACCTGTGAAAAACATTTCAAAAAAATTTCGGATGAGCATAAAAAGCTCAGTATGGGTTATAAAAACATGGAAAGGAAACATGGGTACATATATACATAAGAATGAAATCATACTTTACCCATAAAACATAATCACTTTAACATACCTCATCAAATCATGAGTAAATCATAGAAATCATAATACATAAAGGTAACTTGAGGCATTCATAACATTCGTACGTAGGGAGTAACCCTCTTGGTTACGTTTGGAATACCCATCACAGTATATTCCCTAAATCTCTTCATAGAAACCTTAACGTTTCACTCCTTCGCGTTACCCAATGCATTGGAGAGCTATATCGGGCTCACCCACCCTTAGTTTATCACGGAACCACCCGTCTTCATAAATATGCCCAAGAACCATAACATAATTCATATCACATAAAACATGCATAATGGAAACATAACATTTCCACATTTCAATCACGAGATATCAACAAAACACATTGATATAATAAAAACATTATGAAAACCATTTTCAATACCAAAGTAAAAGAAAAGTAAAACATGGTATTTATTTTTCTTTAAAAAAGAAGGTATGACTTGTAGAGGAAGCCGAAACTCAAATAAAGGTCATGACGGCGGAGAAGTCGTTGTTGCCGCATACGTACGACAAAAAAATTCCCTTTTGTATTTTATTAAACGCTTAGTATAAAAAAGATTCCTTTTGGATAAACTTAAAATTCAATGGGGTTTATACAGCGTATAAATGAAGGTTGTGTATAAAACAAAATATGCCTCAATGAAAGGAGATTGAGACGAAGTCTCATACCTCGTATCCGACTTGACCCGACCGTTCTTTAATCTCCTAAATAATAAACTTGAGTTAATATCTAATTGTTTAAGAACATTTTTCAAGTTCATTATTCCTTTTATACCATGTTATGAACATCATGTAATCATTTAAGTTAATAATGTTCATTTTGTAGGTATTTGGTTCTTAAGTCAAAAATAGACTTCTTACACTTACATGTTGTTAATTTGGTCAAAGGTTCATTATATCCAGAATTATATTAATGATTTGTATAACATATATATCATATATATTCAGCATATACATGTATTTATAATATTACATCACATTCATAGGTAAGAAATGAAATGCACCGTTCAGGGAGACGGTAAGCCGTACGTACGCATGAACGCTACTTCCATTTCTATTTCGTATTTTCTGGAATGGAATCATAATTATATAAGAGTATATTATAATTCCAGTATAATAACATATATAATATCATTAAAGTTATCCTTTACACATCCCACATATGGTATTGACGAATCAAATCACTTTCAGGGGGCGGTAGTCCGCACTTCCTAAAATGAAGATATCGTGTTTACCAATAATGGAAACAATAATGGTATGACTTAAATGAAAAATACATAAGCTTAAGGAAAGAATAAAAATATTATATTTCATATACAAAAATATTGACATCATAATGGCCACCTTTGAAGGTGTTAAATGAGTATTGAACAATCATCGTTTCAGGAGGCAGAATTTCGCCATCCACGGAAACCGTATGTTCTTTAACCATTTGATGTAGTTGTGTGAGAGTGTAGCTCGAATAAATCTTATAACAACATCCAAGTATATTGAAGATACTGTTGTTGTTACAAAAGAAGTAAATAAAAAGAGTTTAGGGGGTTGGAGAAGCAAAATAAAACAAATGAACATGAGAGAATGAATTACCTTTAAAAGTGTAACTTCTTTTGGTTTGAGCCTAAAGGCTTCTTTGAAAGGATTCTGCCCAAAGGGAATCCTCTAGGATAAGGAGAGGGATGCGGAGAGAGTAAATGGGCAGGGGATGGCCGATCCAAAGGCTTGAGGAGTGTGTGAAATGAGGTAGAGGTGGGGGCCTTTTATAAGAGGAGAGGAGGGGCACTCTTGGAAAGTAAAGATAAGTTACTTTATTTTAAAAAGCTTTTCGGATTCAGAAGGTCCCACATTGATATACTTCAAGGATAAGGTGATAAGGGTTCGAAATCCACTCATCCAATAGGTTTTGGACATGTGTAGGTCTTAGATATTACATTATCTTTCCATTTTATTTAAATCGTTAAATAATGAGGTCATCGCTGCATCATAATGATGTCATAAATACATTTATTTATTTAATGTCAAAAAATTATAAAAAAATACTATGATGTATAAAATACTTTTATCATTCCAACAAATATTTATAGTCAAAAATATGACTTGTATAACCTCATATAAAAATTGTTTTAGTAACATAACTCATGTTTGTGTCATTTTTACTTTAACATTAAATAAAAAGTTATTTATGTCATTTCCCAACAAAAGTGGCTCCATGGGGTCCCCAAGTTGACCCATGGCTTGTATTGGTCGGCCATGACACATCACATAAGGTTAGGAAATGTTTCTAGGTCATTTAATATCATTAAAACATTATTCTTTCCTTAAACTACACTAATGACTACTAATCGCGATTAAGAACTTAATAAGTTACTATTCACAAAAAAATTATTTTAATCTCATTGAACCACATTTTACTTATTAATGACAACCATGTATGTCGTATTTTTGAAATTCAAAACACAAAGGTGGCAAAATTTCATTTAACCGAAAAATCAGTTTCTTTAACTACCACTTAGTGATTTCACTATTCATCAAAAATTGAAGTTTTTCAGAAAAATATCAAAACATCACCCTAAGCTATATTTGATATTATGAATTCAAAAATGAAGTCTATTTTACAAAATTAAAAACATATAAGTCACATTAATTAATTTAATAATTAATTCCCGCTGTCAGAGCAAATAGTGTGTTTTTATGAAACAATAAGTATCAAAAGATTGACACTAGTTTAAGTCCTATTTCAAATTGAAATTAATTACAATGTCCACCATTGGATTAAATGGTAAAAATATATTCATATTACACTTTAAGACCAATTCAAAAGATAATCTAATAATATAAATAAATTATATTAAAAAGCAATTTTGATGTAAAATGCAGTATTTTCCACTATTCATTAAAAAATGAACATTGTCAGAAAAATACCAAAAATTCACACAAAGTAAATTTTTATGTCCCAATCATAAAGAATAAGTTTATTTTGACAAACATAGTTTATAAAATTGTCAAAATATAGATTCAAAATTGTTTTGCCATTAAAGGCAGTAAAATAATCTTTTAAAAAATATTAGTGTATTCCATGCTTATGATTGGATTTATTTTCATTTTAAGCCTCTGAAACACTATCTAGTTCATTAATAGACATAGATAAAAATATCTATTATTCATTACTTACTTGGGATGTTACATCCTTCCCCCCTTTAAAAAATTGTGTCCCCGCAATTTATTTACTTATCGAATAAATGGGGGTACTTATCCCTCATTGCATTTTCAGATTCCCATGTTGCCTCTTCAATCATGTGGTTTTTCCACAAAACCTTTACCTGGTGAATCACCTTATTTCGTAACACTTTCTCCATGTGGTCAAGAATCTGGACTGGTTGTTCCTCATAAGATAGGTTCTCTTCCAGCTGAACTACCTCTGGACTCAAAACATGAGATGGATCTGGCACGTACTTTCTCAACATCGAAACATGAAAAACATTGTGTACCTGAGATAAACTCGGAGGTAAATCCACTCGGTAAGCAACTGATCCAACTCTCTCCAGAATTTCATATGGTCCAATGAACCTTGGACTCAGCTTTCCTTTCTTACCAAATCGCATCGCACTTATCCATGGTGATACTTTGAGAAAAACATGATCACCTACCTCAAAGGATAGATCCTTCCTCCTGTTGTCTGCATAACTTTTCTGCCTACTCTGAGCTGTTCTCATGTGCTTCTGAATCAGCTGAACTTTTTCTGCCAAATCTTCTACCAATTCTAGTCCAATCAACTTCCTTTCACCCACTTCATCCCAGAAAGCTGGAGTTCGACACTGCTTCCCATATAATGCCTGAAATGGTTCCATCTGTATACTGGAATGAAAAATGTTATTATATGAAAATTCAACCAAAGAAAGATGTTGGTCCCAACTTCCCTGATAATCCATCGAACAAGCTCGTAGCATATCCTCCAAGGTCTGAATTGTTCGTTCTGACTGCCCATCTGATTGAGGATGAAAAGCCGTACTAAAATTTAATTCAGTACCCAACGACTTCTAAAGGCCTTTCCAAAAGTTAGAAGTAAACCTGGGATCACGATCTGATCCAATGGAGAGAGGAACTCCATGTAACCTGACTATCTCTTTAAGATACAAACAGGAAAGTTGATCAAGAGAGAAAGTATCTCATATAGCAAGGAAATGAGCAGATTTTGTCAAGCGATCAACAATAACCCAGATTGCATTATTACCTCGAGATGTCTTCGGTAATCCCACAACAAAGTCCATGGATATATTCTCTCATTTCCACTCTGGCACTGGTAAAGGCTGAAGCATCCCTTTCAGTAACTGCCGATCTTCTTTAACCTGTTGACATGTCAAACACTTCACAGTCAAATCAGCAATATCTCTTTTCATTCCATCCCACCAGTAATACTCCCACAGATCTCTATACATCTTAGTATTGCCCGGATGAACTGAAAACGGAGAACTATGAGCTTCACATAACAAATATCTCTTCAACTGTGAATCACAAGGAACACACAATCTGTTCCCAAATCTCAAAACACAATCATTATCAATGATGAATTCAGGCAACTTACCTTTCTGAACCACCTCTACCTTTTTCTGCAACTCACTGTCTTGCTCTTGTGCTTGCTTGATTCTGCCTGATAGAGAAGATCTCACTGATACCTGAAACAAAACAGAAGTACTTCCTACACCAATAACTTCTATTCCAATGTTCAACAAATCCTTAACCAAAGGATCACGTTCCAAACGCAACATTGCTAAAGAAGCATTACTTTTTCGACTCAAAGCATCATCCACTTTATTTTCTTTTCCCTGATGGTAATGAATTGTACAATCATAATCCTTGATTAATTCTAGCCATCTCCTTTGTCTCATGTTTAACTCTTTCTGAGTGAATATATACTTTAAACTTTTGTGATCGGTATATATTTCACACTTTACTCCATACAAATGATACCTCCAAATTTTTAAAGCAAGAACAACAGCAGCTAAATCCAAATCATGTGTAGGGTAATTTAGCTCATGAGTTTTCAACTGTCGTGAAGAATAAGCAATTACCTGATCATTCTGCATTAGGACGCACCAAGTCCTTTCAATGAAGCATCACTGTATATAACAAACTCACCATTCCTGGAAGGTAGTGCCAAAACTGGAGCATTCACCAATCTTCTTTTCAATTCCTGAAAACAATCATCACATTCTTTTGTCGAGATAAACTTAACACTCTTCCGAGATTGATTAGTCATTTGACTAGATAATCGTGAAAAATTTCTAACAAACCTTCAGTAATAGCCTGCCAAACCAAGGAATCTAAAAATCTCAGTTACATTTGTGGGTCTTGGCCAGTCTTCCACAACTTTTGTTTTTGCAAGATCAACAGTTATTCCATCTTTAGAAACAATATGACCAAGGAAAGAAATTTGTTGCAACCAAAAATCACACTTGATGAATTTTCCATATAGTTTCTTTTCTTTTAAGGTTTTCAAGATAACCCTTAAATATCTTTCATTATCCTCTTTACTTTTAGAAAACACCAAAATATCATCAATGAAAACCACCACAAACTTATCCAAGAACTCATGGAAAATTCTATTCATTAAGTCCATGAATACAGAAAGTGCATTGGTTAACCCAAAAGGAATTACTACAAAGTCATAATGGCCATATCTCGTACAGAACGTGGTCTTTGGAATATCTTCCTCCTTTACCTTCTGCTGATGGTACCCCGATCTCAAGTCAATCTTTGAAAAAAACTGAGCTCCCTGGAGCTGATCAAACAAATCATCGATATGAGGAAAAGGATATTTGTTCTTAACAGTGATATTATTAAAGGCTCTATAATCAATGCAAAGTCTCATAGAACCATCTGTCTTTTTAACAAATAAAACATGAGCACCCCATGGTGATGTGCTAGGTCGAATGAAACCTTTCTCTAATAAATCTTGCAATTTCTCCTTCAACTCTAAAAGTTCAATTTGAGCCATTCGATATGGGGGTTTTTAAATTGGCTTAGCATCAGGAACTAAGTCAACAGTAAACTCAACTTCCCGATATGGTATTATTCCAAGCAAATCATCAGGAAAAACATCAGGATACTCATTTACCACTAGCACATCATTAATCTGAACAGTTCCTTTATTTTCAACGATGTGTGCAAGGTAACATTCATTTCCATCTTTTACAACTTTCTCGGCCTCTTGATAAGTTATCAACAGTAAGGGTTCATTCTTGTACACAAACTGAAAGTCTTTCTGAAAAGAAACTTCTTTAGCTCTATAGTCAATCTTAGCATGGTAAATAGAGAGCCAATCCATACAAAGGATAACATCAAACTCTACTAGAGGTAGAACAATAAGGTTTTCAAGTAGGTTCCTTCCACAGATAAGGATAGGAAGATTCTTATAAATTCTTTTTTCCTCAACATTTCCCCCAGGTGTTTTTACCAAAAGTTCAGGAGTCATTTCTTGAGATGGTATTGCCATTTTACTAGAAAAGGTTTCCGAGATGAAAGAATGTGTAGACCCCGAATCAAAAAACACACTAGCATAATCTGGAAAAACAAACAAAGTACCTGATACAACTTCATTTGATGGCCCGACATCTGCTGAAGTAGTTGCAAAGGATTTCACCACCCCTTTCTGCTTGTAGTCTAACTGTTTCCCATCACTCAAGATCTTTGTCGGACACTCGTTTGCATAGTGACCCATCTCATTTCACTTATAACATTTCACTAACTGTAAATCAAATTTGGTCTTACCTTCACCTTAATCCTTTTCAGTGCAATCACGAGCCTTATGTCCCATCTTACCACATCGGTAGCACTTTCCAGAATTCAGAAGACATTCCCCAGCATGCCTTTTTCCACATTTATCACAAACTGGAAACTTAGTTTTCTTACCATCAGACTTTTTTGAAGAATTATTACCTTTCTCCTGCCACCTCGGTCCCTTCTTCTGTTGGTTGTTATAGAACACTTGGTCATCGGAAAACTCCATTTCCACCTTCTCAGGACATCGAACAAGCTTTTCATAACTTTTAAACTCACAAGAAGCTAATTCCCTTCGATATTTTGGCTTTAATCCTGAGTAAAAACGATTGATTTTACTATCAAGCTCTCAGATAAAATTTGGATCATGCCTTGCCAATCGAGTGAACCTTTCTTCATAGGTAGCCACCGAGTCTTCCTCTTGCCTCAATTCCAAGAATTGCTTTTCCATCCTAAGTCGTACAGCCTTAGGAAAATATTTCTCAAGGAACATACCTTTGAATTTCTTCCAGTCGAGAGCATAAATCTCATCAGCGTCCCTGATATTTTTAACCATCGACCACCACTGATCTACTTCACCCTCCAAATGATAAATAGCAAGACTAACCTTTTGGTTGTCTGAACACCCCATGACATTGAAAACCTTCTCCATTGCTTTAATCCATCCTTCACCTAACACAGGGTCAGATGATCCTCTGAATTATGGTGGATGTTGCCTCATGAAATGTTCCACCACTGACATGTTCCTCTGCGGTTGATCTGGCTGATATCGTGCATGGATACCACCACCATTTATAGCCTGAGTCAACTGTGCCATCACTGCAACAAACTGTTCAGTTCCAATTCTGACCATCTCGGGATGCTGATTTGGAAGGTTATTTCCTTTTGTATGCCTTCCTAGCACTGATTCCGTGTTTCCTCTACGGAAAACCATTCTGAACAAACATGTCTTAGATGAAGCAACATGGTAATCTTCAAATGCTATATCATTTCAATTTTACCATAAAAAAAATATTTTTGGATAATCAATTAATAGAATTATAACTCCTAAAGTTATCTAAACCGACCTCTGATACCAACTATAAGGCCCCAACCTTAAACCTTACTTAATCATGAGTTATTTCAAGATTACACATTGAGGATCTTTTCGGGTTTAGAGTTTTAGAGAATTAGATCATAAAACATGCATTACATTCCACATATAAACAAAGTGGTTAAATAAAGATAGTATGCTTCATTCCCATCAATAGAAACATATTTAAAATAAAACATGGATTCTTTCTTGACACTTCCTTGACACTATCATCATATCATGTACCTTTCCCTTGACCTGTGAAAAACAATTCAAAAAAACATGGGATGAGCATAAAAATCTCAGTATGGGTTATAAAAACATGGAAAGGAAACATGGGTACATATATACATAAGAATGAAATCATAATTTACCCATAAAACATAATAACTTTAACATACCTTATCAAATCATGAGTAAATCATAGAAATCATAAGACATAAAGGTAACTTGAGCCATTCATAACATTCTTACATAGGGAGTAACCCTCTTGGTTACGTTTGGAATACCCATCACAGTATATTCCCTAAATTTCATCGGAGAAACCTTAACGTTTCACTCCTTCACGTTACCCAATGCATTAGAGAGCTATATCAGGCTCACCTGCCCTTAGATTATCACGGAACCACCTGTCTTCATAAATATGACCAAGAACCATAACATTATTCATATCACATAAAACATGCATAAAGGAAACATAACATTTCCACATTTCAATCACGAGATATCAATACAACACATTGATATAATAAAAACATTTTGAAAACCATTTTCAATACCAAAGTAAAAGAAAATTAAAACATGGCATTTATTTTTCTTTTAAAAAGAAGGTATGGCTTGTAGAGGAAGCCGAAACTCAAATAACGGTCATGACGGCGGAGAAGTCGTTGTCGCCGCATACGTACGACAAAAACAATCCATTTTGTTGTTCAGTAAACACTTCGTATAAAAAAGATTCATTTTGCATAAACTTAAAAGTCAAAGGGGTTTATACACCATATAAAAGAAGGTTTTGTATCAAACAAAATATGCCTCAATGAAAGGAGATTGAGACGAAGTCCCATACCTCTTATCCGACTTGACCCGACCGTTCTTTAATCTCCTGAATAATAAACTTGAGTTAATCTCTACTTTCTTAAGAACCTTTTTTAAGTTCATTATTCCTTTTATACCATGTTATGAACATCATGTAATCATTTAAGATAATAATGTTCATTTTGTCGGTATTTGGTTCTTAAGTCAAAAATAGACTTCTTACACTTACATGTTGTTAATTTGGTCAATGGTTCGTTATATCCAGAATGATATTAATGATTTTTATAACATATATATCATATATATTCAGCATATACATGTATTTATAATATTACATCACATTCAGAGGTAAGAAATGAAATGCACCGTTCATGTAGACGGTAAGTCGTACGTACGCATGAACGCTACTTTCATTTCTATTTCGTATTTTCTGGAATGGAATCATAATGATATAAGAGTGTATTATAATTCCAGTATAATAACATATATAATATCATAAATTTTATCCTTTACACATCCGACATATGGTATTGACGAATCAAATCACTTTCAGGGGGCGGTAGTCCGCACTTCCTAAAATGAAGATACCGTGTTTACCCATAATGGAAAAAATAATGGTATGCCATAAATGAAAAATACAGAAGCTTAAGGAAAGAATAAACATATTATATATCATATATAAAAATAGTGACATCATAATGGCCACCTTTGAAGGTGTTAAATGAGTATTGAACAATCATCGTTTCGGGAGGCAGAATTTCGCCATCCACGGAAACCGTATGTTCTTTAACCATTTGATGTAGTTGTGTGAGAGTTTAGCTCGAATAAATATTATAAAAACATCCTAGTATATTGAATATACTATTGTTGTTACAAAAGAAGTAAATAAAAAGAGTTTAGGGGGTTGGAGAAGCAAAATAAAACAAATGAACATGAGAGAATGAATTACCTTTAAAAGTGTAACTCCTTTTGGTTTGAGCCTAAAGGCTTCCTTTGAAAGGATTCTGCCCAAAGGGAATCCTCTAGGATGAGGAGATGGATGTGGAGAGAGTAAATGGGCAGGGGATGGCCGAGCCAAAGGCTTGAGGAGTGTGTGAGATAAGGTAGAGGTGGGGGCCTTTTATAAGAGGAGAGGAGGGGCACTCTTGGAAAGTAAAGATAAGTTACTTTATTTTAAAAAGAGATTCGGATTAAAAATGTCCCACATTTATATAATTCAAGGATAAGGTGACAAGGGTTCGAAATCCACTCATCCAATAGGTTTTGGACATGTGTAGGTCTTAGATATTACATTATCTTTCCATTTTATTTAAATCGTTAAATAATGAGGTCATCGCTGCATCATAATGATGTCATAAATATATTTATTTATTTAATGTCAAAAAATCATAAAAAAATACTATGATGTATAAAATCATTTTAGATTTCCAACTAATATTTATAGTCAAAAATATGACTTGTATAACCCCATATAAAAATTATTTTAGTAACATAACTCATGTTTGTGTCATTTTTACTTTAACATTAAATAAAAAAGTTATTTATGTCATTTCCCAACAAAAGTGGCTCCATGGGGTCCCCAAGTTGACCCATGGCTTGTCTTGGTCGTCCATGACACATACAATATGGTTAGGACATGTTTTAGGTCATTCCATATCATTAAAACATTATTCTTACCTTAAACTACACTAATTACTACTAATCGCGATTAAAAACTTAATAAGTTACTATTCACAAAAAAATTATTTTAATCTCATTGAACCACATTTTACTTATTAATGACAACCATGTATGTCGCATTTTTGAAATTCAAAACACAAAGGTGGCAAAATTTCATTTAAACGAAAAATCAGTTTCTTTAACTACCACTTAGTGAATTCACTATTCATCAAAAATTGAAGTTTTTCAGAAAAATACCAAAACTTCACCCTAAGCTATATTTGATATTATGAATTCAAAAATGAAGTCAATTTTACAAAATTCAAAACATATAAGTCACATTAATTAATTTAATAATTAATTCCCGTTGTCAGAGCAAATAACGTGTTTTTATGAAACAATAAGTATCAAAAGATTGACACTAGTTTAAGTCCGATTTCAAATTGAAATTAATTCCAATGTCCACCATTGGATTAAATGGTAAAAATATATTCAGATTAAACTTTAAGACCAATTCAAAAGATACTCTAATAATATAAATAAATTAATTTTAAAACACAATTTTGATGTAAAATGCAGTATTTTCCACTATTCATTAAAAAATGAACATTGTCATAAAAATACCAAAAATTCACACAAAGTAAATATTGATGTCCCAATCATAAATAATAAGTTTATTTTGACAAACTTAGTTTATAAAATTGTAAAAGATAGATTCAAAATTGTTTTACCATCAAAGGCAGTAAAACAATCTTTTAAAAAATATTAGTGTATTCCATGCTTAAGATTGGATTTATTTTCATTTTAAGCCTCTAAAACACTATCTAGTTCATTAGTAGACATAGATAAAAATTTCTATTATTCATTACTTACTTGGGATGTTACAATATTTATTATTCTAAAAATATAATATATCATTTACTTTATTACCCTTCTATCCATTTAATAATTATGACATCATTCGTGTATAATTGTGGACTACTGCTTCCAAGAAGTGATGCGATACATTTCCATCACCACATCACAGGGATTATATATGTAATTTTTTAAAGAAATAATCTTTTAGTTATTATATAATTATAATTCTCTAATGATTTAATAATATTTACATTATTTTACCATGATCGTTTAAATTAGAAATGTTTCTCATGAGTTTATATGGCTTACTTAATCCAATGGTGTATCTTAGTTGATTATTCATAAACAACATCCACATTTGGTTTTAAAATTATAACTTCTTCATAAAAATGGTAATTTTTTCATGAATATTATTCTAGAAATTATGTAACAATGAAAACTTTTACTATATTCAACCTAATATAGTCATTTTGGACATATAAACCGAAACACATCAAAAACATTTTGGTAAATAGAATTGATTAAGAAATTAAATATTAAATGGTAATAAATAAAATAATATTAATAATACAAATAAGAAATTTTATTAATAAATTAAATTGTTAACATAGGTTTATTTTCCAAGAATATAAAAAAATGTAAGTGACGAGTCATGCCTTAGGTAAGGGGTTTTTCATCTCACATTTGTTTCTATGAGACATATTCCATATTAATGAATTTTTTTCATATGGTGTATATAAAAACCATTTAATATTATATGTAATTATTCCCTTTATATTAATGGTATTCTAGTTTTTATTCTATGTTATTTCTTTCATGGGGTTTACGATTCAAAAGTTACCGAAGTGGTAAGGGTTTATCTTATAATCTCAACGTTATTCAAGATTCTTTATGTCCAATATATATAAGGGGTTATTTAATATTTATATCATAAAATTAATATATTTTCATCCCCTTTTTTATTTACATAAATTAAAATTTTCAATTAATTTTTTCCTATTTAAGTTGTATGGATACGAAAATATTGTTTTCACGAAAAACATACTTTTCCACTTATTCATGAATATTTTTCTTCCTTGTCCATTTCACCCTTAAAATGTTTCAAAGAATTTTTTTTATTATTATGCCATTATTCATAAAAGAAACTTTTTAACCTTATTTTAATTTTTCACAAAATGTTTTAAAATGAATCATATTTTCATTTTCTAAATGAGTTTCATTTTAAATTTATACCAAAAATATGAAAAAACAAATCTTTTATTGGACATATATGACCTGAGAGAAATTTTACTCCATCATGAAACCAAATTCATTTAATATTCCTTTAAAATTTTCTATGACTATTTTCAGAGAAATGTTTTTCCAAATATCCTAAAAATATTTTTTAATAATTTAAATTTCAAAGTGAATGTTGTATTTTTCTCTCAATTAATTTTAAAAATCCTTTCATGGAATTTTTATTCATCAACATCATGAGAAATTTAGTTTAATTATTCTCATATAAGTGTATATTTTAATTATTCTATCATTATTCTTTCTATAAATGTTCTATTATTAGTTTAACTAGGGAATGTATTAACATTACATGTACAACTTATTACAATATGAATAGTAATTAAATATTAAAATATATTGATTATGTTATATTATTTACTCATATGATGAATGAATTGGACTTTTATTAGGGTAAGTAAGCATTATATCACCTTGATGTTTCGATAGGTCTTATGAGACAATCGATTTTAGTAATTTAGCCAATTACTTCACAATTTATGTCATATATTAGGGAATGTGACATTAATGGTAAGTTTAAGATGTATGGAATTGTAGATTACATAATTATGAAATCAGTTATTGATGTCCATTTTATTATTTAAATAGTTATGATACCTATATATAAGTTTCAAGCCTATAGTATTGTTTATATGGAATTATTTGCTTTTCATATATTTTAACTATATAATTCTTCATGATCATGTTATTTATTAAATGGATTATGTTTTAAATTCGTCAATCTTCTAAATTTATTACACTTTTTTATTATATTATATCTTTTTTCATTCATATTCCCTTATTGAGTATCTAATATCTCCATTTTTTCCCTTTCCCAATGATATACATAAGGATATTAGGAATGATATCAGGGATAGAAGAATTCTTCATATGTGATGATTTTATATTCCTAATGTAAAATATGAATCATTTTCATATCCATTTCTTGAACACCACTAAACTATTTTCTCATTTGATATGTGATCACATGTATCTAGTTCCAATGCAATAACATGACCACTAACTCTGGGCCACTAGGGTCGGGGTCTCTATAGTTTAGAATAGTGGAGGCCTTCAGTAAATCTCCCTGATACCTGAATTTTAAACCATCAAGTAAAAAATTATAAATGACAAATTTATTTAAATAATACAAAATAGAAAATAAAAAATGAGGTAAAATTATATATCTTGGGTAAAACCTTTGAAATTAGTGTAAGGGTTTTTTCCCCTGGTCATGTAGTTTTTGTTAGCCATCCTCAATCTAAAATAGGATATGGTTTCTCAATAATAGATAACAAAACATTATTCCTTCCAATGTGTATCCCTTCACTTATGTTTTATTATCCTCCTTAGAATGATTAATGTTGGACCAAACCCTTATAAATTATATAGAACATTCTTGGTGGGGTAGAAGATTGAATGGGTTCACATATTTTTTTGATACTTCTTATTTGGAAACCAATTTAATCATTCAAGACGTGTTCAATTATTTTTGTATTCAAAATTTAAACAACGTGAGATTTTGTGGAAATATAAATTTTAATAATATTAAAAAATTATGTATCAATATAAAAATATTCCTTATTATTAAGGTTATCTTGTAAATTTATCTCTATCAGCAATTTCATTGGGAATGCAATCATAGCAGGTGAATCTTCATCATCTTCATCCAAAAACTATAAGGACACTAATGTGTTGTAAAAATATAAAAATTCATATAAGTGAGAGATTGTAATCAATTCATTTAGAATAAAATAATAAAAAATGGTTTTAATAAAATATTATCTCCAAGATTTTTCTTGTCTAAAATTTCTTCTTCAATACCTATGCCACATTGAGTTAGGATGTCATGGACGGAAGTGGATAGTTATTCAATTACATATTCTCATAAAATTATACAACTTAATTTTTTTTCATCTTCTAAATAACTATAAAATTATATTATTTATTGTATTTCCTTCTAAAAATATGGTAAAATCACTTCGATTTTACACAATTATAATGTTTGAAAAATATTATTGAAAATACTTTTGATCTCTAAAATGTGTATCAGCTTCTTTTTAAATTAAAATAACCTCTTACAGTAATTATTTAAGTCTGATAGATGATAGATATTATAGTTATATCATATTAGTATCCTATTTTTCTTCAACATCAAATATATGTTGAACTTTCTTAATATGTTCTTCACGTTGTTTATTATAACCAAAAAAATTATTTCCTCAGAAGATGTGGAAATGATCATAACTTTTATTATAACTTATTCAATCATTTTAAAATTCTAGTACATTGAATCATTCAATTACTTTTCCATTATAGACATAACATCAGGACAGGAATATGAAAATTTTCACAAAAATCAGTCTTAACCTTTGAAAATATGGACATTCAATAATGTTCTGTTATTTTAGTTTTTAAAATTCATGATTTTTTTGGTGTTTTTTATAAAATATTGTGAAATTGTTACAACTCATTAAAAATAGTGAACATTTTATAGGATTTATTTATCACATATCTGAACTCAAGAATTTATAATTTACATAAGAATGAATTATATTACAATACCTAAGGTTGACATCACATGGTGGCCACTCACATAACACTGTATTTTTAATGCCATTACTTATAAATTAAAATATAGTACAAAAAATAAATAATAATATTATGGGTGGATTCAAAATTCTTGTGAAACATAAATATATAAATGAAATGATACCAAATATGATGATAGAGTAAAATCAGAAATATAAAAAGAAAGAAGTGAAGGGTTTGTGTTCTCTATTGTTCACTATGAAGATATCATTTTTCTTTAAAAATATTAATTATCAATATTATATTAAATATTCATTTATATAAATAACACTCAAATCCCTCCTTAATCAAATTTTTATTACCCCACCCTAAGAACTATGAATGCTAGAAAATATTCTTCCTAAAATCAGATAAGAGACCTCTTTGAGGACTAATACTCCCTATGACAAAATCCATCGTATAAATGACTTAAATACCAAAGGGAAGTAATATTGACAAACAAGTAGGAAGAATAAATTAGTAAATGTAATAGGGATAACACTCTCTATAATCAATTTAACCACTAGAAAAATCATATAAGAGAATAAAAAGAGTCAATGAAGCACATTGAACTCAAACAATAATTTCTCCATACTATAGATTAACCGTTCATGTTTTTTTCAATTTTCTCATTTAAATGAGATTCACTAAGGGTGGAAAACAAAATAATAAAACAAGAGAGATACATATAATAATAAAAGAAAAAAATAATATATATATATAAATATATTACATTATTACAACAAAAAAAACATTATACTTAGCTTCCTAAATTGATAACCATTTAATGGACGTGGAAGTTAAAATTAATAAGAATGATGGGTAACTAATTTTGGATCCAGTAATTCAATTAAAATGTTAATTTATTCTTGAAAAAATAAATGATTGAATCTCAAAAAGAAGTATTCTATTAAGTTGTTATGCTATTCCTTGAAATTCCTTGCACAAAATTTTAGCTCTATTGGGGTATTTTATAAAAACCATGGTAAACATTATTAAAGTAATTTTTCCTAGCTTAATAGACTCTTTGAATTTCAATTTTGGGTATCCTCATGAATTTTTATCAAAAATAGATGAATATAAATCATAAAAAGATAATGAACTTTCTCTATATCCATTTATATATCATTATTTTAAATTGAGACTCATTTGGAATATCTATCCGTGAGATATGGACCCAATAATAAAAGTTGTGAAATTTTGATCATATTTTAAGGGGCTAATTATATAATTAATTTGGGAATCCTACGGTTTGATTCAGTTATTGGCCCATTTTAATTAAAGTGTATCTTGTTGATCATGTAATCCTAAAAATAATGATTTTTCAATTTGGATAAATTTGGATATTTTTATGATAAAAATACCAAATGGAATAAAAATATGAAATAAATAAATTTGTGTAACTCTGTCAAAAATATTTATGGACCCAATAAATATGATAATTATCATTAAAATAAAAAATGGGATTAAAAAATTTAATTAAATAAGTCAATATATGAAAATGTAAGAATCATCAATCCTACATGAATAAATATTACACCCTTAAGCAGTCAATATATATCCAAATAAAAATCCAAACCTAAATCAAAAGTAAAAAAATTTACAAGATCATTTCAAAAAATAAAATTTTATTATTTTTAATAAATGAATAAAATACACTTTCATTTTCTTCTCACGCTTTTATATTTTTTTAAACTTCAACAATACAATCATTATCCAACACATCAAGGCCATATTTTTAGAATAAATCCTTGTGTGACACCCCAATCCCACCTACAATAGGCCAGGTTTTATAGAATAGTATCGAGAAGTCAAAAAATCAAATGGGACGACTTATCCTTAGGTATAGGGAATTCCGAATAAAGGAAATGACAACCCAAGGAGGGAGAAGGGGAAGAAAAGAACTCAAGACTCAGAGAGATTCATTTTTATTAAGGGGGAAAATATAAAGGGTATAAATACTATTCTCTCTTTCATAAACCTATGGAAACATGGTCAACCAAAATGGTGGGGGCAATAGTGTGCTTGAATGAAAATCCACTATGCAATACAAGTTTTATAGGAAGATTATTATGTTATAAAATATAAATCAAATGGAAGAGTGTGGAACTCCTATGAAACAAGAGAATGTTGGTGATAATATCGAACTTCCATTTTAATAATCTGGGCTTGCTAATATGATAATGAAAAGAAGGGTGGAAGTGGAAAAAGGAATAGGTTTGGAGGTCATTATCCACTCTATGGAAGAATTTTAGAAGTATACTTCCAAATAATTGCTTCATATGAGGATATTAACATAATTTATTAAATAATGAATTAATTTGACAATAATGGGGACAAAATTTCATTGATTAAAAAACAATACCACGTTTTGACATGAGGTTTTAACCCAAAAAAAGATCAATTTGGAAGAATATATACAGACATGGGAGAAGATGGCCAATCATTTTGAATATCTTATCAAAGATTATTTGGTTACAAAGATTTCTAAACATCAATAGTTGATATATATGGTGATTGATTTCACTAATCATTTCCTCATCTTTAATGATTTTGTGAATTATTTCTTTTGTTAATGACATATTTCTTTGAACTATGAGGTTTCCCACTTTTTCCCAAAAAAATGATTTTGGAAATATAAAATTTAATTTTCAGACAAAAGTATAATCATTCATTCATTAAGACCTAAGAAATAAATTAAAGTAGGAAAATACAAACCAAAATGTAATGAGAAAAAAATATTGCCAACTAAAAAAGAGGTCTAAACTAGGAAACACCTATAACAGGGGGGAAATTAGAGATTCTGACTCCTAATATACAAGTCCAACAACTAAAAATTTTCAATAAACCCATGTAAAACTATTCTCTACTGAGGTCACCACCATTCTTCATATGATATGCATAATATATGACATGTGTGAAAAAATACCATATAGGGGAGAGTATATACATATCTATTAGGATTACCTAAATCCCATGATGGTAATAATATAAAGATACAACAGAAGTTGGATAAACCCAATACACATATATGCTCATAACGAAACCTCAGTGAGAGAGAAATTGGATATATATCTCTATATCAAAGTTAAGGATGATTAATTTTCCTATAGCTATAAAGTTCCATCTCATATGCACAACCTCATGAGAAACTGTATTAGATTCTAACTATAGGATTCATTCCTCTACATGATGCTCAATAGTCCAGGGGTAACAATCTTCAATAGAGGAATCACACCCTACTGTGTTAGTGGGTGACACAATATAGGTAGAGGATATACCATCTAGTTCATCATGGGGCGAAACTCTGTAGATAGATGACTAATTCACACTATATAAATAAGGGTCGCCACTCTTCCTGAGTGACAAATATGGGGGACTTGTTTTTAATTGTGACAAGGGGGTTTCCAAAACCAAAATCTCTCTGGTTATCCAATCTAATCACTACCATAGCTCAAATGTCACTTGAATAAGTGTTGTGATCATAATATATCATGTCATGTCCTGAAACCCATTATTAAGAATTCAGTCACATCCTCTTCCAAATAATACTGAAGATATGCTACTCATAGGCAAAAAATATGATCCCTAAAGAAGGAGATACACATGTCTGTTGTTTCTAAGATAAGTATACGATGTCTTCAAAGGGTCACACTATGCTTGAACTAACCTCATTGACTGGGTGAGTTCTCCACTAGAAACTACATGGGAATCCATGATATGCTACAAGGCATTCCCATATAGGCATAAAACATGTATGTCTACCCGGGGTGCTGGATATATACACCAAGTGAATGGTTTGTTTGTCCATGTGCAAATACAAGACATGTCCACCAATATATAGGGCATGTATGAGAACCTGGAGCCTAGGGAAAGTGCATCTGGAACATGGCTTAGCCACCGAGGTATTGTTACATGACATGTAGTCCAATCCACATGGTGTGTGATCTTTAACTCATCCAAAATCCTATCCACTGCAAGGAACCCTGACTATAAGTCTTGTGTTATTCCTGGATACATAGTGTGTAGTATAGAGTTTTAGAAAACCTAACGTTCCTTCACATGGAATAAAGTCATATATTATCGACCATGAATATCACTATTTGACCAACTAAAATCGATGTAATACATCTCCATCTTTAAATTCTCAGCATCTGGTGGCCATGTATTGGAAATCCTTTCAACTGTAAGAGAAACCATCATGTATCTCCAATATTTAAGGGTTATAAAACCCAAATACATATCCCAAAACCACAAATCCGTCATTATTCATCCATAAATAATCAATCCTCCAAAAATTCATGAAACATCAAAAAATATAGCAGTTTTATCACACTAAAAATCACCCCATAAATTTAAAAACACAACCCTTATGGGAAATAGTGATGAATATGAAACATAGCGGGGAGAAATGCATATAAAAAATTGATGAGCATCATTGGAAGATGTGATCCCAATAAAAGTATTATAAAGTGTGTAATCAAAGGTTTAAATGAAGAAATAACAAATATAAACTGGTTTTCAAACATAATTCATATTTGGGATCATATGATGAATATAAAAATCAATGAAATGAGATAAAACAATTAAATACATTTGTAATAAATATAAATACGGTATAAACTACAAATAATATGACCTACCAAAATTATGGTTCAATATTTGGTGAAGAACTTGTATTTTAGAGATTAATAAGACGGTCCAATATGTTTTCCATCAATATAATGGTCCACCTAGAACCATTCATTGATTGTTAGACTTAGTTTTACCAAAACCAAAAAAGAATTATCCTATTCCTCTCAAATCCTCCACATTTTATGTGTATAACCCTTAAAAACATCATAATGATGTATTTATGGAGAATTAATAGGTTTAGTGTTACAAAATAAAATAATTATTTCTATTATTTAATTCAATGAACATACCCACTAATGGATATCTCAACTAAAATTCGAGAGTAGATGAACATTTTTTCACATCTAGGTTATACCCTATGTTTTAGAATGTACTATGGTCTCAAATTTCCCACTAAGTTCCCTAACAATTGGAAATCCTTTTAACCTAAAATGATGCATTTTTGTGATTTAAAATTTATTAAAATTTTAAAATATTAATTTTGAGGTCCCGAGACACCAAATAATTTTGGAAAATCTGAGGGAAAATCTATATATATGCATAGAAATATTTAAATAACTAATCCAACAAAACTAGATTCATTAAATTATCACATATATCTTGTATTTTCACCTTAAGAATAAGAAGTTTCATAAAATAGTGGGGGTACTAATCCTGCATCTAGCTCTCATGATCTATTGAGATCTTCTTTATGATCATGTATACCATAAAAGACAAACCAATGGAATGGTTCATCCATGAAGGAATATATGATAATGATCCTCGATCGCTAGTGGGTACTCCTCAAAGGTGGATCCATCCTTGATTTTCATCTTACCCAATTAAATAATGTGTGTTGGCTCATACTAATATATACTTAGCTATGACACATGGAAGATTTCATGAACTCAATCCAAATATGGGGGAATGTTTAATTGGTAAGAATCCTCTCCATCCCTTAATATAATTTCAAACAGTTCAATGAACCTCAATAATATATTATTTCCCCACCCAGATCTATGCAATCCTCATCATTAGGAGAATTTTGGGAAAACATGGTCTCCCTGATCAAAATATTAGGGTATACGGTGTCAATTTTTATAATATTTATGTTGACATTGGGCTATCCACATACACTCATTGATCAATTATACTTTCTCCATCATCACCAACATCATATCTAAACCAAAAAGGTATGTCTCACCAATTTCAGTATAGCAAAACGGTGACCTATAGGGTTCTTCATACAAGGCATCAAGATGTTTCGTAATGATAGTAAAGTGATAGTATTTATTATAATAAATCACTACCAATCACAAGTGATCCACCTCACTCCAGCCAAATTTCATCACACAGGATCACAGTATATCCTCCACCACCTGGATAGTCCTCTCATTTTTCATGACCATATGGGGGTGAAATGATGTTCTCATCCATAAAAAGGTATTGAATGCCTCTTTAATACCTCTGAAAATGTGTGAATTGAACCAAAAATCCCATTAAAATATTATTATCTTGAGTACCTCATTAATCTATATGATCTCCCATGTGTACAATTCCCCAAACTCTCAACAGTCTCTATTACCTAGTGGAACGAAATTTTTCCGAATTGGTAAGATGATCAACAATCACAAAACTAGCATCATGGAATCTAATTTTTCATGGACTAAACATCACTAAATCCCAAGATATTCCATCCCAGTTCCACTTCTAGATCACTATAGATTAATCCAAACCATTCAAATATTTTTTTTCAACCATTACTTGGTGACATGTGAGACACTAATAGATAAACCTCATGTTGTTACACATCATGTGTGCCCATAAAAAATTCCATTGTTGATACTTGTATATTATTTTCAAATAAAATTATATATCCAAGGGGGATATTTGAAACTCCATAATCACCTACCCTCACAACATGACCTAAACCACAGTTTGTCCCAATAAAAAGAAAACATGCTCCCATCATTTATAAAAGAAAACTGATGCATCTTTTAAGGATATCTGGTCACATAGAATGTTATAATTAATGTATATCAAATGAGATTCTCCTAGATGATGAGGAAGTATTGGATTCACCACCCTCAACTAAAGTAAAAATGCTCACCACTCCTCCATAGGGGTTGATTTTAACAAAGACAACTACTCAGACGCCTCCTCAATAAAGCAAAAAATGAGACCTCCTTATAAGGGAATCTTCCTATTTTCTTCCCTTCCCAATAGTATAGACTATCTCAAATTCATATTCCATAATAATTTTTTTAATTTTATTGAAAACCCACTTTCAGGGTAAGTGGGAACCTACAAAACCAGTCCATCATCAAGTCACACCCCCATAAACACACATTACAGAATTCAAAACAGAAAAACAAAACCAAGTCACCGGGCATCCTCACAAAAAAGAGATGTCATGTCACTGTCGCCAACCATATCAACCCATCACTATCACATCCTTCACATCGATGCATCATCATCACTACCAACCATTCACCTTCATCATAAAGCTTCTCATAACAACAAATGTCATTGTCATCGCCACAGAGGTAGAGCCAAATCGTTGTCACGTCGTCGCCAACCATTCCAAACCACAATCAGTGCATCACCAAGAAGGAACAAAAAACACAATAGATGTCACTGAAGAAAAACCAACACCGTCACTGACTGAGAAAACCATGAACAAGGGATACATGAACACCATAATAAGAAACCTAAACAAATCAATCCTCGAAAATGTCCTCTTCAAACAACTTCACTGATGCATCCATCATCATCAGCCCGAAACTACATACCTATTAGCACACTCTAGTCCAAATCCCCTAAAACACCCCATCTTCTTAAAGCCTCCAATACATTTAAGAATTGAAATTGGTTAAGACTAGAATAGTCTTTTTGCAAAGCTCTGGCCTCTTTTTTAAACCTCGATTCCCAAAGCAGTCTTTGCTTCACAACATTAATGAAATTTTGGATTGTCTCCCTTAAGAACATGTGGAATGAATTGGGTGGACTCTTATTTATAGGTCTGGTCTAATATGGAGCTCTGCTTCTTCCCGTGCGATTTCTAGATCAGTCAATGATGTCTCTGCGGCACTCCATTCATTCACAATGCACAACTAAAATATGATGTTCTTACAATGCTCTCTTCCAAACACATTGTGTCACCATAATGATCCAATTATAATAATCATATATACTTCCATCAAAACTATTTTTCCACTTTAATTATCTCTTGAAATGCACTTTACCTCTCCCATTCGTGAAGCTCATCATAATTGCAGAGATCAATGCTGAAATTCTTCACATATTTTTTAAATCCTCTTAATGAATCACATCTTCTTAAAATTCATGCCTTTTATATATTTTTATGAGTTCTTCACAAAAATTCATATATATAAATTCTCACCAAAATCCAAATTTTGGACCCCAAAAATTTGGAAAACACTGAAAAATGGAACCACCTTATATCTGTTCATTTTTTACTAGCTCCAAATCTTCCTTTAATTTTTCAGGGTTCTTTGTGAACATGTGTTGTCAAAAATATCTCTAGAACTCTACAATTCACCATTAAAACCTTATTTGTCAATAAACACAACCAACCCAAAAATAATGTAATGATACCTTGGGTATTGTTTCCCAATAATCTCCCCCTTTAAGTTTGATGAAAACTCTTTCATAATTTGATACCCTATTGATGTTCCTTCCATGCTCTCCCATCATTTGTCTATTGAAATTCAGATAGAAATAAAAAAATTACTCAACAAATAATATAAACCCAAATGAGAAAATCTCATTATAAGAAAAAAGGGTAGTATGAAAATATCATCAATTAATCACTTCATTCATGATAACAATTATGAAAACTACATTGATAGTAATAAACTACTTTCATCACAAACTTCACCTATTGTGATATCTCTTCTTTGATCAATTACTTCTAACATAGTCATATTTCATACTCTTTGTAGAAATTTTTTCCCCCTATCTCACTACTCAAGCATTCATCTTCTCCCCATGTCTTTCATTAATACATTTTCTCCTTTTCATTAGTGAAATTTCACCCCCTTTATCAACAAAACCATAGGTTACTCTTTTCTGGTATGCAACATTGGAAAGAGCACAGATATGTGCATTAGGGAAAAACACACCATACCTCGGGGAGAGGGGGTCCCACATCCACACTGTTTATGTTTGGGGAGTTGACTGAACTCCTAGAGAAAGTAGATTCCTTTCAAATGATTTCATATGTAAGTTGTTTTCTAGATTGTCTATATCTTGTAGGTCTATAGGCATATACTCCAACTTCACACACCCTTGTTCCACCTTCTCCTATATAAAATGATATTTGATCTCAATGTGCTTTTTCCTAGAGTGATGGACTGAATTTTTTATAAGATTTGTAGAACCTTATTTATCACACTTGATTTCGATCGGAGACTACACTTCAAATCTCATATCATCAAGACACTTCTTCATCCACAATTATACTGTGCATGATTGAGTGGTGGCAATATACTCAGCATCTATGGGGCTAAATTAAATAAAATCTTTCTTTTTTATTACAAAAGAAATACACAGACCACCATGATATAAAGCACCAAATGACATTGACTTTCATTCATCTGGTGATTCGGCCCAATCTGCATCTGTATATCTTAATAGTTCAAGCTGATATTTATCAGTATACATCAAACAAAAATCCATTGTTCTTTTCGTATAAAAATGTATTCTTTTCACTACAAGTATATGGATTTACATGGGATTTCATTGATATTGTGATGGTTGGCATGTGAAAAAAATGACATCCGGTCTTTTCACTATCAGGTACAATAAACATTCAAAAATATTCCAGAATTCTATGATATTAACCGTATTTTCATCATAAAATTTTGATAATTTCATCCATGTAGCAACTAGATTCATTATCTACATTTCATTTTATATTTTAAATCTTCCCATAACCTTCTTGAAATATTGTAATTGAGAAATGAAACTGAAATTCTTTCTAGGTGTCACTTTTAAACTAAGGAAAACGTCATCTCACAAATCATTGACATTTAGATCTCACTTTTCGTGAATTCGAAAAAAAAATGTCGACACTAATCTTCATCTAATCCACCAAATATAATTTCATTGACATAAACTAACACCATGATCCATTGATTAATGTCATTTTTGATATATAGATTGTAATTAACTCTACCAAACTAAAATCCATGCATTTCCAAATACTAATCAAGCCTCGAATACCATGCTCTCGGTGCTTATTTCATCCCATATAGTGCTTTCTTCAACCAATAAACCTTCTTATCATATTCATGAATGTGAAAACCAACTTTTTGCTCAATATACACTTCTTCTTCGAGAACCTCATTCAAAAACATAGATTTCATGTCCATATGGAGCACTTTGAAATTATGTTGCACAGTAATGGCCAAGAATAATCTGATTTTCTAGCCTTGCTATAGGTGAAAATGTTTCATCGACATCAATACTCACTATCTTGGAGAAACCATTTAACAATAATCATTATTTGAATCATATAACTAGTCCATATTCGTTCATCTTGTTGAAAAATACCCATTTATACCCAATTAAATTACTATATATTTTTATCAAAACAATCTCCCACATCTGATTATTCTCAATATGGTCAAGCCCTTTATTCATAGACTTTTCCCAGTTTTCATATTCAGTAACATTAGCAAAAAACATATATATCTAAGATAAGAAATATTATTGTTATACCAAATTCATTCTTCTTTGTGAACAGGTGTTTTATGGTCACCAAAGATATTTTTCATATTAATTTGATCTATATTCATTGGATTCATTGCAGATATAGACATTACTTCATATTTCTCATCGTTAGTTTCTTTTTCTGAATCCGCATCTAACACTTCTACTCCCCCTGTGTTGCTTGCCTCCTCATCACATTCATCAGAAAATTGTTCACTTGGTTTTTTAATATTCTCTTTATTCTTCAATACAGTTACATAATTTCCCTCAACCACTTTTCTTGACCTCTTATTAATGAAATTATATGCTTCAATCTTTCCTAAGTATCCAAGGCATATCCCATCATCTCCCCTTGACTCAAAAATAATGTATTTTTTTATTCAGAATAAATCGCTTACTTCTAAATATTCAAAAAAATTCACTATTGAATTATTTCAGTACCACATATCATATGGAGTCTTTCCTACCTTTTGATACAAAAGTTCCCTATTAGAAATAAAAATCGATGTCAATACTACTTCCTTCTAAAATTTGGCTAGTTGGTTTTTTTCAATGAGAATCATTCTGGAAAAATTATTGATGATCCAATTTCTCCTCTCGATTACTCCATTCTACTGGGGAGTTCTCACTAAAGAAACTTTATTCCTTATTTTGTGTTTCTTGTGATAGTCTTTCACCTGACTGTTTGTGAATTCTAATATATTACCATTATGAATCTTTAGACTTTTATATCCAATTATACTTTCAAATTCCCTATGATACTATTTTATTTAATTAAACACATCATACTAATGGTAAATGACAAATACCCATTCCATTATTCAATAGTTATACAGGAAAAGAATGTAATACCTCTTCCCTTCAATGTCTCTTCGGGAGATAGGTCCAAGACATTAGCATACACCAATTCAAGAACTTTTGTTAAGTTATGTTTCTATTCATTTTATTCCTTTCTGATGATCTATCCTTGTTGAAAAGAAATGCACATATGTGTACGATCACATGATATCTTATGGGGGTATCTAGATGTATCACACTTCACTAGATATTCTAGGGATGGATGGCGTTGATGACCTAGTCATTCATGACAAATATTATTTTCTGCCTCTCAAGACAAAAAACTCAAATCTTTTTCTCCACTTACACGGTAGATATTTCCATTTGTTTTTTCTACCTATAGAAACAATGCACCATATCTTCCTTTTATGACACACGCCTTTGTAGTAAGCCTTATAGAATTCACTGAGTCACATACATGACTGATAATAATAAAATTGTGATTGGGACATTATATTACCAAGACATCAGTATGTCACATTTCTTTACCCCCAAACCTAGCCATTACTGAGTTAATAATCTTAAATACATAATCATTTCAAAATTTGAAAACTCCTTCTTCGTCATATTTTATGCCTGTAATAAAATATGTGTTCCCTTTCATATGGGATGTGTAGCCACTATCAAGGATCCATACTCCAGAATGATCTGATGCTTTAAAAGAAATTTCCACTACCACTTCCTTATCATCGTTTTTATTTTTCATCCATGTCTTTAACGTCAGACTCATTTTATTTTTAATATCTTGATCTTCCTAAGAGTATGATGAGCCAGATTTAACTGGTTGTGTTGCAAATCAATTTCTAGTTTTCCTCTCACTTGTTAATTCTCTAATTTACTTCTTGAGACCGCTTGGGTTCTACTATGACCTATTTCTCTTCACGACTGATGTATAGTATCTATGCATGGGACAAAATCCTACACCCCCAAAGATATTTCCTCAAAATATGTTCTATAATATTGAGTTCTATTTGGATAACACTGTTGTTCTTATTCCCTTCGGCATCTCTTGGATATAGAACTCACATTCTATGAATGTCCCTTATTCCCACAAAAATAACACCTGATATAGGCCGCATTCATGTGTGTAATTTTTGAACTTATAGTTGTCCCTTTGGATATCTGAATATTCTGATTCTAATTCAATCCCAAATAAACCTTCAATTTTAGAACGGGTTCTTGTGGTCTTACATCAACTTTAACGACAGTTTTTTGGTCATTCCTCACATTAGTCTTAACATCTAAACATGATTTTTTATTCTTTTCTACTGGACCGCTATTTTTAACATCCAAATTTTCCATATTCTTAGTGATATTCTTTTCCGATGTCATATTAAGACTCAATATTTTTCCATGATCTTTAAATTTTCATCATAGATTGAAAAATTCTTCTTCATGTTCCTCAATGCTTCTAATTTATTCTTTAACTATGTTATTCAAACCATCGATAAACCTTCTCGGATCTTCAACAATGAGTTTTTACTCATCAATATTTCTTGGGTCCACTAAAAAAAAGAATTAATATTTTCAATTATCTTCAACAACTTCAAATTTTCTTATTCTTGTTGTTATATATAGAGTTTGGCATTATGTACCACTTTTTAACTTACTTTTTTTCTCTCCAAACATATATCACCTCAACAGATGCTTCAATTCATCTTCCATATCGACTCTTCCTTCTTATTATTATTCTTCTTCATCATTAGTTTACTCCTTTATTTGAGAAATAAATAAAATTTTCACCATAACATTTTCTCCATGATATTTTCTGTTTTATATCTCCTCATCAACCTCAACCTTAGACACATATGAAATTTCACATTCTCATGAATAAAGATTATTTTTCTTAATGAAATTTCTCATCACCCATTTCATACCTTTAAAATAGGTTGAAGTCTTCATCATGTTAATTTTAAATTCATTCTCATAATCTTCTTGGAACATATTTTGAAACCTTGTTGAATGATTTCAAACCATTCCACTTCGAAAAGATGCTATTGTAAGCTTCCCCTTGATTTTTTTCCACTTTGTATATTTGAAGACGAGAATGACATCACCACATTAGTTTCTTCTTCTCCAAAATATTCTTCAATGGTGAGATTCTTCATGGACTATAATTACACCACTTTATATTACTCTTTTCCATTTCATTATTGTCTTCATTTCTCATTTTATATACTACGGGGGGTACTATGAATGTTCTCCTGTGTCATCTCTT
Organism: Viscum album; assembly: GCA_963277665.1. Lineage (NCBI taxonomy): Eukaryota > Viridiplantae > Streptophyta > Magnoliopsida > Santalales > Viscaceae > Viscum > Viscum album. The sequence continues at coordinate 1,716,685,483 of OY728153.1, forward strand.
TCAGATATTTATCTTCCAAAACTGAAACATTCAAATTCAGATGAGGTGTATTTTTCCTCATGATATGCTTCAAAATCATTATTCCTTTAATTAATTCTCCTAAAACTTGCATTTCTTCCCCAAAAATTTTTACCCTATCAAATAATTCATTAATAGACTCATTCAAGTTCATTCTCAGATCATTATACTTTTTTCGAAGAGTATGCATTTTTGCCTCTCTGGCCATTTTATCTCCTTCAAATATATTCAATAGACTTTCCCACATAGAATGTTATGGTTCTCATTTCATCAAATTCATATAGATAGCATTAGATAGCTATCCCACTAAAGCATTGATTCCCTTAGAATCAATATCTAGTTCCCTTCTTTCAACCTCTAATAACACACAAATATTGATTTTTGCTAAGATACCATGCATCGCTACTATAAACACAACCATTCCTAAAAATTGGAAGTAATGTTGCATCTTATTCTTACATAAGTGAATTTTTCTCTCATCGAAGATTGGAACCCATTTATGTTTGGTGACCTCCATTGAGAGAGATAAACACCAATATCAACCATTCACTCTGATACCAATTATTAGTTACACTAGGTTAGATACCCTGAGAGGGTGGTGAATCATGGGGTAAAAGATTAAAAAAATCCTCTTTCAATCATCTCTCATTTTTAGACAAAACTCTCTTCAAAATCATTCTCGTTGTAGAGTATGAACAAATCTCAAATCATGCACAGGACGTAACAATTTTACTTGGTTCACCCTCATTAGGCTATGTCCAAGGAGAATACACCAGTGATGTGCTGATATACCAAATCCACTATAATAACACTACTGTTTAGAAGTTCTAAGTTGACTCATTGTCCCTCTAGTTTTACAATCAATCTCAATTTGAAAGCTCAATTCTCTCTCAAAGGAAGTGTGCTCACTAATTCTTCAGAGGATTTACTCATAGTTTATAGACTTGTAGGTCCTTTCATTACCACAAATGAATGAATCATCCACTATATGTATATGATCTATTAAATTACTACTTTAATCCAATAATGAATACACCTTTTCCACTAAAAAAAGGAAATACCTTTTGAACTTACATTCGCAAAGCTCAATTCTTTGTGAAGATCCCAATATAGAAAAGATCAATCAATACTTTGCGAAGTTCCTAACTCTTGGAAAAGCACATACCTTATCAGGGAACAATACTACACAAAGAACACTACTTTGCAGAGCTCATTCCATCTTACAGAACAGTTACCTTTGTGGAACTTACTTTCATCGCAAATCACACTGCCTTCATATAATAACTTCCTTCACAAAGCTCAATTATCCAATATAGAAAACCCCATCATCTTGATGACTTAAATACTTATAATCATTGAAATCAATCATAAATAGAATAGTATTTTCATAGATCTCAAATATCTATTTTAATACTTTATTAGTGAAGCACCCATTTATTCTAAACATCAAATCAATTCTAGATTTTCTCTCTTAAGATCGTGCAGAATGAAGAGGGGTGGCCTCTTGTTTATTGGTTAAGTCGAATACAGAGCTCTTCTTCTAGCACAATTTCCCAATCTGTCAAAAAATTCCCTTTATCACTCCTTCCATTCGCAATGTGCCACAAAAATTTGATGTTTCCATAGCACTCTCTGTTAAACGCATCATGCCACTACAATTCTCCAATTCACATAATCTCATAGACTTCCATCAAAACCTTTGTGCCACTGCAATTTTCCCTTGCAATACTCTTCCCCTCTTCCATTCATGAATCTTGTCGTAATCATAGAGATCACCGTCAACTTTCTTCATGTCTTTGTGTGAAAGACACTTCATGAAGCCCATCTTCATGAAATTCATTCTTTTTATATATTTGGATATGTTCTCCATTGAATTTCATATTTCATAATTCCCACCAATCTTCAATTTTTGGAACCCAATATTTTACAAAACATAAGTAAATGATTCCACCTTGTATATGTTCTTTTTAAATCACCTACAAGATCATATTTTCCTTTTTCATGGTTCTTTGTCAATATGGGTTATCAATAGTATCTTCGGAACTCGAAAAGATTCCAATAAAACCTTTTTGTCAACATACACAACCTACGCAAAAAAGTTTCAATAATACCATGAGGTACTTTTTCCAAACAAAGTCATATATGAACTTTAAATATTAACTTTTTCATAGGTTAAAATATTTATGACTTAAGATATTGGAGATAATCAGGTGTTTTGAAAAAAAACAAAATGCTCTCTCAGAGGATAGTTCCTCAACATCTCTAGAGCGATGACTACCACTTCTAACTCTTTGTTTTGAGTCACAAAGTTCAGTTCGTGGTCTCTCAAATTACACATCTTGTAAGAGGTCATTGTCTACCTCTCGATCAACATGCAACTAAACCCATCTCAAGAGAAATCAGAAAACACTATATAATCCATACCCTCCTCCAGTATTTTAACAGAGGACCACCAGTAAAAATCAGTCTCAAATACATAAATTCTCACTAAAAATGCTCAGTATAGGTAAACAAATTCCCTTTCCATGGTAGTGTGATGAAAGGGGTTTAAATCCTAGATAATTCCACAACATACCTCATGTATTTCCCCACCAAACCAAAGATACTTTTCACCTAAATAATTCTATTGGGTGGACCACAATAAATCATCGGATCAATCTCTACTAAGACTATAAATAAACCATGATTAGTGATGAAATTCCAAAAAAAAATTGATTCTCCTAGACCTAAAGTGGGATCTTAAAGAGAGTTAAATGAAGTTGGTGCACCTAGAGTAAGTCTATGACAGACCCCAAATTATTTTTATCCTCCTCTAACATAGATTAAAAGATAATATTTTCAAGGACAGAAACAAAGAATTAGTCTAATTATAAATAGATGTTATGGTAAATAATATAAATGAACATAAAAGTAGAATTTATCACACCAAAAGGCATAACCAAGAACTTATAGTGTCTCTATCAACATGGTAATGTTATTTTTGAATTATAATCAATGTGAACCCTCAAATAGTGGTATCCAAACATAAAATTAATCCTTGAGAACCAATTAATACCTCTTGACTTGTCAAATAGGTCATTAATCCTTTTAAAGGTGTGTATTTTCATTATTATTACCAAGATTTAGGTGATGATAATCAAATAAAGGAAGCAATATCACATCTTATTTTTCAGAAGAAATACTAGAGCATCCCAAGGGACACGCTTGGTTTGATAAAACCATCCTCCAAAAGGTCCATCGACTATACCCAGAGCTCTCAGATATTGATATAGTTTATCAGATATGTTGTAGAAGATATTAGTGTGGTTCTGGGTTGATGTTCAATGTTGATGCCCATATCCCACCTCAATGGTCCTCCTAATATATATTCAGGTAATATATCCATAATTTCTTCCAATATTAAACATAAATAGATGCCTAAAGTGTACACAATTCCATGGTATAAAATCAAAAATTCATGGGTGATATATTGCGTGTTTCATCTCAATAGACTTAATAACTTTTCCATGATATCTATCTCATCTAAATAGAATAATTCCAACCCTATATCTGATGACATATAACTCAACGTTGATAATATAATATCTAGGGAAAAACTATGGATAAACAATTTTTACCCAAGTTAAAATCATAGGGTGTCATCAAGACTATAAATATGTCCCATGATAAAATCACTGCACCAAGTGCCAGTTTTCACTACTGAAAGATCTGTCATATAAAATAATTTCATCAAATAAGAACCTCCAGTTATATCCCTTATGATAATTTCTCCACTTGAAGCTCTATCTTCTAGAAAAGGGATAAGAAGATAAAGTAATGAATCATGTATGTGTATATATTTAATGGTGAAAGAGTATAAAATACATTGATTGTATCATGAATCTTCTTTTGTACTACTGATAATTATCCCCCCATAGCCTACAGATACCCACATCCTTGACTACCAGCTCCCTAATCTTATAATAGGCCACATGGTTCTGGTGGTGGTGGATGTAGACCATAGCATCATCCTACAGCATTATCTCTTGCCTCTAGAGATCCACCTACTCATTTACTAGTACAGCCTCCCTAGGTGATGCCGTGACCACACTTGAATGATCCCTAATAATGTAACTTGCTCTACTATGGTTGTTATTCCACTACTGTTAATCCATCCTCAAAATTTCTGGTTAAACATTCATTATCCATGTGAACTCACCCCACATAATAATTGAATTTCCCCTCTCGAGGATGACTAGATCTCCTAATTGACCCAAGATCCATAGACCTATGACCTTGAGTCTATGAAATGGGTGGTCTCCAACACATAGACCTTGAGAATGGATGTCTTCTAGATAATAAATATAGATCACCCCATGATGTCCTCTGTCAGCACTAGATTTCATGTATCCCTATTCTGGAAAGATCTATATAACCAAAGACTACTCCAGAACCAAGCATTAGTATGAATGTAAAAAAGAAAATTATGATGTCCTGGATGTCTCTATGATTTCCATTATCAAAAATTCACTCCTATAAAAAACCATCTTCCACATTGTTGGGGGAGTAACATGTGAGGACAGTATACCTCACAACATACTCATAAACTATCATATCACCCATTTGTAGCTCAATAAGCTCCAAAATATGCAATGAGTGAAATATCATTTCGTAATACTCATCATGAAAGAGATTCTTGAAGTCTAACCATGAGTGTGTCTCCTTATCATTTTTTAGAAGAATCAGACTCCACTAGAACCCTACATCTCAATAAATAAGGATTCTTACAAGCCCACTCATAGAACTAGTAGAGGTCCAAACTAGCCTAACGACTCAAATCACCGAATCAATCCAATTCTATAATTTTTGAGGGTATGGCTTGCATGAAACATCATTGGTATCTAATGTTGAAACTCATATAGCATGTTAAGCCTACAAAAATTATCGTCCTGTAATGTTGGTACTATCTATTGCTTGATAGGCAGTGGCACTAATTCCTCTCCACCTAAAGGAAACACCCCATGAGGTTGTCCCTTAACTGAGGCATCATCACTCAACTGATCATTTAAAAGTTATCGTATTAGAAACCTAGAAGACTTTCTTCATGGAGGCATCCTAAAATATTGAAATACCTGCCCTTGTTAGATAAGAATATATAGGGAGATAACATGAGAAGGATAGTAAAAGTAATCAATAGTATAAGGTGTATGTTCCATTAGTTCCATACAATTGATTTCCCATTGTATAGAGTTGAAAATTAGGTATTAATAGTTTTTTTGAATGGATACATATGCATCTACACCAGTATTGGGTTCTTTATCCTAAAATTCATACTCGAGAAACTCTAAAATCATCACTCTGATTTCCCATCCAATCCATTATATGGATCCCACTCTGACACTAACCCATGTAAAATCTTCTTTATAACGTATATGTTAGAACCCAAACCACCATGGCTTGCTAGGCTAGAGAAAATCCATTTGTGACACCCCAAACCCACCTATAATAGTATATGTTCTAGAGAAAGGAACCGAGAAAGCATAAACTGTAGTAGGAGTCCTATGAATATTGTACCTATATGCACACACACAACTATCTCCATTTGAAAGTGTAGAGGAATAAAAAAATACTACAAAATCTAGAGTATAATCATGCATGTAATAACATCTAGGGAATAAATTAGAGTACAATAATATAAAATAAAAGATAAAGGGTAAAAATACATTCCCAAATGGAAATAAAGTCCCTACATAAAAAACATGAAAAGGGTAAATGAGAGATATGAGCTCCGGATCTCCAAGTTACACCACCAAATGCAGTCAATTAACCCAAGTATCGCTATACTCTACCTATGTCACAATTTATTTGTCTATCATCTGCATAGGACAGGGCACGTATAGGAAAATCCCATGTAGTGGTGAATATATACAAACCTAGTAGGGTTCCATGAATTACATAAATGTAAAATTGGAAAGATATATAAGAATTCAACTCAACCTTATACACATATAACCTCACAAAGAATCCCAAGTGAGATTGAAAGGGGATCTATATCTATGCAGACCATTTAAAGATGAAGAGTGAGCCTGCATGTCCAAAGATAAATATCTGATTCCCATAATCAAGAAAAACCATATTGTTAAACGTGTGTAGGACCCTTACCTTTACACTATTCTCCACATTATATGGGAGGAAATCACTTGTAGAGGACCTCTTCCCTAGTTCCTAAGGGGGTTCCACTCAATTTGTAGATGACCCATTCCCCAGTGAACTTGGGGGTGAAACATGGAATACATTTCGAAATCTCCCTCTATAGAATGAGAGTCATACTACTCAACATAATTAAAGTAAATGGGGAACATGTTCCCCAATGTAATAGGGGGTTTCCTACCCCAGTATCTCTCTAGTGATCCTTCATGATCACTAATATCTCTCATGCATTTCCTAAAGAATAATCACACTCATAAAACCTAACATCATATCTTGTAATCAATTGATAGGGATATCATATCATTATACATATAAAAACACCCAGTATAGGATACTCGTGGAATAATGTTTGTGTCCCAAAGGAGAATATATGCAAGGATGTATTTGTGGGAGAAGTACACAACATGTATGAGGGGTCAAACAGCGTGAACCCACACCTTGTCACCTAGTTTTGATCACCCATTAAAAAAATTAAATCCAATTCATGCAATATGGTGATTCTATATAAGAACATGGAATTTATACCTACATATGGTCTTGATAAATTACCCTTGGCATACAGTTATGTTGGTCATGTACATTTACACAATGGGTCCCACATGGTACACTGTGTATCTAATTTCATGGGGTCCTGAGCATGTGTAGTTGGGACATGCCTTTGGTAGGGCCACATGGAATATATTCTGAGACAAAAGGAATTATGTCCATAGTTTTACAAAATTGATAGCCTTTGTGAGAACCTATAATACATGGTGTGTGTTCCTCCCAGACCCATGACATGTTGCTAAGAATTTTGTAGATCCTTACTTTATTCCAAGTGGATTATAGATCTACCATCTCCAATAAAAATAACATTATTTCAATGATTGAAATAAAATTAAAATATATTTGGCCTTGGATTATTTGCCTCCAATGTTTGTAAACCATAAAATGAATCAATCATCCAGGAAACCATTGAAGGTCTTCCAACATTTGGGGTTCTAAAACTCACATCCCCCACCTGCAAATATAGATCCATCATGATCTATTCACAAATAATCAATCCTACCATCATTTATGATAAAACCATGAATATAGGGGTTCAATCATGCTTGTACCCACCTCATCTATGGAAACACATAACCTCATGGGCCAATAGAAAAGAATGTGAAGAATGATGGTTGAAAGGAACATAAGTGAAGGTGATGATTTCCATTTCCTACTGTTGTCCTATAAAATGATTCAAAATTCAGGAATCAAGTAGTGAAATTATTGAATAAAAATTTAAACTGGTTTAACTAGACAATTAATATCTAGAATAATCCAAATAATTGAAATTATTGACAAAATGAAATCTAATAATTAAATTCATTCTTAATCGATAAACAATGTGAGGAATCAAAATATTATGATCCTTATCTTTACTATCGATTTTCCATTAGTGAATAACATATCCTCTAGAGAATAAGAAGAAGTTATATTATATTAATCATCTTTATCATGTTCCACCTCAATCTATTCATTGTTTGGAATACTTGTATTTTTTAGCTCCAATGAAGAATTGTCCAAGCCCTATGAAATCCTACTAGGATTATGTGGTTATCCCTGTAAAAACATATCAATGATCTATTTATAGAGTATTATTTAGTTTAGTGAAATTAAAAAAAAAATAATTAAATTAATAAATTCACATAACATGTTCACTAATAGATTTCTAATTAGAATGTCTGACATCAACCAATATTAGGTCAGGGATAGGATAAAACCTATGTACTATAATTAACCAAGATCTCATATTTCTTATCTAGGGTCCCATAAAATGGGAAAAAATTTAACCAAAAACTATGAATGGAATTTCTTTAAAAAATAAAAATATTTTGAATATATTAATTATAATTTCTTGACACACCAAATCAATTCTCTTACTTTGAGGGAAAATTGAGATATATACATAAATATATTCAACAGACTAATCCAAATAAATTTCTTTATAGATACATCAACGAACCAATCAAAACTAATCTCACATTGAATTTAATGTCACTATTACATCAAGATAAATTTAATATAGACTTATAATTATACTTATGAAATGCATGTATCACCATAGTATTTTGAATATTTTTATCTCTTCACACTAAAAATCATAAAAATAGTTTCAATCATGATAAATATTCTTAGGGATTTTATGTCTCATGTTTGGTGGGTAAAATAATTTAAAATTAAAAGTATTAAAAGGGAGTTTAGAATCTTAAATAAATTTTCAAGAATATTCATGGTAAAATATAAAAAAACATCAATAAATTTCCCTTAATATTTTAAAACACCACACTAAATTTTTTAATGACATGAAACATGAGTCGGAAAATTAATGTAATTAAGTATTTTATCCAAATTATTTTCTTTTTAAAAATATTAAATTAGATTTATAATATTTATTATTTTTATCATGAAGTATGAGATACAAATTAAATGTAATAAATAAATAGTCAATCATACATGTAATAAAAATAAATAATTATAGTTTTATTTTTTTTATCTTTTCTTTCATTTTCCACTTTTTTAGGAGAAATGAACTCTATGAATGGAGTCTAATGGATAATGAATCATGATAATTTCTCTCATTACACTAACCAAAATTTTATGTCACACCGAACACCACCCTGAAACTATATTCTTAATAAATAACATTAATGAAATACCCTTCTCCCATTCAATAACCTAAAATATCAGTGAATACATTTTAATAGTGAATTTCGGTAAGGATAAATCATCTTGTAATGTGGATTAAACATATAAAGGAAATCATGGATTATAAAGAACAAAAAATGGATGATGTAAAGGGTAGGTATAATTTTGAAAATTTAGTTCTATGAATATATGCTTCATTATATTAGAAACACTTGATAAAATTCAAATATTTGAATAAGAAATAATAAAAAGTTATAGTTATCACACAAAATCCATGTTTCTCACAAGAAATAAAGGTTTTTATATATATTTTGATAAAATTAATTATAATACCTAAATAATCTAGAATAAAATATTTGATTTAGTGTTTCATGGGAATGGATTTTAAATATTCATCAAATTTAAAAACAAATTAAATAGAATTCGAAGAGACATTTCCAGATCAAAAATCATTTGAAATTTCCATTTTTTTCAAAAATAAATATAATTATCCCAAAATAAATTATCAGTGGAAAATGATAAATAATATTTATTGAAGATAAAGTTTTATGAAAATATGTAAAAATAAAATAAAAAATTAGAAATATTCAAATGATTACCAGTCTGACCAAAATAAAATTTACTAAAATTCATTTCAACTAAAATAGATTAAAACTAATTTTTTGAATTATTAATGAGAATGATATGTCAACATTCTTTGTTTATAATAGTGGAATGAATCAGTTAAGGTCCTAGTTTAACCCCTTTAAACATATAAATAAGATAATAAAAATGAAAAAAATATACAATGAAAACAAATAAGTAAAATATATATATTAAGGGAGAATAATAGAGATCTTGGTAAATGCCCCCCCCCATAGAGATATTTTTGGTTTTTACTTCCCATAGTTGTGTATTTATATCAATTCATCCCCAATCCAAAGGATGATGTCGTTTCCAAATCATAAATCACCAAAACCACTTTAATCCCACGTTTATCCATTCACACTTATTTTATAAGATTAAATACATTGAGTACTACATATCTATCCATTTAGAAATTATATATATCTTATATTGTGGGGTTTGAAGAAAGAATGGTTGGTATTCTTTTTCATTCACACATTTTATGGCCTTGTCATTCATTTCTATGTCAAACCCGATTTTTTATCTTCACCAATTTATCAATGTGTGAGTTAATAAAAAAATTAAATATAATTAAAATAATATTAATAATTATATATATATATATATATATATATATTCTCCTTTAATTTGGTTATCTTGTAACTTGACCTCTTCTGACAAGTACACTGGGAAATTATTCTCAATAGGTTCATCTTTATCATCATTATTATCATCCTACAAAGATAACAATGTATTGGTTGAATATGAAAGTTAAAATCATTGGGAGGAAATAGTAAATTCATTATCAATAAAATCAAAATTAAATGAGTTAAAAGAAATATTATCCTCTACGTTTAAATGGTTTCAATTTCTTCTTCAATACATAGTGCACCTTGGAGTTGGGGTTTCTTGGATGAAATCATGTAGTTAATATAATCCACCTTCTTTTCAAATCCAAACACTATAGTTGTGTCTTGTTATGAATAAATATAATGGTATAAAGGTGAAACATTTTCTCCTTAAAATTCGAGAGGATAACTTAGAACATTTCTAATTACAAAATTAGACAAATATTATTCTAAATCATATTGATCTCTCACATCTGTATCAGCAAGTACGTATGTTCCAGGGACCACTTCTAAAAACTTTTGAGGGGTCGAATGGTGTATCCTCAAGTTGTTTCCTCTCAGTATAGTTGGATTATATAACATAAAATATATGTGAAAAAGATTTATTTATTTTTTAAAATTATTTATTGTTGTTCTATTATCAAAGATTTAAATTCCTTGAGGGAAGTGGAAAGAATCTTCATTTTTTCACTTATTTAATTATTTATAAATACTCTTTATCTTGGATGTAAATATTTTTTTCCTTATTGGACTAAACATAAGTCCATAAATATTTAAAATAACTTAAATATAGATGAATAATATGAAAAAATAATGATATATAATAAATTTATATTTTTAGGTTTTTGAAATGTATAATTATTTTTTGTTTTTTTAAATCACATTTGAATGTGTTTTGACTCTACAAAATTGGTTTAAAATTAAAGGAAGGTATTTGTTATGAATTATAACCTAATATTTTATTATTTATATAATAATGAAATAAATTTCAATCCTAAATGTCAAAATTATATAGAGGAACTCAAAAAACAATAAATTAAGTTTGTTACTATATATAAATTAAAATACTATACAAATAAAATAAAAAATATAATATGGTTTTTAAATGCTTATAAAATATAAATATATAAATTTTATACAACATAACATGATGAAAGAAACTAAATTAGTAATAGATAATGAAATAAGATAAGGTTTGTTGTTAATTGTAATTCATAATAAAGATATCATTAATATTTATAGATATTATTTCTAGATATTATTTACAATATTAGGATCATGAACTATCTCTCAATGCCTTACTTGTTTGGATTTTTCTTAACCCACACTAATACCTATGTATTCCATATATTATGCTTCAAAAATTCAAATAGGTTACCTTTTTACTAACTGACACAACCTAAGGCAGACTCCATCATATGAATGATTTAAAAGTTAAAGGTATGTAATATTAATGAATAAGGTATAAGAATAAAATTGTAGAAAAATTAATGTGAACACACATTATAATTCAATTAACCCCTAATAAAATTCTTAGAAGAAAATAAATATAATCATTGAAGCAAAAAGTACATAAATATACATTAATTCTACCCATTGAACAACATCTAAAGTTAGTTTTCTATTTTCTTTGATATGAGATTCATGGAGGGACAAAAAAATAATTGAAAAGAGAGAGAAATTAAGAAAATAAATTAGAAGAGAAATATTTATTTATATAATTTTATAATATAATTAAACATAAAATCCTACATCCTTGGCATTTGAAATGGATTGATTTTTAATGGATATTGAATTGTAGATTTATAAGAATGTGGGGTGTCTGATTTTATATCCAATTATTCCCATAAAATTTTTAAGCATGTTTCTCCCCTTTAATGGGTGAATATTAGAAAGTATTAAAATAGGATGATTTTAAAAACTTTCTTCTATTTCCATCCAAAAAATTTTAACTTCAGTTAAAATGTTTTGAAAGACCTAGTGACAAATTAATAAAATGTTCTTTTATATCCTAGGACACTCTCTAAATTAAAATTATTCAATTTACCATGAATTTTTGGACTATAAAATAGAAGAATATTGAGAATAAAAAGTTAATGAATTTGTTCCCTATACACTTATCTTTCCATATTTATTATTTCATTGAATTTGGACCAGTTATTCTTGATATATTGTCTTAATGTTAAAATTTATAAAAAAATGTATACTGATTTCAAACCCACACTGGTATGATTTATTTGGGCCTTATATGGTTTGATTTAGCATTCTATATAATTAATTGAAATATATACCATCGATCATATAATCCTAAAAAATTTAATTTACCTAAATGTATAAAATAATTCAAAAAATATAAAATTCAATAAAAAAATTATGTAATTTTCACAATTAAGTCCAAAAATATCCAAAAATATTTACTGTGAAACTTAAAAATGGTTTAAAACAATGAATTCCGAAATTAAATATATTTAAATATGAACTTCATCACACCTTCCCATGGAGAGGTATATACATGGGAAAGATTATATATTCATACTTGTTCAACCTTGACTTTATTGTAATATTTTATGGCTCGTATTTTGGTCAAATCTATTCGACCATAAACACTAGCTTTAATAGTTCAAGTTTCAAGACCTTCAAATTCCTATGGAAAGATACATAAAACATGTCGACTTCAAATCCCATCAAGGGATTCTTGATAAAAAATGATGTATTTACTCACTAAGACATCCCTTTTCATGGATTAGTAATAAGTTGGAGAAAATATGAAAAAGAAAAATATTATATAGGGAATGAAATTTGGACCAAGAAAAATTCAAGACACAATCACTGGAACCACTATTCTAGATTAAGGCTTGATTATGTCTTCATTTTCTAAGGCACATGAGCATATTCTGTTCTATGAGTATATTTTATTCAATAAAGGGCCAAATTAAAAAAAACATTAAGGTTTCCATATACATAAGAAATTTCATGTTATACCTCTTTATAATGACAATGTATTCAGTACAAAATGGCCCAACCATTAGGGTTCTCTATTCATCCTTAAATATCATTATATCTAAAAACCTAATTCAATCCTTAAGTGATTGAACCATCACAAACCTTTCAATGCTACTGGTAATAAGCAAATTTGGATCTAATGTACACCTCATCTTGGTAATGATAAATATGCATCCATATCTATCCTACCAACTATAGGCATATTTTCTTTCATGTGAGATGTTTTTATAACCTCGTGTCTCATAAAAGTATTTTAGTGGTACCTATCATTAAAATATAAATTAGTGGTCATAATTGACATTCTTATCCCATCACATAATTTCCAGATTCAAATATCATGAGTTATAATTGAAATATTACATAATCCAACAATTCAAGTGGATTAATTTTTACTCAAGGTTACACATTTGTGGACCATACCCACTTTCGAATTAATATTGTGACATCTTATTATTTACCCCTTTATGGCCTTCTTGATGTGATCCTAAAATAAATGAAAAAATGGTCTATATATCATGAAATTAATATATATATATATATATCCCTCAGGCGTACTATAATATAATTATATCGCATTAACATCATTCATGCCTTACCCATTTTTCTTTGTAAACACTTAAATTGTTTAAAGTATTTTGGACATAAAGATCATCATTTTTTGTCCAGAATTGAAAAAATTTAAACTTATAAAGCCAAGATGAATATTGCATAACTTGTTAAAAATCTAAAAAGGGAATCCTGGGAAAAATTTAAGTCTCTAATCATGTAACAAACATCATTCATTTACTAAAAGAAAATTGATAATTTTAAAAGTAAAAAGGGTAAATAAATTTGTTACATTAAACACCCATAGAGAGAGGTCAATGAAATAGTTGAGTTATTATCTATTTATTCTTTCCTTATCTATGTATTCAGTAAACATTAGTTCTAAAATAAGATGAAAATCATCAGAATTATGGGTTATACCATATGGACCAAGAAAATATTAATTCCTGCTCTCTATGTCCATTGACCTAGGAAGAAATTAAAGAAACATTATACTCCTCTCATATTGGTTATGATGATTTGTGTGAAATGCATAGAGGTGTAAATTTATGGCATTGGAACCATTCTTATAATTTAAATATCCATTCATGATTTTCATTTCAAGGATTCCCTCATCCATCCCATACCATAATTGACTAAACATGGACTTTGGTGAATGTATATGTGCCTCTATATTTATCCCACCAAAATCCATCTAAGATTATATTCCCATAAGTGATTTATATTATAAGTAATAATCATCTAACCATGGCTTAATATGATTGAAAATATATGGTTCACCATATTTAGTCTACATATATCTATCACAGTGCACACAATAAAGATTAAAAAAATATCACAGTCAATTCTATCCTAAGCATTCCAAGACATATGGTGATGATATATGTGTATCCATATTTATACAACATAAAATTTTCCAATTTCATATATTTAAGCCATTGGATTAATTCACACACATCATTAACTTGGGTATTTTGAAATTTGGATCTTCTTGATCCATTCGCATAAAATTTTCAAGTGGACTTAGTTATAATGATATTTATTTTTTGTCAGTTTCACATATTATCATTTACCTAGTGTTGAAAAAAATACTAAAATAGATTATGTATAATGATTCAACATAGAATTAATTTTAATTCACATATCATATAATATACAATCACTCATAACATATATTTTTTCCCTTTCATCATATGCATAACGGAATCATGAGTTGGAATGTTGGTATATTGAATTATTGATTCGATACCAAAGTTGGATCATGTATTTTGTTGAATTTTTTATGCATTAAAGAAGCTAATTTAGTGTTATAGACTCTTTCTTTTCATCGATTTACATTGCTTCTTCCCTTGAAATGGTATTCATCCCTACCTTTTTAGCTTCCCAAACTACTTTGTTGGTCCTCTACTAATTTCCTAGAAATTTCCAATTCTCATCATGGTTTGTCCATTGAGTCCATTTCTTCCATTATTTTTTGTTTTCACATAAACATCTCTACAACATGTTGTAAGATTCATGAAGTATTGCAATCTTGAGGCATACATATTGAGTCGTACATTCTGGGGAAGAGAGTTTAATCTGGATCATCTACTGTCTCTCTAATGCTCCAATAACCACCTTCACACTTTGATAGAGTATGTGGTAATCATAAATTTCATACACTATATTGATGAACATATGATGTAGGTGATATAGTTGGATTTCGAGGTCAGTGAGGTAGGTTTCATGATCCAACCTCCATATATTTCTCCATACTCACAACCACATTATTTTTTAAATTAAGACATTCTATTAATCTAAATGATATTTAATCATATGTATCATCACATAATCATCCACTCTTTGAGGGTATAGATTCAATATCCCCTGAGTGATTTGGATGTAAACAATTTGTTTTCCCAATAATGTCCATCTATTAAGGCACCAAAGCATTGACACATTGAGATTCTTTAGTCTGTATTGGGTCTATTGAGGTAAATATTTTGAATATCATATCTTATAAAAATAATAGAGTACCATATAATACAAATTTAGGATACCCACCTACATTCATTAAAGATCTAAACTCCTTCACCATTACCACATAATCATATGGCTCAATGGGAACATCTTCTATGATGTTATATTTTCTTGTAGTACCACAAGTTCAGTGGGTAACATTAGCCTAATGACATCCTGAATGCACAATAAATGGATACAAATGGAAATTAAAATTAATTAGTGAAATTATAAATAAATTTGTAAGCATCTTGAGAACACATAATTTTTCAGAGACATGCTAAACATGGTGACCTCTAATGTTAAATAATAAATTCGATTATAAACATGCATAAGGTTATCTATTTGGTTGAAATGAGATGGAATGTTGACTGAATCATTCATATTAATATTTGAATCCTGTATTTCTTTGTATTCAGTAGCTTACCCTTCTTTTATAGTCCCTTATGGGTACAAGAAAGCCACAAATCATTTCTAAATAACTTAATATTCATTAGGATCTATATAGAGTGATATATGTATCTTAAGAGGTAAATATAAAGATATAACATTTACCTATTGGCTATGAGTGGAGTCTAAGATAAATAAATATTTACCCCTACAACTAATGGACCTCCTAAGAATAAATCTCTATGGGAGTAACTACTGATGGTGGAATTCAAAAGACCCACATATCCTAAGTATCAACCACATAGATATTCAAATTTTGGGTAGAATAACCTTCATATACGACCATGTCAAATGAGTATGTGATATAGGTGATCTTCAATCATCAAGGTGAATACCCTAGAGACGTGATAAGTGATTATACACCCTTAGACTGCTAAAATGGACAACGAAAAAAGTAGTGATCAAATGAATGACAACATATTAAATTTGAGTGGGATCATATTTTAACCTTCCCAATGAGAACTATGAACCACTTATTCATTGTAAATGGGATCATGTGATCACATATGGACTCTTTCATCACATCCTCCCTTGTCATCATTCTCACCGTCACTTAACTTGCACTGCATTAGTCTAAGATCTAATTTATGGTATAATGTTTCACTTTTAAGTGAGTATATTATGGTTTTAGGTTCAACAATGAATGCTCCCACTTCATTAGGTTAATTATCGTAAAATTTATTTATAGGCGTGATCACCTACCCAAACTAAATCAAGATAAAATCATCTACACATAGTGCATCCCTGTACTCCTTCATAGACATGGTAATTATCTAATCATGTCACTCCCTCCATGATATAGGGAATTTAGAATCAGTCAAGATGGGTGGATTAAGAGTCACCCACAACCCCACCATTTCCCCAACCTCATTAAGGGATATGGGATTTTTTTCCTTAATAATTTATTCATCATCTAGGTTTATGGACCCTTCTCATTGAAATCCTTTTATAGTGTATTCTATCATCCATAAACTTCTCATGTTCTCCTCTGGCTTCATTTTTTGTGGAAACCAGGATTGAGTCACTAGGTTAACTAACTATCCATTAGGTAATGACTGAATCTAGGCCTAAATTTTCTAATTTTTCAACCACATAATAGAATCGAATGGTAGGATATTAAAAATTTATTCCCAACTCCTTCAATGTAATAATTATGCATAATTGGTGTGAAACTATGGAATATTTTTCATCTCAAATACATTGAGGAGTATTGGGGAACTTATTTTATTTGGAAAAGAATTGTTTCCTAAATTTTCAAGGTACATACCTATCATATATGGTTTTACCATTGGTTCTAGGTGTTATCATGCACTCTCACAATGATATTAAGGATACATTCTCCTGGGGTCTACCACTCAAATTTTCAATAATTGTTCCATTCAAGGTATGGTATAGTGAAAATATAAACTATTTATAATGGTTTACCATGTCTCTCATATCATGTCCATCGAAGTGGGAGTGGCCTAAATAGAGACTCAATAATTATATACTTAAATATCATAACTATTTAGATTAATATTTAATACATAACATTAGGATTCATATCAGAATCGTATATGTGTGATGTCTTGGGAGACTAGATACACTAAAATATTTTTAGGGTATCTTATTTTTAATTTATCATTAATTTATTCTCACTTTATACCCTTCTTATTATACACTACTTAAAATATTTCATCAATGATTGGTGAAAGGAAACAAGAGAACGGGTGATCTCATATTCTTCATATGGGTAAACATAGTAGATATCAACCAATGATCATATCAAATCAAAAGATAAGAATAAGGGTTTAAGATCCCGACCATAACTTAAAAAGTTCATACCCAATCAATAAATGATAATAAACATGATTCATGGATTAAAAATTTATCATTTCCAAATAGATTAATCATAAGAGTGGAAAAAATTCCTAAAGAAATCAAGAACCATAAGTTCATATCATACTTATTTCATTAAATCGTGGCACCATCATATGTTTATAAACCACTTTATCTGTCAATTTTAATGATGGAGACAATTAAATAATCATGGATAAACTATAAAAACTTATTTCACATATGAAAAATGATTAGTAATCATTTCATGTTTTCTATAGTGGATCATGCATCCCAATCAGTTTATTATAGTGGATTAGTCACATTATCTTGTTTACCATAATGGATCAATCACATCAACTTGTTTACCATAATGCATCTTGCACATCGACTTGTTTCACATAATTATCTCATGATATTTAAATATTTACATAATGAGTTACCGGGATGTATATTTCTAATCTCGTCAATTAAAAAATTTAAATCATACATATGTGTGTCACGTGATCATAAAACATTCATCATTTCATTAAAAACCATTATAAAGGTAACGAGTTTCATAAACATTTCATCATAGCTAACCCATGTAAAATAAATAGGGTTCATAAAAACAACAACATCATAATCAATAACCATATAGTTAAAAAATAATGATGGTATAGTTGGATAATTTCCATCATAAATCATAATTGACATTAAATTATATTTCTCTAAATGAAAATTTCTTTAAATTTCACTGGAAAATTTCATCAGAAAAATACCCTTTTCACTTTGAAATCCCATCATTAAAATATTCAAATTTAAAAAAAATTGAAGAAAACATTTTTATTTTAGAATAATCATATAACAATTTTGTAAGAACCTCGTCTTTTAAAATGGGTCAAAATCCTGACCTGGTTTGAACTTTTGACTTGTTTCTGATAAAACATGGAAAATCTAGGAATTTATGGAAATTTCCAGAATACACGCCATGTACTCACAAGTACATGCTGTGTGTGGGTTGAGAATGTATTATCCATGGGATGACCAAGTACATGTCGTGTGGTGACCGTGTAATAATTTCCTATTACACTGTGGGAAGTGTTACTTGACATGTTGTGTATTGTTGCTTTCTGTACCGTTTGACTCTTAGTCGTGGGTTGAACCGTGTGGCATGTCCAGACTATATGGCCACCTATTCTTATCTCAGAATATAGACAAAGCCACTACACGACATGTATTCCATTATACAAATCGTGTACTTTTATTTTTATTCTTTGGTATGAAATAGTGTTGCGTATAATTTCATAAAATACCTTCTTATTCCCCTTTTTCTGACCTTGACGTTCTGGGAGGCCGAAAAAAATTCTTCTCCTAGATTCTTCCTCTAAAATCCATTCTTCAATCCGTTAGTGGATGCATAATCGGATCATCAATTCTAAACTCATGTACCTTATTTTGATTCAATTTCTTTGCCTCACACATTGTAGTATCCATCTGAGAAGAATTTTCGAGATTTGACCTAAATGTAGATCTAGGAATATTAGCTTAAAATCAGAGCTCGATATTGGATGTGCTTATATTTATGAGTCTCAGGCAGGTGTTGCATACCTTATTTTGGATTTTCTTTGTCATTTGCGGGTTGCGTCTTTTATTTGTGACATCGGGTATTGAGCGAGACCCTTGTGTAATTATATTAAAATGGATGAATTCTTTGTGGGATTTCATTGGTTATTCCCTTATGCTTGAGCGAGGCTAGGTTCGAGGTTGCTGATCATTTGGGGAATTTTCGTCGAGGGTGCCAAACTGGTTATAAATGATTTGATGTGAATTAAACTACTAATTTTGAATTGTTAAACATGATTAAGGGAGAACATAACTATTTAGTTTTTTCATTTTTTACATTTTTCTTTTTATTATATATATATATATGATGTCTGTTATTTAATTTTCTAGAAGCTTCGGGTTGTGTTGGGAATGGCCTGTGTATTGTTTAGTGATGTTGATCAAAGGTTAGGCTTGGTGTGGATTAAATTGGGTGGTACTGACCATAGGATTAGGAATAATTGATGTCTGTATGAGGTAGTATGATAGTCAGGTGTGGCATAGCCCAGGTTACATGGATGGCAAGGCCATCGGACATGAGCGACATTGTCATAAGGTCACACAGTGTCAGAGATGTTTTGGTTTGGGAAACAATTTGTGATTATTTCCCACAAAAAACATTGAGTAGTGTGCACACATGTAGAATCTGTGATGAGGTGGTTTTGACCACTCGTTGGGTAGAGGCCCTCGATAGATGCAGTTAGGTACAATTGGTTTGGGGGTTCTTTCCATAGAAATCCATGTGGACGGTGAGAAGATTTTAGGGGATAACATTGAGGATATCAGTTTAGGGGTAGAGGCTCACCATTATTTTAGGGAAGAAATCATTTTACCTCTTGTTACTGATTTGAGGGCATCAATCATTTCCCCTATGGTTACGGGATTAAGGGAATACATCGCTGTCCCTTCGGTTCATATTTGAGGATAGGCATCATTGCTCCTCTGATTTCTATGCCATGCGTAGGTGTGGGTTTTCGAGCAGGGTTACTTCTATTTGGGTGTGCCTATGGGGAATCAGTAATTTTGACATAAGGTTTTATGAGGCACATGGGGTCAGGTTACATGATAGAGATTCTGTTGTTGTCCAAAGCAGGTGACACTCTATGGTGGTTGCTGAGTACCAATGAATTTTAGGTTTATTTTTTCATAGTAATGTCTTCTTCTTTCCTTATAAATTCATTCATGCTTATACACTTATAATAGGTACGAACCTTTTGTTGGTATCCTACTGAGATTCATCTCACTCCTTGCACTGGACCTTCGGGGTGTGTATACACATTATAGATTCACGTGTAGGAAGGAGACCAGCTTCAGGAGCTAGATCATATTAGTTATTGCATGGAGATGGTGTGGACCTTGAGGTCATTCCTAGGAGGAGTTTACATTGGTTTTACATTCTTTCAGGTATCCAAATGCTTACATTAATATGTAGAAACTATTGGATAGCTATTGGAACCATTTATATAGATTGACATGTATGACATTATACGGATGCATTCTTGTTGTTTAATAGTTGTTGCAATTGATTTTTGGCATGTTGTTCTCCTTACTTTTTGTTGATGTTGTTTCTACATTGCTTCTTTTTTTATCTACTATGGATTATGCTTCTACTCTACGGGTCTGGTTTGAGTCTGCGGATTTGTTAATTTTCTCTATGGCCAGTACCATTATTATCCTCTGAGAGGGTATATCCTCCCAAATATACCTATTCAGATCCTTGATTCTATTCGAAAGCCTTTCTTATTTGGGTAGGTGAGCCTGAGGTACTAACACCCAACCGTTTAACAATGTTCGGGTGGTAGTTCGGGTTCGGGACATTACAAAGTGGTATCAGAGGTGTTTTAACCGGGATTTAGTAGTTATGTTATACTAAAAATTAATGATATTGAGACTTATCTTTTTATTTATGTTGGTTTAAAATTTGTGATATGGTAGACTGGAGAAAAGTTGTAATTTGAACTGGGTTTCAAGCTTGTTCTTGGGTGCCTCCATCCCCAAGCACGAGGGATGGACCAAGTTTCCTTGTGTGGGAATTGATATGTTGATTTTTCTTAGATTACAGTTTATATTATTTCTAACAAGTGGATCACTTGGTGTGTGATGTTATTGATTGAGATATGTGACCCCTGACTCAGTATGATACGGGAGAATCAGACCTTGGATCGGTATGGAATGTCATGACTGTTTGGCCTCTAATAGGCACATTTTTAGGGTATTTTAATTTCATTACTACATATATGCTATGTGGAGTGATAATACCATGTGAGTAGTATTAATTTCCACACTATATATTCTATTAAATGTGAAGGGTAAAAATCATGATAGAATTTATTCTTGATTGCAATGTAATATTCTATGTTTTATGTATATTTACAGAATTGTATGTGGTAGTGTATTGTGGTCTAGATCATATATGAGAAGTTCGGTACTATGGTTGAGGTGATTTTGGTCACAAGATTGGGTGACTAGGTCATCGGTTTGGGGAAATTTTTGTTTTCATGATGGGCATGGCCCTAGGTACTTTTGGTACTTGGCTCTGTTGAGGGCTGGTATGGAGGCCATGAGTCTAGGATTACGTGGGCATGGGTTGAGATGGGGGAGAGTAAGATTAGTTTTTATACACTACCTCTTTACTGATTTCCTTATCTGTGTGATATATATATATATATATATATATATTGTTGTATATGTGGGCTATCTGACCATTATGGTATTTAGTGGGTTCCTCTTAGACAATTTGGATGGAGCATCAGGCGACTGATGGTACAATGTCGTAGGTACACAATCAGCTTCTGAAACCTAAGGGATAGAAAGATCGTGACCCACAAGTACAAGCATGGATACATGATCAGATTCATGATCTAGTGAAGGTAGGGCAGCACCCGGGTTTGACGGTTTCTGGTCCATGGCTCAACAAGTAGCTCCAGTCTTGTCTGGTATGTGTCTTTTAGGGGATCGATAGAGACACACAGGGTACAGAGCCTTATTTTTCATATCTGACGTGGGAGTTCCAATCGTAGTACTAGCCCATTTTCAGGTTGAGTGTGGTCCACAAGAAGCTGAGAACTGGATAGAGAGCATGAAGATAATCTACGAGTAGCTTGAGATGCCTCATGGGTGGAGGTTCAAGCATGCGACCTACATGCTGAGAGGACCGGCGATGCATTGGTGGGATATATAGGTTCAGTATCCTAGACACGAGGGACTATCCTGGAAAGAATTCATAGATAGGTTCTTTGAGCACTTTTACCTAGATACACTAAGGGATGAGAGAGGTTGGTATTTCTTGAGACATCAGTAGGGAGACAGGTCCATCATGAACTATGCAGCTACTTTCACTAAGTTGTCTCGGTTTGCACCTGGTATGGTAAGTGATGAATCGGTAAAAGTGAGGCACTTTGAGGAAGTCTTAGGACACACCATTAGGATATAGGTAAATATCTTCGGGATGGGTTTTTTCTCTGAGGTGGTGAATTAGGTGCTCATATAGGAGGTTATTAGGAAAGAGATATCTCTCTTAGGCTGGACGACGGCTTCAGGTGATGGTTCAGATAGCAGTAAGCGAGGTCAGGATGGGTTATAACAGGGCATTTTGGCCAAGGATTCATCTAGACCACATCATGGAAGTTCATCAGTAGTTTTATTTCTATATAGGCAACCAGTACATGTACAGACTCAGTGTGATAGGCCTCTAAAGGAGTGTCGGGCATGTGGAAAGGTCAGCCATCTTGAGATGTTCTGCAGGCAGCCATTTTAGATAATTGATTGTTAAGGACCAGTAAAAACTGTGACATCTCTACATGGTTCGGTTTCGATACCAATATAGGTTAGTCGAGTTTCACCTACATGAGGAGGACATGACAAAGGCAGTGGGACACACCTGAGGGGTAAGTGGCTGGTGACTGGAGTAGCTTAATAGGGAGTTCAAGCATTATGTTGTTGTACATCGGGCTAGGTACTTGCTATGGAGATGCTAGAGGTTGAGAAAAGTGGTGAGCTGACGATGGTTATAGGTACACCATGACTGTGGTGGTGACATACTTGTTTTTTTTGGCATGACATATTGAGGCATGTCTGTTTTGATTGCACAAGGTTAACAGGATATTTTTGAACTGACTAGACACTAGTTAGTGGTATTTTCACTTTCTTGGGGTGTGATATATATATATATATATATATATATATATTTCAGATGTGTAGCATCATAAGAATCAAGTATACAGGTAACTTGATGTGTCCAGGGCATCTGGGGCATCGAGGATGCTTGTTACATGAGTTGCAAGGCACCATGTTTTATTTTGAGCATCCATGGGATGCAGCACCTCGTGGAGGTGGAAACTGATGTAGTATGGGATATATTTGGGTGTCAGAAATGACCAGGGATCACTGATGAGGTGCAGGGGTGACGATGTGTCACGGGAGGACCTTGTGTATAGGAAATAGGTCGTTGTAACTTTGCTTGATTTGAGTGTTGGATGGTTTGAGGCTGAGATAGATAACTACTAAGGTGTTGATCTCGTGGAGGTGGTATTTTTGGTTCCATATTTGAGTATCGTTTCATAGCTCAGAGATGATCTATGTTAAGGTGGGGAAATTTTAAGAACCAGGGTTTTTGGAATGGGTCAAAATCCCAACCCAATTTTAATTTTTGAAATGTTTCTGAGAATATTGGGAAAATATAGGGAGTTACAGAAATTTCCAGAATACATGATATGTACTCCCAAGTACACACCGTGTGTGGGTTGAGAGTTTACTATTCATGGGATGACCATGTACATGACATGTGGTGACCATGTTAGAATCTCCTATTATACGGCATGTAGTGTTACCTGAGACATCGTGCATCATCCTTCCATATACATTCTATATCATTGTTCTGTGTTGACCCGTGTGGTGCACCCAACTAATGTGGCTACATCTACTTAAGTCGTAGTATAGAAAAAGCAACTACACAGCATGTATACCATCATACATTCCATGTAATTTTATTTTTATTTTCTTATATGAATGATAATCACATCTAATTTCAAAAAATAATAACTTATTCTTCCCCATTTTAATACCTTGACACTCTAGGGGTCCAAAAACATATCTTCTCCTATATTCTTAATCAAAAATCCCCTCTTCAATCTGTTAGTGTTTGCGGGATATCATCAGTAAGGATAAACCCAAGCACCCTCTTCTGTTCCAGATTCTTTGCCTCACACACAGTAGTTTCCATCCGAGAAGAATTCCTATGATTTTATGGAAACATTGATCTACAAATATCAGCTTCAAATTGGTTCTCGATATCGGACATTCCTATGTCTACAAGCCTCAGGTAGGTGGTGCATACCTTGTTCTGGTTTTTCGTAGTCATTTGGGGGTTGCGTCTTTTTAGCGTAACGTCGGGTATTGAGCGAGAACCTTGTTTAATTATATTGAAATAAATGTATGCATTGTGAGATGTCATTGGGTATTACTGTATTCTTGAGAAAGGCTGGGTTAGATGATGCTGATCATTTGGGTCATTTTTTGCTAGTGGTTACAAAATGGTTATAATTTAAATACTGTGAATTAAACAGGTGATTTTAAATTGTTAAGCATGATTAAGGTAGAACATAACTATTTAGTTTGTTTTCGTCTCAAAACTATTTCTCTTGATTATATATATATATATATATATATATTTGTGATGTCTGATTTTTCTTATGTTGGAACCTTCGGGTTTTGTTCGGAATGGCCTGGGTATTATTGAGTGATGTTGATCACAGGTTGGGATTGGCCTTGATTATATTGGGTGGTACTGACTATGGTATTGGGAATCATTGAAGTTTCCATGAGGCATTGTGACTATAATGTTGGGCATGGATTGAGTTACTTGAATGGTGAGGCCATTAATCCTGAGAGACATAGTCATAGGGGCATGAGGTGTCAGATATTGTCTGGCTTGGGAAAATATTTTGGTGATTACTACTCACCCGAAGATTGAGTTGTGTTCACACATGTATACTCCATGATGTGGTGGTTTTGACCACTCGTTGCATAGATACCCCTTTATAGATGCAGTTAGGTGCAATTTTTTGGGGGTTCTTGTCATAGTAAGCCTCGTAGAATTTGATTAGCCTTCTGGGGATAGCGTTGAGACTATTAGGTTGGGGGAATAGGCTCACCGTGATTTGAGGGTTGACATCATTGTCTCTCCAGTTACTAATTTGAGGAAAGAAATCATTGTACCCACAGTTACGAATTTGAGGGAAGACATCATTGTCCCTCTAGTTCCAATTTGAGGATAGGAATCGATGCACCTCCAGTTGTTGTGCCATGGGTAGGCGTGGGCTTTCAAGAAGGGTTACTACTATATAGGTGTGCCTTCGGGATGTCGGTGCTTGACACATGAGGTGTGGGGGGGGGGACATAATTCTGGGTTACATGATATAGATTTTTTCGTTAGCTGAAGCCAGAGACACTCCATGGTGGTTGTTGATCACCAATGTATTTTATGTTTATTTTTGATTTGTATTGTCTACTACTTTCTTTATAAATCCATGCCTTCTTAAGAACTTATACTAGGTATGCACCTTTTGGTGGTATCCTACTGAGATTCGTCTCACACCCTACACGGGCCCTTCGAGGTGCATGTTGAATTTATGGATTCATGTGCAGGAAAGAGACCATCTTCAATACCCGGATCATATTAGTAGTTGCACTGCGATGGTATGGACCTTGAGTTCATTCTTAGATAAAGGTTACTTTGGTTTTACTTTCTTTCCTGTATCAGAATGCTTACTTTAATATGTAGAATCTATTGGTTAGACATTGGAACTATTTATGTAGATTAACATGTATGACCTACTATGGATGCATGCTTGTTGTTTACTTGTTGTTACAATTAATTTTTGGCATGTTGTTCTATTTAATTTCTGATGTGGTTTCTTCTACTTTACTTTTTTTGCTTATCTACTATTAATTATGCCTCCGTGCTGTGGGTCTGGTTCAAGTATTCTTAGTCGTTAATTTCTGTTTCATGATATGTGTGTGTGTGTGTGTGTGTGTGTGTATTTATGTATGTGTTTATATATTATTACTCATACCAGTACGATTATTATCCTCCAAGGGGGTATATCCTACCCACTATACCTATTCAGACCCTTTTTTCCAGTCAGTAGTCTTTGGCATACGGGGAGGTTCGCCTAAGGTAGTAACACCATACCATTTAGAACTATTCGGGTGGCTATTCGGGTTTGGGACGTCACACATTTAAATTGGATTAATATAATTTAGTAGTTATTAATATGTGACATTCTTTTCATGTCACGTATATTAAAACAAATATTCCTTTTAATTTGTTGATAATAAGTCAAAAGTGCCTCATTTGGAAGAAGATGAAGATATTTCTTATAAAAAACTTATATAAATTCAATAATTAGTAAAAATCAGTTTTTGAAATCATTCTAGAATAATGATAATCATTAATGAAACTTTTTAAAGAAAAAAATAGATATTGGTGAGGAAGAGTCTTGGATAAATAGTAAAAGTTAGTTAGTTTTCCATAAAAATATTATTTTTGTCTATTCAATACATAAATTGATAGAAATTAATTAAAATTGATTATTCCCCATAAATAAAAAATATAAAAAAATGAAATGTAATTATCAGATTATGATCTTAAAATATCTTCAATGTAAATTTATGTAAAAACATTATTGATTAAAATGGGGTTGAAATATAAATTCATTTCTTCAAGTCTCATATTTATCCATACACCTTCAATCCTCATATATAATAAATCCATTTATTATACTATAATTTTATTATAAAATTACTCTCATATATATCATATCATATGTTTTTTTATTATAGCATCTTATCACTTCTTTATTATCAATTCTCTATTAAAATCTATATTCATAGTGATTATTGATTCGTTTTTAATGTATATTTTTCTTCGATAGTCCTGTTCCTTATACCTTAATAATTTTTCATAATATTAATAATATAAATCATGATTTAAATATAATAAGTATTTACTATATATTTATTTTGATTTATCCATGAAAGTTGGAGATAGAGAAATTAAATGCACCATTCATGGAGATGGTACATCATTTCTATGCATGAAACCTATTTTTACTTTTTGATTGAGATAATGAAAGAAATATATAAAAAATAATTCACCAAATTTTAATACTTATTATATCATAAAAATAATTTATATTCATTAATTATATTCTCATTACCATCAATTTCAAATGGATGTTAAAAATGAATCAAATCTCTTTGGGGTGGTAGTTCACACGTACGCAAGATCGACGATATTGTTTCCCAATAGATAAAAAGAAGGTGGATAATGGTTGATCCATCATCATAAAAATAAGTGTTTTTAATATAATTAATTGTTTATTTTATAATGGATACAATATATTTTTAGGGGATATAGTAATATATATAGCTGAAAATGCCTGGTTAATATTTATACCACTTTATTGAGAAACCCTATTTGGCTTACTCATTAAGCCTTGAAAGGAAGGTATTTTGGAATGAAATTAAGATTTAGGATGTGATTAAAGTATATATTATGATATTAGGGTATTTATTAGCTTACATATATATATCAAGCATTGTGGATAATGAATGAGTGGTACATCAAATTTATAAGTGAGGGGAGGGACACCCTTTGAATTACATAACATATAAAACGAATATAAATTATTTTCATGAAAAATTACTCTAAATTGATATAATTAAAAAATAATATTCTTATAGGTCGAAATGATCTTACATGATAAAATTCTAAAATTGGTTGGTTAGGTTTTTACCCTTATCTATTATTTTAACCCCCCCTGTCGTTAACCATTTGGACAATTTCTAAAATATCAACGTTTTATACTCTATAAATGTTAAGAATGTTATAATAAAAGTAAAAGTAACTCATAAATGGAAAATGGTTGATATTTAAGACCATATAATATTTTATTGGATAAATATAGTGTTTTTATTAATTTAAAATCATTTTATAAAATATTATTAATGTCATTGTTGAATTTAATCATTTCATTTTACTTTAATATATAATTAAAGTAAATAAATTTTAATGTAAACTTTTAAAAAAACCCTAATATTTTATTTGTATCTAAAAAATCACGTAAAAATAATACATCAAAATTTTATTACTTTTTATTTTTTAAAAAACATTTATTTTATTTTTCTATTAATGGAATAACAATAATGTCGGTGTTGCATAAGAGTTTAAGGTAACTATTCGGTCCCAAAAAATTAAAATTAAATCTCCATTGTTGAAAATTTACTTGTATTTCATATAAAATTATATAACCTAATTTTTCCTCTTTTTATCCTTATCAGAAAAAAATGTAGATGTCTAATTTAAGAGAGTGACATTTTGTACATATTCTTTCCTTAAATTAATATAAAGGTCATAATAAAATAGAAATGACACCATGGAGCCATATATTTGATAATTGGATAGAAATTTATGAAATAAAATCATAACATGGGATTGAGGAAACAAATTAAATTAATTTAAATCCTTATCATAATAGTTTCTAATTCTAATCGACACATTTTACCTTTATGGTTGTTACAAAAAATTAATATGGTTACTATTCATAGTGAAAAATAATAAAAGGGACTTCTTTAAAAATTGGAATCTCATGATTCCAAATATGGGATCCATTTTTTAATATTAAATAAATAGAAATTAAATAAATTTAATTAATATACTAAAAATAATATAATGACAAAAAAAAATTTAGAAAAAATATTTTTAAGAATCAAATGTTTTACAGACCAAATACCACAAAAAATTGATTCAAATTTAATTAACTGGATAATTAATAATATAATAGTACTTATATTCTTTTGGAACCATTTTTTAACCAAAGTATCCTTTGTAAAATCTTCAAACAATAATAGAGAATTCAATAAAAATAAGTATTTTCACTATTCACTAGAAAATCATTCTTTTTAGACAAATTTTTAAAAATATCCCCAAGATAATTTAGATATGATGATTTAAATAATGATATATTTTTTATCAAGTAATATGTTCAAAAGTTTCATTAATTATTTATAATATTCTATCACAAAAGTAAAGATACCCATTTTTGAAGAAGAAGAATCTTTAAGCAATAAAACAACTTTACTAAAAATTGAGGGCTTATTAATTCATTTTTCTTGATTATTTCCTTTATTTATATTTCTTTATATAGTTAATCATATTTATAAACACTAATTCAATGGATATAAGACAAATATCACATTAAATAATAATATTTCTATATTATGTTGTGGTTTGTTTAAAATCATTATTTCATGTAAAGAAAGCTAACAAAGAAATCAAATTTATTTATACATAAATATATCATAAAATATCAGGACGATACATTATACCCTCCATAAGATAAATTATACCATTTAAATTCTTTCACTCAGATAAGAAATGATGATACCTTAATTTCATCACACCCTTGGGTTCCCAAGTAGCTTCCTCTAATTAATGGTTTCTCTAAAAAACATTAACTAGGTGAGAGGTCTTATTTCTCTGAACATTCTCTCTATGATCCAAAATCACCACCATTATTTCCTCATAAGAGAGCTAATTTTCTATCAGTGAAACTTATGATTTCATCACATGTAAAGGATTAGGTATGTCTGTCATTAATGAAGATACAAGGAACATTTCTTGAACTTGAGAGTGGTATGTATTAACTTTCAAACAATAAAATAAACTCTTAATGTGATAAAGAATATTGAAAGGACAAATACATATAGGACCCAGCTTTCACTTATTTTCAAATAAAAAAACCTTCTTCCAAGGAGATATTCATTTCATTACCTTTTAAAAAAAACATAAACACCATATATCACAGATAATACACAATATTAATTTCTATCAACTCCAATATTCCAATATATAAAACTAAATGGATTTTAATTTTCTTATCATCCTCTCATCTATCTCAGGCCACAATATCTTTCATTCTCCATCTTTATCTTAGTAAATTTTAGTATTTTCACATATTATAATAATGAAATTCATATGGATCCATATTAATTCTTAAATAAAAGCTATTATCAAAGGAAACCCTGACTAGATGAAGGTTTTGATCCCAGAAATCATTGAAATCCAGATAATAAGATCTCAATATATCATATATGGATTAAGTTGTTCTATAGAAATTACCATCTGTTTTAGGATGATATTAATTAATGAAACTCAATCCAACATCTAGAACCTAATTAAGACTTTTCCATAACTTCTTAGTAAGCATCATATCCTGATTATATATAATAAAATGTTTTAATTCATAAAATCTTACAAAATTATTAATATATAACTGAGATTTCTAGTAAAGGAAAAAATCGTTTTGATTGAAATAAAGTATGAAAACATTATAAATTTATCAACAAAAACCAAAATAGCATTATTTAATTTATATGTATTAGGTATTTAAACTACAAAATCTATTGTAATGTTTTCCCATTTCTCATTAGGTATCGATGATTATGTAACATTCCATTGGACTTATGTCTCCTAGAATAAACATTTTTAAATACCAATACTCGAGATACATTCTCTTAGTTATTTGTTTCCATATTTCCCACTATAAATAATCTTTCTCATCTCTAATAATCTTAATACTTTCAAATAAATAGATGATTAAAAGTTGTGTGCTTTGTCAAATTGTTACTTTTTCAATTTTGGTTTCGATGAGATGCATTCTTAGTTAATAAATCCTATCAATCAATCACAGTCATGATTAAACTCTTGATCACTTTTTTCCTTCTCTAATAGTTCAACATCGTCCATCTATTCCTCTTTAATCCTTATTTGGATATATGGTCGATAATTTAAATGATAAATAATAGATATTTTATTTTTATCGGGATTTTATGATATGTATTCTAAAAATCCATAAGTATTGGATCGCTTTAATCATGGAGAAACATGAATAGTCCTTCTGATTCAAATTAATAGTAAACTTTTTCACCTTCCCAAGGTGGTAAAGTAATTAGATGTCATAATATTTAATCAATTACATCCATATTATCTATCTCATATTCAAATATTTATATATGAATATATACTTAAAATTTTTATAATTTGTAGATATGTGTCACCTTTTACTATAAATATAATTCCTCAACTCAACAATGCAAAAATTACCCCTACCAACTCCAAATCATGAGTTGGGTAATATTGAAAATTTATTTTCAATTATAATGTAGAATATTATATCACCATATCATTCTTCATGAGTATATATCCTAGTACCAACATTGATGTATCAATAAATATCACAAACCCATCTCCACTATAGGGTAGGGTGAGTACAGGTGCACTAACCAACCTTCCTTTACACTCCTTTAAATTCTATTCACATTCATATTTCCATAAGAAATTTACCCCTTCATTAGTAAAATTGGTTGGTGAATTAGTTAGTTATGGAAAATATATCACAAAACATTGGTAATATTCATACAACACAAGAAATCCATAGATATCAGTAAATGTGGTTGGTCTAGAAAGTTTCATAGTAGCTTACATCATTTTTGGATCCACTAAAATACCCTCAAATGAAATTATATGAAATAAATAAGAAACTTTCTAAAGAAAAATTCATTATTGTAAAATTTTGAATAAAAACTCTCCTTAGAGTCTTCAGAACAATTCTCATATGAAATGCATACTCTTCATTTATATTTTAATATATAATAATAGAATTTATAAAGACTAAAAAATATTGATCATGATAATCTCTAAAGATTGTATTCATTAAATCCATGAATATGGTATGGGTATTTAAAATTCCAAAAATAATCCCAAAAAATTCATAATTCATATACCTCATAAAGAAGGAAATGTTTGGAATATCCTTATTTTTAACACTTAATTGATATAATCCATAATGATTTCTAATCCTAGAATGTATTGTGATCCTTGTAATTGATTAATTTAATCATCAATATGAAGTATATGGTAGTTGTTATTGACAATTATCTTGTTATTTACCTGATAATCAATGCACAAATGCATTGATCGAGGTTTTAAAGAAATAGAATAGGAGTACACCATGGTGACATACTAGGAAGTATGAATCCCCTATCCCAATTTTCCATTAGATTCATCCTCAATTCCTATAATTTAATTAGGTCCATTCTATAAGGATTATATGAAATATATGTTGCACTATCTATGAGTTATACTAGAAAATCAAAATCACTATTTTATATAATGATGGGTAACTATTCTAGAAATTATTAACAAACACCCATAAAATAGGATTACTTTTAAAGCTAATGTTCTCCCAAACCATTTGAGATAAATACCCTTCATGGAAGTAAATTAATATCCGCATGTTAGAATTAATTTCCCTTTGATTTTTTTATTCATCCTCCCACCATATAAATGATCATAAGTTCATTTGGAATATAAAATGTGACTTACCTTCATCAGAAATTGATATTCACTCTATATAAATAATATTAATCCATTATTTTAATCACATAAAATTAAACAAAAATTTGAATAATAACATTTTTAGGAATTATATTCCACCAAATTTCAATCAGATATAATCAATAGAAATGATATGTGACCATCATACCATTTGTACTTTTCATCACTAACTCAACATATAATCATTCTTATGGTAATTAAATACCTTTCAAAATCTAAATAGATGTAAAATATTGTTAAGAAACCTAATCTAATAATAAATTAGTTGTTTTAGAATGGATTATAATTGTACCTTGAAACATGCCATTCTCATAACCCACATTATTAGTCGTGATGACATGATATTCCCTTTTTCATCTACCTTAAGTTGTTTATGATTATGATTATCATCAAGGACCTTAATATTTGTGCATGGTTTATCATCATACCCATACTCCTTGTATTTTAATAATTATAGTGTAAGTGCTTTATTACTTTGTGTATTATTTTTCATCATTTCATTAACTATCCTATTCATCATCTTTCAATATTCATGGGATTGATCAAAATCCATTCTGTATTTAAAGCACCACCAATTCCATTCATGTAATTTTCTTTATATTTATTCTAACATTTCTAGAATATAGATGGTTGGAATTTCATTCCATCATGATATTTATTTATGTTTTCATCCAACACTATCTTCTATTTTATTATCAAATTGATAACAATTGTGGTAATCTCTAATTTCCATTTTTACCTTGATTTTATGTCAGACAATATCATCATAGAAATTATAGTCTCTTAATGATGATACATTTCTGAGACATAGTTTTAAACAACCAAATAATTAATCAATTTTTATTTTAGGGATGATAATTAAAATAAATGCATACCTTTCATGTCTTGTAAAATCTTCTTCATATGTACTAATTAATTAATCAATCTTATACTTAAGTATAAGGACTTATTTTTCTATTTATTATTTTTAAATATGAGGGAACTAATTACTAAAAAAATCCATATATACTCATCCAATTCTATAGTGTTATTTTATTCTTCTTTCTGTGTATTATAAATAAGAATCCATCATTAATCTACTTCACATTACTAATCATAAATAAATATGAAAACAATTTAATGTTATTAGAACTAGATAATAGAAAATATTTTCTCGATGAAGTTGATCTATCACTTAGCCACTAGTTGATCAGATTAACCCCTCAAACAAGGTTGATATTTCCTTATGAAACACTCAATAGTATTCTTTTCCCACTTTTGATAATTTATAATCTCATCATGAATCATGGACTAAGAATGTTGTGTGAGTATAACAATAAGATTGTTTATTCTATATCCAATTGAATTTGGTTTCTCATTTGTAATATCATTCAATCTTTCACCATTTTCACTGTTAGTGGGAGGTCTTCTTCTTCCTTCCATTTACTAAATCCCAAAAAACAATTGTACGTGTCCATCTATAATAATAGTATTGAACTATCATATAATCCTAAAATGTCATTCATATGATTTATAAATCATTTCACCTTCACATAAATCTGTAGAAATTTTGGATTAAATTCGGTAATCCATGGTCATTACAAAAAAGTTAAGATGTTATCATATACATAGAATTATTCAAATGGTTTTTACTATGTTTTTCTGACACTAATATCCAGAGAT
This sequence comes from Viscum album, assembly GCA_963277665.1. Taxonomy (NCBI): domain Eukaryota; kingdom Viridiplantae; phylum Streptophyta; class Magnoliopsida; order Santalales; family Viscaceae; genus Viscum; species Viscum album. Next base: position 1,716,720,112 of record OY728153.1, read on the forward strand.
TAACTAAACCCTTATCTGATACCAACTATTGCAAACCAAGATTTCCATATATAAATATTAGATATTTTTAAATGAATATTCAATACATAAAATTATGATAAATTTATGAAAAATATATTTTTATTATAATTGGATAATAGAAATGAAAACATCTTCTTTATATACATTATTCTTCATTTGTCATAAATATATTCTCAGTTCATACCCTTATTGATAGAACTATCTTAAATTATTTTCTTATAACCTATTGAAAGGAATCATAAGAAATGATGAGTTCATGTTCTCATCAATGAAAAACATGGTAGATATCATTTTATGAGAAAAATAAATCACATGATAATCATAAGTTTATTACATCTTGACTATAACATAGAAAATTCATAACCAATCTGTAAAAAATCATAAACATGATTCAGGGAATAAAAGTTTATCATATCTAATGAAATGAATCATCAGAGTGAGATAATAGAATAAATTAATCATGAACCATATGTTCATATCATCATCATTTCATAAAAGTGTGGCACAATCACTGGTATAGAAACCATTTTATCTATTAAGGATAATAATTGATATCATCAAATCTTCGTGGATCAAGAATAAACAAAAGTTATCTGTATTATAAAAAATCATGAATCAACACTCATTTATTATATAAAAACATATAATCCATCATAACATGTTTCCATTAGTGGCTAGGAATCACAAATTGTTTCTATATTTGTTCATGTTGATAATATTTTTTCCCATAGTGCATCAACCACATGGACTTATTTTTTTTAATTGTCTCATGGGATATAAAACATTTCCCAATAAATTAATGGGATATACAATTTTTGTCCCACCTAACACATAATGAAATCTATACATATATATTCTATGATTTTATAAAATATTCATCATATCATCATAAAAATCCCATGTAATCCAAATAGGTTTCATAAACATTTCATCATTGCATTATAGCCTAAACCATAAAAAAAGAGAGGTTTCACAAAAAAATTCCTCATCATAATTAAATACCATAATAATGAATAATAAGGATACTATCATTGTATCATATTTCCTAGTAAATAATAATTGACATAAATGTATGTTATCCTAGATTAGTATACCGTTGAAAGTTCACTATAATATTTATTGAGTAAAATACACTTCTCACATTGAAATCGCTTATTTAAATTCTAAAAAATTACCAAATATTAATGAAAATATTTTATTTGAAAAGGAACATGAAAATATATAATTAAATATTAAAAAATATAGTGTTCATGGGATTTGAAAATCATATTCATGTTGTGTTCATTAAAAAAATATTCCTTTCAAATTTTTAGTAAAAATTTGAAAGTGACTCATTCAAAAAATGACAAAAAGATTAATTTTTTAAAAAATATTAAAAATTACATAAAATATAAAAATAAATTTTAAAAAACATTTTTTTAATAATAATAATCATTCTTTATAACATTTTAATTAAAATATGTACATGGAAGAATAATATTCCTAACTGAATATTAAAACATAGTCAGTTTTCCTAAAACGCTCTTTCAGTGTCATGAATACTTAATATGAGAAAGATGAATGGAAATAGTGTATTCCCCAGAAATAAATAGATCATAATAAATATGAAATGGTTTTATCATATAAGTATCATTAAATTTCTTCAATCAAAATTCAAGTATAAATAATCCTTATTAAAATGGGAATGAAATATAAATCGCTTACCTCAAGTCATGTATTTCTTCATATGCCTTTGAACCTCCTATATAATAAATAGAGATTTATTATAAATTTATTATATAAAATTATAATATATATCATACCATATAATATTTAATTATATAATATTAACACTAATTAATTAAATTCTTCTTATTAAAAGCATTGTTTCGGGTGATCATTGTTTCATTCTTCATGTGTGTTTTGGTTTGGGAGTCCCATACCATATAGTTTGACCATGGTTTTATAATATTCATGAATTGAATCATGATATGTATTTCATATATATTTATTATATATATCTCTCTCTCTCTTTTTATATTTATATTCATCCAAAAAAATTTGAGATAGAAAAATGATTTTCACTATTCAATGAAATTGTAGGTTGTATATATGCAGGAATGCTTTTTCACTTTTTGATGGACAAAACGAAAGAAGAGTAAATTAGAATGAACCAATATAGAATCGTTAATATATTATATATATCATATATATTAATTAAATCTATTATTATTACCATTAATGTAAAATATAATTAAAAATGAATCAAATCACTTAGTAGAGGTGGTAGTGCACACGTATGCACGAGATACATTATCGTTTTCCAATGAATACAAATAATGTAGATAATTTTTACTAATTCTTCATAATAACAAATTAATAATTTTAAGAAATTATTTTATTAATAATGGATACCATCAATTTATACGAGGTTCAACAAGAAATAAAGTTAAAAATTCTTGGTTAAGAGTTATACCTCTTCGTTGAGAAACCTTTTATGGATTACACCTTATTCAGTGAATGGAAGGCCTTTTGGATAGAGGAAAACTCTATGATGTGGTGAAAGAATCTATAATTATATTAGGTTGTAAATTTATTTAACTATAAGGATCAAATATTTTTAATAATGAAGGATAGTATATGGCCTTTTATATGTAAAGGGAAGGACGCTCTTGGAAATAAATAATGTAGCACCCTAAGATTTTTATGATAAGTATTCTTTTTAATTTATTTTATGTCATGTGTTTTATGCTACACCAAGATTGTCTTGTGCTATACAAAACACTGTATTAGCTTGCAGTATATGCAACACAATTCTTGGATCGTGTTATACACAATTTCAAGTTAATTTGATAGATTTTATTCTACGCAACATTGAGTGTGTGTGTATATATATATATATTCAATGTATAAATGAAATATGGTTGGATTTTGTTATACGCAACAAAAAAGGAGTCTTGCACTACACGCAACCCTGACTTGGCTTTCATTACACGCAATCGCGACCTTCCTCGATAGTGTGTGTTGTACGCAATACTGGGTTTCACTAAACAATGATATATGGTAATAATATTATCACGAACTAGCCGTTATTAATAGAATTAACCACATTTTTAATTTTATAACATTATTATTCATTTTATAAATTTTTTAAAACATTTTATGTGAACAAAATAAAGTTTCTGGGTAAAATAAGTTTTTTTCAAAAAATGCAGTTTTGTCACCTTTTGATGGCGCACCCACATTAAATCCAGTTTTTGACATGTTTATAAGTTAAATTTTACAAAATATAATTATTCTTTTGAATAAGGATATAAAATTTTACCTTGGATAAAATTTTCCTATTATTCTGATAACTTTCATATTTTAATGAATAGTAAAAACACGCTATATTTTAATCAAAAACAACTTTTTTCATCATAATAATTTATGTGGTTAAATTATAATATTGAATGGTTTTAAAGTATAAATATAATATATTTTTATAATTTAATGTAATGTATGTCATTAACATTGATTTTACCTTGAATTCGTAGGTTAAATCAATTCAATCTTTTGCAATGTTTTAAACAAAAACCCATTTTCTTTCGACAACAAGATTAATTTTAATTTAATTTCTGCAACTTTTGTGTATTGAATTTGGAAAAATGGATTCCATATTTGGAATCAGTGGATTCAAATTATTTTAATAAGATACTTTTTTCCTTTATGAATAGTAACTACGGTAAATTTTATTTACCATAGTTAAAGGTAAATCGGGTAATTAAGGGTAAATATAAGATTATAAAATTAACATAACACCTGAAAAAATCCTATTTGATGACTAAAAGTCGACCCATATCACCTAAGGGTTGGATTAGAATCATTTAATGGACTTTTTTCCATGAAAATAATTTAATTATTATTAAAACCAAAGAAAGTGACAACATGTCACTCTCTTAAATCTTATAAGTATATTAATTTTAATTTAGTGATAAAATTCATGAAACTTAGAAACTGAATAGTCTCCATAAATATAATGAAATTATATACATAATATTAATTTATTTGTAATTTTTAGGGATTAAATAATTAGCATTAATTGTGACACAATAGTGATGCAGAGATTGTTTATCTACTGAAAAATCAAGAATATAGTTTTTATTAAACTAATAGTGAGCATAAAAGGCACAAAACCTGGAAAAAACTTATTGGTCAGGTAAATGTAAACCATAATCATCCAATGGTCTAATATTTGACCATTAGGGGCTTTATAAAAGTGATTATGACACTTATATTATTTTATTTTAAATGATGCCAAAGTTGTCACCTTCATAATTTAACAAATATAACAATTTAAATATTGTGATTTTAAGATGATAAATTCGAGTAAAAGTATTATTGTGAAAGGTAATATAATTATCTTCATCATATGATTTTATTTTTAATTTTTATGCAACAAATAAGTATATTAAATATTTATACAAAAATGATGTAGTAATTATTTTATTAAGAGATAAACCAAATAAATGGTATTAAAAATAATAAACTATTTAATGTGCTCCACTAATTTTCTAGATAAATATGACATTTTATGAATCTATTAAAGATTTTAGTTCGAACATATCTTCTGTATATATTTTATTTAAATTCAAATAAATGAATAGTGTCAAAATTGACACTATTGTTATTTTATAAATATAACATATTATTAAATTGTTTAAAACTCACTAAAATATTTAAAAATTATAAATTGAAATTTATATAGTAAAAAATATTATAAATTATCCAATTATGGAAAATTAACAACATATAAGTGATTATTTTTAACCATTTAAAATTTAGAATTTTATTACCACAAATAAAATTAAATAGATTAAATAAGGATAAATCAAAATTATAAGGTTTAAAATAAAATCAAAACATGTCTAAATTTGATTGGATGATGATATTGCAAACCTATATAATCTAATATTTGAATATGAGTCAATTTTTGAGGTTTTAATGTGGGGTTAGATTTATTATAAATTAATATTTTTAATATTTCCAAAGGTGCCCCTCTCCTCCCTTTTAAAAGGGCACCTCCTCCCTCCCTTCCTCGCACCAATTTGAGAATTCAATCTTGGCCAACCCCTGACAAATTCTCTTCTAAACTTCCCTAGAAACATTCTAGAGGTCATGTTATTCTTCAAAGACCAAATTTAGTGCCTTAAGAGGAGGTCTCAAAGAGGCGCTTCAAAGAAGAGGTAATGTCTGTTACCGATTCTTTCAACTTTATTTCTTCTTATACTTATTCTTCGTTAGTTGTTTCATTATGAAGTAATAACATCAGTATCACTCATATACTGATATTTTATTATAAGTATGAAACAATCCTATTTCACCATCTATCCATCCTATGGAAAATGAAATCACTACGCGTGCGTACATACGGAATACTGTCTCCACGTCGTGGTGTAATCTGTTTTTCCAACACCACCTTACTTGGATGGGTATAATGGTGTAAAGAATAACTGTACATAGTTATTATAACATCGTAATGATTATTATATATTGTATCATCCTATCCAATTCAATTCAATAATTATGGGAACGATATCATCGCTCATGCGTACGTACGGACTACCGTCTCCACGACGCGATGAGATTCATTCTCCATGTTAACCATTTAAGAATGATTATAAAGTATATATAAGAAATAATAATGAAATATATGACATTATAAAGCTACTGGATTTATGTATATATACATATGTATGTCATCTACTTGATTCCATTCAACTCAATAGGGAAACGAAAACAGCATTCATGCGTACGTACGGCCTACCGTCTCCATGAACGGTGTATTTCTTTATATTTATCGATCTATTATATATATTTATATTATGAATATATATTATATATAAATAATGTTTTATATTCTGGAATTAATTAATCATGATCTAATTATTCATATGAATAATTAGAAGTCAAGACACGAACGACAAATGAAACGATTTTACCCAAAAGGCTCTTTAACATGGAATTTACAAAATAACGGGTAATATAAAGTCATAATTGAACCATATATGATATCATAACAATGAATATGATTCATTAATAAGTCAATGACATTATTTAAATCATTATACAGGAGTTTCGGATACATGCGAAGCATATCGGACATAAGGTAAGAGATAACTATTCCAATCTCGTTCTTATCCGAGATTGTTTATTCGTAAGTATTTAATGGGGTTATTGTTATCATCCATGTCCATGTTTCCTAAAAATGGTTTCATGTATGATTAAAGTTATTTTTACCCATTTTGACTATTACCCAATGGTATAGAAGAAATCATTCTTTTATTTACCCTACAAGGTATGTTTTGACTTTTTCAACAAAAGTACGAGAAGAATATTTTTCTATATATACAGCATGAAAGGATTTTTACAGTTTTATAAAGCCTTATTTTCATGAATCTTCCTCCAAAATATTTCATGACTATTTTTAAAAAATCCTTTTCTTTTAAAATTGCATGATGATTTGTGAATAGAAATTCATTTTGAAGAAGAAAGGATATTTTCCTCAAGAATTCATTTCAAGTATTTTATCAAAACCATTTTCTATCTATGATGAAATTATTTCATATGTGTATGTTTCAAGTGTAATGTCTTTATGATTTACATAGTTTCAATTTTCTTATGATGAAATATCCATTTGTTTTATATGGATTATGTGATGATGGGATGATGTTTATGAAACCCATTTTATTCTTTGGGTTATGATGAATGTTTTAAGTTTATTTTGTGGCACATGTAAGAATGATTTCACTATGAGATGGGTGGGACCTATATCTCCCTCCAATGCATTGGGTAAAGATTTATATCTCATGAGATAGACATGGCAGTAATGGTAAGTTAATCTGGTTCAGTGTTACAGGACTGAAACGAGGAGTGAACTCGATTCAGAAAGGTACTTTTTCTACTAAGATGGTATTGGAAGCAAGGCCTTGGCTACTACAGAAATCATAACATGTGCTAAATGGTTGTCACAATTACATGTTTTATTGCCATTATATTTTATCAAGATTCATTTTCCTTTATGATATATTCCTTATGTACTTCCAAGATGTATGTCTTTGCTCATAGTTTTAATGTTTAGATTTCATTTTCATGTTTTTTTCTTTCAAATTTTTATGGATTGTTTTATGTTCTGTATGCTTTCCCCTACTGAGCATTTGAGCTCACCATATTTATGTTTTATTTTCCCCAGGAAATAAAAAAAGGTTTTAGGTAAGGAAACAAAAATGGGAAGATCATTATGGTAGATGTTGAAGATCTTTCAACATGATTAGTTGTTTATATTCTGAGTTTCCAAAGACACTAAACTATTACGGTCCTTGTGTGTATGTTTTTGTTATTTATTAATTATTCCGCATAAGTAATGTAATGTCCATGTACGTCAAGCTTTGGGCCTCTACAGCTGGTATCAGAGGAAAGGTTTAGTCAACCTTTGGAAACTAGGATGCGAGAACTTTAGTGAGATCCCTAGAGATATGTCTAATGTATGTCTAAGGATGTCCCTAAGGTTAAGTATACGTATAGGTTATAGTCCTAGAATTGCACTAACGATCTTAGAATTTATCATAAGATTTTAGATATTGAGGGTACTTCCCCTTTACTATGTTGTTTTCCCTAGCATGATTTTTGCCTCTCACACTATTCTTTTTGGGTTTTAGAAAATGGATGGGAACAGGAAGATTCACGATAATGGAGGATATGACGGACAATGGAATGATATTATTCATGAGCAAACAAATGAAAAGGGATTTGGAAGTACAAACATCATTATTATGCCTAATCAATAATCTCATAATATGATCAATAATCTCAACTTTGGTATGTTTCCCGACTTAGATAATAAGAGAATGATGCAGTTTCATGATGATCATAGAGGAAAGAAAGTTCAGTTTCCCTCATTTAAATCTTGTGGGGAGAGGTATTAGGGAGATTTATTCAAAGTAACTGTAAGATTCTTTGGGTGTGGAAAATAAGGACGCAAATCCAGTAAGTGAAAATGAAAAGGATTAGTTAACAACATGGACGGGGATAATTGTATTTCTACGACATCAACAATGATTAGATGTTTTAAATGTGGAATGTATTTTCATTATTCAAACCAATTCCCTAAGGGAAAATCTCATGAAGAGAATCAGCATTGTCATATGAGTAGTATTTATGTGGATGATGATGAAGAGACTACAAATGAAATATGACATGAAAGAAATGATGAAGCTCAATCAGTGGTTTAAGAAGTTAGTGGAATGATTATATGTTTATAAAGAATAATGTATAGTACTATGGAATAAAGAATCATCTAAGTATTGTTACATTATTGTTTTTCCTAAAGTATTTGAAAGTATATGTTGAATGGTACTAGTAACCATGAAAGGTTATTCAGATATTTTTGGAAATTAGATGATATGTGCATAATGAAAGGATAAAAAGATAATGAGATGTTTGATTGTATTCATGAGCTCATGAATGATATAAGGACTAAGTGATATCATGGTTTCAGTATATAGAGTTTTGAGGATTTTGGTATGTGGAAAGTGTTAACTTTTAACTACATTCATGTTTTCACTAAGATTCAATGGGTATTCATTCTGCAAGATAATACATGATTAAGGTATTCACATGTTTCTAATTTGACAAACAAGATATATCTTATGATATATTGGGGATAAATGATGGCATTCATGTGATTGTTATGTGACATTTCAAGTAATCATTTTCTTTATACTATGAGCTTGGACCAAAGTATTTTTGATAAGCCTAAATATTGGAATGGATTATGTTGGACATAAGTTAGTATTGTTTTAGGATAGAACATTTATGATATTATTGATGGGATGTAATTGTAATTTTGTTTTAGAAAAAGGACAACCTACAGGACGAGAGACATCTCATCGTGTCGGACAATGCTGTGGGAATCGAACCCACAACTGAAGTGCGACTGACCTTTATCACCTACCACTGGCCAACAGGAAGTCCCTGGTTAGTAGAAACTACTTTTATTTTATTAATCGGTATGATATATGAAGTATAAGTTAATTTTTGGAATCGTATATGATTAACCTCACCATAGATGGACTTATGTATATTTGATAACTTTTGCTAATTTTTTTTTGAAACATATGGAATGACCCATCATTTATCACATGATCTGTTAGCAATTCATGAGTAACAAATTAAACTTCATTTCTTTAAGAGATGAAGTTGAAATTGATCAAAGCATGAACAACAGTAAGATTGTACCAAAATCTAGCAAGTATTTCTTCTAATTCAAAATTTTCAACTTTAGGGAAATGATATTGAAAACCAAAAATGGTGTCCTAGTGCTCTTATATCCGATGAATCTGTTGGTACCTTAGATCATCACAAATCTATGGCTTTGTGATTGTTGGATTTTTCATAGCCATGTTCTCTACCACTCTCCATCAGAACAGGATCGTTAGATCTCTCCTCTATATCCATATTTTCACATATGATCTTCTATGTGGAAAACTAGTGATGAGTTAATTTGGGTAACTGTTATGTTTCATACTTCACTTTTTAAAATTATGTTTTATCATTCCTTTTTATGATGTGGGTTTCTATGAATGAAATTCTCAAGTAACAAACCATTTATAACCCCGATGAATTTTGCGGGCGAAATTCATTTTAAGGGGGGTAGAATGTAACACCCTGATATTTTTATGATAAGTATTCTTTTTAATTTATTTTATGTCATGTGTTTTATGCTACACCAAGATTATCTTGTGCTATACGCAACACCATATTAGGTTGCAGTATACGCAACACAATTCATGGATCCTGTTATACACAATTTCAAGTTCATTTGATAGAAGTTATTCTACGCAACATTGAGTGTATATATATATATATTCAATGTATAAATGAAATATGGTTGGATTTTGTTATATGCAACAAAAAATTAGTCTTGCACTACACGCAACCCTGACTTGGATTTCATTACACACAATCGCGACCTTCCTCGATAGCGTGTGTTGTACGCAATACCGGGTTTCACTAAACAATTATATATGGTTATAATATTATCATGAACTAGCTTTTATGAATATTATTAACCACATTATGAATTTTATAACATTATTATTCATCGTATAAATTTTATAAAACATTTTATGTGAACAAAATAAATTTTCCGGGTAAAATAAGTATTTTTCAAAAAATGTAGTTTTGCCGCCTTTTGATGGCGGACCCACTTTAAATCTAGTTTATAACATGTTTATAAGTTCAAGTTTACAAAATAAAATTATTCTTTGGAATAAGGATATAAAATTTAACCTTGGATAACATTTTCATATTATTCTGATAACTTTCATATTTTAATGAATAGTAAAAACACGCTATACTTTAATTAAAAACAACTTTTTTCATCATAATAATTTATGTGGTTAAATTATAATACTGAATGGTTTTAAAGTATAAATAGAATATATTTCTACCATTTAATATAATTTATGTCATTATCATTTATTTTACCTTGAATTCGTAGGTTAAATCAATTCAATCTTTTGCAATGTTTTAAACAAAAACCCATTTTCTTTCCACAACAGGATTAATTTTAACTTAATTTCTGCAACTTTTTTGTATTGAATTTTGAAAAATGGATTCCATATTTGGAATCAGTGGGTCAAAATTATTTTAATAAGATACTTTTTATTTTTGGGGTTTATGAATAGTAACTACGGTAAATTTTATTTACCATAGTTAAAGGTAAATCGGGTAATTAAGGGTAAATATAAGATTATAAAATTAACCTAACACCTGCCAAAATCCTATTGGATTACTAAAAGTAGACCCATATCACCTAATGGTCAGATTAGAATCATTTAATGGACTTTTTTCTATGAAAATAATTTAATTAGTATTAAAACCAAATAAAGTGACAACATGTCACTCTCTTAAATCTTATAAGTATATTAATTTTAATTTAGTGATAAACTTCATGAAACTTAGATCATGTATAGTATCTAGAAATCTAATGAAATTATCCAAATCATATGAATTTATTTATAATTTTTATAGATTAAATAATTAGCATTAATTATGAAAAAATAGTGATGCAGAAATGTTTATCTAGTGAAAAATGAAGAATATAGTTTATTTTAAACTAATAGTGACCATAAAAGGCACCAAACCCTGACCAAAACTTATTTTTCATGTAAATGTAAAACATAATAATCCAATGGTCGAATATGTGACCATTTGGGGCCTTATAAAAGCGATTATGACACTTATATTATTTTATTTTAAATGATTCCAAAGTTGTCACCTTCATAATTTAATAAATATAATAGTTTAAAAATTGTAATTTTAATATGATAAATTTGAGTAATATTATTATTTTGTATGGTAATAGATTTATCTTCATCATATGATTTTAGTTTTAATTTTTATGCAACAAATAAGTATATTAAATAATTATACAAAAATGATGTAGTAATTATTTTATTAAGAGATAAACCAAATAAACGGTTTTAAAAATAATAGACTATTTAATGTACTCCACTAATTTTCTAGATACATATGACCTTTTATGAATATATTAAAGCTTTTATTTCGAACATATCTTCTGTATATATTTTATTCAAATTCAAATAAATGAATACTATCAAAATTGACACTATTGTTATTTTATAAAAATAACATATTATTAAATTGTTTAAAAATCACAAAAATATTTAAAAATTTTAAATTGAAATTTATATAGTCTCCAATATTATAAAGTATCCAATTATGGAAAATTAACAACATATAAGTTATTATTCTAAACAATTTACAATTTACAATTTTATTACCACAAATAAAATTAAATAGATTAAATAAGGATAAATCAAAATGATAAGGTTTAAAATAAAATCAAAACATGTCTAAATTTGATTGGTTGATGCGATTACAAACCTATCTCATATAATATTCGAATATGATTCATTTATGGAGGTTATTAAGTGGGGTTAGATTTATTATAAATTAATATTTTTAAGATTTTCAAAGGTGCCCCTCTCCTCCCTTATAAAAGGGCACCTCCTCCCTCCCTTCCTCACTCCAATTTGAGCCTTCAAGCTCGGCCAGCCCCTGCCAAATTATCTTCTCCACATTACTAGAAACATTCTAGAGGTATTGGTCTTCTTTAAAGACCAATTTTAGTTCCCTAAGAGGAGGTCTCAAAGAGGCGCTTCAAAGAAGAGGTAATGTCTGTTACCGATTCTTTCAACTTTATTTCTTCTTCTACTTCTTCTTCTATAGTTGTCTCATTATGAAGTAATAACATCAGTATCACTCATATACAGATATGTTATTATAAGTATGAAACAACTCTATTTCACCATCTATCCATCCTACGGAAAACGAAATCACTGCGCATGCGTACGTACAGAATACAGTCTCCACGCCGTGGTGTAATCTGTTTTTCCAACACCACCTTACTTGGATGGGTATAATGGAGTAAAGAATAACTATACGTAGTTATTATAACATCATACTGATTATGATATATTGTATCATCCTATCCAATTCAATTCAATAATTATGGGAATGATATCATCGCTCGTTCGTACGTACGGACTACCGTCTCCACGACGCGATGAGATTCATTCTCCATGTTAACCATTTAAGAAGGATTATAAAGGATATATAAGAAATAATAAGGAAATATATGAAATTATAAAGCAACTGTATTTATGTATATATATATTTATGCCATCTACTTAATTCCATTCAACTCAATAAGGAAACAAAAATAGCATTCATGCGTACGTACGGCCTACCGTCTCCATGAACGGTGTATTTATTTCCATTTATCGATCTATTATATATATGTATATTCTAAATATATATTATATATAAATAATGTTTTATATTATATAATTAATTAATCATGATCTAATTAATCATATGAATAATTAAAAGTCAAAACACGAATGACTTATGAAACGATTTTACCCAAAACGCTCTTTAACATGGAATTTACAAAAGAACGTGTAATATAAAGTAATAAGTGAACCATATATGATATCATAACAATGAATATGATTATGTAATTAGTCAATGAAATTATTTAAATCATTATACAGGAGGTTCGGATACGTACGAAGCATATCGGACATTAGGTAAGGGATAACTATTCCAATCTCGTTCTTATCCGAGATTGTTTATTCGTAAGTATTTTATGGGGTTATTGTTATCATCCATGTCCATGTTTCCTAAAAATGGTTTCATGTATGTTTAAAGTCTTTTTTACCCATTTTTTCTTTTACCCAATGGTATGGAAGAAATCTTTCTTTTATTTACCCTACAAGGTACTTTTTGACTTTTTTGACAAAAGTATGAGAAGAATGTTTTTTTAACGTATACAGCATGAAAGGATTTTTACGGTTTTATAAAAGAATTATTTTAATGAAGCTTCCTCCAAAATATTTCATGACTATTTTAAAGAAAATCCTTTTCTTTTAAAATTGCATGATGTTTTGTGAAAAGAAATTGATTTTGAAGAATAAAGGATATTTTCCTCAAGAATTCATTTCAAGTGTTTTATCAAAACCATTTTCTATCTAAGATGAAATTATTTCATACGTGTATGTTTCAAGTATAATGTCTTTATGATTTACATAGTTTCAATTTTTTATGATGAAATATCCATTTGTTTTATATGGATAATGTGATGATGGGATTATTTTTATGAAACACATTTTATTCTTTTAGTTATGATGAATTTTTTATATTTATTTTGTGGCACAAGTAAGAATGATTTCACTATGAGATGGGTGGGACGTATATCTCCCTCCAATGCATTGGGTAAAGATTTATATCTCATGAGATAGACATGGCAGGAATAGTAAGTTAATCTGGTTCAGTGTTACAGGACTGAAACAAGGAGTGAACTCGATTCAGAAAGGGACATTGTCCACTAAGATGGTCTTGGCAGCAATGCCTTGGCTACTATGGAAATCATAACATGTGCTGAATGGTTGCAAAAATTACATGTTTTATTCCCATTATAATTTATCATGATTGATGTTCCTTTATGATATATTCCTTACGTACTTCCAAGATTTATGTCTTTGCTCAAGGTTTTAATGTTTAGATTTCATGTTCATGTTTTTTCTTTCAAATGTTTATGGATTGTTTTGTGTTCTGTATGTTTTCCATTACTGAGCATTTGAGCCCACCATTTTTATGTTTTATTTTCCCCAGGAAATAAAGGAAGGTTTTAGGTAAGGAAACAAAAAGGGGAAGATCGTTATGGGAGATGTTGAAGATCTTTCAACATGATTAGTTGTTTATATTCTGAGTTTTCAAAGACACTAAACTATTACGGTCCTAGTGTGTCTGTTTTTGTTATGTATTAAGTATTCCGCAAAAGTGATGTAATGTCCATGTACGTCAAGCTTCAGGCCTCTACACATAATGTATAAAATTAATATAAATTTATTTTCATGAATTATGTCTCAAATTAAGTATAATATGAATAAAATATTAGTATGATAAAAAATAATATTATCCAATTAAATTTGGATAATTTTTGTTTTTTTACCCTTAATATTTAGTTTCAACCCCACGTTAACCCATTTGATAATTAACTAAATGTCAATTTTTTCTACTCTTTAAGGGGTAGTAATGCATCATAGAAGGAAATCGATCGCATAAATGCACTATGGTTAATATTTTCAACCATATCCAATAACATTGACTGAATATAGGTTTTTTATAAATTTTATATCATTTCATAAAATACTATATATTATAAAATATCATGAATGTAATTTTTTTGAACTATTTGTTTAATTTGACATTGAAAATAACACGAAAATAAAGGAATTGAAATATTAAACTTTATCACATTCCTCAAATGTTATATTTATCTAAAAAATTCGCAGATTAGAATAATTCATCCAAATTGTGTTACTTTTAATATATTTGAAATCAATTATTTTATTTTTACATTAATTAAATTAATACTTTTTCAGCATTACGTAAGAATTTAATGTAATTATTCAGTCATTAGAAAATTAAAATAAATTAAGATTTTAGAAAAAATTAATTAATATTTCAAATAACTATTTATAATAGAACTGGTCATATTTTCATCTACATGAAAATAAAATACATTTATGTCAAGAGGGTAACATATTGTATAAATTCTTTTCTTAAATTAATATAAAGTTCATATTCAAAAATCCTTTCACCAAGTGGACATAAATTAGATAAATGGATGGAGAAATATGAACAAAACTCATAAACAATAATATATTCAAGTGTTTTAATGATTTTTATGCATTTTGACATTTTTTATTAAGATAAAAACATAAAACCAAATGAAAAACAATTTTTTTGACAATTAATTTTATGTCTAAAAATATTTTTGTACCAAATTATACCATATAATTGATTATGATGAAATTAATTGAATTAATTATAATATAATAGAACTAATTTTACCATGAAGTTGTTTTAAAAAAATGGATCTTTGTAAATGGTTGAAACATAAATATAGTTTTCAATAAAAAAATAGTATTTTCACTAATCACAAAAAAAATCTTTTTAGAAAAACCCACAAAAAACACTCTAAGATTAATTTTTATATTCTTATTTCCAAAACTATATCCTTTTTATTAATTTTTTTTAATTTATGTGAAATAATTATAATATTCTCTCACAAAAGGCAATAAAACCCATTTTTTAAAAAATGTATTTTAAAGAATAAAATGACATTACTAAAAAAAAGTGATTATTACAAAATTTTTATTGACTATGATATTTATATATATTTCATAATCTATTTAATCATATTCATAAGGTCCAATTTAGTGGTTGGGAAGTAACGATCAAATTAAATAATTACATTTCAATAGTATGAAATGGTTTTTTATACTTGGAGTTTCATGTTAATAAATCTATCAAAGAAATAAAATATATTTATAGAGAACTATATAATAAAATCATGGATTGTTACATCTAAACACTACCAATTCTTTAGAGATAGGTCCTAAATTGATCATATGAGATTATTTATTCATTGACAAATTCATATCCCAGAATATGTGTTGCAATCCAACTGAAAAATACAAAAAAGGTCCAATGATCCTAAATAGGGACTCACCTATAAATATATGCCTAGAATAATTATACATCATGGAAAACATCTACACATACAGGTTGATATTCCTATTACAGTAAAATGAAACTGCCATCATGAACATCTCGTCCATTACCCATGTGTGAGAAACATAAATCTGGAGGTGATATATGTTTCTGAACAAAGTAAGTAAATACACTAAATAGATAGAACAATTAACATTGGGAAAACCTTCAAACCCTACATAGTGTATTGGTTTTCCTCTAAAAAATCTAGTAAGAATCGGGAAGCCGAGTGGTTTTTTGGGTAGGGAATCTCTAACGCCTTCTAGTACACGGTCCTTAATCATTCCACATCATGAATATATCGATCCAGATGATTATTGGAATGTTGATTCAAGATTAAGGTTCATCACCATTGGCATTCATTTCTAAATAGATTAGTTATTTTCAAATAAAGGGGATCTTCTCTATATATTTCTAGATAGAATGTGGGAAGTATTCATTGTACATGTCTCTCGATATTGGATTCATGATAATCATGTGCATATCCCATAGGTTTTTTTAACCTCTTTGTATATCTGGTGGAATGTGTTTGTGTAAAGGATTTGGGACACTCTACCAGTCATAGGGTGTGAAAAACACTATTTACTAGGTTAAATATAGTAATAGTAGTAACCCTATTTTATTATCTGTACAAAAGTGCTCATAATAAATTATCATCTAAAAAATATGGTGTTTGAGTTTTTTGTGATTTTTTAAAATAAAAGTAAAGAAGTTCACTAAAGGGGCTGGAACAAAAAAAAATGAAAGAGTGATTGGGTCACGGATGGATATACAATTAAAATACTATCACAATCTGTAATATATTATATCTTCTTCTTTTAAACTAACAACAGAGAGGATTCACAACCATTTCAATTCTCAAGGTTGGTTTGATGGTTTTGGTGAGAATTAACTTAACAAAAACCATTTCATTGTCTACCAACCTTTATATACATGTCAGTGATGTAAAAAAATCACTCTCAGTTTACTTAATCAATAGCCAATTGTGTTTTCTGCATCCCATTAAATCTATGAGTAACTAATACCCCTTCTATATTTTCTAGTAATGGTCTATCACTTCACCACTCAACTAAGACTATTCCTTTATATGTAGGTGGAAACTAAGTTGAAGGATATTATAAATCATTGAAAAAAATAAATAATAAATTTAAATAAAACAAACATATCCACAATAAAAATTATGCACTACTACTTAATCTTGAAATCAAATAACAAGAAATAATGTTTTATACATTTACGTGTGATTACTCAAGAATTAAAAAAGTAAATTCATCCCTTACCCGATCACCAATTAAATTATACCATAAGAAAAAGGGTAGAAGAGAAAAAATAGGGAGAATAAGACACTATAAATATAAAGAAAACTGAAGATAAAAGGAAAATAGTATCAACAATAGTGCAGGTTCTCCAACAATCTCAAAAAAATCCAACTCTCCCCTTATTCCTTATGTCTCCTCTTATTGGTTTAGATACAAAAATGCCTTATCATTCCATCCATAAAACCCTCATACAAACTATAAATTTTAAATTTAGAAGTCTTTTTATTTCTCATAGATTCAAACCTCATTATGATCCTATGTTCCTAAAAATAAATATCTTTATTTCTTAGTTCTTGATCAAAATATCATTCATATTACGATTCATGTGCGAACCACTAGTTGGTCTAATTCATGTTGCAGTGGAACCCAAAATCCATAATTTTATGCATATATGAGTCCCTTGATGTCTTCTTCAGATAATTCATTCTAAATATTTCACAAAGTCATGACACATACACACTAAAATATTACACATATGAAAGAGACAATGACTTGTACATAGGTGTAGAATCACACATATTTAGGTGGATGATGAAACATACATAAGGAAAATTCAATCATATTCAAGATAAAAGACACACATATGATGGGAAAATGATACATACATAGATGGATATCATGAATACACCTGAAATATAACACTTTTACATATCTTGGAGGACACATACACATGGTTAGATTCATTAATGATTTTATGTAAGGGTGGTTAAACTAGTTGGATAATTAAAACATAGTATTTAATGAAGGTTATGTGTATATATGATCACGATTATATATACTAAGAATACAGGTTGTGAAAATTGAAATAATGGTTTGGTTCGATGAAGATGATGGTTACGTAGACATTTCTAGGAATTTTTTGATGCATATGAAGTTTAGATTTCTCCAAAAAAAAAATATAACTTATTCGATATTCAAAAAATATCTTCAACCCCTAGGGATGTTAGATATAAGATTTATTCTAATAATTGTAAAGTTATATAAAATAATTAAAAATACGTTCTGATCCATTATTGTAATTGAATCAAATAATTAGTAAAATCACGAAATGTAGAAATTATCAAAATATTGATAAAATTTTCATATTAAAATATTTGAAATACAAATTGTAATATATTATAATATTATCTATGTTAAGGCCTCAATATTTATCCCTTGGACTCCCTAAAAAGTAAAACTAAAAAGAGTTATTAAAGAAATATTAACCAAGGTATGTACCTTTTTCAACATTACTTCTCACATTCATATCATGCATCAATAATTTTATTATATTCATTTCCATCATTATGTCCATTCAATTAATTTACACTTCTTTAATCCATGTGTTAAAACCTATACCTATCATCCTATAATCATTTCAATCAACACTAAAATGTAAATATTAATTAAATTTATTCTCATTATAATCACATGTAAAAGTCATGATATGATTGATTAAAATTTTCACCTCCATCAAATGAGTAAATTATATTTTTCATATCATGGGGAAAACATAGTGTTTTTCTATGTATTAAGGGTCAGTGGGTAGTAATGAAATAGTTATTAGGAATATTTAATAATTTCATCTCTCTGTTCAGTAACAATGCATGATTTATAGTTTTCTTTAATGTGTGGAATCATCTCATTTCTTCATCTTTCACTTTAAATCTATTAATGATGGTGTTTTAAAAGCTCAAATTACACCTTAATCACTTTAGTAGCAGTTCAAATTCCCATTCACTATTTTCTTTAGTAAGGAATATTTTTTTCATTTTATTCTACTATTTAAAGAAGAGAGAGAGACCATATAATTTTTTCTTGTCGTTGTGAGATATATCTTACCCTATATCTTCCTTATTATGTGTTCTATGTATTTACATATAATATCTCTGGCGATATTTCTACGTTGTTCCAGTTCAAATGCTTTGAAATTTTCAGTATTTATATAAACTATTTTAGCTCCATTTTTCCTCCAAAATCATATTAAACATATAAGGTAGCCAACCATGAATAAATTCAGAATAAATTGAATATTTAATCATTTTTTAGACCTTAATTTCATTTTTATCAAGAATTTATATCTGGTTCTATCATCGTGGTTTTGGAATTATTTTTCATATTTGTGTTTTTAAAGGGAAATATAGGCCATATTTACATGCAAACAGTGATATGCTTCCACACATATCATTAGATTATATCTAGTCTTTTTTACCTTTATTTGTAACATTATTTTACTCATAAGGTATCAGAACAATAGTTATGGACCTTCTTCCCATTATTTCAAGTTGATTTTTCAAAAACAATTGACCCATCTCACTTTCTTCAGTCCCATAAACTTGAATTCATACCACATCATGCATCTACTTATAAATAAATATAGATCATAATAATATCTTTTTAATGTTTTTAACTATTAAGTTTATTAAAATATTATAATGGATACAATTTTAAGATGTAAAAATAAGAAAGAAAAGACAGTTCTTTGTTAAAGGGGATTTAAAATCAATTTAATAGACCAATCATTTGTACCACAAATCCATCAATACTATAATTTTTTTTATATTAAATAAAATTTTCTAGTTATAAAAAACATATTAGTTATATTAAAAAAGGTTTATTTTAAGAATGTGTAAAATTAGTTTCACAAGACTCATAGTTAAGTGACTAAAATGGTATATATTATTTCATGGCATAATATTTGTAAATTAATAATCATTTCTGGAAGTAACCTCTAATACAATAAAAAAAGTCCATTTCAGTATTCTTATATGGTTATTAAATGGGTAAAATAATTTACCTATCCTTTTCATAGATTCAAATGTTTATATGGTTTTTCAATTATGCTCAAAATGTTTTAAAACATACTAAAACTAAAAAATAACCAGACACAAAATTTGAAAAATAAAATAAAATTTAAAAATTTAAAAATTCATTAAATGTAAATGATCCCAAACCAACAATTATATAATGATATATCATCAATGTATTATAATAAATCAATCATGTAATAAAATTTTAAAAATAATAACAAATATAAAATAAATTTTAAAGAGAGGTATAACAAGATGGTTTTTAGTGATAAAAATTTTGGTGGAGGGTGATCTCTTCAATTTGTTCATAAATCATATTCCCATAGTACTTATTCATAATTTTCCCATTAACGATAAATATATATTTTTATCCTTATTTAATAATATTCACATTACCAAAATTATAAAAATTATTTACTATAAATATACATTCCCATCTATAATAAACTTTTACTAAGATCAATTTGAGTCTTAAATTGGAAATATATAATTAGTACCCATGACAGACATATTTCTTTCTAAATAATATTATCATGAGCCTTTATATTACTTTCCATATAAATTCCTTGACTTTCTAAATAAACTCTTCCTATTTTCTCTAACTCGAGTAACTATATTTTTCTTCTTTCCTAACATTTTCTAGGTCCAAATTCTTCTCTTTCACTACATAATATAACTTGTTTTATAACTAAATAGGTTGGTGAAATATAATTACATAAATTATCCTATATGGACAAATCAAAATGGATGTTTTATAGTTTTCTTGTAATCTTATAATGTGTCTTAAAACAATTATCTCTAATTTTTTGGTTTGGTTTACGATTTTCTCTAAAATTCTTTTGATCTCACTGTTTCAAAATTCAGCCTTCACATTTTCCTATGTATGGTAGGGTGTATAGTTATTTGTATGTACTAAATACATCCTCATCAAACATTAATCCTAATATTAAAAAACATATTTTCTTGATCACTTATGATGTTTTTGTATACTAAAAACCTATATGAAATATTATTCTTTACAAAACCATACACAACATTAGAATTATCAATTTTATTTGACTTAACCTCTACCTATTTTGAAACATGATCCAAAAATATTAAAATTTAAGAGTTACAAAAAGACATGTGAAAAGTTACCATAAAATATATTACACATAATTTAAAAATTTCACAAAAACTAATTGGTTTTCATAAATTAATTTTATCTTTGAGATGTTTCTAGTGAATTGGAATTTCTCAGATTTTTTACAATATTATTCTGCATTTTTAAATAATTTGGGATAAACAATTCCTAATTGAAAAACTATTATTTATTTCCTTTAAGGTCTAAATTTTCCTCCACAATCCAGGGATTGAAATTTTTTTCATATTGGTTACATTTAATTATCATGTAATCATCTTCTTATCACTTCATAATTTTTGATTTTCCAAAGGAATGGATCCTTAAAAATGAAAAACATTGATTCATATTTAATATTTTTATTTTCATGGGTAATTAATTCATATTTGGAATGGTAAGTTTCCATGTAATTTACCATGCCATCAAACCATGGTACATACCCTTTAATAAAGTTCAAATATTCTCCAATAATATGTTCATTCACTAGTTATTGGTATAGAATTTGAATTTCAATTATGTTGTTCATTCTTCTCTGGTTATTAGCTATATAATTTTTGAAAAATTGGTTATTTTTTATTTTCATGTTGAGATCATGAGGTGGTAGCATCCATATAAGAATCTTCAAAATTTTTTCAACCTCCTTATTAAAGTATCCAAAGGATTCCTAACTATAACTTCTTATTACATTAGTTGTAATAAAATAATATCTATTTAAAAAGAAATACAATTGGTATATTTATTTTTTTATTTTTAGTTGAGTTCGAATGTATCTAGTGTCCCTAATTCATATGAAAAAACATTATATTTCCCTTTGAATTTAAAGGATATAACTACTCTAAATATTGGTTGGAAGAGTAAAAAATTATCTCCAAGGGTTTATTCTAGTTTAGTGACTGGCTCACTAGTGATGTGATCAATATACTCTAGGAGTCCTAAATATATTCCCAACCCTCAATATTATAATCAAAATCAATATCATTCAAAAGTATCCTATAAAAGGGAAGATAAATATTACTAAATTTATTTACAAACCTTCTATAGAATTTTTCATATCCTAAAAAATATATAACATGTTTCACTCAAGACTGATAAGTAAATAATTTATCACTAACATTTTTTATTTATCTTCTTTAATGAATTTTTATGAAATTACATGCTCAATGACTATTCCACTTTCCTCCACAAAATGGAACTTTTTAAAATTCAACATAATATTTTTTTTTATTCATGTTTTCTATGAAATTTTTAAAATTTTCATTTAATGATCAAATGAATCTAGAAAAAGATTAAATTAATCCAAATAAAATTACAAAAAATCCTCAATGTAATAAAAAATTATACTAAAAAATGACCTATAAAATATACATGGGGGATTAAATAATCTAAATTAAATCATTTTGTAATAAATGTTTCTAAAGAGTTATATGAAAGTGGTCTTCATATATTCTTTTAGAGAAATGGGATCCCGAAAATCCTTCTATGAAATAGTATTGAGTTATCTCTACCAATGTATAAAGCATATGGTCAATAAATGATATTTTAAAATGATCTTTACTATTGACCTAACTAAACATCCTATAGTGTATAAAAAATATCCAAGTATTTTTAATATTCATAAAGATTAGTTCTTTTTGTTCATTCAACAATGGTTATTCTTGGTTTCTTGGGAACTACATCAATGGGTTCAAATATAGTTTCAATTATGGTTTCTCATAAAATATTGTCTATTTATTTCTTAAAAACATCTATCATGGTGGGATTTGGTATCATTTGGGCCTTCCGAATAATTCTTTAACTCTCCTAAAAAAATGTTTTGTGTGTGTGGATTTTTGAATAAATACCATGAATATCTACTAATTCAATCTTATTACTTGTATATATTTTTTCAAAAATTCAATCAATTTATATTTTGGTTTTTTGATATGTTGTTAGTAATTATCATTGATAGTATTTTTCCATTAGCTACATATATTTTAAATTAGTTAGAAATTGTTTTCATTCTAGATTTGTGGGTTTATTTAAAGATAAAATCAGATTAGTGTTCTCCTCTTACAATTCTAGGATTTCCAACACATAAGATGAAAAGTTAGTTTCTTTTTATGAAAAAATAGTTAAATCCTTCAAAAAAGCCTTAATTTACCTCTTCTTCTAATATTAATGTATATTTTATATATTTATAGATATTATCATTATCTATTTAATTTTTAATCATTATTTGTTTCCTTGGGGCTAAAAGTTTTGACAATATACTTGTATCTTCAATGGGTTCACCATATTCAATGTGGTGATGTGTAAGAAGAGAATGTTCATACAATGAGTTCCTCATGAAGTCCAAGATGTATAATAGTATTTTTATATCCCCAAAATACATGGTGGGTGTTATTACATGAACATTGGTTATTTTCATGGTTTTCATGAAGATAATTCTAGCCAAAAATATGAGTGGGTAGGCTGGTGTTCCATCTTCCTCTCTATTGATCACATGGTATTTTGGAAAGATCAAGTTGTGAACTCCAACTATAATATCCTCCAATACTCTCTTTTGAAATGTAGGGGATTATATTTAATGTTACACTACCACTCTTGTGACCATTACTTCTCCCATATAAAAATTAGTAAATAATGAGTGATGAATAACATTATTGGAAGAACATAAATCATAAAAATCATCATTAAAATTTGCTAAAACATTGTTGTGAGAACATGTATCTATATCTTCAAATTTTTTGTGTAGTTATTGATTTATCATAGTCAATACACTTCTTCCTAGGTGTTTACTTTAGAACGTGTGTTCTGGTTTGGAATCACTATTTTTGAATAATTTTCAATGTATTTGTTTATGCAACCAAAATCACCCAACAGTTCTCTATCAAAATGTACTGTTTTTACGAAGGTAGGATCTTATTAAGGATTTTGTAAAAAGATGATTAAGAAATCACATTGGCTGAGAGGATGGGAGGTTAAGATAATCACAACTTTTTTTATGGAATTATTTCATACTCAAGGACTCTCTTATAGATTTAAGATACGTTCATGAATCCTTATTAATTTACCAATCATAATGTAGGTTTCCCTTGAAAATTTCCATCAATTATTATAATGTGTGGAATTACAAATAATCTATATGTATTCTAGGTTATTTATTTATGGAGATATCTATTTGTATCATGATTCTACATTGATGGTATCCTCTTATAAACAACTTAGTGATTCTTTGGTCGTTATTGTGATGATACTGGTTTCTGAGCCACTTAGTGGGGCACTCTATAATTTAACATCGTCCATGGAGATGAAAATTACTCTAGATTTTTTTTCATCCAGGTATACAGAGGTTACTCAATATTGTAAGATCATCCAGGGAGATGAAAGTTGTTTTAATGTCAATATTGAACACATAGGTGGGATTCCATCATATCATTATGGAAGGAACTAGAACCCACATACATTGGTGTCACTTAATGGTACACATCATACCTTTTTAGTTCATGTGATAAGGACCTAACCGTATAAATTATTGTAATTTGGTAAGGAAATCTATGTGAAAAATTCCAAGTCAAAACATGGTGTGTGAGTTATGCCTAAGCCGCCCACAGAACATGGAAGTAATATGAACGTCCATGTTTAATTAGACCCTACAAGGGATATGTCCTAGATAGAATAGTTTTGATTTGAAATGTTTTATTGGAACCTTGGGGATGATTCCTATGTACCCCAGTTATAGGTGGAATCAAAGACCGCATAGTTTGCTAAGTCTCAAAGGGGAGTATAGACCATGGATAGAAATAGGTTGGGTGTTACTCCTAAAGAGGATTCCCTTGAAACGGGGTCCATGAGAGATATATAATCTCATGGAGTTTAATGGTGGTACTAATTCTGTGATTACTCCTAAGTAAGATTCCCAAACTATGTAAATTAGGTTTGGATTCCAAAGAAGGATTTCCAGCCAGCTAGGTCCCTAGGTGAAGGCTTTAGACATATCCCAGTAATGATGGGAATCATATTTCATATAGTTTATTCCTTTATGTGGATTCTACATATATTTTGGTCATTAAAAACCTATAATTCTGCATGATTCATTCCTGGTGTAGGAAAAAAGACGATGTCAAATATCCAAAAAAAAACTACACACTTTCTCCTCCGCTAATGGAAGTGGTTGGACGTGTAACGGAAGAGGCCACATCTATGACGCTTTCCCAAATTCTCTTTACATTCGATAAGGGTATAAAAATATCCTGAAATGGGAATCATCCATAAGATTAATCCCCGAAAAACCGAAAATTGGAATCCTCCTTAGGATTAATCCCCAACAAATCCTCAAATGGGCATCCTCCTTTGGACTAATCCCCAACCAATTTTCAAAAAGGAAGTGATCATGGTGTAAGATACATTCCTTTCACATTGCTGGTTTTAGTATCTATCCTCTATACACCCTTCAAATTCATCCCTTCCTCATCTTGGACCCTCATCAAATGTAAAGAGAAGAATGGAAATTTTCATAGTCACAACCTCTTACATTGTAGGCCTAGCCTCTTCCATCAGTGGAGTGAAATAGTGTGGTTTGTGGAATCATTCACACCCTCTTATTTCTCACACTGAGAATGAATCACATGGTATTAGAGGATTGTAATGATTAAAACATCCATATAATCCACATGATGTAATGAACTATGAGAACATCGATTCTGACCACTACTAGGATATTTACGGAGCCTTCACCTGGGTCCCAAGATCACAAGATAGTCTCCTTAGTAATCTAGCCCAAATTTAATTAATCGGGGCATCCTCTTTTTTAGTAAGACTCAAATAAAACCCCCTTTAATATCCATGAGTTCAGAAATCTCTTGTGGAACCTATTATAAGGGCATCCTCTTTATGAGTAATCATCAACCTATTTCCCTCAAAGGGATATGCTCCCCTATGAGACTTACCGAACTACGTGGGTTTTGATTCCCACCAAAACTATGATACGAAGGAAGCCTCCTGGAGGTTTAAAACCAACATTCCAAATCAAAGTTTTTATCCCTGTCCATTACCCCTGTATGGTGTAATTAAACCTGGAAGTTCATATTTTTTTCTAGGTTCTTTGGGTTGTGTAACACCCCAAACAAATTATGGTATGATTTTATTAAATACATTATATTCATAGCCTATATTTCATGAAGCATGATGTCTTTTGTGAATTAAAAAAACTTTTTTGAATCAAAACATTATAGGAGAAACTTATAATCTATCCATTGAAAATAAATTTACCACTTCTATGTTTTGAATTTCAAAAAACGGTCATATGGAGTTGTGACCAATAAGTCACTTGGAGTCCCATAGAACCAACATGATTTTTTTGACAAATAGTAACATACCCTTATGAATTGTAAAATGAATAGTAATATGACCATTATAAATAGTAAATAATTATATTATTTTATTTTCTTAAGTTAATATGATAATGAGATCTTAATTAATTTCCAATGTGATATAGAACTAATTATACCTTTAAAATTGTTATTTTTTGAATTAATTGTGATTTTATTTAAAAATTAAATTAAAAATACATTAAAATTTATTTTAAAAAAATGTAGTACACTTTTTAATTCTTCACGTTGAAAAATGGTTAGAGTGAATATTTGGGATTTTTCTAAAATACGTGAATTATTCATGAATAGTAAAAATACAGTTTTGAGTTTTTAGTAGATTAATGACATCATAATGATGGAATAACTAAATATAAAATTATGGTCTAATTGTTTACATTAACCTATTACATGAGGTTTACGAAGTGGATAAACCCATGGGAAAATACCATGGGCAAGCCCATGGTTTGGCAAAAACCACAAATGATGTGTCCCTTTGAAATTATTAAAAAATAACCTCTCTTTTTCTATAAATAACCACTTGTAAATTAGTTTTCTTTCATTAAAAATACCTTATCCTAGAAGCTATGGTGGTTTTAACTCTCTAGGAGTCCTCCCAATGTGTCTTTAAGACCCCAAGGTCCCATCCTACAAGATGTTGGAGTTACTCTTCAAGGTAAGGGAATCCTTCATTCGCTTCTATAAGTCGACACTTCTTTTATGTTAGCTATTTGAAATTTCATTCTCCTATGTTATGGTTTGGTTTTATTTATAATTATTACTGTCCTTTTGATTTCACTATGATTGGATACCCTTTTGTTCTCATCATTTGATTTTATGAAATTTTAAGCGGACGTTGTTAGGCTGCCAAATTTTCATAAGGGATCTCTCAACTTTTCTTTTATTTTCAAGATCATCTATTTTCTTTTTTTTTTCTTATCAATTCCTCTGTCCAAATGACCATGATAAACTCCAAAATCACTTATATACTGGAATTATGTCATGTGAATGGAATAACAATCATCAATATTATTACTCTACCCTTTTTATTTTTATAACCTAAATCAACGTCAATGAGGTTCCAATTTATAGCCTCTGTGGACGACGGAGTTTTGTTCTTCACTTTATCCTTAATTAATGGTCATGAAACCATTTTAATGGTTGAACCAAATCAGAATATATGTATTTAATCTTATTAATGTTATGTAATCTTTACACACTCATAATACGGAATAATAATACAAAATGAGTTCATTGTATACAGAACTGCCAAACTAAATCCAATCGTTTATCAAAAACATTTAACTAATGATTCATCCTAAAGTATATAACCTATAATCATTATAAGATAATTTATATATTTTTAATGTCAAAAATAATATATATTAATAACTCTGGATATTTTTACACACTTTAAATGAACTTCCATTCATGAAAGAAAGTAAACGAATCATGGAAACCAAGGAAGAAAATGCTTCCAAACCAATAAAATTGAACTTCTTAAAACCATTAAAAATGGACATGAATGAACCTAATAAGGTTATAATAAATCAATTACATTTATAAAAGTTTATGGAATTATTAGTTAATGAATCTAAATTGGATTATTCAGGTCATTAAAATAACCGAATAACACACTCTAGAAAAAGGTAAGAGGTTTCTCATCTCACATTCATTTCTGTGAGATTTTCATTTTTCGTAACTTATTTATTGTATGTGGTATAGGGTTATTTCCATTTAATATATAATAACATGATTATATTTATATCCATGTAATTCAAGGATTCATTTGAGGTTTATTAGGTTTTTTTCATATGATTTGACTGATTACATTGTGGTAATAGACTTTGTCTCAACTTCTATTTTGTTGTGACTAACTTTGTGTGGTGCACCTAATAATCCATTTGTGGTGTAACTACTGCCCATTTGATATCACTTTGAAATTATATTAACTATCCATAATCTCATATCAGGGATATTGTTTTTGTATAAACAGTAGACCATTTTACTTACGGTGTTTATTTGGAAAGTTATTTTAATTATGTAAATATTGATGAATCTGTATACTCTACTCTATACAAATATTGAAAATGAATATTTCTATTGTATTGAATAAATGTGTTAATAATTCCATGACATGCTGTGGAAGTTGGGGCCCACTATATCCCCTCGATTCATTGGTAGTTCTCAGGAGACAAATCAGTTGGCAACAAACCCTTCGAGTTTGTTTCTAAAAATCAGACGGGTTTCTACTCATAGAACTAAACTATTTTTAAAATATTACAGATTCATGTTCCAGATACATGATGTCCAATTAATAAGCATTATCTTAATTCATTATCAATTATTATTATTATCCATGAGTTTTTCACTATAAAAAAATCTATGGATGCAGTTTCATTCTCAGTTTATTAATGGCATTAGTTTTTCATTTATTCACCATGTCATATTGATTATGTCAGATGGACTATGATTCACGTATTTTTGTATTCATGACTCCTATATTTGTAACCATTACTGAGAATTAGATCTCACCCCTTTAATTGTTTACCTTCGATAGGAGATGAGGAGAATATTGATTATTGAGTTCTTGTGGATGCGGTTTTTAGATTTTTTATATATTGCATCTTGTAACCTTTTTCAATTTAATTTGTGTTTCATCTATGTATCTAGTTTCTTCAAGACTACTAAACTATTTATTCCTAAAGGATTTTCATTCCATCTAACCATGACAATATTAGAATTAATGCACCATCTCCGGTCTAGAGGGGTCGGGGTGTTACAGTTGGTATCAGAGGAAGTTTAGTAGGAAACATGGAAACTAGTGTAGGAAATAACTAGTAGGGGACAAAGCCCTAATGTAGTAATTTAAGATAAATATACAATAATGTCCTATTATTTTGGTATGGAATGGATTATGTGGATATTTTAAGAAATACACCCCAGTCTGGATACGAGTAGGTAGAGCCGGCTCTGGAACAGATGGATCTAGGTGTAAAACCTGAAAACACTGCTTTGAGCTAGACTCAAACAGAAACCGGTACACAACAACGAGACTTGCTGTAGTCCTGTTTACGACACTCCTAGGGTATATGCTTATGATAATTCACATTTTTTTATAATAAATTATGAGTAATTTTAATATTTATTTTTCTCAGGGGATTTTTTTTGGATAACTCTGGAAACAAGAACTGAATAATGAAAAACTTACATAAACAATACTAAGAGCAATGTTTTCTTAATTTTTCAATGGAAAACCAAAGTACCTGTCTTTTTTCTCTTCCAATAGAAGTATTAGAGACCATAGTTAAAAAATCATGTGTAGAGAACTATGAGACTTTTGAAAATATTCTTTTATCATGAAAACCTCTCTACCGAGTATCCAACTCTCCCCGGGTACTCCAACTTCACCATAGAGCAGGTTTCGTCTATAACTTTATGATGAGCGCACAATTCCCATTCTATGTACTACAAGGTAAATACTTCATGGGTATCGTTAAATGTTTTACCATAGCTAATAATTTATTATTGCATGAGTAATTTGAGGAGGTTGCATAATGGGGTGACCTCCGGGAAGCATATCTATGACAGATTTTGACACACGGACTCTTTGGTCGAGTTGTGGACTTTGAAGCCCTTGAGAATGAGACTACCCGTTTACATTATTGGCATAAAGTTCATACTTATGTCTCTCAATATGATACCCAACATGCTTCTCTTAATATGAATTCTAGATTTCCACACGCGATTGACCCTAGTTTCACATGTTGCATCTAGACCAAGGAGATAGAGGAATTTGGAATCGCTTTGGGGATCTGTTTTTCTAAAAACAGGGGAAATCCTCAACATTGGTGGAATCTATGAGGAATCATCTTAGAGGATGGAAGGAAGTCCATACTAGTGTTTTGTGAAAGGGAGAAATAGATTGCATAATTTCTTGAGTTTTATAAATCATGTCTAAATGAATGATGTTGTATTCTCTACTTTGATATGTTTTTACATAAATCAATAACATTATTTAAAATGGATTTTCCATACTAAATGCTTATTTACTAAAACTTTTCAGATAGAATATATGTGTCAACAAACCAATATTTTATCACTACCTACCGAGTTGTTAGAGACTGTAATTGTCAAGACTTTCTCCGAAAAAGACTAGCCCTATTCCAACTTACGTATGACTTTTAAACTACTCCATTAGGTATTGAATCTTCCAAAAATCACCATATTTACCAAGGAAGCAATCTGGTCTATTACAGTATGGCATATGTACAATTTCATACATATAAAAAAAAGAGGGTAGTATCATGAAGCTCTTTTTCTATGTTTCACTTTGGCTAATAACTACCGAGATGTTGGTAAATTTCAAGAAGCTGCTTTGGAAGGTGACCATCGTGTGGCCAACCTATTTCAGATCGTGAGTTTTAGTATGTACGGTGAACTTTAAGACATCAATATCTTCATGAATGATGTGGTCTGTGGGAATTATAGGGATTTAGTCCACACTGAAATTTCTGACATCCACACTTCTCGTGCCTCTCTATGGAAACATGTGTGCTTTAGGCACAAATTTGACCCTAGCAATCTGCAGTGTGTTAGGGCTAAGAAAATCGAGCAGCTGAATACTACCTTAGGAATCTACCTGAGGTCGTCATCACCCTAGAAAATGTGGTGTTCCCAATAAAGGGACTTCGAGAGTGACGTGTGTCTAGTGTTGCATATGGTTCTTGGAGATTGAAATCTTTGAACTAGTTTTGGGGATTCTTGCATTGGGGGATTGGGGAAACCATTAGACCTGTTATACTTTTTGAACTAGTGATTATATAAGAATATAACTTGTTGTCTCATCTTTTTGTTACCCTTTCATCGGTTATACATTTGAATGAGTGTCTCTATGTGAACTTTTATAATAAATTTTTAGATGGAAGGAAAAACACATATGTTATATCTTCCTGGGGAGGTACTGGAGATTATTGTGATCAAAAACTATGAAGAGGAGTACCTACCTCTAGAAAACTTATGAAAAATCTGTAAAAATATATGAATTGAAAAATAGCCCAGAAATTATCTGCACTTGTGACGGTAACTCTTCTATTTACAACCATATAGCCACGACACAATTGTCCGAGTATAGGCGAAGAGGGAAATACCATGAAGGGGTTTCCCTATGTTTCACCCTAGGCCGGACCTACATGGCCAGGTTATGTTTTTGAGAGGCTACATTGGAGGGAAACCTTTGTGTGTCCTACATGTACCAACTCCCCAGTTTTATCCTCTACAACAATTTCTATGACTTAGATGTTCTCAGTTGAGACATAGTTTGGTGAGTTCTTTGTGTGTTGGTCCATTCAGACAATTCCAAACATTCTACCATTCGATCCTCCCTCTGGAAGCCTGAATGCTCGATGCATGAATTCAACCACTTCTATATGAGGTGTGTCTAGGTTATAGAACTAGAGAATTTGATTATCAATTTGGGTTTTCCACTGAATGCACTTGAGGATCCTCTATGATGGGAGATGTGGTAATAACATCAGAGAGATTTTTCTTGTGGTTATAAAATGAATTGTGAGGATTAAATTCTTCAAAGGAGGGAATAATGTAACACCCCAAACACATTATGGTATTCTTCTATTAAATACATTTTATTCATAGCCTATATTCCATGAATCACTATGTATTTTTTGAATCAAAACATATTTTGTGAATCAAAACATTATACGAGAAACTTATAAGCTATCCATTAAACATAAATTTTCTACTTCTATGTTTTGAATTTCAAAAAACGGCCATCTAGATATGTGACCAGTAAGTCATTTAGAGTCTGATAGAACCAACTATATTTTTTATGAATAGTAACATACCCTTATGAATAGTAAAATGAATAGTAATATGCCCTTTATAAATACAAAATAATGATAATATTTTATTTTATTAAGGTTATAAGATAATGATATCTTAATTAATTTTTCAATGTGATATAGAACTAATTATACCTTTAAATTTTTTATTTTTCGAATTAACTATGATTTTATTTAAAAATTATATTAAAAATTCATAGAAAATTATTTTCAAAAAACTGAGTTCACTTTTTAATTCTACACATTGAAAAATGGTTAGGGTGAATTTTTGGTATTTTTCTAAAATACGTCAATTTTTCACGAATAGTAAATATACAGTTTTGAGTTTTCGGTAGTTTAATGACATCACAATGATGTAATAATTAAATATAAAATTATAGTTGACTTTTGTGCCATAAATTATTACCTTAGGATTCCCAAGTGGCTAATACCATATGGAAATACCATGGTTAATCCCATGGTTTGGAAAAAACCTCTAATGAGGTGTCCCTTTGAAATTATTAAACAATTACCACTCATTTTCTATAAATACCCACTCATTCATTTGATCTATTTCATTCCAAATCCCTAATCATCAAATATCTAGTGCTTTTTCCTTTATAGTAGTCCTCACAAGGTGTCCCTAATCCCCCAAGGTCCCATCCTTCAAGATCTAGGAGTTACTCTACAAGGTAAGGGAATCATTCATTCTCTTCTTTAAGTCAACACTTCTTTTATGTTAGCTATTTGAAATTACTTTCTCATATGTTGGGGTTTGGTTTTATTTATTATTATTACTTTCCTTTTTATTTTCATATTATGTGATACCCTTTTGTTCTCATCATTTTATTTTATGAGATTTTAAGCGAAGCTGTTAGGCTGCCGAATTTTCTTAAGGGATCTCTCAACTTTTCTTTTATTTTCAAGATCATCTCTTTTATTTTTCACTTCTCACCTCCTCTATCCAAATGACCATGATAAACACCAGTATCATCTATATACTGTAATTATATCATGTGAATGTAATAACAGTCATCAATATTCTTACTCTCCCCTTTTTTATTTTTATAAGAGAAATAAACATCCATGAGGTTCCAATTTATAACCTTTGTGGATGATAGAGTTTTGTTCTTCACTTTATCCTTCATTAGTGGTCATGAAACCATTTAAATGGTTGTAAAAAATAATAATATATGTATTTAATCTAACTAGTGTTCTTGAATATTTACACACTCATAATACGGAATAATAATACAAAACGAGTTCATTGTATACAAAACTGCCAAGCAAAATCCAAGCATTTATCAAAAAAATTTAACTAGTTATTCATCCTATAGTATATAACCTATATTCATTATAAGATCATTAATATATCTTTAATGTCACTAATAATATATATTAACCACTCTGGATATTTATAAACATTTCAAATGAACATCCATTCATGAAAGCAAGTAAACGAATCATAGAAACCAAGGAAGAAAATGCTTACCAACCAATAAAATTCAACCTCTTAAACCCATTAAAAAGGGCCATGATTGTACATAATATGGTTATTATAAATCAATTACATGTATATGATTTTATTTACTTATTAATTAATGAATCTAAATTTGATTATTCAAGTCATTAAAACAAATGAAGAATACACTCGAGCAAAAGGTATGGGGTTTCTCATCTCACATACATTTATGTGAGATTTTCATTGTTCGCCACTTATTTCTTATATTTTTTATATGTGTACATCCATTTAATATATAATAACACTATTATATTTATATTCATGTTATTAAATGATTCATTTCAGTTTTATTAAGTTCTTTTCATATGATTCGACCGATTACATTGTGGTAAGAGACTTTGTCTCAACTTCTATTTTGTTGTGACTAACTTTTGGTGGTGCACCTAATAATCCTTATGTGGTGTACCTACTTCCCATTTGAGATCACTTTAAAATTTTATTAAATATCCATAATCTCTTATGATGGATATTTTTATTGTCTAAACCGTATAACATTTTACGTACGGTGTTTATTTGAAAAGTTATTTTAATTACGGAAATATTGATGAATCTGTATACTCTACTCTATACGGATATTGAAAAGGAATATTTCTCTTGTATTTAATCAATGTGTAAAAAATTATTTGTACATGATGTGGGGGGTGGGGAACCCTATAGCCCCTCGATGCATCGATAGGTCTCATGAGACAAATTATTTTGCGACAAACCCTTCAAGTTTGTTTTCAAAAATCAGACAGGTTTCTACCCATATTACTAAACCGTTTTTGCGATATTATGGTTTCATGTGCCAGATACATGACGTCCAATTAATAAGAATTTCCTTTATTCATTATTAGTTATTATTATTATCCATTAGGTTTTCACTATTACAAAATCTATGGATGCAGTTTCATTCCCTGTTTATTAATGGAATTAATTTTTCATTTATTCACCATGACATATTGATTATGTCAAATTTACAATGATTCACTTATTATAGTATCCATGCTTTCCCTATTTGTAAACCTTACTAAGAATTATATCTCACCCCTTGAATTTCTTACCTTCAACAAGAGATTAAGAGAATATCGTTTATTGAGTTCTTGTGGATACAGATTTTTGTTTTGTTATGTACTGTATCTTGTAACATTTTTCAATGTAATTTGTGTTACATCGATGTATCTAGTTTCTTAAAGACTAGTAAACTATTTTTTCCTTCAAGATTTTCATTCATTCTAATCATGCCAATATCACAAATAATGCACTGGCTTCAGTCTAGAGGGGTTTGGGTATCACAGGCTGCATATGCATAAGTCCCAGAACAATATTTGACTAGGAATCTCCTCCGTATATGTCTTTACCACATGACATTTAACTATATGGCTCGGTCCTTATCACATGAACATAAAATTTATAAATTTTCCCATTAACCAGCACCAAACTACATGGTTTTTTATTCCTTTTACAAGGAAACATGTAAATCCCACCAATGGGTTCGATCCCAACATCAAAACAACTTACATCTCCCTGGATGATGATAAACTCTGGAGTAATCTCTGTTTACTAGGATGACAATATAATCCAGACTAATTTTTTTTTCACTATGGATGAAGATAAATTCTAGAGTTCAACACTGAGTGGATTAAAAACTATAATAGACATGATAATGACCAAATAATATCTATGTAGTATGTTAGAGGATTCCACCAATGGTGAACCCCAGTACACAAAAATATCTCCATTGAAGTAGAACCTTGAATATATACGGATGATTCTATAATCCACGCTTTCTAATTATTAATTTATAACTTCAAGTAAAAATAACACTATTCTTTGTAAACTAATAAAGATTCCTGAATAAATCGTAAATCTAATATAGATTCCCGTAGTAGTTAATAAATCCCCTCAAAAGGGTGTGATGAGACCGACCTCCCATACCCCCGACCAATGTGATTCATTAAGCATCATGGGTCAAATGAAATAATGAGTGTTTACCTTTGGAGAGAAGTTCCCATAAGAAATAATACCATTGGGGGTTTTTGGTTCCATAAAAAAATTGGAAACCTTTTAGAAATAGTGATTCCTATCCAGAACACACTTTCCAAAGGAAACAAAAAAATGGTGAACCTGACCTGAATCCTTAACAAAGACGAAAATGTTACCCATTTTTTAGACCCATATCAATTGATAAAAGAGTGACATACAAGGAAATAAATCAAATATATGTTCATCCAAAAGATTCTCATTTTTGAGAGTTCATTTTTTATATTTTTCATATATATATATGTACATTATTCCTAGAACTACCTTCATTCCAAATGGATTCCTTCATGTTTGCACCCATAAATTCTACAACAGCTTCTCAAGTTGGATCCTCATCCACTAAATGGAAGCCATTACAAACTCAGAATCTTTAGCGCTAGGTCTCCAATGCACTAGTATGAGAGTACCATCAACACGCTACTATCCTGACAGTAGAGGATGCCATAGAAGACCTCAAAATCAACAATAACCCTCGGTCGTCTAGTCAATGATGACTGGTGGTCTAGAAGAAG
This sequence comes from Viscum album, assembly GCA_963277665.1. Classification (NCBI taxonomy): domain Eukaryota; kingdom Viridiplantae; phylum Streptophyta; class Magnoliopsida; order Santalales; family Viscaceae; genus Viscum; species Viscum album. Next base: position 1,716,756,772 of record OY728153.1, read on the forward strand.
AGGATGTTTACAACCATCTTAAATTACTTAGAGATATTATCACTGGAATACAATAACCATTCTCTTTAATATTTCAAATAGGTAGAATAAGAGGCCACCCATGGACTATTCTCGAAAACACAGGGGTCATTCCTTTTAGGGTCATGCTAATAATCCCTGCCACCAATACCACATTATAGAAAACAATCTACATGATGAGGGTGTTATATTTAGATGTCCAACCCAGGTCCCTCAAACCCTAAAACATAAGAAGAACCAAAGGGTATAATAACAAGCTAATAGGGAGAAGGTTACTACCTTTTCCCCTCCGGAGAATTACACCAACCATGTTTAGTGGCAAATGGTGATCGGGCACATACACATGTATGCCTTAATTCTATTAGCCAGCATACTCGTATGGAAGAACCTAGCCAATACCATATTTTAAATCTGGTGGAGTACCTTGAGCATTCACATACAGCAAATTACAATAGATTTTCCAGTTAGCATAATCGTCAGGTTGTATTCAAATAAGATCTCCAACAAAATGTGGTGGCAATTTTCAAGCAGGAACATAAACAAACCTACAACCACTAAGCCCTCTAATAGTATTTAAAGAATTATTCGGACCATGAATTGTGGAAAATATATTATAGGAAAATATACTTATTAGAATACAACAATAATTCCCCTATTCTCATCGGGGAACACCCAGATAATTCATTCAGAAAGCTCCAAAAAAAAATATGGGGTAGACTCAACTCTCTTCCCTCATACATGAGTACTGTCAGTATCCACTGACAGGAAAGAGAAGAAAAGAGAAGGTACATACACCTACTCTAAATATGGAATGATCTTATATTCCCATTATATCAACTAAGGCCACCAAACACATTTTTCTAATGGTGAAAGTGAAGACACAAATTTATTCCCATATCCTAAAAACTTTCCAGAATATCATAATAGCAACTTGAGTAGTACTAGAGGGATAGAAGCATAATTTTTTCCCATACATGGGATGACTCATTAGCATGCCATCATGAATAATATAAACACCTCTATTCTAGTCAAATAGTGGGTAAATTACCCCATATTATATGGGAAACTAAATCGGGCACCTACACTCGCTCCAACTAGAGATAATTGACCTATTCTAATTTCCACTCCCAAGAAGGAACATACACATTCTCATGAAAACCAGTTCTCCTAGTAAGTAGCCCCAACATCTAGTAAGAACAAATCTAAGATGAATCCACGTTAAACATAGATAAATAATCAAGATCTGATCTATGATCTGACACCACTTAGTGCTATAGTTCATGAATCCCTCATATATTTATCTATTACAGCTCAAGATCCAACTCTCCCATTAACATATTATGAGAGTAGTATTAGTAACTCTGAAGGTATTCATCAAGAACATTCTCATGAAGGCTTGATTTGTGAAAATTCAGTTAATGTTGATTTCTTATGTCCTATTAAGAGCCAAGAATCCCCTCTATTTGGATAGAATATCAAGGAGCAAGTGGATATATCCCTTACTGTAATACACCATTATGGTCCTCCTCATTATATAATTCTCTATAAAATTACACTCTACAGTAGTGATACACATTTTCAAGAGATTTATACATACGACAATGTAGTAATGAGAATTCCATCTTATCTTGAAGAACATTCAAATAAAAGGACAGTCGTGTATGATTCCTTTTCATTATTAGGTGAAATAATTTCTCAACTGGAAAATAGCCCAAGGTTATAGTCATTCTCTGAACCACCCTTGGGACACTTCCCTTTTCATGCAAAAGAGTAAATACCATCCAATCCCATAGATTGTGGTAAAGTAACTGAGAAGAGGCCACTATGGTTAGACAATTTTGAGAAACCATTGATGAAAGATGAATAGGATATATTGAAAATGAAGAAAAAATTGCCTAATGGTGAAATACCCTAAATTTTCTATCCTTTTTACACCTCTCAATATATAAATCTAGAGATTTTGGAAGATGACTGTATTCATGATATCTACCCCAACATATAGAATATGCTTCATCATATCAAGGAGAAAGTATTAACTTATGATGAATATCAAAGTCATGTAATGGTGGTAGAAGGTTTTCAATTCAAATTTTACTTTACATCTCTCCTTGCTTCCCAACATCCAGAAATCAAGAGTCAATAAGGATCCCTTCAACATGCATTCCTCAATGCATTTAAGATGTGCCGATAATTGATCACAGAAATCCCATCTGGTTTTCACATCAAAGGGTCTGGTGTGCATAGAGAATTACTTTTCAATACACTCCTAATATAGAAAATCCTTCCAAAAGAGGTCTCATAAAATTTTTATTTCCCTTGTCCAACTTCAAAAAACAAATTCAATTCATGACCAAACAGATGCCCAGCAACAACAGGCCCCAAACGACATCCAACAAAGTAAGGAAAAAAGAGATAAATATCTGAAGATACTTTTGCATCATGGGTTTGATAATATTGAGAAGGCCTCTCTCTTATAGAATGTTATTCATAATATTGTGCAAATGTCTAAAAAAGAACTACGGTCTTTTAAAACATGATATTCAAGTGAGTACAAACTAATGCACCTAGCCAATGTTCAAAGAAAAATTCATAAAATCATATGTGAAGTGGTGTTGGTCAGTTGAGAATATCATTGAGAAACATAAGGAACTCCTCAATAGGATCATCCATGTCATGCAAAAATGGAAAGAGGGTAACAAGGTTTTGGATAACCAGGCATCGATGGAAGAACATGGGTCCAATGTTACCAATCTCCATAAGAATACTTTTATAAAACCTAAAGAAATTAATTTGATTTGAGGGGATGCTCTAGGTCTCCAATATTTTAGGCCCCCTTAGGGAAAGGTGGTCTTGTCTCTATGTTTCTATTGTATCTTATTGTTTACCTTGTTTTTTTTTGAATAATCTAATAATGATGATGATGATTTAACCAAACCCTAAGAGTCAAAAAATAGAGTATGAAGGGTTGAGAATGAAGAACAGGAATAGCCCCATACTATATAGTTGGGGAATTTTTCACATTTATAATTCACTACTCAATAGAAGTCAATTTTCTCCCAATTAGGGAACAAGCCTCAAAATGATTTCATGACTAAATTATATGAGCATTCCATTAAGAATGTTTTCTATCAAACAGTTCCTAGGGAACTCTAAAATTGGTGGATAAGGTATCATGTAAGGTATAGAAGAAGGTGATCTAACAAAGATTCCAGCATAATTTCAGTAACACATTATTCATTAGTAAATATCATTAATGCAAGAACTAAAGATTCTCTAGAAAATGTTTCCATTTCCAGGTAGTCAAATAATGAGGTTCTTATACATAATGTGGTCCACACCAAAGAAAATAAAGGTGGTGTGTGTACCTAAAAATAGAAGCATACCCAAAATTTAGGTATTCCCTAGAATAATCACCTTTCACCTCTTAAAATGTAACCTAATAAGGGAAAAGGTAATTTTCAGACCATATCTCACCTTTCCCTGTAGAAGGTCAATCTCTTTCGATTGAGGAAACATTTTCTCAACAAAATCGGTAGATGAAGGTGTTGATTATACTCAATAAAGAGTTACTCTAAAGTCTCACTCCTACCATACATTCTCTATAATCAGATCCTCATCATTAACTTCTACTAGGAATGCCTCAACAAAGAGGGTTTGTTGTAACAACTAATTTAGATAAAGAATTCCCTCCATTGGGTACACAATCAGAATAGGGTTAAGCACATCCTTTTAGGCCATTCCCCATGGGTTATCTAAGGCAAATACTAGTGGTTCCACCACTAGTTGTTACACCTATTCATGCTCTAGCCACCACACCCATTTTGGTCTTGGCTTAGCCAGATATTCCTTAAATTATCATGAGTACCATTGACTCATTGACAACATTATTGGAAGCTATGAAAGGATAATGTGCACTAATACAACTAGAAAATATGGTTCATCCTGAATGGGTTGTTTGACCCCTCCTCTGCTAAACTTTGGGAATTCCACATTTCCAATCTTCAATAGTTGAAAATATCTATAGTAGTATATGATGCATTTTTCTCTCATTGTGATCATATTATGGTGACCCCTGAGAAACAAAATTCATTAAAACTCGGAATTTTTTTAAATTCACAATAGGGGACAACATTCATCTATATACAATCTTGAAATCGCAGTTGATTACTATATTGGGTGATCTTCATCAGAAATTTATTTTCTTGTTCAATTCAATAATATAAAAGACCATTGTCTTCGACCTCACAAACTACAAGAAAAATGAAAATGAAAGAGTTTCTTATTTCATTACTTTATGGAAAGGATTAATATACTCTTTAAATATACCAATCCCTCAAGAAGAGTTTCTACCCTTTTTTTGCAAATCTCATTAATGGGGTTTGAACACTATTAGTCCTTATGAAATACATAAGAGGGTTTTTTGGATCTGTCCTTGATTTCTCAACATGTGAAAAACTCCATAACAAAGACTATAGATAAATCTCGAGTAATCCCATCAGCTCCAAGAAAAATATCAAGAAATGAATAAGTTACTATGATCACACTTAATAATTCCCATGTACCCCCTCCTACTTCAAAGCCCTTATCACACTATTGGTCTCCACCTCCCAAGAACAATCCGCAAAGACAACATCATAAAGATGATTAAAAATCAAAGTTAAAGATAGTTTAAGAAGTTGGAAAACAAGGTCTATTCACTACAAAATAAGTTACCTTTACCAATAGAAAATTATCGACAGATAATATATCTATTGGTAAAGATGATTAATTCCAATAGATATGAAATTCTTTTGATATTAACTATAGGTACCAAAAATTATTTTTACCAACAGATATGTCTTTTTATATTAGTAGTTTAATACCAACAATTTTTTTACTGACAATTCTATTTTCCGCTATATAATCATAATACCAATAATTGCTTTACTGATAAATGAATATGTTATTAATTATTATTATCAAAAAAATATTTTACCATTATAAAAACCTGTTCGTAATAAATTATTAAATAATATCAATCATTTTACCTAAAATTGACATATTAGATATGCTTAATTAAAATATCCATAATTTATTAATATTTATTGATAATATATATATATAAACATAATCATTATACAATATATTTTTTTATATAAATTCATATATTTATATATATGCACAAAAAAATACAAACGTTTTCCGCTAACAACCCCATGCATTCCTCGTGAAACCCTCCCCCAAACCCTACCCCTGTTCCCCGTGACCCCACTCCCCACACCCTACTACCCTGTACCTCGCTGAAACCTCCCCATTCTCGGTCGTCTCCCACCTCCGAAAGAATCTCGTGAACCTCCTCCCTGTTCCTGGCCAGTTTCCCACTTCGACACCATCGTACGAACCCCCAACCCCCTCCCAGTCCTTGTCCGGCATCCTCGCGTGATGAGGTGGGCAAATCATAGCTTGTGGGTGTTCTGTGGCTTATGGATTTGAGGGTCCGTGCGGGTCTGTAGGTGGTCAGCTTATAGAGGAGATCTTTATTATACATGGAGGATGCCTAAATATGTACCACTATTGTGGGAGTTGGGCATCACTGTAACAAGTACCAGTGGGTTTAGGTGTTGTCTGCCGCAACCTGGAAGGTTCCAAGACACCGCTATGCTAGGTCGATGCAATTTCATGTATGAGTTTCCTGTTTAGGAGAACTTTTTCTCGATTCAGGTCTAGTTGGGTGTTAATTTTATATTATCATAGGTTCATGTTTTCTGCTGAAATTACAAGGAGATGATGCAACATGGGCACTATTGTTCCCACTATAGGGCTACCAAGGTTTGGTCCCCACTACTACCTTGTGGATTGGGTTCTTGTTTATAGATGTCCAGGGTGCATTGATGCTGGTGATGAAATGTTGTCCGAAACCAAAGGTCCTTGACTGCATGATAGTAGGAGATCCCTGAGTGTCATGGTACTACCATGGATGGTCCAGATCAATGCTATATAAAGTTGGGCTATGGTGTTATAGATTGCAAGAGCTCCTTGATTTTCATTACTGTAGGGATCTTCTATTCGCTACATATTCCTTCAAAGTTGATGGATTTAGATTGGTGTTTCTTTTGTTCATCATGTTGGTCATCTGCAATTCCAAGGAGGCTAGTTGAGGCTGCCCGGGGGATTAATGCGAACCAAGTTATTTCACTACAGTTGAAGTGGCCCATGGCACTACTTTCTTTTAAGTAAGTCTATTTTTGTTGCCAGATTACTTCCCAGTTCTATTGTTGATATGTTGTCCAGGGTCCACTAACCATTTATTCAAGCAAGGGAGATGTACTACTTGTGGGCTACTTGAGCTTTGATCTTGTGATGAAGGGAGGTAGCATAGTTTCACATGCCATTAGTGCACATGAGAACAAGGCCAACTGACCATTATAACATAATTCTTCTAAAGTTGACTTTATAACTGATAATACAAAACAATCCATAGATTTTGAAAACTCTACAATTGAATTCAGGGTACATCCTTGATTCCTCTATCATATAACATATACAATTATTTATCAATCAGAATTCTCTACTGTTCATTTCCTTGGAGGTTGTGCCTTTTTGTTGAACCTCTCGTCGAACTGCATCAAGTTCTACAGCAATGTCATTTTCACAGCCAATGGTATGTAACAATTTATTTCCTGTATGACTTACTTTATATTAAAATCACATTTACAAAGACTCCCTTAACTATATAATTATGTTGGTACATGTACTTTCAATGAATTATAGTATTGTTAGATTAAACTATTTTTTATTCAATCTGTGTATATTATTTAAAACAATATGAAGATTACATTCAAACTATTCATAAAATTTTGACGCTCAACATTTTTCAAATTAAATTGTAGGAACAAAACATCAATTATTTATATAAATAAAGAAGGGAGTGCTTTGGATCCTCTTTTAAAACAAGTTCTTCAATGTTCATTGTGTTAGATAGAGTATAATAGGATAACCATAAAACTAATGTTGTGATATCCTATAATAGACCACCCAGGGCTCATGTTGTGATGTACATAGATTTATTGTGACAAAAAAGCAATAAAAATATTTTGAATATGGAAAAGAGGAACCTTTCACAACCAAATTATGAGAGTGTGATAACATATAGGTGGATAGAATCTAGAATCTCAAACAAGGTCTCAATGGAACATCATCCTTGACCACACAGCGAAGACAAATTGAGAAAATACACCAATAATCCCTAGGTAACCCTTTCCCCATGAACCAACCCCAACACATTGGCTTCCAAATACTATAAAATATACATATTTCTTACAGCCACTTATATACCATGATCAAAACCATTCATTCCATAACCGTTAAATCAGTAATGGAAGAAACAAGTGTTCAAATATTATTTATTTATGGGTTATAAACAAGACATATGACTATCCATTTTCCAAAATACTCGCTTTAAACCCCACGCACTATGACACACCCAATAACAACGTGTTTCTTCAAAAATGCACCACCATTCCAACACCAGCCATCCCCAACCAATGTAACTCAAATAAACACGTAATGAGCTTCCAAATTATAGAACTATCATGAACTAACTCTATCAAATGATATCTCAGTTCCAAAAGCTCCCACTCTACCCAAAGTATCCTCCAGATGACACCCAAAACAAGAAATGTAAGTCTATTTAGCAGATTAATTATTCAATTACAATAGGGGTTCATGTGAATCATTTCATTATACAAGCATTTTAGTAATATTAACGTCCCCGTCAGGGATTACATTGGAATTTTGGGGTTGAAATTCAGATGTGTTTACATTGAAGTGTAATATTTGTGACTCCATGTAAGGTGGTTATTTATTATTAAAAGTCACATGATTCCCGTAATGAAAAACCTGAAAAATATTTTATATTGAAACATTGATACGTGTTTAAATACTATGTTAGACTTTGTTTAAATCCTTGATAATGTTTTCTTGATGATCATATTGAATTTTATAAACTATTTTAAAAAAATAATTGGTTGTAATAAGTGCTGTAATTTCTAAAAACTATTCATAACGGGTTGTTATTTGTTACCGAAATTAACATGATTACTGTTATGCAGAACATGAAAACTGTTATGTATTTGAACATTGATATGTGTTTAAATACTATGTTAGAATTGTTCAAATCCTTGTGTAATGTTTTCTTCATGATCATATAGGATTTTAATCGATTTTAAACAAATAATTTATGATAATAAGTGCTGGAATATGTGAAAACTACTCAAAATGGGTGATTTTTTGTTTTTGAAAGTAACATGTTTCCTGTTTTGCAAAACATGAAAACTGCTATGAGTTTACAGGGGGTCGAGTAAGACCCATCAACAACATGAGTTTACTGGGGTTTGATCCCATCAACGACATGAGTTTATAGGGGGTTGAGTAAGTTTTTTATTTTATACCTATTCGATGATGTCAAATATATATTATTTCAGTTTATTATTATTCTTATTCGATTCTAGGATAGTTATTAATCCTACATGAAAGTCTTTAAGTGACATGAAGTACTGTTGTCTGAAATTTTTATTAATTTGCATTGGAAATTCATGACGAGAAAAAATACTCTCATTTTTTGTTTTATTTTTTTAGTTTTTGTTTCACATGCCTTATTAAAATGATATTGTTTTATCATGTTTTTGATTTATGAATTATTATTAATATTCTCTTTGGTTTTGTGTTTTAGGGACTTTGATATGACATATGAAGTTTCCTCATGTTATTATATCACTTCAGCATTGAGCATACTTCCTAGAGATGTAAAGTATTTCTATATTTTTATAATTATTTTATTTTTATATATAGAATTAAAATTCATTTTATGTTTTTTAAGTAGGTTTTTTAAGTAAATTTTTATGTAGTTGTGTTTAACTGATTAAACTAGTTAGAATGTGTTACAGAATAAAAAGTGAAGGTGGGTGTCCATCTTTTGTGGGTTTTTTTTGCTTATGATTTTTGGACATAAACATGTAATATATGTTTACAAAAACATCCCAAGTTAAACTCTATGATTATATGGGTATTCTATTTATGATTTTAGGAAATATACATGTTATATATGCCTCTTATAGAGACCTTTAGAAAAATGTTTGATGTTACATAGAAAATATTTTTTTATTATGGGCATCATTAAATCCACACATCAACAATGTACTAACAATAACATGAAAAAGTGAATTGGTAATTTAATATTTTTCACTCTAGGAGTTTTATTATTAAATCCACACTTAAAAAATGCAAAAACTATCATCATTATTTTATTTTCAAGATCAAATTTCTTTGTGGTTTGGTCTTTTCATCTCTTTCCATTTAGTTGTCTTTTCTCATGAGTCTCGAAGGAATTGTTAAATTATGATTTTTCAAGTAATGTGGGTTTATTACATTCAAATTTAATTGGCATTGGTATTTTCACGGTGATTTTATGACCTAACCGGTATGTTTTTAGTCACATGGAAACAACTAAATATTTTTTCAAATCAAGGATTAGATTTATTTAAAATATGGTTTCTAAATTATAGGTTCTTTTTGAGTTCTTTTGGTATATCATCTCGACACTAACCAATTGAGCAACACTGAAAGGGTTACTTTTCTTCTTCAAATCTTAATGTTTCAATGATGGCTAAATTCACCATGAAATTGTTATACTTGATGATCACCTTGCAGTTTGTCGAATTTTATATTGGTCTCAATGGATTACATTGGACATTGGATGGTCAATTAGTGCTTGGATCCTCAATTGTTGAATAGTGGACTCCTCTGAAGGATTTTTGTATTTGGGACTTTGTAGAGAGGACTTGAGACGATGATGATATTGTTGTGGTCCTTACATTTGAGGATATTTTTTTCCTTAAAGATGTGATGAGTGGTTATCAAGGTTTCTATTTCAGGTATGATAGGAGTTATTTACTGTCCAAAGGATCTGATGTTATTGTCCAGTTCTAGAGAAGAATACATTTCTTTCTATTTCATTTAGGCAGTAGGCACTTGTTTTTTACTAGGTATCCTCATTGGAATTGGTTATGATTCCCACAGATTTCCTTGATGATTGACTAGAATTTGTTGCTCGACTCTGGTTCTGGATGCTTAATGGAAAATTGGGGCTCAAAGTGTTATTTTTCATAGACTGTGTGATGCTTGTTCACTTCATTTTATGTACTTGAATGTCTGTTTATTTCTCCTTTATCTGTAGACTCTGTTGTTAATGCTACACCTTTTATGCTTCTAATGGATCATCTGTTACACCAAGGATTTGGTTTCCACTGTTTCAGGAACTACAACAACATCTGTTTACATGATATTCAGACAAATGAACAGTTTCAGCATATCTGTTGTAAAGTTCCCTAATCACACTTATTTTGTGTTCTTTTTCTTTACGGGTACTGAGGAAACACCAATGTTTTAACCAGACTAAGACAGTTCAATGCATGGAGCCGATGAGATCTTTATTGATGTGAACCTCCTTTGAAAGTTTTTTTCTCTTAAAAGTTATTCTTGAGTCTCAACACATTGACATCTTATACTTGGGGGGGTTGTCACAATATTTTTCTCCTGGATGTTCCTTAAATGTTGGTGGAAGCAATTCGGCTTTTCAGGTGACATGACTATGGGTGGCGGTAGGTCCATTATTATGAGGGGTTTTATTCCACATGGAGATGCTATAATTTTAAATTTCAATGACTTTTAAGAAGAATTCACGCCATTTCAGATAGTTCCCTTGCAATGTGTATTTTTTGATGTGTTTTTGATGTCTCTAAAATTACATTTTTCATCACACATTTTCCCTGTATTCCAAAATAAACTATTAAAAATACTATTTTTGTCTTTTCCATTGCTATTGAAAGGTACTTATTATTCCAAACATCACCACATAATTTTTTTGTTTGTTAACTTTGGAACAACCATGGTTCATGCAGATATTTTTCACTAATTTGAGTTTTAGTTGGCATGCTTGTCCTAAGGCATGGATGGGTTGCTAGTGATTTCTTTCCCCTAAGATGACATGGATGAGATGGAGCTGGATTTCTGGTCCTAGGGAATGGATGGGTTGTTGTTGGCTCGCTGGTCCTGGGGCACTCGCTGGTTTCTGGTGTGGCATGGATGGGTAAGATACCGGCTCGCTAGCATGGGGGAGCTGTTCTGGGTTGGTGGGGTGTGTGATGTATCCTTTGGGTGGATGAATTTTGCATTGTGTATTGATTCATTTGTATTATATTTCATTATTAATATAATTATTATTTTTTTAAAATTTGATCTTGTCTGAAAATCTCATATGTGATAAATTAATAAATACAACATGAAAGTTTACTATAAATTAAAATTTAAAATTACTATTCAAATATAATTTATAAATAGATATTATATGTTGGTAATATTATTACCAATAGAAAAAAAATTATTATAAATTGTTGCTAAATAGTTTAACCAACATATATTTTATCTATTGGTATTATTATAATTGTAAAAAATGATTTTATATGTCTCAAAAAAATTTAGCGATAGAGTTTTTACCGACAGTTTAGTGACAGGGACATATGTGTTGGTAAAAAGTTTTACCAACAGATAATGTACTTTTACCAATAGATATTCTCCTATTGAAAAAAGTGAAATATTTTGTAGTGATTCTTTTGGAAATAACCAGGTCCCCTGCAACTTCATCTCAACATTGAAAACGAACATAGTTTTGTTTCCAAGGAGAAAAAATATAACAAATAATGACCCCAGAACCTCCCAAACTATTTTACCTTCTATCAAATGTTGGGGAACCTTATCCAGGATTGTTTTTCTTAAGGACCTTTTACAAATGATGGTGGACTCTGGGCAAGTGAAGCTGAAAATTTCACAAGCTTAGGTAGCATATATTATAGTTACTGACTCAAATTAGGAAGGAAAATAGTAGGATGTAAAAAATTAAGAATTATCCAAAATTAGATGATTTGGTTGTAAGGAAAACATTCAAAAGAAGTCATACCATTCTATGAACACAATTTAATCAACCAACTATATCTTCTACCACTTCCATTATAAAAAATTCATCTTCATCAAAAGGCCAATACTCACAGAAGAGTCATGGATAGATGAATAAGGATGAATTAGGAGAAGATTATTTTGTGTTAAGGACAAATTTTTCATTGACCATAGAATATTTCATATCAATCGTATCAAAAGCACAGGCACCGCCCCATCAAATGGAACAAAAGGATTCGACCTGTTGGGTAGAATCTTCATCATATGAGGAGTTTATATTTAGGTCCATTAACGTAATTCACTTAACAGATCTCTATGAAAAGGATGATTCTGATTATAAACATGAGTTCCCCATTTTTTATTGGGTAACAGGGGGAAGAGTTCGTTACGGTCAAAGATATAGGGGAAGATGTGTGTATGTTTGAAGCCTCTACTCCAACCATACCCCTGCTCAAATTGTTTATGTAGTTGAAACTCATGGGAGATCCCTCCACCAGGCTCAGAAAGAACAAGGTAATTATCCCACACATGATACTGTCTACCCAGACATGATCATCTTGGAAGATCTATTAGAGGCCATAACACCATCTTCTCGGCAAATGGGAAACCTAGCCAATATAATCCACCAATAGAAGAAGTATTTTCAGCTTCTGCCCCAACAAATGGGTCATCCACATCAGGATCATTAGCTACCAAGGCACCTATATAATAAAATCTCTATATTGGAAAACACATACCTCTATATAAAAATTATGATGTTTTGAATAAACTATCCCAAGTATCGGACAATCTATAAATATGGGATGCTCTAAATCTATCAAAACATCTATAGGAAGAACATATTGAGGTGTTTTCAAGACATAGATAGTTTTAAACTGAGGTTTCAATAATATAGATTTACCTAATAGATAATGACCCCAAAAATTTTTATTCATTCATATCTTTCACAGACCAGGATAATGATGATTTCGTATATGGAAATGTAAATCCCTTGTATCTATTTAGAAATATCAATGATACCAATATCTGACAAGCCTTCATTGATTGTGGATCAAAGTATACCTTATTCCCATTCTGAAACTTCACCAATTAGGCTTCACAAAATCCCAATATTCTCCCTCTACCTTAATGTTATAGGGTTACGACAAAAATGAGCAAGATACTCTTGGTGAGATTATACTCAGAACTCAGTTTTGGGATGTCATATCTGATTCATAGTTCATGTTTGTCCGATAAGAAACAGATTTCATCATTATATTGTGGAGACCCTACATATATCATCACATGCCCATACCTTCATCATACCACCAATGTCTCAAATATTTCATCCATGGTAAAATTTGGACATTACATAGTGATAAGGCCCAATTCAAAACTTGTGAATCTCAGTACCAGGATGTGGAGTTCTATAAAACAATGTGAAACTAATCCATGGAGAATGATGTTACAATAATAAATGCTCTGAATGGTCTGGAAAAGGTCATAGCGAAAAAATTCACGTATCTCAATGAAGATTATGTGCTACCCATTAATCACGTTGAACAGGTTGGCCCAAATCCAAGCACTCCTCCAGTAGCTTCAATAATTTTAGTTATGGAAACTGAGCCTGATAGCATATAATAAATGATCAACATGCCAAGAATTGATGAAAGCTTAAACATATATTTCTTTACTCGATCCACCAACCTTCAAAAAGTCTCGAATTCATCAGCTATTATAGAATAAGTTATCACACTCCTAGAAAAATATCAGGATTTTGATTATAAATCCATCAAATTCTATTTAGATCATCAAAAAAACTTCATCATCAGTTAGGTCGAAGATAGTTTCCTCCACATTGGGATGTATACAAACTAACTCCTCCCTTAGACATGAAAATATTTCTTCATAAACTACCCTTTAGGAATAAGAAGAAGAAGACATACATGAATAAAAAGATGAGGAGGAGGAGGAATACCTTAGGGAAGCCCCTCCAAAATTTAAGGAAGGAATATCCACCACTAGGGAGGAACTAAGAGAAATAAATATAGGTTCATGGGAAGACCAATTCCCACTCTGATAAGTACGTCCATGACTCACGAATGGAAATAGTTTTATAATTAATTTTATAAAATAACACCAAGATGTGTTTTCATAGAATTACATAGTGAATACGAGACTTGATCTCGATGTGGACACTCATCATTTGGCTTTTCAAAAACAAAATCAGGGATATAAGTAGGTAGTAAGGAGAACACACCTGTATCATGCATCCAAAATTGAGGCTAATGTCGACAGCCTATCAACTCTGACATTATTTTAGAGGTGAAATATCCAAAATGGTTACACAATATTATCATGGTAAAAAAATATTAAAAATTAGACTTTTCACTGATTTCAGATATCTCAGCTAACATTGTACAAAAGATGACTTCCTGGTTCCAATCACAAAACTCATAATTGCCACAATAGTTGGATAAAAAGATCTCTCCTTAATGTATAGATATTATAGGTATAACAAAATCAATATATCCCCATAATATTAGGAATATAAAACCTTAATATCCCTTAAATTTGTATTTTTCAATATGGTAATTCTCTATGGCTTAAAGGATGATGGTCTGAAATATAAACATTCAATGCAGCTCATCTTCAAACCCTTCTTGGGGAAATTTTTGGAATGATATGGTGATGATCTTCTGGTGAAATACAAATAGTTTTCTGATCACCTAACTGACGTGGAGACCATATTCATTAAGCTTTGACATAATAATCTGAAGATAAACCCTTTGAAATAATATTTTTGGTGTAACATTGGGAAACTTACTCAGTTTGGATGTATGTCATCACATCATCAAATTCGATCCTGAGAATACTATAGATATCATTATCATGTAACTTCCAAAAAACATGAAAGAGTTGAGAGGACTTCAAGGAAACTTGTCCTACATCTAGCACTTCATATCCAATATGACAGAACATTGTTTTCCCCTTACCAAATTGATGTAGAATTGGGTGACATATCAATTGATGAATGACTACCAAGAAGAATTTGATACCCACAAGAAATACCTCTTGAGTCCATTGGTATGGATCCCGCCTATTTATGAAAACCCACTCATTCTTTATGTGACTTCGTTGGAGAGATCACCTGGTACCTTCCTTGTGAAAAAGAACAATGCTGGGAATTAAAATAGCCTTTATTACCTTGATCAAATCATGCTTGATGCAGATACATGAAATTAAAATATTTTCATGTCATTAACATTTTCATTTCAAAAGATGAGGAACTACCTACAACATCACGAAGTCCATATGGTCTCTCACAATAACCCACACAAATTTATCCTCAGACATCCTATGTTGACAAGACATTTGGAATGGTGGGATGTTATTCTGTAGTAGTTTGATAAGTATTTCATGCCTCAGAAAGAAGTAAAAGGAAAAGCCTTAGCATACTTCTTTGTTGAACATCCATATGTGGAAGAAATATCATTGAATAATAAACTTCCTGGTGAAGAAATATTCTTTATCTGTGATAGTCCTTGAACATGTGAAATGTACTTTTATGGTGCTTCCAGAAGTCTGACAGAGAAGAGAATGGAAGTCCTTTAGAATAAAAAATCTGGATTAGTAATTCTACTTATCTCCCTAGAAATGAGGTGTTTCTATACTCTTTACTATTATCAGAAGAAGGTTCTAACAATGAGGAAGAATATCATGCTCTCATTGTAGTACCAGAATTAACACTAAAAGTTATAGTGGATCGCCTAGAGGTAAAGGGTGATTCAGAATTGGTAATCAAATAGATCAATGGGGATCACTTGATCAGAAAAGAAGAATTAATCCCCATATGTGATTATGTCTAAGGGTAAATAGAAAAATTTCCCTCAAAACCAACATTTTATTATGTCCCATTATCACAAAATTCACAAGTTGATACATTGGAAAATGCAGAAATAACCATGGAAGCTCTAAAATGGGATGAGAGAATCATCATAATTACTCATCATCATGTGGTTTAACCTTTTTTAAAATCAGGAAAATTAAATCAAAAAATTTATTCCCATTCCCGATCCATTTGGTCCTACCATAATATGGATGACACCCATCATAGAATATCTCCATGATGGAGTACTTCCACTAAATAGATATGGAAAAAAATGGTGATGAGTAGTTAATTTCACTCTTTATGATGTCCCAAATCACTATAAGATCCCTTATAGATCAGGGTTCAATGGAATTATCCTCAGGTGTATTGATGGGGATGAAACCGCAGCTGTCATGAAAGAAGTACATGTAGGAACCTATAGTTCCCACCAGTCTGGGAACATAATTTTTGATCAAATATGTGGGCTTGGATACTTTTTTCCTTCAATGATGCAGGATTTCACAAATTCCACTAAGAAGTGTCTTCCTTTCGATGTTCATGAGAACATCATTCATCAACCCCTAAAGATTCTACCAACAACTAAGTACTCATGTCCCTTTTCTAAATGGGGAATAGATGTAGTAGGACCTTATCCTCTAGATACAACCAAGCATTTAATGTACATCCTTACTCCTACAATTTTTTTATCTAAATGCGATAAGGAAATAGCTCTTAAATAATTTAGAGACAAAATCATTTTCAGCTTTTTCAATGTTAATATCATTTCCAGATTTGGGGTCCCCCATTACATATTGACAGAAAATGGAAACAATTATTATTCTATTTAGGTGGGGAAGTTATATCTGGAATATAATATCAAATCCAACCATTCATCCAATTATCATGTAGAATAAAATGGATAGATAGATATATTCAAAAAACATTGTCCAACATAGTCTATAAAATTTTGGTTAATGATAAAAATCCTTGGACTTATAAATTGATACATTTTTATGGGCATATAGAACTACAACACGTATTACAACATGGTCAAGTCTGAACTCATTGGTATAGGGAACAGAAGTAGTCTTTCCCATTGAATGTCAATTTCCTCACTCTCGGTAGATGTTTGAGATCAGTAACCTATAGATGACCAGTCTAAGAAGTGACTAGATGAGATAGAGATATTATATTAAAAGACATTTCATCCCTTGAATCACTTAAATTTCTATCAGAACTGAATAGCATGATCTTTCAACAATAAAGACTGTATTTTTTCATTACTCAAAGGAGAATTTTTATTGTTCCTTTGGAGTCCCATCACACCATGAAATAAACCTCCAAAACTAGATCCAAAGTGAGAAGGACCTTACTCAATACATAAGTTCTACTCTAATTTAGATTATTCCTTAATATCAATGTATGGATAACTCACTACAACTCCAACCAATCCATGTTTATTGAAGAAATAATTTTTGTCATCACAAAGAGTATATCCTGGTTATATGATGTTAAATTAAGTAACACCCCACATCCTAGTTTCCGAACATTAAATTTCATATGACCGTATATATCCATGTTTTTGACATTAAATTATGTTGCATATTCTTCCTTAACGTATAATGTTAAACTGCATGGCATGAGGTCCTAGTTGCATGAACTGAAAATGAAAAACACCATTTTTCATCACTACATAAAATGAAACTGTATTGTAAATGTCTTCTTCATTAGGTGTTAATAAATCTACCAAGATAACAAAAATTGTCGTTATTTTTATTCCTTAAGAGATGAGTATCTTTAATACATAAGAATTACTCACATCATTTCCACTGCTTAGTGTCACATGAACCCCATTTCTCTCTATGTTTGAATCAGATCTGTATAGGGACCCCTTTTTAAGAACAACGTGTTAATTAATTATCATTCTAATGTGATATACAGTGAAACCTAGATCTCCTCTCTTGGGCCCAACCATAATGATAAAAGAAACAATTTCCCTTTTCCTTGTATATGAGTTAATTTTATACTAGGAACCCTTCTAGAAAATGTGGCTTCATTCTCATACCATTTTATATTTTGGGACTAGTCATTATTCTAGAAAAAATTGATGCCCTTATTTCTCACATAAACCTTAAATTGAAGTGGGGATCCATCTTCCAGAACTATGTGTGAGATGATTCTCATTCCAATGAGACATATAGTGGCACTGAGGTCATATCCCCCAGTCGATTTGTAATATTTCTTTCTTTATTTTGGTTCTACATAATCATTAACGCATGATGTTAAAATGCATTGAACATTTTAATAACTACATGTGTATTGATTCTTACACTTAAAATATATGCAATGACACCAGGAACTCTGATCTAGGTCTAGATGCAATTTAAAAAAATCCCTTTGACCCTCTATGCATATGAATCAAACATGCACAAGGAGCACATTCAATAACTACGTGTGGAATGATTCTTACCTTAGAAAGACACGTAGTGGCACCTAGATCTCCAATCCTGGGTCTATCTATGAGTAATCATTAATACCCTTTACTTCTTGTGTCTCAATAAGACTAATATAGGAAACATGTCAAAAACTATGTGTGACTTTATTCGTTCCCTTAGCAAGATACATAGTGACACCTAGGTTTTATCCCCTATTCTAACCGCAATATTTTTTTCATGTTAGGTCACACATGTACATGCTTCATGAAAATAAACTATAAGTTAATAACTATGTATTTATTTATTCTCATACCAATGATATACGTAGTGACTTCCAGATCTCCATTCTCTGGCCCAGCCATGACTATAAAAATTCCCCTTCCCCACGTAAATTTTTTTTGTTGTGGGTAATAATCATCGTAAACTATGTATGAATTGATTATCATACTAATGTGATATTTATTGAATCCCAAATCTCTAATCATTGGTATAGTCATGATAAAAAAATCTCCTTCACTCTTTTTGTGCATGATTCAAATCTACAAAGAGATTATTTCTCTAAGAAATACATATGGATTGACTATCATTTTTATGAGATATATAGTGATACTTAGATCTGATATATTGTGTCCATACACAAGTAAAATAAAATACCCTTATCCCTATATGAATAAATAAAACTTTCAGAGGGAACATTTCAAGAACTATGTGTGGCTTGATTCCTTTCTCAAGCAAGATACATAGTGACACTTGGATCTCAAAAAGCTGGTCCAAGATGCAATTTTAGAAGAGAAAGCCACATTTCTTTTCCCCATGTATGATTCAAATCCTTGTATTTATATTTTACAAGGCTTCTGAGTTGATTATTATTAAAATGAGATATATATTGATGCCTGGAATTCAAGATTTAGTCCTAAACATTAGCCTATAAATTATAAAAATCCTTCTTCCCCACATAAAAACCTAATTGATATAGGGAACAATTTCAAGAACTAATTTTGGATTTATTCTTTCTCCAGCAAGATAAGTAGTGAAACCATGGTCTTATACCCTAGTTTATCCACCACATAATCATCATACCAATATCCTTCACTTTTTTAACCTTTATCTTGCAGAAGAAACATTTCCCACTCATTGTTTCTCACATCGAAACAGCTCACATGGGCTTAGGAATTAAGTAAATATGTTCTCTTAATAAATAAGGTGTCTCAATTTCTATTGGGGTTATCAATAGTCCCGGATCGATGAAATTTAAATTCACACTATATGTCCTCACTAAATAAAAATAAACTGCATGGACCATAATTAAAGAACAATGTGTGGCTTGATTCTCACCCCTGTGAGATATGTAGTGTCTTCTAGATTTTTAATCATGGGCCCAGTATTATCAAAGCATGAAAATCGACTACTCTCTTGTGTATGAGTCAAGTGTACAAGATGAATTCCAATACGAGTTTTCACTTTACACATGAAATTTTATCTATAAGAACTACGTGTGTCTTGATTCATGCTATGAAAAGATATGTAGTGATGCTTGGACCATATTCCCTAGTTCAGCCACACTTTATTTTGACATTTCATGTTAAGAAACCTAATTCATTTTTGTAATACATTAAACTACATGGCTAATGTTCTTTCTGCATGACATAAAACAACATAGATCCACCCTTTCCCTTCATAGAGGGTAATTCGCAGTCCTCACCATATGACGTTTAAATGCACGGTATATAGAGAAATATGTATGGCTTTATTATCATCCCATTTGAGATATATAGTGAAAACAAGGCCTCAAATCCTTCTCCCAACCATGGTATAAATAAACATTCCTCCTCACCTATATACGATCAATATCTAGACATGATTATTTATTTTGGTCCCTCTCCTCAGAGAACCTGTCAATGAATCAACAGATGTGTCCTTTTACACATATGAGTAAGATCTATGTAAGGGACTCTAAATTCATGGCCATCATCTGTCCAAACACATCCTTTATTCATTGGAAAATTCCCATTTTTCACATCATAATCCTAATCTTGAAATAATTTCAGATCATCATAATATTTATTTTATTTTTAGTGATAGAATGTATGATACCTTAGAGAACCTTTTTCCTGACTATGTAGTGTGTTCCCCTATTGGACATTCTTTAAATTATCCTACATAATGGACAAGTCATCCCAAGGATGCCACTATTTGGATATAGAGAACATTCTCATGTTTTCCATCTACAATATATCCACCATAACATGTTTTTCAAATAGTGGAATCGTCGTTCTGGAGAGAAGAATATTCTATCCATATACGCTTTAATGACAGTATGTAAAAGCCCCACAATTTAAAGTGGTCATACTTTGTGTATTTGTCTCATATCCTTTCACTCAACCCGAAAGTATCCAATAATATGGTTTAAATTTTTCATCTCCATATGTTCAATGAATAATGGAATAATCTTGGGTCATTCAACTACATGCCACAAATTTCCTTAAAAAAAATTCCAACATAAAATGCATGTTAACAAAAGGATTCCACTGCATGGCTATGAATCACATGATCTTGATGGACTTACATATACAGCCCCCATAATGGGTTTCTCAAATAGTGGTAACTTTATTTTTAGAGGATTCCTCCTCTAAATTTCATTAGCCCTTTTCCCTTGTCATTATTCAGATTCAAAAATCCCAAAATCATAGTTTATAATTATTCCTTTCCATACCTAAATATGGTATCACATTTCTTTGAAAATTACCAAAAATTGAAAAATTATTAAATATTTGGTCAGATCTAGAGATCTTAAATTAAATCCCCATAATGTCATTACTGCATGACATTAAACCACACATCACCATAATTACATTTCTACATGATTTTAAACTGCACGACCCTATAATGTCTTTGTTGCATGACGTTATATTGCATATCATATTATCAAAAAAACCTTTAATTTCATTATTGTATGACTTGAAAGTTAACAAAATAATGTCCATGCTTCATAATATTAAACTTCATAGGAAAATATCAAAAATATCCATTCTCACAAATATACCCTCCTTCATACACCAAGTTCATATATGAGTGGTTTACCGATTCTTCTCCTCGGTTGGCATAGATGACCCCTTTATTCTAACCCAACATTGTTTGAAAACTCCACCCACTATGGTCTTGAGACATCTAAATATTTAACACCTTTTTCTATTATTAATAGAATGTTAGAATTATTATGAACTCTTTTACATGACTATGTAGTACATCCCCAGTTTTCCTTACTTAAAATTTTCTTAGATATTGAGTCTATCAACTAAAGAATTCCATTATCTGGCTATGCAGCACATGCCCTAGTTGTCCCTGTATAATACATCCCACATAATGGGTTTGTCAAATAGTGGTAACTTCATTCTTGGAAGATATATCCTTTATTCTTCTATTTAAAATATTATATTTGTTGACCATAAATATCATGACTAAAGATTCCCCTTGGAAGTATCAAAAATAAAAGATATAAGGTAATTCCTATACAACAATCCTTTTTTGGATTCTAATTTCAAAATACATTGTCAATATTGCTCGACCTAGAACACAACATTATAAGTCCAACCTGTATGACTTTAAACTACCTACAAAAAAATATATACTACTCACCAGGATGAAAACATCTAAATGGAATTCTAGATAAATGTATAGTCTTAGCTCGCTAGACCTACACACTCTATGTCTTAAGAAATATCGATAAATAAAAATTTAAAAGGAGAATAACTTTTTAGGTAGAAAACAAGAAAAGGTTGTGCTGAGAAAAAATCATATCTCACCCTCTAAGTCTCTTCCATATTGAGATTAGCGAAAAATTAGGGTGATGAAAAAAAAGACACATTGTTTTTATGGTTTTCTATATGACCCTAGCAATAGTCAAACTATGCTTGCTAGGCCACATGGATTTGGAAAACTTTAGATCATATTTACAGACATTACATAGTTCTAAAGCCAAACCAAATGATTTCTAAATTCATCAACATGCATTATAATTACCTTAGAACAATATTACAAATCTAATTCTAAGGAAGGGTTTTTGTTTCCACTAAAGAATGTGTTTCATGTGCTTCTCTAAAAAAATTCATGGTTGTATTTCCATTTTCCAAGAGACATATCTTTAATGAGGAATAAGCGGAAACACCCCCCCCCCCTACTGGAGTAGGCTGTTTATTTCCAATATTGATGAAAAATACGTGTCAAGTCATTAAATTCAATTTATTAATTTTATTCAAAGAATAATTTTTGTTTTCACCATATTTATAATCAATGATCTTTTCTATAGATTAAATTAGACATTTCACTAAGCATAAACAGACTTAAGGGTCAAAAGTTATGGATCTCAAAATTTAGAATAATTTTATAAATTACTAATATCACCACATAGCCCATCCGCACAGCCCATCTACACAGTCCATCCACACAGGCCCATAAATTCAAGCCCAATCAGGTCTATAAATAGACCCCTCCCCCCTCAAATTTCTACATGATGGATTAACTATTGGTTGATGAATCCGGGAGAGGGAACTAGAAGCATAGGTCCTTCACCCATGTAGTCCATCACTAATTGTGCATCCACCATAGCATGCCTTCACTAAAGATAGGCCCCCATCCTAGCACCTGTGCGAAGCACCTCAGTGTAGTACCTATGTGACCCACCTTAGTGGAGCACATGCACGACCCACCTTGGTGGAATAGATTTGCGGCCCATCTGTGTGACCCATATGCATGGCACACCTGTGCGACCCACCTACAGGGCAAACCCATGCGGCCTACCTACAGGGCCTAACTATGCTTCCCACTGAAGAAAAATAGATGGTTCATACCATGGTTGTTGTGCCTCCAAACCCCAATTTACGATCACTACCAGACTACGAAACCAGTCATCTGCGCCAGTCCCTTGACTTCTGTAATGCCTCGACCCCAGTTACCCAGAATCGATGTATTAATTTAATACATTGGAATGATTACAAGGAATCATGTCCCAAAGGACCGATCGGTTTAGTAGTCTTAGAAAATAGATTACATACATGAATGTTACATTACACTTCATAACATAAAAAACTACATAAATAATCTTTTATAGATTCCATTATTCCCTTGGCTTAACCCTGAATATCAATCACAATACACTTCTTGGAATCCTGGGGAAAATAAAACATAGAAAGAGGTGAGCTCAAATGCTCAGTAAGGGTAAGCAGTATAGTGGAAACATTCATTAATAAGCAAAAACACTTAAGGCAATGTATAACTATAAGAAAAGCCTTTTAAACTTTAACATCAGTATAATATGGAAGAAAATAAAATTAAATAAATCCATTTACTTATTCACATGATATTATACTAGTTGAATAACCACAAGCAATATCAATAACCACTTTCATAATAATGGAAATCATAATTCCAGACTATCATAACCACATAGCCAAGGCCTCGTCCCAAGACTACAAATAATATTTTGTCAAGGCCTTGTCCCAAGACACTATTTAACTCATGCAGCCTACTGATGCATCGAGGAGCTATAATTGGCTCCACCCGTCACTTACTTAGTCCAAGTCATTACCATATGAAAAGGTTTAAAAATAACAAAAACATTTGTATTAAAACTAGAATACGAAATGTCAATACATTCTCCATAAACCATGAATGGTATAAAAATAACACATCCACAGTCAAACATATCACAAAACCATCAATATAATATGGAAGTTTTTTATCATAATAAATCATCTTCAAATTAGCTTCAAATCTATCAAAGTATGTCGACATAGATGAAATCAAAACTATTTGAGAGAAATATCTCTTTTTTTAAATCATTTAAAAGTCACATAATTATAAAATAAAATTTTACTTTGAAAATATTTTTATAAGCTTGTATGTGAAGCGTAAAAGATTTTACAATGGTGGAAAATAGCCACACCCACCGTATATGTTAAAAAACATTCTTACCATAATTCTGTCGAAAAGGTTACAAAGGACCTTGTTTGGAAAATGACAGAAAGATTCCTTTCAACCCATTTTATAAAAAGTAAAAGAGGGGTATAAATTAATGTAACCCATAGTCTAGTAGATAGTAAAAAAAATTTGGAATACATTTTTAAGAAACATGGATGTGGATGATAAAGAGGTCCCAGTAGATAATTACATAAAAACAACCTCAGATAATGAAGAGATTGTGAAATAAACCCTTACCTTATACTTTTCCTTGGTTAAGGGTAGGTTAACCTCCTATATAACAGTGAAATAATTTTTAATAAATTATATAATAATCATATACATTAATATGATATCATATATGAACTTTTAACATTGATTTGTTAATAATATCTTAGTATTATCATTGTTTCAGGTGTTAACGGATTCATTTTTCTTTACTTTCTTTGTTATGTGAGACATATTTTTTATGGATGGGATGTATATTATTCATATCCAGAATGATATCATGTCTCTAGAAATTATTTTTAATCATCAAATAAAATTTAGTCTTGAATGGATACGATGGGGAATGAATCTCATTGCGTTCGTGAAGATGGTAATCCGTACGTACACACGAGCGACAATATAATTATTTTGATATTAAAATAATATATAATTGGATGGTATATCATATATACAGAATCATTATCATGTTATATTTATTATTTACATTAAATACACATAATTATTATACCCATCGAAATAATAATGTATTTAATAACAACTACACCACGACATGGAGACGACAGGCCGTACGTACGCATGTCTGGAGACATGTCATTCAAAGGATGGATAGAATACTGAATATGGTTGTACCATATTTATAATAACAACAAATTATATATAATATACAGGATTTGTTGTTTTATAATTTAAATAACAAAGAAATAAGTAGTTGAAGAAGAAAGGAACTTGAAAGAGGGTGGTAAACTTATTACCTCTTCTTCGGGTTCTTCCTTTTGATTTTATCAAAATGGATCTTTACATTGGATTTATGACTAAAGTAAGGCCTCTAGGATTAAGGCAGGATATTTTAGAGGGTATTTGGGTAGACTTTGGATGAACCAAATGGGTTTGAAAGTATGAAGAATTGGTTATATGTGGTGTCCTTTTATAAGGGGGAGGAGGGGCTCTTTAGGAAAAACTTAAAGTATTAATTTATAATAAATTCATATTCGGTTAATAATGGCTCCAAAGTGAATTATTAAAAGTATAAGATGGGTATGGGTTAGAATAATTTCATCCAATATATTTTATACAGGTTTGGGTCACCAGATTAACCTTATCATTTATATTTAACTCTTAGTTAAATAGTTTCACATTTACCATGTCACTTTGTATTTTTATATTATATGGTTAATAAAATTACTATATAATTCCAAAAAACCCCCAAGTGGTCCAGTAATGAAACAAATATCATTATATTAGTTCTTTTACCTAACCTTATATTTTCAGGAATATAATATCAATTAATAATTTAATATTTGTGTTAAAAACTCATTTTTGTCAATTTTGACAATATTTAATAATATATTGTTTTTAATTCAAAAACAATTGATTTAAAAAATCATAACATGTCATATTAACCAATAAAATTCTTTTATGTCATCAAAATGTTCAAATTATATTTATTTTAACATTTATAATACCAATTATTTGATTCTTTCATTAATATGGAAAAAATTGCATCATTATTGTGTCATAAATATATTTGATTATTCAATGTCTAAAAATTATAAATAATATACCATTATGTAGGAAATATTTTTAGAATTATAATTAATATTTATAATCGAAAATATAACATATACAACCCTATGTAAAAATTGTTTTTCTAAAAGATATATGCTTATGTTATTTTTGTATTTACTTTAACTTAATTAATATAAAGTTTCATTATCACTTACAAGTGTATCCATGGGGTCCCAAAATCGACCCAAAGATTCCCATGGTCGGAAATGTATGAACCAATAGTGTTAGGACACGTTTTAGGGAAATTAATTCTTATTATAATATTATTTTTTTACCCTTATTAAACGGATTTACCCATTAACCACGGTAAATAAAATATTTACCGAAGTAATTATTCAAAAATTATAAAAATACAAGTAACATATTTACACAATTTCGACCTCCTGATTATAAATATGGAATCCATTTTTCTAAATTCAAAACATATAAGTGGCAGTAATTAATTTAAAATTGATTCCCGCTGTTAAAACAAAAATCGTGTTTTTAAGAGATAATAACTATCAAAATATTGGCACTTGCTTATATCCTGTTTTAATGTGAATTTATATACAATGAACAAAATTGGATTAAATGGTAAAAAAATAATCTAATTATACTCTAAAATCATTCAAATTCATAATTTATCACTATTAATTATTTTGATTAAAAAAGTTGTTTTTAATTAAAATTTTTAAATTTTCACTATTCATCAAAATATGAAAGTTATCAGAAAATATCAAAAAATTCACCCTAAGATAATTTCAATATTCAGTATCCAAAAATAAAGTCTATTTTAAAAAATTAAAAACATAAAAGTTTCATTTATTAATTTAAAATTAATTTCCGCTGTCATAACCAAAAGGCGTATTTTTAAGAAATAATAACTATCAAAGGTTTGACACTTGTTTATGTCCGATTTCAAATTTAAATTACAAAAAATGAACATCATTGGATTAAATGGTAAAAATATAATCTATTGATACTTAAAAATCATTAAAATTTAAAATTTAACAATATAAATTATTTCAATTAAAAAAATGTTTTCTGTTAGAATATAGTATTTTCACAATTCACCCAAATATAAAAGTTATCAGAAAAACACAAAAACAATATTGAAACTAAATTATTATGTCTCGATTATAAAGAAAAGGTTAATTTTTTAAAATTCAATATATAATAGTTTCAAATATTTTAATTAAAAATGATTCTCCATTAAAAGGTGGTAAAATTGCATTTTTTTTAAAAATACTACTTTTATCTGAAAAAAAAATTATTTTTTCTTACATTATGTATAAGAAAATAATAATATGGATTCTAAAATTATAAGTAATATATAATGTTCAAAATTTATTTACTACTATTCATAATCGCTTTTGAATGGCTTGACATGGTACGCTAGAACTCGGTGTTGCGTGCAGTGCAAGTTATTGAATTACTTTGATGAAATGATGTACTATGAAATCTTGGGGTGTTACATTCTTCCCTCCTTCAATAAATTGCGTCCTCGAAATTTGAAATTATTTTTCTAAAATAAATGGTTGAAAATAGAAAATACATTTGGGAAAACCCACATCGGAAATTAGGTTTATAAAACTTAGTCTTAATAAGAGGAAAAGGGAAATGAAAGGTTCACCACCGAATGTTGATCTTGATTAGGAGAACATTAGTGGCAATTAGAAACATATAATTGGAGGAAAACGTAAATATTTATAGGTAGTGATTGAGGTCATCAATAAAAAACAAGTGTAAAATTGAGGGCCTTAAATTCATCAATCTGTGATGATTTAAAATACAATCGGTTCAACAAAACATATGGTATTAGGATAACACATTTTTTTGTTTTAAGATCCCTTCAATAAAGAATAAGAATTAATTTCTTCATAGAATAAGAGAAGAATAAAAATATATACCTGATAAGTAGAGTCTCATCCTTTAACTAATTTCTACCACAAACTCATCTTTCACTCTAAAAGATTATAGAAATTATAAATAATATTCTATTTATCCTATTCATATAGGGTTCAAAAAAATGAATTTTTAATTCATCTACCAGATTTTTTTTAAAAAAAAGGACTACATTATTCAATCAGGACATCACGTGGGCTAGTGGTAGGTGATACAACCTTGTCACCCTTCTGTTGCGGGTTCAAGTCTAGCGGCCTTTTCGGACACGACAGGTTGTCGCCCGACCTCCGGGTTATCCTTTTATGGAAATCCAAAAATAATCTCAAACTAGAATTATCCAAAATACTTCTATCCAAACTCACAGTCCAAAATTTATAAGGAAGGTAAACACAATGAAGATCCTTTTTTCCGCGTATTAACATGTGAACACCTTCATCATGTATTCTTTTAAAACACTGCAACATCCTGAATTACCATAAAACCTTATTGATTACATTCATGATACCTTATTCCTTATAGAATACTGGATATAATATTTCTATCAAAAAAATGTTGTAAACTCCAACAATGATGGAATATACAAATCATTAATCTATTTCAAGGTAGTCAAGAATATCCTATATTATTTATCCAAATCAATCATGTATTATTCCAAACCCACTACCTCAGTATCAGAACCATATTATGGTATATCTTTCTCTCAATAATATATTTTCCAAAAAGTTAAACTACTTTTGAGTCACTTTTCTTGCTTCCACACAATCTCAAGTCCTTAAAGAAATAGTACTACAGTACAATCCTTATATACTCCATAATTATTATAACCAGTAAATTGTTGATACAATACTCAAATGACATAATTCTCTAATAACAACATAAGAACTCTAATCATTCCTCCTTATTTGTGGTAGTATCATAACTTGATTATTATCCAATTTCATCATTTGGGGCATACTATGATGATTTGGCCATTGATTCGAATAGTGTCCCAACTCCTTGTAGATGAATCATTTCACATT
Organism: Viscum album; assembly: GCA_963277665.1. Taxonomy (NCBI): domain Eukaryota; kingdom Viridiplantae; phylum Streptophyta; class Magnoliopsida; order Santalales; family Viscaceae; genus Viscum; species Viscum album. Next base: position 1,716,785,715 of record OY728153.1, read on the forward strand.
TGAAGCATTTTTCTTATCCTTGCAGTAACGTACATGGTGTCCTTTTTCTCCACACTTATAAGAAACTCCAATTCCCTTCAGGTGAGTTCAAGGGTGTTTCTTCCCACAGTTATCATCTATGGGAAAATTCTTCTTTTCCCTCTTCCCTTTATCCATCTTTCTCTCTTCCATCCTTTTCTTCTCTTGCTTCCCTTTAAATCCATCGGACTCGGAGAATTCTTTACTTATCTTATTAACACATGATAATATTTATTCATATGTTGAGAATACATGGGAGACAATTTACTTTCTAAATGATGGCTTAATACCTTGATATATTTGATCCTTCTTACTCTTTAGATCATACATATTGCTGGAGTTCGCATTCTTTCTTCTGGGAGACATTTCTATTCAATGGCATACACTAGGTAATTTTATGAATTGTAATGAATACTTCCATGATTTCAAAATACCTAACGTAGACTGAACAGTTTATGGATATAATCCATAATAAAAATGTTTTCTTTGAGTAAGTATATACTCATAAACCCTTTATAATGGTTTGTAAGGAAATTGAGAATTATACAAAGCATATCCCCTGGGAGTGTCGTAACCAAGAGTGTAGCAAGGCCCATTGTGGTGCACCAGTTCCTATTCGAGTCTAGATCAAAGTGGTGTTTTTGGGTTTTACCCCTAGGTACATCTGTGCTAGAGCTTCCTCTACCTGCTTGTATCAAGACAGGGAAGTATTTTCTTGGAAAACTCACAAAATCTGTATCTTTCCAAAATTCTCAGAATTTCTTCTATACTAATCCTCAAAGTCTATCTTACGGTAATGTTATCTAATCAGGGTTTATCTAAATCTAGTTTCCAATATTATTTCTAAAATTCCTCTCATACCAACTGTAATACCCCGCCCCCAGTTACCCAGAGTCGGTGCATTATTTTAATACATTGGCATGATTACAAGGAATCAAGGACTGAAGGACCGATCGGTTTAGCAGTCTTGGAAAATAGATTACATACATGAATGTTACATTACACATTATGACATACAAAACAACATAAATAATTTTTTATGGATTCCATTATTCCCTTGGCTTAACCCTTTATATCAATCACAATACACTTTTGGAATCCTAGGAAAAATAAAACATAGAAAGGGATGAGCTCAAATGCTCAGTAAGGGTAACCAGTACAGCGGAAACTTCCATAAATAAGCACAAACATTTAAGGCAATGTATAACTATAAAAAATTCCTTTTAAACTTGAACTTCAGTATAATATGGAAAAAATAAAACGAAATAAATCCATTTTCATATTCACATGGATATTCTACAAGTCGAATAATCACATGCAATATCAATAACCATTTTCATAATGATGGAATGCATAATTCCATACTATCATAACCACATAGCCAAGGCCTCGTTCCAATACTACAAATAAGATTTTGACAAGGCCTCATGCTAAGACACTATTTTGTCTCATGAGACCTTCCGATGCATCAAGGAGCTACAGCGGGCTCTACCCATCACTTACTAAGTCCAGTGCAATCCCATATGAAAAGGTTTAAACATAACATAAACATTCGTATTAAAACTATCATATGAAAAGTCCATAATTTCATCATAAACAATGATTGGTATAAAAATAACACATCCATAGTCAAACATATCAAAAAACCTTCAATACAATATAGATGTTTTGTATCATAATAAATCATTTTCAAATAAGCTTAAAATCCATCAAAAGATGTTGACATAGATGAAAACAAAACTATTTGAGAGAAATATCTCTTTTTTAGAAATCGTTTAAAACTCACATAATTATTAAATAAAAAATTTACTTTGAAAAGAATTTTATAAGATTTTAAAGGAATCTTCAAATATTTTAAAATGGAGAAAAATATCTACACCCACCGTATAAGTTAAAAAAATATTCTTACAATAATTTTTTTGAAAAGGATAAAAAGGTCCTTGATTGAAAAATGACAGAAAGATTCCTTTCTAACCATTTTATAAAAATTCAATGAGGGGTATAAATTAATTTAACCCATAGTCTAGTAAATAGTAAAAAAAATTTGGAATATATTTTTAAGAAACATGGATGTGGGTGATAAAGAGGTCCCAGTAGATAATTATGTATAAACAACCTCGGATAATGAAGATATTGTGAAATAAACCCTTACGTTGTACTTTTCCTTGGTTGAGGGTAGGTTAACCTCCTGTATAATGGTGAAATAGCTGTTCTTAAATTATATAAAAATAATATACATTAATATGGTATCATATATGATCTTTTGAAAATGATTTGTTAATAATATCTTAGTATTATCATCGTTTTAGGTGTTAACAGATTAGTTTTTCTTTATTTTATTTGTTATTTGAGCCATATTTCTTATGTATGGGATGTATATTATTCATATCCATAATGATATCATGTCTCTAAAAATTATGTTTAATCATCAAATAAAATTTATTCTTGAATGGATAAAATGGGGAATGAATATCATCGCGTTCGTGGAGACGGTAATCCGTACGTACGCACGAGCAACAATATCATTCTTTTGACATTATAATAATATATAATTGGATGTTATATCATATATACAGAATTATTATCATGTTATATTTATTATTTAAATGAATTACACATCATTATTATGCCCATCCAAATAATAATGTACTGGAAAACAATTACACTACGACGTGGAGACGGTAGGCCATACGTACACACGTATGGTGACATGTCATTCAAAGGATGGATAGAATACTGAATATGGTTGTAACATGTTTATAATAAAATCACATTATATTTAAGATACTTGATTTATTGTTTTATACTGGAAATAACAAATAAAGAAGTAGTTGAAGAAGAAACGAACTTGAAAGAGGGTGGTGAAATTATTACCTCTCCTTCAGGTTCTTCCTTTTGATTTGATCAAAAGGGCTCCTTAGGTTGGATTTCTAACTAAAGGAAGGCCTCTAGGATTAAAGGAGGATAGGTGATAGGTTATTTGGGCCAAGTATGTCCAAACCAAAAGGCTTTTAAGATATGAAGAATTGGTTAAAAGTGGTGTCCTTTTATAAAGGGGGAGGGGCTCTTTAAGAAATACATAAAGTATTAATTTATAATAAATTCATATTTGGTTTATAATGGCTCGAAAGTTGATTATTCAATGTCTATGGTGGGTATGTGTCTAAATAATTTCATCCAATAGATATTAGACAGGTTTTGGTAACTATATTAACCCTATCATTTATATTTAACTCTTAGTTAAATAGTTTGACATTTACCATATCACTTTGTAATTTAATATTATATAGTTAATAAACATACAATATATTTCCAAATGACCCCCAAGTAGTCACTTAATGATACACCTATCATTATATATTTCTTTTGGACAATCATTAGATTTTTAGGAATAGAATATCAATTAATAATATAATATTTTTTTTAAAAACTCATTTATGTCAATTTTGACAATATTTAATAATTTATTTTTTTTAAGTCTTAACAACTTTATTAATTTGAACCAAATTTATTTAAGAAATAAAAAAAAATTCATATTAACCAATAAAATTCTTTTATGTCATCAAAACTTTCAAATTATATTTATTTTATCATTTATAATACCAATTATTTGATTCTTTCATTAATATGGGAAATACTACATCATTATTGTGTCAAAAATATATTTGATTAATCAATGTCTAAAAATTATAAAAAATATACCATTATGTAGGAAATATTTTTATCTTTCTAATTAATATTTATAGCTGAAACTATAAAATATACAACCCTATGTAAAAATTGTTTTTCTAAAAGATATATGCTTATTTCATTTTTGTATTTACTTTAACATAATTCATATAAAGTGTCATTATCACTTACAAGTGGATCCATGGGGTCCCCAAATAGACCCAAATATGCACATGGTCTGACATGTATAAAACAATAGGGTTAGGACATATTTAGGGTAATTTATTATTATATTATTATTATTTTGTTACCCTTATTTCCTGGATTTACCCTTTAACCACGGTAAATAAAATATTTACCGAAGCAATTATTCAAAATGTCTAAAAATAAAAGTTATATATTTACAAAATTTGGACCATATGATTCTAAATATGGAATCCATTTTTCTAAATTCAAAATACAGAAGGGTATATAATTAATTTATAATTGATTCCAATTGTTAAAACAAAAGCATGTTTTTAAGAGATAATAACTATCAAAAGATTGGCACTTTCTTATGTCTTGTTTAAATGTGAATTTATATCCAATGACGATAATTGGATTACATGGTAAAAATATAATCTAATTATACTATAAAATCACTCAAATTCATAATTTATCATTATTAATTTTTTTTATTAAAAAAAATTTTTTTAATTAAAATTGAGTAATTCTCACTATTTTTCAAAATATGAAAGTTATCAGAAAAGTACCAAAAATTACACCCTAAGATAATTTAGATATTATAAATCCAAAAACGAAGTCTATTTTACCAAATTAAAAACATAAAAGTTACATTTATTAATTTAAAATTAATTCCCGCAGTCAAAACCAAAAAGCATATTTTTAAGAAATAATAAATGTCAAAAGTTTGACACTTGTTTATGTCCAATTTCAAAGAGAAATTACTTACCATGAACATAATTGTATTAAAAGGTAAAAATATAATCTATTTATACTTTCAAACCATTAAAATGTATAATTTAACAATATAAATTATTTTTATTAAAAAACATTTCAGTTAAAATATAGTATTTTCATAATTCACTAAAATATGAAAGTTATCAGAAAAACACCAAAACTTTATTGAAACTAAATTCTTATGTCCCGATTCTAAAGAAGAAGATAATTTTTTCAAATTAAATATATAAAAGATTCAAATATTGGATTTAAAAAGGATTCACCATTAAAAGGCGGTGAAATTTCATTTTTTGAAAAATACTTCTTTTATCTGAAAAAATGTATTTTTTCGTACATTATTTTTATGAAACTCATAATATGGATTCTAAAATTATAAGGATTATATAAAGTTTAAAATTCAGTTAATACTAATCATAACCACTTTTGAAGGGCTTGTCGTGGTGTGCTAGAACTCGGTGTTGTGTGTAGTGCAAGTTATTGAATTACTTTGAAGAAATAACATACTCTGAAATCTTGGAGTGTTACAACTTCCTTCACTGAACCCCTTGAAAAATAGAAAGTCACAACATGAAATTTTTGGGTCGAGTTGAAGAATTATTCAATTTTTCCCTATATTAATCCCAACATTTACCTCATGGAATATCAGGATTTTGGATAATCTTACCCACTCCTAGAAATCCCTTGATTCGACATACTCTTCTTGGTTCATTTCCCATGTTATGAATTTCTTTTATCCCCTTGGATTCCTTGAGTACCTTGAGTCGATACACTCCTAAAGATACTCTTTAAACCTCATCATGTGACTCTTATTCATGGTTTAACAAATACAATTGGGAATCCTTTTTAGGAGTAATCCCAAACCAATCTTCATAAGGGAAGCCATCCTGGTCTTATCCTCAAGCCTTTCACGTAGGAGGATTCAGTATTTCTCCTCTCAATACACTTCACTTTCACCCCTTCTTTACATTAGACTTCCATCCAATGTAAAAAGAACATGGGGTAAGTACCTTTGCCACACACTCTTCTACTGTATGCCCAAACTCTTACATTAGTAGAGGATAAAGTGTGTGGTTTGTTGAATCATTGAAATCCTTTTGTTCCTCACACCAATAATGAATCACAAGGGAATATAAGTTGGTGATAAACACAAAATACACCATAAGGAGTAAACTATGATAACTCTAATTCCCACCAGAATTGGTATATGTATGAACCCTTCACCTAGGGCTCGATCTCACACGACATGTTCCTCAAGAATCCACCCATAATTTTCTTAATTTGGGAATCCTCATTAGGATTAAGCCCCAAATTAATCCCCCCTTTAATCTCTATGAGTTAGAAAATATCCTATGGACTATATTATAAGGGAATCCTAATTAGGAGTAATCCCTGGCCTATTTTTCTCAAAGGGTCGTACTCCCCTGCAAGACTTAGCAAACTATGTGGGATTGTATTCCCACCATAACTGGTGTACATAAGAAACCTCCTTGAGGTTCAAAACCAACATTAAAAATCATATATATTCTCTCTAGGCCATATTCCCAGATGGTGATAATTCAGTTATATTTTCATATTTCTTACAGGTTCCTTGGGATACATAGGAATATTTCCCACACCATGCTTTGACTAGGAATCTTTGACCTATAATTCCTTACCACATGAAATTAAATAGTACGATTTGGTCCTTATCACACGACCTTAAAAGGTAATTTGTGTCCCATTTAGCGACACCAACCTACATGGGTTTTGATTACTTTCACAATGATACATAGAAAGACCACCTATGGCTGAGATCACATCATTAAAACAACTTACATATCCATGTATGATGATAAACTCTAGAGTAACCTCTATCTACCTGGACTACAATAAACTCCAGAGTAATTTTTTGTCTCCCTGGATGATGAAAATTTCCATAGTACCCCTCTTAGTGGCTTAAAACCCATCATTATCATCATAATAACCAAATAATCTCAAAGTATTATATAATAGGATATCATCAATGGAGAACCTTGTTGCACACAGATATCTCCATTGATGAATAGCCACGAACACATACATTTTATTATGAATTACACAAATTCTAATAATTGATTAAAAATTTTGAGGGAAACCAACATTATTCCTAGTATATTAATAAGGATTCATGAATATATCTTAAATTGAAAAGAGAGTTCTGATGCGGTCAATAATTCCCCGCAAAAGGGTTTGGTGATCCCAACCTCCCATCCTCTTAACCAATTTCGGCTCTAAAGTATCATGGGTTAATACCCATAATGAGCATCTGCCTTAATAAAGAAGTTCCCATTGTATACCAAACTTTTGGATGTCTTAGGTTCCATAAACAAATCCATTAGAAACCGTTCAGAAATATTGATTCCTAACCATAACACACATTCTGAAGGAAACTCTAGGTTGACCCTCTCATTCCCTTGAATCCACCTATTTTTGGTGTAATTATTTTTTTAAAAACCAATAAAAATTTGGGATTTTTTATGGGAATACATAAGGGGTTTATTTATCTCCCCTATCATGAATATTTATTGAATATCTATTTATATTTATATCTATTAAGGCTTCATGTATTTGATCATTCTAAATTGGAATTGAATTGGATTTTCTTTCTTCTCTAATTACTAAATTTTTAATGGGTTCTATTTTTTATTTCTCTTTAGAACAAACTTATCTTCTCTCTCATTCTTTTCCTATTCCTGGGTATGATGTTCAATAATCTATCAAGAATTTTTAGTTTTTTCTTCCTCGTGTTCTATTTTGTTTTTACCTGTTCAAATGTAGCTAGTAGTGGGATTTCCATTCCACATCTAGTGGTCATCATGCTCACATTTATCTTGAGTTTTGGGACAGATTGCAGCGGACGTTTTCCTTGATTTTTGGACTGCGTTTCCAACAAGATCCCATGCTAATCCCTTAATTATATGATTTTATTCCTATGATCATATAACTCTCTACCATATATTTTTTTATGAGGTGTTGTACACTGGTTATAGGAATAGAATATATTTATTTTATTGGAAAGTAGAGATATTAGTAAGTTGATTGGTTATAAAGATTATTGTATAGTTTTTAGAAAGGTTTTGGGTTTTGGAATGGTGGGTTTTTCTATTGAAATGGGGTTTTTGTTGTTGTTATGTGTTTTGGTGGGTTATCATAGAATAATTATTCTAGTTCCAAGATTCATATTGGACTTGTGAGTGATCTCTCTATCTTTTAGTAGTCTAATGGTATTTCCTTATCTGAAATTATTATGAGAAATTATCAGTTCTTTACACTTCATTAAAATAGTTAGTAAAATAGTGAGAGGATAAAAATAATCCACATAATAAGAATAGATATTGATGTCCCCCAGTTTAATTAAATTTTTTTTTCTATAAATATTTCATATCACTTCATGTTTATACTATAACAAATGATAAAATACATAAATTCTTACATCATGTATGCCTCTTGTACTTATACCAATTATATTAAACCATTGTGAGTTTTGGGAAATCTCTTAAGACAATCCCTTACCTTATAATGAAGATATTTCTATAATAGATCCTCCAAATGATGTAGCCAATATAATTCTATCATTTTCAAGAAATTTTTTGTAGAAGAATACTAGAATGTAGTGATTCTAAATGTCTCGATAAGGGAAACGGGTACATAGCTTCATAAACCTCTCCCAGTACTCAATGATAGTATCTTTATATGATTTTATGATGGAATAAAAATTTTTCCTGATGGTTTTACTTATGTATGTATGGAATATTTATTGATGAAATGATCTTTATAGGTCATATTATCCATGAACATCACCTAGTAATCAGCTATAATATAATTTCGTATGAGGTCTTTCATGTGGAGAGAGTAATTTACACCAATTAAAATTTTCTTGTTCCACTCCTATTAGATTCATCATAGAGTCAAAATATTTGACTCAGTGATTTTTTCCAGGGTTATTTTCCTTAAAATACATGAAATATTTAAAATAATTTAATTATACTAGATTTTGACTCTAAATAATTTTGATAAATATGCATGAAAATTTGATTATTTTTTTTTATGAATAGTAGTGAAAATAATTCGCTCATGGTATGATTTGTGTTGGATACCATGATGGTATGTTCAATATGAACACTAAAATTTTATCTTTATTATATCAAGGAAACTTCCTAAAATTCAACTTGTAATTTGAAATTCCTATGTATGGTAAGAAAGGTACTTTGAATTTATTGATCAATAGAGGCAATTGGGTTATTAGAGGTACTAGTCATAAAATTTAAAAATATTATTCTGGATTCCTACCTAGAAATAGTGGCATTTTTTGACACCAAAACTATAATAAGGAGTGAATAAAGATATTATTTCCTAGGTTTAATATAGTAGTGATGTTAAACCTATGGTTAGATTTATAGAAAAGACATCAAAATCAATTTTCACTAAAGAAAAAAGAGGGTGTCTGAGTTTTATGTGATTTTTTAAAAGGAATTTGATCATTTGAGTCAAATTGGTTTGAAAATATAATGATTAAAAGGTTATTGTGTTCGGTTTTTCTATCAATTGAAACACTATCCTCGTATTTATATTATTTGATCTTCTTCTTATTAACTGATAAATGATACAGTCCCCAATTTTTTCACTTCACAACCATGTATAAATGGGTTAGGGAAGGATTAAATAAAAAAACCATTTCTCAGTATTCTATCCTACATAGTTAAATTACTCCAACTTTACATAGGAGATATCTTACTAGGTCTTGTGTATCCTAATAAATCCATGAGTAACGAATACCCCTTACACGCATTCTAGAAAATCACAAGCACTTAACCACTAAAATCAAAATATTCTTTCATATATATCTGATATTTTAGTGTATGGATATTATAGATTCTCAACTAAAATAATAAATAATACAAAAATATTGAATCATGCTCAAACACGTTGAAATTGATAACTGATATTGAATAGAAAAACTTGTTAATAAGAAAATGATAGTTTTATTTATTTAAGCGAGAAGGGTCAATAATTAGAAAAAGAAAACCTTTACTTTAATAATATTCAATATAATTAACCAAAAAATTGAAGGGTAGATGATTTTTAAGGGGGATAATAATAAATTTAATAACTAAAGAAACTATAAAAGTAAACAAAATAAGTAGATATACTGCATATTCTCCACCAATCCCTAACAGGATAAGTCCACTCATATTCCATCAACCACATATTCTTGTTTTATATTCATGGACTACTTATATTGTAGTTGGAAACGCCCCATTTGGCCTTTTATTTTTAATTTTTAAGATATTCTTTCTTTGTTAATGAGCTAAATCATTATGTGATCATGTATTCCTAAAAATGAATCTATCATTCCAAGTTATTGGTCAAAATTTCTTGAATATTATTATTTAAATGGAATGATATGATTGGTTGCATGAATGATGAATTGGAACCCCAAAGCCTCATATTGATTTATATGTTTTTACCTAGATTTTTTCTTATTTCCATCCTTTAGATTAATTTTTCACAAATTCATGACACGCATGCACTGGCATATAACACACATACAAGCTTGAATTACTCATGAAATGGTGGATAATAACACATGCACAGGTGGATAATGACACAAATGCATTTCATATTCACACATACAAAAGTAACAAATAATATATTGGCTAGGTATATGACACATGCACAAATGTAGATTGCACATATATTGGTAAGATGACACATATCATGATCTTGGATGATAGATAAGCCTAGATAGATTCATTTTTCTATAAAAGGAATTATTGTTTTCTATATAGATGATGTATATAAAGCACTGAATTAAGGTTACAAAAACATAAGATCATGGCTACATAGACTAATAGTTTTATTTACGCAAATAAAAATGATGGTTACATGGGTTGAATATGATGGTTGAACAGACTTATTTGGGACATTTCTGATTCTTACAAAGTCTATATTTCTCCAAAACAAGTAGAATATTAAATATTATACAAATATAATAAAAAAATATATGTTAAATATAGGATTTATTTTAATAATTCCAGAGATAGAAAAAATGGTTCAAGATAATTTTTTAATCCATTTTCATAATTGAATCAAAATTCTTCCTTAAACTAAGAAAATTAAAAATTATCTAAATATTGAAAAAATAATGGGATTAAAATACTTGAAATGAAAAGCTAAATACATGAAAATATTGGCTATGCCACTCCACATAATAATCAACTCTATCAAAACCTTCATATTCCATTAGTAGAACAACTCTAATACCTATATCACCTCATATAGTCCTTATTCCATGAGTTCCTATCTAAATTTCACATTTCTATTGAATACCTAGAAGTGCAAATGCTATTAAATTCTAAATTAACCTGTAGGGAAAAGATATCACTATAAAGCCTTCCCTAATCTATGTTCAGTGGTGAGCTTCTTCATAATCGATGAGTAACTATGAACATCTGGCTCCATAATGTTTCATACATCTTCAAGTTTTAATGAGGTGTACTTGAGAATATATAATTTTTAATTCTAATATTTACTGATGAAATATCTCATTTTTTAACTATTGGATCAGGCTATTTTATTATAGAGATTAATACATATTAGTTTTAGATAACATGTTCATGGTGTATAAATTGGTGTGTCCCTTAGTAGCCTAAATCAATATATGGGTAGAATATCTAATATTAAAGATTCTTTAAGGACTACATCCATAAAATTTGAGAATAATAAGTGTATTATGAACTTTATATGGTTTTGGTTGGATTAAATAATTTCAACCATTACCATTATCCTCACATCAATAACTCAAGTATCTTTTTTCACAGTCAATGGTATAAAGAAGCATAAGAATTTATATCTTATAATGTATTACATGATAGAAATAAACAAATACTAAAAAATTAATATGTCTTATATAAAAATTATACATAGTGAATTCCACATATGAATTATATAGGTCGCATCAATTCTTCGTGAAAATAAAATGTCACATAAAAACTTATGTGACTACCTCAAGTTCAATCATAGATTAATTAATTCATGGGGATGCTTTTTTAAGGAAATTCATTTGAGAGATTAATGATTTGTGGTTATTAAAAGACTATAATCATATGAAATATATCCTTCAATGTATTTCATGTAATTAATGTGCTCCCCCATTAACCTACATATAGGGGAAATCTTATTTTTACTACATGAAACTTATGTGTGTTATGGTTTTCTCCTCAGAATAAAATATTCTTCATACTGATTGTATTTTATTATAATGGGGGTTTTATTAAAACCCATAAAATAAATTCATAAAAATTCAAATAAGATCAAAAGAAAGTGAATGTAAAATTGAAATATTAGGCAATGGAAAGACAATTTTTTGTCAAAGGTAATGTTTTACGGTATCAGTGCATAACTTATTTGTGCTCACATAAATAATTCATGGTTAAACATATTTTTGTGATAGAATGCAGTGTTTTCTTTATGTTCATTTAACATAATGATGTCCAGTCATACCTTTCTGTTATTATGATTCTTATATATCACATTCATAAACGATATTTATTGTTGGTATTTTCTTTATAGAGGTTCGGTGGTGGTCATTATTGGTCATGTAATTATGGAGATAAAAAAATATCCTATGTGAATATATATTTTGAGAGGATGGTTCTAAAGTTTTCCCAATAAATACATTTTCATACACTTCAAATTGGAGGACTATGATAAAGTGAGAGAGAAAAAATAAATATAGGACTTAGAGGGGTTCACTTCTTCTACGAGTAATCTCTTTATCTATGGATTTTCACCATAGTGAAACCCTTTGAAGAAACCCTATATAGTAAAAAATTCACTTCATTCATCAATGAGAGGAATGGATCAACATGAAACACTTTTTTAAAAATTCTATTCCAATATTGGACCTTCATAGTGCACTTAATTAAGTTATTTGTAAAGTAATTCTATGAGAATCCTTCAAGGAAAAATTCTCACGTAGCGCCTTTAATGAGAATATAATTTAAGAAATAAATTCCTTAAACCATCTAAATCACCAATTTTATACACAAATTATCTTTCTAGATATATTTTTTTACCTCTTTTCAATTATCTATGATAAGGAATTATTTTACATGTTGTGGGTCATTTTTCAATGGGACCCTATTGTGGGTAACTAGACCTCAATTAAATCCATTATAATACCAAAGTTATCTACCTAAACTGAATTGAACAAAAAGAATTTACTATCTTTATTAACTATTTCTAAAAATCCAAAAAGTCAACTACCACAACCCCCCCCCCCCCCCCATAACTTCCTAAGATATATGACTGGGTTGCACATGCCAGAGTTCTCCCCTTCGATCATGAATTCATTTTATAATTGGCCTTCCCAGGGAAATCCCCACACACCAATAGTGGATTCATTTTGTTTAAAATAAATAATTACCTAGATAACGAGGGCCCTTTTAGTTAGGATATTGATGGAACCTTTTTTGGATTGTGGTTCTCATCCTAACATCCCATGAGTTTAGTTGGTCTCTTTGGTCGACTCAATGAGCCATATATCCAAATAACAGCCTTTATATGAATTAATACATAAAATATACAATCACCTGCATCAATTACTCGGTTTATAATATTTGGTTTATTTACTAAGTGTGAGCCTAATAACCTACCTTCATGTGAGTCATTTTCCATGTTTAACTATAAAGGGTCACCTATGAATAATCCCAAACTCTTCCTTGCTAGGAAATATTCCTCATAATCCCAGATGTCCTTCCATATCTAGTTACCAATATATTGTAGGTTTAAATCTATATATATACATCCTATTAGGTGTAATCCCCATATAAACAATCTTTTATTATATCATATCTTTGATATATTAATGAATTTTATGTTTATGGGACTCCCATGTGCAAGACTTAACAATTAATCAATGAGATATATTCCTAATGATTCTAGTCACCCATTTCCATCTAAGAACCATTAAATAGGGGTTTTACATCCACTTATAGTCCTTATCCTTATGTGTAATCCCCAACTATATCATCTATATGTTATAATCCCTATGAAACTATATCCTCATGAGGTTATCTTCCCCATGGAACCATATCCTCATTGGTACATATTACCAATGAAGCCATATCCTTCCTAGGTCATTTTCCCCATTAAATAATATATTCAATATTCAATATTCCCTGTGGGACCAAATTTTCTATAGTCTATATACCTTGTGGAACCCATATCTTCACTATTCCATATAAATCATTAAACCATATCTACATTGGTCCATATTCTCAATGAAACCCATTATAAATGGACCATATAGTTTCCAAGAGATATGATAAACAAGAAAATTAAAATGATTCATATGTCCCGCACAAAACATTGATAGGAACATTTCACCTAGACATCCTTACCACATGATGTTAAACTGTATGGATCGGTCCTACCATGTAACCTTAAAATTGGAAACATGAACTACATGGTCATTGATTCCAATTAACTAAAATACATAGGATGCCTCTTTGAGGTTCAATCATAATAGACCATATGTTCTAGAAATAAGAAAATAAAAGTACCTTCATTTTTTTATATTTTAACAACCATAAAAGGTATCACATGACTCATTTAATGTCAATGAATTATGTGAGTTATGATTCCCATCAAGGAGATTTTTAGGAAGCCGCTCTCAAGGGCATGATCCTATCACCCCAACACATGTCGCCTTCTGGGATAGTGATAAATTTAGGATCACCCAGTTTTCCATCTTTAAAACTATAGTATGGATAAGAAATCACTAGTAAATTGCATTGGAATGATTGATCACTTTAACAGATGTAACAATTAGTAATATTATTACGTTTAAGGATTCATTAATACATAGTAAATACTTAATAGAAACCCAAAATAGAAATGAAATATTTAAAGGATTAATCCATAATAATATATCATCGACCATTGCTCACCCAATGGGTTCTGGTTTGTCCAATTGATCTCCTAACCTTGGAAAATAGGTCCGCACAGGCTGAATATAAATAGTTATAGGGGTGCATAAAAAATAATTATAACAATTAATTTACACTAAACATCCTCATTAATATATTCATTACCTTCTTAACAAAATGAACTTATTTATATGAAACTTTTCATGATTTTATTAGCCCTCAAAAATCATCATCTAAGGTTACATTAAATCATTAAAATTCTAAGGCAATATCCCCACTTATGGAAAATATCCAAAAATCCTTATTTATTCCTATAAATTAAAATAAAATATATTCTCCTCATTTTGTGGTGTAATTGTGATTTGTTACCAACTATCCAAAAAACTTTCTTGGTGCAATTTTGAATCTAAAAAATCATAGCATTAGTATCCTCATATATTTTTCAATCAAACGAATCACAACATAATAATAATTTTTATGGATTAATATTTTTTCATACCAAATCAAACTCTTTTTTATTTCTAAATACTTCAGCTATAATTAAAATCCATGAAGACTTCCTTACAAATAATCCATCATCCAAAATTAGGGGGACATGTTGCAGGATGATTCTTGGTCATAATAAAATATTTTGAATAAAAATGATATTGTGGCATCCCGTCATAGATTGAGCACTATGGAATAATTCATAACCTTACATAACCTTCTCAAATAACCAAATATCTTAACCTAATCATCATTTATGATGATGAGATATGAAATTATATAGAAATGCCTCTGAATTATACCATATAATTACAATATGAAACTCTAGATTATAATGTACAACATTGCACCAATTATATTCATTTTAAACATATGTTACATATATTGTGTCATGATAATTAATCATCACCATAGTGTATTTAATCCATCACTTACTGAAATTCAACAATAAATATTATAAAGTGGTCATTAATGTTATGGAATGATTTTTTACTTTATCCTCTAAATTTTCTTAAAATATATTTTAAAATATACTAAACCTATTTAAAATATTTCCAATATTATTACACCCCGAATTTTTTAGGGTTTTTTGAATAAAAAAATGATTTATTTAATTAATTGAGAATATTCCCTTTTAATACATCATTTTACTATATAATAACCTAGGTTGAAAATTTTTTTATTTTTAGCATCATAATAGAGGAGTAGGTATCTTCATAGTTATATAAATGTTTATGAAATATTTATCCATTAATCATTCCTCCAAGGTAGAGACTTGAGGTGACCCAAAAATAGAATACAAAAATATTACATAATTTTTATTAAAATTGTGTACATATTATAATTATAAATTCCCCAGAACAATACATGTGTGTATTACTTAAAAAATATATATAAACAACATTTTAATGAATTATCATCAATATCTTCTAGAAAAGTATTCGATCAGTTTACCCTTTATATAAATTCCCTATTTGAAACCTTTCATCATAACTTAGGGAAAGGAAACATAATAAAGGGAGAGATCAAATTCTTAGTAAGGTAGTCATAATTGATATAAATTTATGAGAATAAATGAGAATAATATAATCATTAGGGTATGAAAACATGACCATAAATAACAATAATCATACATAATAAGTCTAAGATCATTAATCATACCTCATAGCATTAATATTTTTCATAAAACATTCATCAGTAATAAGTGTGTAGAATCATCAATAATCAACCATAATCCGTGATAAAATATAATAACCATAATAAATGAGATGTTTTCATACACATAAGCATATAAAATCACTTCTTTAGTCAAATTTCACTCTCAATAATATCATTGTGGATAATGTTCTATAAAGTATACACATACGCGGTCATTAAAAACATTATATTTTAAATATTTAAGATCTTACTAGTTATTTAAATTATTCATATAATTTTACTTTCTCAACTCCATAATCATTACCCAACCCATTGGAGCGTTAAAACAAACCCACGTAACAACATGAGCAATATTGGGCTCACAAGTCATATAATCATAATACATGTGTATGAGTTTTATAAGATCATCAAGAAATCATCATCTAAAAACATCATAACACATGGAAATAAAATTTATTTCATTAAAAATTATTAATTTATCATATCAAACCATGTGGTAAAAATACGTTTCATAATGGTTTTATCATAACCAAATTGACATCAGAAAAAGAAATGGGTTTTTTGGAATCATATAATAATCCATCTACAGAAATAAATTGGTTAGTGTCATAAGTAAATATCATTATTGAAGAATAAAAATCTATAATGTATTACTAAAAAGATAAAAAATTATTTTAAAAAACTCTTGAACCTTTCTTTGAGAACATGAGAAAAATATTATTTTATTTTGATAAAATTTTAAATAAAAAATATTACAATATTGAGAAATAGTTTTTCTTGGAAAATAACCATGTTAAAATATAATTTAGTTTTAAAATAATTTTATAGTAATTAAATCAATAAAATATATTCAAACTATATACAATAAAAAATATTCTTTTCACATTTTTTGAAAATGTCAAAAATTCCTTGTCCAGAAGATATATTTTTTAGGTGTTACTTTTAAAAAACATTCAATAAAGTATAAGTTATTTGAAATTAAATTTAAAACATAAATATATATATTTCATAAATTTCATAAAAAAATTGATGCATATGGTAATGGAATAAATAATTTGTCAACAAAAGAAGAAATAAGGTTGTCTTTAATTTGAAAACATTTTCTCGACACTTTTAAGTACCAAATAGTATGAAATTGAACTCATAAATTAAAATTATAGTAATTACCATATTTGAATGAAATATATTTTCTTTATATAATAATATCCATAAAATTTTTCTCAATTTAAATTCATCATAGACAATACCAAAAATAAATGAGATTGTTACATAAACTCTTACCACTTTTGTAATATATGAATCATGACAACATGAAAGAGAGAACCATTGATGGATTTTTAAATACCAATATTTTTTATAATAATAATCATAAAATTAATTCATGTAAATTATATATACCACAAAATAGAATTAAATTGTGAATATGTTATATATCTGATAAAAACAGAACTGAGACAAGAAACCCTTACCAAAAGTCTTGTCTTGCTTCGTATGCATTCAAACCTCCTGTATAATAAATATAAATGTATCATACATATATGAAATAAAACTATTAATACATATAATACTATATATGATTTAATAATATCATCTTATCACCCATTTCTTAACAATTCATTATTAAAAACACTTTTTTTGGTGATAATTGTTTCCTTTTTCATGCTTGTTTCTGTTTGGAAGATCTAATAATTATACATTGATCATGGTTAACTCATATCTAAATTTATAATAATTTAATAATTATCACATATAATCATTATATAAACTATTAAAACCATTTATATAAATTGGTTATGAAAAATGAATTAAATCACTTCGTGGAGACGGTAGTTCGTATGTGTGAATGAGTGATGTTTTGACTTTTCATTGGATAGAATAAAAAAGGTGAATAGTAATTAAACTTTTAATATTATTTATTTAATTATATATATATATTCATTAAATAAATCCTTATTATCATTAATTTATTAATTAAATGAAAAATTAATTTCATTTCTTCATAGAGGTAGTAGTCCCCACGTACGCATGGGTGATGTTATCATTTTCCAACAGATGGAAGTGTAAGAAGGGGGATAATATATTATAGTTATAAAAAATAATTTTTCAATAAAAATAAAATATTTAAAAACTAAATATATTATAAAAACCAATCATGAAATATCGTGATGGAAAATGGATCATGTCGCTTCGTGGAGGCGACAGTCTGCATATATGAATAAATGATACCTTCATTTTCCACTTGATGAAAATAAAGAGGAAAAAGAATATTAATTAAACATAATAACATATTATTAAATGTTATATACTCAATATTTTATATTGGAATGATAAAGTCAAAATTGAATGTGTTAAAATATGAAGTAAAATGAAAGATATTATTTAATACAATTACCACCTCATTGAGAAACCTCTATTGGATCTCTTCTCAAGGACATGATGGATGGTCATTTGATGATACTAGAACCTTAGAAAATTTGATATGTATTTTTATAATAGTATTTTTAATTATTTTCATGATAAATTTGTCTCAATATAGGGCTAATAATAGAGGATTTGTGGTTTCCTCTATAGTGAAGAAAAGGACACACATTGAATTTCTAAAAAGATTTAAATATAATAAATTCACTTACATGTGGAAGTGAAACCAAATTGGAAAAATTTATATGTTAAGATAGTTTAAGTTTGAAATAAATTCAGAAATAACACTTTTATATGTATATGGTTCATTTTAAACATTTTCTTTAGGTGTAACCCTTTAAGTATCCAATTTTAACCATAATCCTGGTAAGAACATCTTCAATATGAAATGGTTATAAATATACATGTAACGCAAAATCAAAAAAATCAAGGGATAAAATTTTAGAAAATATAGTATACCACTTGTCTTATTTCAATATTATTTTTATTTTTAAATCATTTAATAATATATTAATTGACATAAAATAAAATTAAAAATATTTTAATAATTTTTCACATATTTTGACTCTAAAGGCATCAAGAAAGATATGGAATTAAAATATAAACTCTATAACCATCAATTATACATTATTATTAGCCATAAAATTTATATTAACCCATAATTTACCCAAAAAATATAACATTTTCTATATTTAATGTCATTTAATTTGATTTTTCTAATTCATTCTCAAGTAAGATGTCTTTGTTGTGTAAGAATTTAATGTAACAATACCACTACTAAACATTTTTTAAAAAACCCTCAAAAAAATAAAAAAAAACTATGTAAAAACTAAAAGTTCATATTTTTTATGAAATCTAATTATCACGATATAAAAAATGAAAGAAATTAAAATCGAGTGCGATTTTGGAATTTTCCGTTAATTAAAATAATATAAAGATATTTATTAAATAAAAATGAAAATAAAATTAAAATTTTTTAATAATAAGTTGGTATTAAATTTACATTCATACAAGGAAATATATTCAATTTTACAAATGATTTTGAAGCCTTATTTTTTAGTTTTAAACTTGTTTACCTCACCTTACCCTTAACTAAGCTAGTAAATTTTAGCACAGTTACTATTTGTAATTGAAAATATTAAATGAGTCCAGTTTATGAAATTTGGACCACCTAAATACAAATATAGAAGTAATTTTTTATTATTCAATTTTTATTCGGGGTGCCATTAATTTAAAAAATATATAAAATGTAATTAAAATCAGTTTTTAAAAAATTATGTTTTTAACATAGAAATGAGCATATAAAAAAATTAATGCTGATTTCAATGAAAATATATATATTCTTTTAATAAAATGGATCTTATGTAACTGTAAAAAAAATATAATCATACTTTAAAATTAAATTATTAAAAACGATTGTTTACAAAAATTTGTATTTTTCACTATTCACTAAAAAATACAAATTTTGAGAAAAATAAAAAAAAATTAACACTAAGATAATATTTAAATTATTATTCCAAAAATAATACTCCTTTCCTAAAATAATGTTTAAAATCCTAGTAAAAATTAATTATAATTTTCACACACAAATTACAGTGAAACCATTTTTTAAGAAAACATATTTTTGAATCATAAAATGAATTTTCATGAAATTGAGTACTTATTTTTTATATATTAATCAATAAATTTGAATTATTTAAATCATTTCAATATAATCTATAAGGTTTTTATTCATATTTATATTTTAAATTTAATAGATACGTTATAATATATCCCAGTTTGTTTTATTCTTAGTGTTTCTTTTCAAACATGTTATCAAACACTTCAAATTTATATAAAGAGAGATTTATTCTAAAATATAAAGGTGTTATATTCTACCCCAGCCCCAAAATAATTTTTTCGCTAATTATTTTAATTATCACTTAGTTGAAATAGTGTATAGATAAATAGTAATAAAATCTGATACAGATTACATACAGATAAATAGTTTCTATATCACTACAAGGAAAATTAGTATATCATAATTATGTATTTCTAAGACCATGTATGTACAATTATAAGAATCAATAGTTTTCAATAACATACCTTTATAGTTAAGAAATACTTTCCTCATAATAATCAATATATTTATATTCTAATTACTTGAGTTGAAAAAATTATTCAAAATCAAGGTACAGAATATGTGATAACATATGTACTTGACTTCCTTGAATATTATAAGAATAATTTAGTCCATTTATTAGTCTTTGAGTGTTTTTCAATTAATTATCCATCTAATATTCCATATAATTAATAAATATGATGAATTTTTTTCATCCTTGAAACATTAAAATTAAATTTTAATGGTTTATAATATCCATAAAATAATGAAAATGAATACCTCTTATCTCTATAATTTTACCAAAATAGAAATAGTTATAAAAATTCATCCAATAAAAATAAATCTCTATAAAGAAATCTCTAAAATCTCCATAATAACACAAAAATCTCAATAAGCCTTAAAAGTCTTCAAAATATGCTAGAAAAATATTAAAACATAAATATTAAAAATATCTGATCTCATATTCTTCCATGGTTACCATGTCAATAATATACAAATAATATCAATCACTCATAAGGTCATAAATCTTTAATGTATATACCATAATCACATAATCCACAAGATATGATAATTATTTCCATAAATATATGAATCACTATAAATACATAATAAAATCATTTATATTTCCAAAAAATAACTCTATACAAACTATATAATTTATGTTATCAATATCAACAAACTCATTATACCAACTAAATATTTTTATCTAAAAATCAGACACATATTAAGGTTTATATATCCATCAATCTTTTATTTTCCAAAAAAAATCTCTTAATCACTAAATCACTTTTCAAGGTTATCAAAACCATTTAACATATGATTTAAAATCCTTAAATGAAAACTATTACTGAATAATAATAAGATGTATCATCATTATTTTAATAATATATCATTGATAAAACACTTATACAACATAAGTATCAAATTCTGATACATAAAACATTCATCCATCACACTTAAATTATTTTGATAACATTGTCCCTTCCATGGTCTAAGGGATAGCCCTCGGATTAGGGCTCTGAATTAGATAATTCATAAGTTCCCCAAAAATGATATATAGATTAGAAAATTGTGCCTTAGGATATACTTAATCTCATTCCATAGAACTCTTCATTTTTCATCAGAAATTACATTATGTATTCCCTTATTTTAGACACATTGAATTTATTCTCCTTACTTTGAGACAATTAACTGGTTACTTATTACCACATAGTTGACTTATAAGAAGTTTTATATTCTTCCCTCTATGGTCTTCATCAACTGAAATACAATGAAACTAAATTTTTATCTTGTTAGGCATGTCATACAATTCACTCAAGTTGAGGTTTTTAATCATCTAAAAATTATAACCTATTAGGAATAATCATAAGAATTCGTATTAATAATATTGTTTTGTTTTGTTTTTCATGAGTACAATCATTCCATTGTCAATCAAATTCATAATTAACATGAATTATCCATGTTACATCCATTGACTAAATTCAAAAAACATAGTTTAATAAAATATTATCAAATAAAGAAATCATATTATCATGAAACATAATACATATGATTTATAAATCATGACACATTTTTTCAATCTATTTTACCTTAGGTTTAGAAATGATCATTTAGGGTCATCATCTATCCAAATTCTTCAAAATTTTTTATAATGAAAATGTTATTTAACTCATGCATTTCTACTAGGAGTGTCTATTAATGTGTGTAGTATTAGGAATACTCATCATTCATTGCTGACGATCAAGTTAATAATCAATCTTCCTCTATCATAGTTGTTACCATAAGATACATTTATACCATGACAACATTCACTTTCCAATATCTATAAGGAACCCAAAAAATATCTTCTTTGTCATATATTTAATATGTTATCTTATATATATTCTTATCCCTATGGTTTTCAACAATGATCTCTAACCCTGATCTCAAAAAATCTATTAAACCATTCTCTAATACCAACTGAGGAGACCAATGAATAACATATATTAATATTTCATCATTTCAACTGAATATTCAATATATATAACAATAATAACTTCCATATAACCATAAAGGATTGTTATATTTTGATACTGGACACACAAAAAAACCCTATTTCATGAATAAAATTCAGCATCACCTACAAAGTTCTTTTATCTTGGTACCCTTCATAAACATTCCCTTCATAAACAAAAATATTAAAGTTGGAAAAGGAAACATAAGTATGGTTGTTCTTGGATTCTTGGAAAGGTAAAATATAAAACATATATATTGATTATCATAAATGATCATTTAATAATCATAATGGTATTATTTTTTGATCATAACTTGTAATAATCATGAACAATCAGTTAAATATTATTAATCAAAAATCACAGCATAATGATTTTTTATAAAAAAAATCATAAGTCATAGGTGTGATAAATCATAAATAATATACCATTATCTATGAGAAAATATAATAAACATAAGAAATAATTTTTTCATATACACATAAGTATATAAAGTCTCTTCTCTACTCATGGTTCACTCCAAATACTATCATTGTTTGAAAATTCCCAAAATGAACATTCCTACTAGAATATTTCAAAAATTATATTATGAGTAACTTTTGTCTCATTAACTCTATAATATCTAATAATTTAATTAAATCTATTTTGTCTTAGTATATTTTCAACTCTAGTATTCTTACCTAATGCTTTGTAGATATATAATTGACTCACCAGTCATCATCAACATTATCAGTCTCACACATAACATAATCATAATCCCAACATATAAGTTCTAAAAGATTATAAAAATCATCATTTCAATATTGAATAACAAAAAGGAAATATAATTTTTTTAATAAAGATTTCACCATATCATAATATAAAAACGTGTTTAAAATAAATGGTTTTCATAAAGGTTCCATCATAACTTAATTAACCTATGTAAAAAACAGGTTTCTCGGAGTCGTCCTTAAATCATCGTCATCCAAAGTCGTACAGAGAAAGAAATTTTATGGTATCATAAGATCAAATTACTAGTGAGACATAAAAATAATTAAAGTATGCTAACTTATTTTTTAAATAACATAAAATTTACTCTTAAACCATTCTTTTAAAACATTATAAAAATATCATTTCCTTTTAGTCTGAAAATTTCCAGAATATTGAGGATTTGATTTTGTTAAAAACTTATCTTTTAAAATATTCAAAAAAACTAATATTCATGATGGAGGGAAAATATTTTCATACTATATATGCTTAAAGAGAATATTTTTTCATAGTTTTAAAAATTTCAAAATTAGCTTATTTTTAATTTTTTTAAAATATTCCCTTAAAAAGTTTTTAAATGAAGAAAAAGGTAGTTATAATTTGTTTTTAAAAAAATTCAATTATATATATGAAATTTTTTAAACCCATTTCAAAGATATTTGACATGACAGAAAATGTATTTCCACCAAATAAGAAAGAATGTCATATTTTCTTTGAGAAAATATTCATGATCATTTAAAATACCAAAGTGAGTAAAATGGTAATAATACATGAACATTATATGAATAACAATAAGAGAAGAAAATTTATGTTTTCTAAATGATAATATTAATAAAATTCCCATCAATTTAATTTTTTCTTTAACAATATTGAAAAGGAATGAGATTTTAACATAAACCCCTACCACTTTAAAAATATCTAAATTAAAACCTAATAATAGATAAAATATTAGATTAATTTTCAAATAACAATAATTTTCATTAGAATAATAATAAAATAAATTTATGACTAATATTTACACCTGAAAAAATAATCTAGTATTGAATATGGGATACGTGTCATTGAAGATAATGTGAGACAAGAAACCCTTACCTCAAGTTATGTCTTACTTTGTACATGTTCGAAACGTATATAAAATAAATATTTATTTATTATAAAACAATTAAATAACCATATTAATTTTATTATAAAATATATAATTTTATTATAATTTCTTATCACCCATTTATTAACAATTCTTCAATAAAATCATTATTTCAGTTGATAACTATTTTGCTTTTCATGCATGTTTCAGTTAGATAATTATGGTCCTTATACCTTAATTAGGGTTCCATTATCAGTCATCTTTTAATAATTTTTTAATTATTATATATAATAATTATATACACTTTTATAACCATTTATACAAATTGGTGATGAAAAATTAATTAGACCCCTTTAGGGAGACGGTGGTCCATACATATTCATGAGTATTGTTTCTACTTTTCGATGGATGGAATGAAAGAAAGATAAATAATAATTAACCTTCATATAATCATTATTGTATCATAAATATAATATATATTTATTAAATCTATCCTTATTACCATACGAAAACATCATTAAATATTACATAAGTATGAGTTAAGTCAAAAAAAATCTTTCATTCACAATGGGGATATTTTCAAGTTTAGAGATCTATAGAATTTTTTCACCATTCATACATAACATCCCATATTCATAAAATTTCGGCACTAATAAAATAGTATCCACGTTTTCAAAAAAAATAAAACATTTTAAAATATAACAGGATTTCTTTTTGAAATAAAATCAAATTCATAACTACCAACATGAATTTATTATTTCTCTTACCAATCCTTATTCCCTATGAAAAACATTTAAAAACATGGGATGACCACAAAAATCTCATTAAGGTAAATAAATAAAGAAATTTTTAGTCCATAGAAAACTGGAAATCCATTAAAATCCCATTTCATAAATACTCATTAGAATTCAGAGAAAAATCATGTAGGTTCCATGATATATCATTACCATATCACTCTTAAATTTATCCCTACAAATGGAATAACATTATGTTCAACTTCCATATCTAAGGTACCCAATTCTCTCCTCTCGTGCATCTTGATGTGGTTTGGGGTCTGCGTCTTCGTCTTGGCATTGTCGTGTCCCGGTGATGATCTCCTCGGTGCGTCTTCTCGGAGATAGCTCAGGAGAAGGTCTGGTTCGACATCTTGGAAAGTCAGCTCGGCGATGGTCGTTCTGGCTTCATCTCCTCTTGAATGCTTTGGTGTGGTTTTGGTCGGTGTGTTGGCCCGGCATTGGTGTGGATCTAGACTTGATTGAGGCTATGACATGTGGTTTCTTCCAGTTCGATGGCCGGCGTGTTCCAGGAGAGACTCCCAAAGCGAAGTGAGGCCCTAGCCCAGTGAGTACCACGGAGGGGGGATGGTTCTTTTCTCTGGTTTCGGGCATCTTGGGTATATTTTTACAGGTTGTTTGTTTTGGTTTGAGTGTTTTGTGGTGCCGCTGCTAGTCGAGGATACGCTGAATGCACATGATGATTTTCGTCCATGGGGTTTTCTGATGAGGAGTGGGTGCTTTTGATTGCTTTGCGAGATGAATTTGTGGTTCGGTGGTTCTTTTTTTCTAGTTATTTTGACGATCCTGCTGGTAATTTTGTAATATTCTGGTGATGATGATCAGTTTTTCTAAGGGCTCCTCCTTCATTTAAATCGGTGAATGGTGTTGTTGCTTTGTTGAAGATATGACGGCGCTGGTTGAAAGGTTTTCTCCGACGTCCTAGGCTGCGGCGGTGATGGTGGTTGTTCGCCGACGGTACGGCTTACACTGCAGGGGTGTGGCGCGTTGTGGAATTCTTCCCGAGATTCCTTGGTACTTGTGTTTAAAATAACGGCATGGTTTTTGAATTTTGAATTTGGATGGTTGAATATTTGGTTGGGGTGTTTTTTTGTATTTTGGATCAGTTTTTGTATGGTTACCAGTAACCCATCAACCGGCTTTGAGAAAATGAAAAAAAATGATTTCCAGTCAGGTACCCAATGCATTAGAGAGCTTCAATGGGGCTCACCTATCATATCTTGAGTTATAATGGGACTCAACACGTCATATCACGATCTTTAATGGGGATTAACCTAAAATGTCATCATATATAATGCTATCAACCCCTAATAAACAATTTACAAGTGTAATATAAGGAATAAAACCCTTGAAAATTCTTTTAATTCCATTATCAAAACGCATTCAGATATAAAAATACCCTTTTCATGTAAAAAACACATTTAAAATGTAAAAACCACACACGCAAAAATGAAATCATTTTATTAGAAATTAAATTTATAAAATTATAAACGAAAAATTAAATTATGAAATTTTCACGAAATTGGTAAAAACCTCTCATGTCGTATAGGTTAAAAAACATTCACATTTACTTTTCTAAAATGTGTTTAAAAGGAAAAATTAAATGAGGGTTTTTAAAATAATTTCCCTTACCATGGGTCCACACATCATTTAAAACCTTTATCATCATGAATAAAAATCATTTGTTAATTAATTTTCTTCTCCATAACCTTTATCATGTTTATACTTTTTTTATATCACTTATTTCCATGTTAAAAAACTACATAATTATCTATATTAATTTCAGTAATTTGTTTGATATTAAATAGTTGAGTCCAAAATAAATTTGTTATGATGTAAATAGTCATAGTGGTCATAAGTCCATTATATTTATAATAACATTCATGAAATAATAAAAACCTTTATAAAACCATTATACTTTTAAATTAAAGCATTCATTAATGGTTTTCAAAAATGAACAATGTCATAATCATAGTGATAGTAGGTCATACATACGCTTGAGTAACATTCCCATTTTACATTGAACATTATGGAAAGACTATAATTATTATTTTAACTTTACAGAATTATAATAATATCATTATGATCATATTAATTATTTAAATATGCTTATATATATCATCCTTGTGATGTGGTGATGAAAAAATAATCGCATCGCTTCACAGAGGTGATAGTTCAAACGTACGCATGATCAACATTATAAGTTTTATGTGCATGGAAAGTAAAGAAAATAAATCACATATTGATATTTAATAATGATTAATATTTTAGGAATATCATATATTGAGATTATTTCCATCATTATAACCACTCTTGAGAGACGTTTATTGAAAACGAATTATATCCGTTTGAGAGGTGGCAGTCAAATGTACACACAAACAATTAATTATTTTTCCAATTGATTGAAAAGAATAATGTTTAGGTTATTATATTAAAATAATAACATTTAATTTTATTGAGGTTAATGTATTTATTATTTCATCATAGTGTAAGAATATTTGAAGAAGGTAAAAGTGAAATAAAATTGAAACACATAATTAAAAAGGATACATCTTCTTCAGACGTCTCATTTGATTAACACCTCAAAACCCCTGATAAAGTTGTTATTCCTTAAATAATTCCTCTATAATGTGAGTAAAAATTCTAGGAAGGTATTTTTATAGATATTTACTGAACCAAATAGGTCATTAAGGGTGAGAAAATATAATAATGGGTGGCCTTTTATAGGAGAGGGGAGAGGTACTCTTATAATTCTTAAAATTATTAAACTAATATATATTAATTTTCATGATCCAAAGTATAACAAAAAAATTTATTAATAATATAGTATTATTATGGGATTAAATATATTCATAAAATAATATTTATATAATTTTTTTTATTTTTTAATCCTTATCTTTTTTAACCCTTATTTATTCTTACCTTGATACCGTGTAATTTATATATTGAGGGTTAATATAATTAAAATAAAATACCAAACATCCAATAAATGAGTAATTGATTAATGTTTTATACTTATACCAATTACTTTTCTGAATTTTATATTTTTATAAATTCTATTTCATTTAATAAAATATTATTTATTTCAAAATATTAATAATGTCAATTTTGACACTATTCAATACCCGATTTTTTAAAAATATCATAAAAACGATATAAATTGAAAAGAAATTTTAAAACACCAGTAACATGTCAAGGTATTAGAGGAAATTCTTATATGACCTTAATCATCTCAAATTATATTTATTTTGTTATTTTTAATATCATTCATTTGATATTTTATTTAATTAAACGATTAATACATCATCATTATACAAGTCTTTAATTATATTATTTATTATCTAAATATTAAAAATAAATTATCATGAATAATATAAACATTTTAGATTCAAAAGAACTACTTATAGTTGAGGATATACCCTGTATAAACCCATATTAAAGTATTTTACTTGTTACAAATAAAAGTGTGACAAAATTGACTTTTATTTTAATAAAATGTTACAAATGTCATATTATTTCCAATTTGAATTTCAAATTTCATTCCATCAGAAAAACATAATTTTGGTCATAAAACTCATCCAATGAAATTAGGACCAATTTTAGTGTAATAATATAATATTTATAATATTAATTTTACATGAAATTGCTTGATTTACCCTTAACTGTGGTAATAAAAATATTACTAAAGTTATGATTCATAATGTTCTAAAATAAAAGAGACCTATTTCCATAATTTTGAACTTTTAAATAAAAATATAGAATCCATTTTTCATGATTAAAAACATATATAATTATAGAAATTAATTAAAAATGAATCTCATTGCCAGAACGAAAAAATAAGTTTTTGAAGTAAAAAAATTCAAACGTTCACAATGTTTTTATATCAAATTTCAATGTGAGATGCATTCCAATAACCTGAATTATATAAAATTATAATAAAATCACCTATTTAAACTTTAATACCATTCTGAAATATAATCTAAAATCAATGAATAAATTTAATGAAAAAATTAGTTTTAAATTAAAATGAATTGTGTTTTCACTATTCATCAAAACATAAAGCATATATAAAAAATTCCAAAATTTCAAACAAAGTAAATTTTGATGTAAAATATTTAAATAATTTAATTATTTTTTTAACTAGAACTCATAAAAGTGTAAAAACTAGATTTCAAACTAGTGTTCAACTAAAAGGATACAAAACTGCCTGTTTTAAAAAATACTTCTTTTATTCATAAAATTGGATTTGTTCATATATCACATATAAAAAATTCTTAATATGAATGTTAATAATTAAATTTAATATATTAGATATATATATTTAATTAATATAATCCAAAAATAGTGATTTGTTAATTTATTGTTATTAAACTCATTTGTGCACACTTAAATAGTTTTTCTAAGAAAATTCCATTTCTTTTAAAAAGGGTTTTACCTTCATTTATAATTAATTAGTCACAAAAAATAATTATATATACATCTTTAAAACATAATTTCCACCATTCTAACAACTTTGTGATAACTTCTGTATAAAATAAAAATAGTTGTTTGTATATTCTTGATGTGGTGTATCATGTATGCTATTAAACATAGACATTATTTATTAAAAAATTTGGGTTTTCACATTATTCATCCCCCATAATGAATTCCCTACAAGAAATGATTACTTCTTCTTCGTAACCGGGGTTCAACTATTCAAAAAATATTTATTAAAATCACACATTGAAAAATTATTAATAAAGCATTCACTTTAAATGAAAGAAAGAAAAGTATGAAGGTCAAATGAGACAAGACATAATAGGGTTACATATAGAAAAACTTGAACATGGAAGAGAAAAATAACTCTCAAGGGATAATAGAAAGTGATATACGCCATGATCCTGGGAAATTTAACAATCATAAAACTATAAATATTTTACGGTTAAACGACCATTAATATAATTAAACAACTAACATTTTTGTTCCATGTTCATTTTTGTCAATTTTATGAATGATTTTACCACATAAATTAAGAAGAACATAAGGAAAAATACTTACCTGACAAGTATATTTTCTCCGATTAATCACATTCCACCAAAAACTAATCTTTTTCTCTAAATGATGTGTATTGAAGATGAATTTTTCATTCTTGTAGAACTAGAATCAACTTCTATAAAATCACATAATCCACAAAATATTAATTATTTATTTCACATATAATAAAACATCAACCTAAAAAAAATAGTGTAAGAAAAATTGTAAAGACCCGAAAATTTCAAGGAATTTATTTTATTAATTTCATTGGAATTTTACGAGTGCGCAGTTTCATACGACACCTGATTTTGTGGCCCGGTCTACCCGGATTAATTTCCCAAAGATTATCTCGAGTACGTTTAGTGAACGAATGAGTGGGTTTTTCTATATTTTGAATTGGAACTCATAATTGAAATCCGAGGGCACCGATGAACTTGCGGCACTGGTATTCGCATAAGAAGACCTTCACCGCAATTGTGTTTGGTGGAGAGTAGAAGTTAACTTTTGGGTTTTCTTTTACAAATTAAATAAAATAGTGTGTGACATTTTTTTATTTACTTGGTGGTGTATATATCCAAAGGGAAGATAATTTTTGATGGGCCCACATGAACACTATCCCTTTTAAACTCCCTTGAAACCCCGTTGAACTCTTGTAATTCCATGTTATAATATGTTTTCCAACACACCACTATCAATGAAGTGAATTAATTCATTCTTTTAATTCAAATCTTTCTGAATTCATCTCTCCCCATTTAATCCATGTGTTGTTACTTTTATGAGGGATGAATCATGGGTTTTTTCCATAAAAAAATAATAGTGAGAAAACTCTATTATTTGGGGGGGGGCTTAATTTCTTGGTGGAGAGCTAAGGAGGAGAAGGTGGGGAGGGATAGTTTTCCTCCAACGAAGAAGAACGTTCTCTCTCGATGAAGAACGAACAACTACTCTTCTCTCCCTCCGCGTCAAGGGAGAAGAAGCCGACCGTGGATACCGACACCAACGACAATGTCCATCTTCCTCCGACATCGACGGAATCGATACCATTCTTCCGTGACGTCGTTCTATCGCGACACCCAACGTGCGATGTCAATTTCAAGGTAGGGGGTTTTCGTTTATAGTTTTTATTTGAATTATACCCTAGTGCGTGGGTACTTAATTTTAGGGTGCTTATATAATTTATTTGAATAAATTATACCCTATTCATTGACGTATTATGGATTGAGGTAGGGAAATTTTTGTTTAATTTCCATTTTAGTGGTTTAATCTCAAGAGGATGAGCTTTTAATAATATGATGTCAGTATAATTTGTACTTGAATAAATTATACCCTCATCAATGATTAAAAGCATGTGTTTAAATGATTTTCAATTGATAACATCTAACGCGGAGGGCACGGGCCGAACAAACATGGCCCAAAAACCCTCCGCAGCTTTTGTATTGATGTGCGGATTGATGGGCAATGACGTAATGGTCCACAATGGTGATTTGAAGTCTCCTCAGTGAAATACGGGTCTCGGGAGGACCGATGGCGAAGTCGGCATGCAAAACAGACCACCAGAACGCGTCCGGTGGTCCGTAGAAAACCGCAGCGGCATGCCACCCCGGCGTGGCGGGGCCGGCGACCGGCGGCCGCGGCGCTCCGCCGAAAAAAGCAGCAGCGGCTGAGCCACGGCGGACCGGAACAACTTTTCCATTCCAGGTTTAGGGGAGGCGGCGCGGCATTAAAGCTGTGTCGTTCTGTCAACCTGGGGGGAACAGCACCACCCGGCATCCGCTCAGCCAGCGGGCGCCCAGGCTAGACTGGCCGCTCCTAGCCGGTCCACCCGCGTTGGGCCGAGCCAACCCAGGGGGTCTTGGGCCGGGTCGGTCGGGGCCCAAAACCCCCTAAAAATGGATAGGTTCGTTTAAATGCATGTAACATGGGCTACGGACCTCCGATCGATGCATCGTCAGTTGCGATGCAATCCTTGGATCTAGCCGGCCTTTTTCATATATTACAATCAAGGTTTCGGAAAACTTTTGGTATGGTCGGGTTGGTTCGAACACGAAACCAATCGGGACCCTGGAGCGGAAACACTTATAACTTGAGCTCTGGACGTTCGAACACGAAACCAATTGGATGTAGTTGGAGTGCAGTCGGGTTGGTTTTGACTTGAAACCAACCGGGCCCCTGGAACGAAAAAGCTAATAACTCTTAGAAAGGGTGTCTGATTGACGCACCGTCTGTCATGTTGAGTTCCTTTTGTCGAGGAAAAAAATTGGGATACATAAACTCTTGACTATGTATCAGTTGATGTATCGACCCCTTGGCTCGTAGAGCGGACCCTCCTGGAAACGAGCATGATGTGCACAGGAACCCTAGAGCTGGTTGCGATGAGGACTACACCGAAATCCTCTGTGGGTTTTGTAACGACGACGACTGCATTGAAATCCACTATGAGTTCAATGAAAATGACAACCGTACTAGAATCCTCCGTGGGTTTGATGGTGAATACTTTCGTACTGGAATCCTCTGTGGGATCGACGATAATGACAACTATACTGGAATCATCTATGGGTTCGACGGTGAAGACTTTCGTACAGGAATCCTCCGTGGGTTCGGCAGTGAAGACTAATGTACATGTATCCTACATGGGTCTGACAGTATTGAACTCTGTTGTAGTATCCTACATGGGTCCGACAGAGTAGCTGGACTAGTATCCTATGTGGGTCCGACAAAGTCGTTGGACTAGCATCCTATGTGAGTCTGACAGCTTAGCTGCTCTAGTATCCTACGTGGGTCCCAATTAGATGAATCAGTAACTACATCTGATCGTCTCCTTTTGTCTTACAAATGATGTATACTTGTGTGAGATGAGTCTTGAATATCAATCATTATCTTCGATGTGATTGACTTTCTTCCTATGTGGATTGAGTTGTGCTTTCCTGTGTGGATTGGATTATGCTTTCCTGTATAGATTATGTTTTACCTTCCTGAGTGGAATAGATTATACTTGAGCTCATGAGTTGGAGCTAAACTGGATTGATGACTTAGGTATATGTATGGGAATATACCTAAGTAGTGTTGGATGATACTTCATGATTGTATCTTTTCTTTGTGGTTTATCCTTTGTGGATTCAGGGAGACCTTCAGGGGTCTCAGGGCCCCTACTGAGTATCGTATACTCACCCCTTCATGGGCTTCGCCTGCACTACGTTGTGTTGGTTGCAGACGATGGACATCACTGATCGAGGTTGAGGCTTGTAGAGATGGACAGTTCCCGGAGGACGAACTCATGACGAGTCGGTGCCTGGAGGTGGATATCACGTCGAGTCGGTGCCCAGAGGTGGATTTTATGATGAGTCAGTACTTGGAGGTGGACCACTGGGTGGGACATACATAGGGCAGACAGCAGGACCTGAGGAGCTGAGGAGGCTATATGTACCTACCCTTCAGGTGGGACTTCCAGTGGACGGCTCGGTGTTACTCCTTTACTTTTCAGTTGTTGTACTTCCTTTCCAGTTGTACCTTACTTTCAGTTTTGTTTTTTATTCTAGCCGACTTCGTTTTCCGCACTTACTATTATACTCAGTTTACATAGTGTTTACTTTTGTTGGATTACTCTGTGGTGTTTTTTTACTTTTGAAAGGCAATGTCTTCCTCTTTTTGTCGGGATTTACTCCTTTGGTGCTAGTCCCCAGCCCTTAGCCTATGGAAGGCGGGCTTGGTGTTGTCACGGCATGGGCCCCGAGGACGGGTTGGGACATATTGGTATCAGAGGAATTCGGTTCTACCGTAGAACTCAGCACTCTGATCTTTCTTCTATGTGAAGCAATAGTGTTAAGGGTATTGAGTGTGGTTATCAGTCCAGGGAGTCCAGTGTTGGTGCGACGGCCAACGTATCCATACACCAGGACCCTAACTTCTAATTTCCGACTCGGTGTATGAAAACATTGATTGCATTGTGATTCAAAAAATTTCTTTGTGACTACTTTGTGTCAGCTCACCATGTATAAATCATTGATCGTGTCGCA
This sequence comes from Viscum album, assembly GCA_963277665.1. Classification (NCBI taxonomy): domain Eukaryota; kingdom Viridiplantae; phylum Streptophyta; class Magnoliopsida; order Santalales; family Viscaceae; genus Viscum; species Viscum album. Next base: position 1,716,820,117 of record OY728153.1, read on the forward strand.
TCTGTTCAGGAAGTCTCCATGAAGACAGTCAGTTGGAGTTATGAGATAGTGCACAATGATGGCCCACCGAGCGACGAGGCTCCGGTGCAGGGCCCCCTTGCTAGGTTGGCACCTTAGGGTGGTGTACCAGCAGCACCACCACCTATTTTGCAGTAGATGCCACCGGCTGTACTACTGGACGATGCATGCTTACAGAGTGCATTGCACAATTTCCAGCAGCAGAGGCCTCCAAGGTTAGAAGGCGAGTCATATTCCAAGGCAGCAGTGGACTGGATGGAGGCGATTGTTAGAGTTTTCGCCTAATTGAGGCACCAGTAGAGTGGATGGTGGACTTAGCTACTGGAGTTTCCCAGCGAGTGAACACGAGGTTGGTCCATATATTGATGGGGCTTCGGTACATGGACCTATGCCTGAGATAGTAACATCGGGTAGTGTTCCAGCTATATCACTACCTGTTGGTCAGCAGACACTACAGGCGGTAACGATAGAGGATACTTGTAGGCTTAGTGCCTTACCAATGTTTCAGCACCAGATATCCCTCATGTTCCAAGGCAAGATCAACTCACAGGCGGCTGAGTACTGGCTTGAGGAGGTGGTAGAGAGTTTTCTAGAGCTTATACAGCTACGACAGAACAACATGTCGGTAGCTGAGTATTCCTCGAGGCATACTGATCATTCCGGGTACTCGATGAATATGATTTGATCAGTACTATAGAGCTCGGACCTCTGAGCGAGGTGTGTTTAAGGATATCCGAGTAAGCACTCTTTCCTCTATGACTTCCTACTTGTGTTCGGGGTATAGAGAGAACCTTTGTGGTTGAATGTTTTTTGGTTGATCGGTTATAGCTAATGAATGTTAGCATTGGGAAGATACGAACTGGTGCGAGTCTCTGAGACTTGGGCGTGTGAATGTTTCAAGAAGAGGAAATTTTAAGGACAGATAAAACTTCAGAGCATCAGACGTGGAAGTAGATCAAGGAGAGCAGCATGAGGTGGTGTACATTTCGACATGTTACAATCACCCGCCTTTGAAGTCCCCGCCAGGCTCAGGGAGCTAGAGGGTAGGGGAAAATAATAGGTGTTTGTTGTCAAGGAGTGTGACCCAAGGGCTCTAAGAATGATTTGAGGTACGGTCTGTGTCTACTACTAGCTGTCATATCAATAGACATAGGTACCAATCATTCCTACCTTCCACAAATCTGGTCCCATAACTAGAGTTTCTGGTTAAGCCGTTGACTTGACCCTCACGTCTGGAGATACCATTGGGAGGAGACTCGATAATCAGACTTATGCTGATGGTGTGATCTGACCCTTGAGGTGAGAGTTTCGGTTGGAACCTCTTGGTGGCATTGTCAAGGCCTTACGACGTTGGTCTCGGTATGGATTGGATTCACAGTTCATACTCAGATTGACTGTATTAGGCAAAAGGTTTGTGGTTTATCTACAATGTTGGGATGGGTTTTCCTTTGTCAGTGAAAAGGAAACCTCTATCATCACAGTAAAAACTCATGCACAGGATGGGGTAGTCGATCACTCTTGAGTCGGTCATCCTTACCCTCAGGGCAGCAGGAATTTTGAGTTTTAGTTCTAATCAGAAAATGGAGGCCTCTAGAGTTCTAGGATGGAAACCACGTCCTTATACGGGTTACACCTCGACGAGGTTTATAGAGATGTGGCCAAGACAGAAAGTTATCTCTGAGTATCTACGGACTTTTCTAGGTCCTCAGCTGGGTAGGCGAGGTGGTTCACCACTTGACCTTTTCCACCTCAGTTGCACCCGATGCATGATGTCATCCGCGTGTCTCATCTAAGGAGATATGTGTGTGACCCTTCACACGTCAATGACCATAGGGAGCTAGACATCGATGACGGGGCTACGTTTTTGGAGGTTCTAGTGGAGATCGAGCATCGACATGAGTAGGTCCTATGAGGATGGTCGATTCTTTAGGTGTGCTTCCACTGGTAGCACGAGAACCTCCAGGAGAGCACATGGGAGCGGAAGGCTCAGATGCATGCTCAGTACCACTTTGTTCTCCTTATTGTGTGTTGAAGCTTTATGGGGACGTAAAGCCCTGAAGTGGGAGTAATATAAAGACCCGGAAATTTCAACGAATTTTTTTTCTTAATTTCTTTGGAATTTTACGAGTGCACAGTTTCATACGGAACCTGATTCTGAGGCCCGGTGTCCACAGAATAATTTCCCAAAGTTTATCTTGTGTACGTTTAGTGAAAAAATGAGCGGGTTTTTCTATCTTTTGAACCGGAACTCGGAATTGAAATCTGAGGTCACCGATGAACTCGCGGCGCCGGTATTCGCTTAAGAAGACCTTCACCGCAATTGCGTTCGGTCAAGAGTAGAAGTTAACTTTTGGGTTTTCTTTTATAAATTAAATAATATAGTGTGTGACATTATTTTATTTACTTGGTGGTTTATATCTCCAAAGGGAGGATAATTTTTGATGGGACCAAACGAACACTGCCCCATTTAAACTCCCTTGAAACCCCCTTGAACTCTTGGAATTACATGTTTTAATATGTTTTCCAACACTCCACCATCAATGAAGTGAATTAATTCATTCTTTTAATTCAAATCTTTTTGAATTCATCTCTCCACATTTAATCCATGTGTTTTTACTTTTATTACAGATGACTCTTGGGTTTTGTGCCATAAAGAAATAATATAGAGAAAACTCTATTATTTTTGGGGGGCTTAATTTCTTGGTGGAGAGCTAAGGAGGAGAAGGGGGGGAGGGAGAGTTTTCCTCCAACGAAGAAGAACGTTCTCTCTCAATGGAGAATGACCAAATACTCTTCTCTCCCTCTGTGTCAAGGGAGAAGACACTGACCATGGAGACCGACACCAACGACAATGTTCATCTTCCTCTGACGTCGACGGAATCGATACCATTCTTCCGCGACTCTGTTCTTTCACGATGTCGGACATGCGACGTAAATTTCGAGGTAGGGGGTTTTCATTTATAGTGTTTTTGTGAATTATACCCTCGTGCGTCGGTATTTAATTCTAGGGTGTTTGTATAATTTATTTGAATAAATTATACCCTAGTCATTGACGTATTATGCATTGAGGTTGGGAAATTTTTGTATAATTTCCATTTGATTGGTTTTATCTCAAGAGCATGAGCTTTTAATAATATAATGTTTGTATAATTTTTACTTGAATAAATTATACCCTAGTCAATGATTAAAAGAACATGTTTAAATGATTTCCAATTGATAACATCTAACGCAGAGGGCGTGGGACAAAAAAACACGGCCTGACAACCCTCCGCAGCTTGTGTATTGATGTGCGGATTGACGGGTGATGACGAAATGGGCCACAATGGTGATTTAAAGTCTCCGCAGTGAAATAAAAGTCCCGAGAGGACCGCTGGAAAAGTCGGCAGGCAAAACGGACCACCAAAATGTGTCTGGTGGTCCGCGGAATACTACAGTGTTGTGCCACCCCGGTGCGGCGGCGCCGGCGACAGGCGGTGGCAGCGCGCCGCCAAAAAAGGTTGTTGTGGCTGAGCCGCGGCGGACCGGAACGACTTTGTCGTTCTGGGTTTAGGGGAGGCGGCGTGGCTTTAAAGCGGCGTCGTTCGGTCAACGAGGGGGAAACAGCACCCCCCCCCCCCCCCCCGCATCTGCTCAGCTAGCGGGCACCCAGGCCGGACCAGCCGCTCCGGGCCCGTCTGCCCGTGCGGGGCCGGGCCGCCCGCTGGGCTTTTTCGGGCCGCCCTCCGGGTCGGTCTAGCCCCCAAACCCCCTAAAAACGGACAGGTTTGTTTAAATGCCCTTAACATAGACTACAGACCTCGGATCAACGCACCGTCAGTTGCGATGAAATCCTTTCATCGAGGCGGTCGTTTCGTTATATTACACTCAATGTTTCAAAGAACTTTGGGTATGGCCGGGTTGGTTCGAACACAAAACCAATTGGACCGTCGGAGCAGAAACGCTTATAACTTGAGCTCTGGACGTCCGATTGATGTGTCGTCGACATTTTTGGATTCCTCTTAATGAGACGGACCTTTTTTCTTACTTTTCTCGAGGTTTGGACGCAGTTGGAGTGCGTTCGGTTTGGTTTTGACTTAAAAACCAACCGGGCCCCTGGAACGAAAAAACCAATTACTCTCAGACTGGGCGTCCGATTGACGTGTCGTCTGTCACGTTGAGTTCCTTTTGTCGAGTTGGAACATTGGGATAAATCAACTCCGGACTACATGTCAGCTGATGTATCGAACCCTTTGCTCATGGAGCGGACCCTCCCGGAAATGAGCATGCTGTGTGCGGGAACCCTATAGCTGGCTGCGATGACGACTGCACTGAAATCCTTTGTGGGTTCGGCAGTGACGATGACTGCACTGGAATCCTCCGTGGGTTCGACAACAATGACAACCATACTGGAATCCCCTGTGGGTTCGACGGTGAAGACTTTGGTACTGGAATCCTCTGTGGGTTCAACAACGATGACAACCGTACTGGAATCCTCCATGGGTTTAACGGTGAAGACTTTTGTAATGGAATCCTCCGTGGGTTTGGAGGTGACGACTACTGTTCTTGTATCCTACATGGGTCCGACAGTATTGACCTCTGTTGTAGTATCCTACGTGGGTCCGACAGAGTAGCTGGACTAGTATCCTACAGGGGTCTGACATAGTAGCTGGACTAGTATCCTATGTGAGTCCGACAACTTAGTTGTTCTAGTATCCTACGTGGGTCCCGGATAGATGAATCAGTAACTACATATAATCCTATCTTTTTTTTTTACAAATGATGTATACCCGTGTGAGATGATTTTTGAATTTCAATCATTATATTCGATGTGATTGACTTACTTCCTATGTCGATTTAGTTGTGCTTTCCTGTGTGGATTGGATAATGCTTTCCTGTGTGGATTATGTTTTACCTTCCTGAGTGGACTAGATTATACTTGAGCTCGTGAGTTAGAGCTGAACTGGATTGATGACTTAGGTATATGTATGGTCATAAACCTAAGTAGTGTTGGATGATACTCCTTGATTGTATCTTTTCTTTGTGGTTTATCCTTTGTGGATTCAGGGAGACCTTCGGGGGTCTCAGGGTCCCTACTGAGTATCGTATACTCACCCCTGCATGGGCTTCACCCGCACTACGTTGTGTTGGTTGAAGATGATGGAAATCACTGATCGAGGTTGAGGTTTGTAGATTTGGACGGTTCTCGGAGGAGGAACTCATGACGAGTCGGTGCCCAGAGGTGGATATCCCATCGATTCGGTGCCCGGAGGTGGATTTTACGGCGAGTCGGTACCTGGAGGTGGACCACTAGGCGGGATGTACACAGGGCGGACGGCAGGACCCGAGGAGCTGAGGAGGCAATCTGTACCCACCCTTCAGGTGGGATTTCTATTGGACGGCTTAGTGTTGCTGCTTTACTTTTCAGTTGTTGTAATTCCTTTCCAATTGTATGTTACTTTCAGTTTGTGTTTGTATTCTCACCCACTTACTTTTCCACACTTACAATTGTACTGTGTTTACTTAGTGTTTACTTCTGATATCTTATGCTGTGGTGTTTTTTTACATTCTAAATGCAATGAATTCCCCTTTTTTTTGAGATTTACGCCTTTGGTGCTAGTCGCCAGCCCCTAGCCTATAGAAGGCGGGCTTGGGGTAGTCATGGCATGGGCCCCGAGGACAGGTCATGACAAAAATAATTCCCAAAAAAATTATTTGAAATTCTAGTTCAATCTCTTAAATTCAACCGTAATAACCAAATTTCAACATGGGAAATTTGATAAATAATTTTCCTTGATATTAAAACCAAATAATGTCAAGGATTTAATCACATAGTCTCCCATGATAAATTTTAACACTTATCCGCAAAATATAATTGATCCTTTATTCCTCAAATAAAATTTCATTTTATTATATTTAACATGATTATATTTGATTCCCAAAATAGTGAACATCTCCTAAAATAAAATTATTCACTTAATCACGAAATCATTTTCCAATTCCAAGTTTATTTATTCAAAAAACATATGTTCCCAAAATCAAGTTATTATTCATCTATCAAATCATTTTATTTGAAAAAGTCACACTAACTTGGAATTAATGTAGGGTGATGATAGTTGATACACCCTTTTTACCCTTCAGTTATGTTATCAAAACTTGTGTCCTTGCTGGAAGCAATGGGTTGTCACTCATCATGTGGGTTGTCCTTTTTGTAAAACTATATAATTATTATATCATTCCAAAAATATTATGAAATACTCAAAAATAAACATAACATGTCTTAACCCTAATGGTATTATTATACCTTTCATTTCGTATCCCAAATTTTAATAACCCATAATTACCACAAAAATAATGATCATATAACCCCTAATTGTTTCTCATACCTTTATAATTATATCCACAAAAGAAAAGATAATTATTCCTCATATAGCATTTTCATGTAACAAACTTAAGGGTTATATAAAACACAAATAAATAAAAAATATTCCAAATTACTCTAATCATAAAAAATGTATTAATACATTTAAAAATTTCTCCAACCTATTATCTATCACAACTCATCAATACCATATATATATACTTCTTAAATGTTAAAATTTAATTATGATCCCTTAACCAAGCTTTTCCATCTTATTCCCTAATACTTATTTCCTATAAACAAAAACATGAATCGTGTCTTAAGAGTCAATAATTTCAAAACATGAGCCAAGATATAATCCATACTGTTGACCTCACCTGTTTTGATAATCCCAATTATGCTTTCATATACTTTGATAGTCTCAGTAAAATGTGTTTATATATATTAATTCTTTAAATCTGTGATCAAGATGATAGTAATATTATAATATTCCCTGAGATATGGTTATCCATGTCTATCTATGTTTATATGTGTTCTGAAGTTCTTCTAACCCAGTCGTATATGATTTGCATAAAAACAGATAAGTATAAGTCACTGATCTGCGTATAGCTACTAATAAAGAGCTATCGCTACTCAGTCTACCGATAGACTTAGTCTACCGATAGACAGAGTCACCGATACTCAAAGGTCATCGATATGTTTAGAGCTACCGATGTTCTTGTCTACCAATAGATACCGATAGAGTAATCCTACGGATACGAGTACTGTCAATCACAAACCAGAGTTACCGATATGAGGATGTCTATCAATAGAACCAGTCTATCGAGCTATCGACTGACAAACAGACCAGAGATAACGACAGACAAAAGCTACCGATAGATAGAAGTCTACCGATAGAGCTAGTTCACAGATAGTTACCAAATCTACCAATATAAGTACAGTCACCGATACATTGAGCTACCGATAGCTCAAGAGAAACCGATGGAACAAGAGCTACTGATGGGGAGAAACTGGTATATAGAGAAACTGATGCAAGATCAAAGAGCTATTGATTGATGATCCTATGACCCAAATACCACCGTACACATTTACCAAAACGAGCTATTAATTGACCAACCAGTCAAACTCTATACTCTCAATACTATTTCATTATTAAGCTAACGATTACATTTGATATTTTTAATGTATTCAATGTTATTTAATACATTAATTTTCCACGTCAGGAAACCGTACCTTGTACCCATGCAAAAAGTAATCTTTCCTTTTTTTTCGGAGCTGAAAGCTACAAAAAGGGAAGATAAATACCAAGAAGATGAGATGAGAACACTGGGTGTGCATACAACCAGCGTTAAGGAACTAAGAATGCACAAGGGTGAAAAAGACAAGAGAAAAACATCATTCAAATGTGGATCATTTTTCACTAGTCTACATTCATACTCCAAAAATCCTGGACATGCACGAAGAAACATGTTCTAGAGAAGATCACAAGCTACATCTTGCATGAAGAACTATAACAAACACTTCATGCACTCAGGCTGCTACGTTGAACTTGAAATAAAAGAAGAAAACGACACTCTGTTTTCTGAGAAGCAACCAGAGAAGGACTCAGAATCTTATCAGACAAATCAAACGAGTCCAAAGCTGCACTACCAATCACTAAATCTCTTTTAAACTCTCTCTCACTTTCTTTAGTGATTCCATCTTTACATTTAGAGCAGTGTGTGTATCCTGTTTATTTTACACACACACTGTCTCCACAGCAAAACAAGAGGATTCTTAAATCCTCACTAAAACTTCATAACCCTTTGTTTCCCACTATGGATAGTGGTAGAGGTCGAGTAAGACCTGGACAGCCTGTGTGCTGTTGTTTGTTTCCCACGAAGAACTGTGGTAGAGGTCTTTGTACCTGGACAGTGTGTTCACTGTTTTTTACCCCTGATCCAGGGTGTGGATCAATTTATATAAATTATTGAGAGGACTAAGTATCGGCTTGAGACTGTACCTCTTGGGTATCTCTGTTGTTCTTTTTACTTTAAGTCATAATCATACTATATATATTTATTTCATAATCCGCTGTTATTACTTTGAAATACAAGACTATTTTAAATCTACTTTGATTGTTAAATTAGAAAGGGTTTATACTTATTGTAAACCTACATGTTAGTTTCAAAAGGTAATTTAATCTTCAGATTAAGACAACTGAGACCTAATCAATCTTTGAGAATCTGATTGAACATTTACACTCTGTATAGATTCACTACAGTTTAACTTTGTTTTTAAATTGGGGAATATTAGGAGAAATATTTTTAACAGAAAATTTAATTGGAACTCAATTCACCCCACTCTTGAGTATTCACTCTGACCAACATTTGGTATCAGAGGCTTGTTTTTGTTAAAAGATATTTGACATACTCTGTTTTCAACTGTGATTTTAGTTGCATCTTTAAAGATCTTAAATTTCGGTTAGTTCTAAATTTTATCTCTTTAAAATTTTCTTTTATAAAATATAGTTATGGATAATAGACTAGAGGGTGCTGCTACTAATAGGCCACCTTTCTTTAATGGCACCAACTATGCCCTATGGTAACTTAAAATGAAAATTCATTTGGAAAGTAGGGGTTTTTATATTTGGACTGCTATAGAGTCTCAATATAAAATTCCATAAACTGAAAGAACAATGTGGGATGAACCTACTAAGACTTCTTAAAATAATAATTGTAAAGATATAAATTCCATGTATTGTGCTTTAGGAGATGAAGAGTTTAATAGAATATCTGCTTGAAAAACTGCCTATGAAATATGGGATACTTTTGGTGTTTCTCATGAAGAAACAACCAATGTCAAATAAATGTTATTGAATACTTATACTATTAAATACGATAATTTTAAAATGAAAACTGATGAACCTATTTCTGATATGTATCTCACGTTTAATGAGATAGTCAATACAATGAGTTCACTTGGAAAAGTAGTTCCAGCTAAGGAACAAGTTATGAGGATACTGAGATGCCTGCCAGAACAATGGAGAGGCACTTCTGTTTCAATCAGATAATCATGTTACATTGGAGCACTTCCTGTAAAAGAGATTATTGGTAAATTAATGATGTATGAGGAAGAACTCAAGGTGAAAAAAGAAGATGATGATGAACCCAGGAGAAAATCCATAGCTTTCACGAATACTACTTCAAAGAGCAAGGACAAAGAAAAATCTCAAATACAAACTGATAGTTCAACAAGTGAAAGTTCAGACTCAAACAGTGATGCTGAAATGGCTCAAATAGCCATGAGATTTAAGAAGTTTTATAGGAAGAAGAAATTCATTTGAAAATATAACTACAAAGGAAAGTATGATAACAAATGAAATTGGAAAAAGGATTAGAAAAATCCTGATAAGGAAGATGATATAATCTTCTATTAGTGAAAAAGGAAAGGACACATCAAGGGTGACTGTCCAAAAATGAAATTCAAAAAGAAATATGATTATAAGGACAAGAAGTACAAGAAAGCTATGAAAGCTACTTTGACTGCTTCAGAAGACAGCACAAGTGAATCTGAAGTTTCTGATTCCGAGAAGAATCGTTCCAACATGTGTTTCCTGACCAACACATCCAAATTAACCTTAGATACTCCTGTTTTAAAGTCTTATTATTCTGTAGATGATGCATAATCTGATTCTGATTCTGAAAACTTGACTAGTGATGAATTATTTTAATATTGTAATATGCTGGAAGAGACATGCAATGAACTTAAGGATAGATACAAATCATTTAATAAACAGCATTCTCTCACTACAACTATTGAAACTGAACTTACTATTGAAAAAAAAGAATGCTCAACTGTTAAAGGAAAACACTGAACTGAAAATGTCAAATGAGAAAATTAGAAAGGACTTAGAAAACTTCACAAATGGAAAAGATACACTTAAATAAATTTTAGGTAAGAAATTTGCACCTAAATACACTAATGGTTTGGGATACCAACCTGGAAAAAGACAGTTCACTAAAACTCGATTTATTCCTAAGTCTGGACAAAATTCTGTTTATTCCAATTCTGGAAATTTGTATGCTTCAACCAGTTATTCATATGGTTATGGATCAAATAAATTTTACCTTTTAAAATCTATTGGTCATATAAATTATATGAGACCCATAAGACATATATGGGTACTTAAATCATTGATTTCTAACCTATCTGGACCCAAGAAGATCTAGGAACCAAAATCATTTTCTATGTAAACCTATTTTGTAGGAAACATGCTTAAAGAGTTCTCACAAGAAGGTATGGTACGTGGATAGTGGATTTCCAAGAAACGTGTCTTGAAATTATTCATGCTTCAAAAGCTTAATAAAGGTTGATGTAGGTCACATCACCTTTGGTGATAATTCTAAAGGAAAAATCATCGGCATAGGCCAAATTGGTAACACTGATTTAGTTTTGATTTCTAAAGTTTTATTTTTTGATAGAATTACGTATAACCTGTTAAGTATTTCTCAATTATGTGATGATGGATTTAATGTGAAATTTTAAAATGATTCCTGTAATGTTTTTAATTCTAAGAATGTTTTAGTATTCTATGCTTTAATAAATGAAAATGTTTATGCTATTGATTTAAAAGCTTTAGCTAAACAAAATGTTACTTTCTTAAATGGTTTTCATAAAGAATCATGGATTTGGTACAAAAGATTAGGACACTAAAACATCTATTCACATAGAAAGATGACTAGGAAAAACTTGGTTAGAGACCTACCTAATCTTGAATTCTCAAATGAAAAAGTTTTTAATCCCTGCCAAAAGGGAAAGAAACATAAAGTTTCTTTTCAATCAAAGAAAGAAGTTTCAACTTCTCAACCTCTTGAGTTGGTTCACATGGAATTGTTTGTACCTTCAAGAGTTTCTAGTTTAAATGGGACGCATTATGTCTATGTCCTAGTAGATGACTTTTCTATATATACTGGGGAATGATTCTTAGCTCACAAAAGTAAAGCTTGTTCTGACATTCTTAAATACTCTAAGTCTATAGAAAACCGTAGTGGACTTAAGATTAAAACCCTGAGAAGTGATCATGGTCGTGAGTTTGAAAATCAAGAGTTTGAATCTTATTGATCACACAATGGCTATAGTAATAACTTTTCTGCTCCTAGGAAACCTCAGCAGAATGGTGTAGTAGAAAGAAGAAATAGAACCCTTCACAAAATAGCTAGAACCATGCTTAATGAGTATGATCTGCCTATTTACTTTTGGGATGAAGCTGTGAATACAACCTGTTATATTATTAATAGAGTCTTAATTAGAGAAGTTCTCAAGAAGACCCCATATGAGTTATGTAACACTAGAAAACCTAATGTTAGTTACTTTAGAGTCTTTGGCTGCAAAGATTTTATTCTTAATACAAAGTATAATCTGGACAAGTTTGCTTCTAAGAGTGATGAAGGAATTTTTCATGGTTATTCCTAAACTAGAAAAGCCTATAGAGTCTTTAATGAGAGAACCAAATGTGTGGAATAATCTATTCTCATCATGTTTGACTAAACTGATCCACATGAACCTAAATCCTCTCTTGAAAATCTTGAAGAAGATTTGAGTATTCTAGACCTTAATGATAAATCTAAAGAACCTGCTATAAAAATATCTAGTTCTGGACATATTCCAGAACCTGCTTCTGTTGAAGCTGAACATGGATATGAACATGAAATTTCTAGTCCTACCTTTACTACATAAACTAGGGTTCTAAAAAATCATCCATTAGATGTTGTTGTTGGTAATCTTGATAGAGGAACACAGACTGAAGCTTCTCTATGAAACCAGGTTGAACATCAAGCCTTTCTTTCACAGCTAGACCTAAAAATATCAATGATTCTATCAATGATGAATTTTGGGTAATGACTATGCAAGAAGAGTTAAATCAATTTGAAAGAAACAAAGCTTGGGAATTAGTTGATAGTCCTAAGGACACTTTAACAATAATCACTAAATGGGTTTTTAGAAACAAAGTTGATGAATCTGGAAACATAGTTAGAAATAAATCTAGGCTAGTTTCACTAGAATATATTAAAGAGGAAGGTATAGACTATGAGGAAACCTTTTCACCTGAAGCCAGATTAGAAGCCATTAGGATCTTACTTGCCTATGTTGGTCATCTGAATTTCAAGTTATATCAAATGGATGTTAAAAGTTCTTTTCTAAATGGTTTTATTGTTGAAGTTTTTTTTGTTGAACAACCACCTAGATTTATGATTCCTCATTTTCTAAATCAAGTTTTTAAACTTTCTAAAGCTTTATATGGTTTAAAATAATCTCCAAGATCTTGGTATGATAGACTTAGTAATTTTCTTATTTCAAAAGGTTTTACTAAAGGGATTGTTGATACGACTCTTTTTATTAAATTAATTTATAAAGATGCTTTAATAGTTCAAATATATGTTGAAGATATTATTTTTGGATCTTCTAAACACTTTTTATGTACTGATTTTTCAAAGATCATGCAAAATGAGTTTGAAATGACTTTAATGGGAGAACTCAAATATTTTCTTGGATTTCATGTTTTCCAAAATAAAAATGGTATTATTTTGAATCAAAGTAAATATAGCAACCTATAATTTACATACATGGTTAATAATTCAAAATTGAATCATACTTATTAAAACATATAACAAAACCATGAAAGGACCGTATAGGTATAGTGTCTTTAGAAACAGGGAAACATAAACAACTGGTTCATAAAGAATCTACACTGTCTCCCATTTCTTTCATCATATCTATAGTCCTTTTTGGAATATCTTACTTTAAACCCTTCTTCCTGGCCTGGGGAAAGAAAACATAAAAAAGGGTGAGCTCAAATGCTCAGTAAGGGTAAACAAAAGAAATATCAATCATATCAAATTCATAAGAACATAACATTTTGGAAATCATACCCTGCAAAAGAGATCATAATTTCATAACATGGGATAGATCATTGTAGTGAAATGTAATCCCAATAATCATAACGTAAAACATGAAACTTTCTGGCATACACACATAATCATAGAGAATAATTTCTTATTAGTCAAGACTCATTGACAAGACTATCTTAGTGGACAAAGTCCATTTCTGAACCGAGTTCACTCCTCGTTTCAGTCCTGTTTCACTGAACTGGTATAACCTACCGTTCCAGCCGTCTCTATATCATGAGATATAAAATCTTTACCCAATGCATTGGAGGGAGATATAGGTACCACCCATCTCATAATTATATCATTATTATGTGTGCCACAAAATCATAAACCATACATCATAGCATAACCCATGTAATAAAAATGAGAATCTTAAACATCGTGACATCATAAAACAATTCATATAAGATAAAAAAATTCATAAAAATATTTCGAACACAACATAATCAAATCAATGTAATAATAGGGATAGAAACAAAAGCCTATATTATCTTAGATGGAAAATAATTTTGATAAAACACTTGAACTCCATTTTTGAGGAATATATCCTTTCTACATCAAAAAATTTTTTCCTTTCTTAACATGTCATACGATTTTAAACTAAAATAAGTTGATTAAAAATAAACATGAAAACATGTAAAGGAAGATTCTTGGAAATAATGTTTTAAAAATCCATTCACCCTGTATAAGTTAAAAAAACATTCTTCTTGTACTTTTGTCGGAAAAGTCAAAAAGTACCTCGTACGAAAAACAACAAAAGATTACTTTCATATATTTTACTAAAAACTCACCGAAGGGTAAAATTGGATTTAAACAATTTCAGGAGGATATAAATAATATTACATATTGAGGAAACATGGATGTGGATGATAAATATTCCCCAGTAAATTCTGAAGTATAAACAATCTCGGATAAAAATTGAGATTGCGAGATTGTCCCTTACCTTAGGACCGATTTTCTTCGTAAGTGTCCGAGCCTCCTGTCTAATGATTTAAATATTGTTATTGACTTATTCCAGAATCATAATTATTGTTATGATATCATATATGGTCATATTCCTAGCTTCGTATTAGTAATATTTCATTACTACTTGTTATTCGGGTGTTTATTACTTTTTGTTCTTATGCGTGTTTTGTCGAATAAAATCTTATTCTTGTCATTATGTTATAGATACCTCATTTCCAGAATCGTATTAATTTACTATATATCAAATTTATTCATTAAATTAATTCATATAATCCTTATTCAATGAAGATCATGTAGAACGAATCGCATCACATCGTGGAGACGGTATTTCGTACGTACGCACTAGCGATGATATCGTTACCATGATCGTGAAATTGTATTGTAGTTTATATATACTATTTTAGAATCAATACCACTTTACAATAATCATATATAGTTATTTATTTGCACCATTATACCCATACAAGTAAGGTGGTGATGGAAAATAGATTACACCACGGCGTGGAGACGGTATTCTGTACGTACGCACGCGCGGTGATTTCGTTTTCCGTAGGATGGATAGATGGTGAAATAGGGTTGTTTCATACTTATAATAACATATAAGTATATTAGTGGTACTTATTTTATTAATTAATAATTAAACAAATAATGAATAATAAGTGGAACAAGAAATAAAGTTGAAAGAATTGGTAACGGACATTACCTCTTCTTTGAAGCGCATCTTTAAGACCTCCTCTTAGGGAACTAAAATTGGTCTTTGAAGAATACCAGGACCTCAAGAATGTTTTTAGGGAAGTGGGGAAGTGAAATGGGGAGGGATTGGCCGAGCTTTAAGGCTCAATGTTGTGTGATGAGGAGAGGGAGGAGGTTCCCTTTTATAAGGGAGGAGAGGGGCACCTTTGGAAATATAAGAAATATTAGTTTATATTAAATCCCAACCCCACATAAAAAATTCTAAAATGACTCATATAAGAATATTAGATGAGATAGGGTTTTAATCGCATCAAAAAATAAAATTTAGACATGTTAGGAGTTTATTTTAAATATTATCAACTTGATTTATCCTTATTTATCAATTTAATTTTATTTGTGGTAATAATATTCTAAATTTTAAATTATTATAAATAATTACATATGTGTGGTTAATTTTCCATAATTTGACACTTTTTGACATTTTTAACCATATATATTTTAATTTATAATTTTTAAATATTTTTCTGATTTTGTTATTTTTATAAAATAACAATAGTGTCAATTTTGACACTATTCATTTATTTGAATTCAAATAAAATATATACAAAAGACATGTTCTAACTAAAAGCTTTAATAGATTTATAAAATGTCATATGTAGCTAGAATATTAGTTGAGCACATTAAATAGTTTATATAATATTTATTTTAATATTTTTAAAACCATTTATTTGATATTTTAATTAATAAAATAATTTCAACATCCCTATTGTGTCATAATTAATTATAATTATTTAATCCCTACAAATTATAAATAAATTCCTATGATGTAAGTAATTGTATTAGATTTCTAGAGACTATTCATGTTCGAAGTTTAATTAAGTTTATCACTAAATTAAAATTATTATACTTATAAGATTTAAGAAAGTGACATGTCGTCACATTCTTTGGTTTTAATAATAATTAAATTATTTTCATGACGAAAGTCCATTAAATGAATCTAATCGGACCCTTAGGTGATATGGGTCGACTTTTAGTCATACAATAGGATTTTTGCAGGTGTTAGTGTAATTTTATAATCTTATATTTACCCTTAATTACCCGATTTACCTTTAACTATGGTAAATAAAATTTACCGTAGTTACTATTCATAATGCCCAAAAATAAAAACGTAGAATGTTAATATAATTAGGACCCACTGATTCCTAATATGGAATCCATTTTTCAAAATTAAAATCATATAAGTTTCAGTAATTAATTTAAAATAAATCTCGTTGTTTAGAAGACGGGTTTTAGAAGTTAAAACATTGCCAAAGATTGAAATGTTTTTACCTATGAATCCAATGTGAAATTAATTCTAATGAAATACATTATATTAAATGGTAAAAATATATATTCTTTTTATACTTTAAAACCATTAAATATTATAATTTAACCATATAAATTATCACAATGAAAAAAGTTGTTTTTAATTAAAAATTACCGTATTTTTACTATTCATCAAAATATGAAAGTTATCAGAAAAATATCAAAAATTTATCCAAAGTAAATTTTTATGCCCTTATTCAAAAGAAGAATTTTATTTTGTTAAATTGAACTTATAAACATGTTAAAAACTAGATTTAATGTGGGTGCGCCATCAAAAGGCGGCAAAACTGCATTTTTTAAAAAATAGTTATTTTACCCGAAACATTTATTTTTTTCTCTTACCATGTTCTAGAAAATGTGTATTATGAATAATAATATTCAAAATATATTAAATACTATTAATAATGGATAGGTCACAATAATATATTGTTGTTTAGTGAAACCCAGTATTGCGTACCACACACGCTATCGAGGAAGGTCGTCATTGCATGTAATTCATGCCAAGTCCGTATTGTGTGCTGTGAAAGATTCCTTGGGTGTTGCGTATAAAATAAGACATAAAAAATTCTCATAAAATCTCAGGGTGTTACAGTCAACCCCCCTTAAAATGAATTTTTCCCTCGAAATTCATCACTTCATTACAAACAGATGAGGATACCTCTCCGTCATCATATCCTCAAGTTCCCATGTAGCTTCTTCTAATTGGTGGTCCCTCTATAAAACTTTCACCAAGCGAGTAGTCTTGTTCCGTAGGAATTTTTTTCTACGATCCAAAATCTCTATCGTCTTTTCTTCATAAGAAATATCTTTCTCCAGCAGTACAACTTCTGAGTTGAGTACATGTGAAGGATCAGGTATGTACTTTCTTAGGAGAGATACATGGAACACATCATGAACTTAAGAGAGATTCGGTGGAAGCGCCAATCGGTAAGCTACCTTCCCAAAAAAATCAAGAATTTCAAAAGGACTGATATATATATGGATCAACTTTCCCTTCTTTCCAAATCTCATGACCCTCTTGCAGGGAGATATTCATAAGAACACTTTATCACCCACTTCAAACTCTAGGTCTTTTCATCGGTTGTTGGCATAACTTTTTTTGTCAACTCTGAGCTGCTCTTCTGTGTTGTTGAATAGATCTGACCTTTTTTGCCATTTCATCCACATGATCAGGTCCTAATAGGTTTCTTTTCCCAACATCATCCCAGCAAGTTGGAGTCCTGCATTTCTTTCCATAGAGATATTCATAATGAGCCTTCTGAATACTAGAGTGAAAGCTATTATTATAAGAAAATTCCTCCAAAGGTAGGTGTTGATCCCAACCACCTTTGAAATATATTGAGCAAGCTCTCAACATATCTTCTAGTGTTTGAATTTTCCTCTGAGACTGACCATCTATCTGAGGATGATATATAGTGCTAAAACTGAACTTTGTATCCAGAGTATGCTGAAGACTTTTCCAGAACTTTGAGGTAAACCTCGGATCCCGATCAGATATAATAGAAACTGGTACTCCAGGCAATCTTACCACTTCCTTTACATATATCATGGAAAGCTGATCTAGAGAGAAATCCTCTCTAATAGCAATGAAGTGTGGAGACTTTGTAAGACGATCAACTATGACCAAGATAGCATTATTGCCTTTGGATGTTTTAGGAAGTCCAGTGACAAAGTCCATAGTGATGTTTTCCCATTTCCATTCTGGTATGGGTAATGGTTGTAACATCCCCTTAGGCTTCTGTCTCTCAGCTTTAACTTGCTGACAAACCAAGCATCAAGAGGCATATTCTGCAACATCTCTTTTCATGCCATCCCACCAAAAGTACTCTTTCAATTACCTATACATATTCGTGCTTCCAGGATGAATAGAGAATGAAGAACTATGAGCCTCATCCAGCAGCTCCTTCATTAATTCGGGGATGGGAGGAACACAAACCTCATTCCTGAACTTTATTATCCCATCACAATCAAGGTTGAATTCAGGAACATTTCTCACCTTCTTTTGTAACTCGACATCTTCTTTTTGTGCCTCTTGAATCTTCACATGTATAGATGGTTGATCATTCATTTGAGAAAGTTATGATTTCTCCCATTCCATTAAAATTCCAAGATCCATCCTTTGTAAATCCATAAATATTGGATCTTTTGTGATCCTCATCATGGATAAGCTAGCATGGTCTTGTCGACTTAATGTGTCTGCTACCTTGTTTTCTTTCCCATGGTGGTAATGAATTGAGTAGTCGTAATCCTTAATCAGCTCCAACCATCTTCATTGACACATATTCAGGTCTTTTTTTGTGAAAATATACTATAAAAATTTATGATCAGTATAAATATCACACCTTTCACAATAAAGGTAATGCCTCCAAATATTTAATGCAATGATTACTGTAGCTAACTCCAAATCATGTGTTGGGTAATTTTGCTCATGGATTTTCTACTGTCGTGAGGCAAAAGCTATCACCATATCATTTTGCATGAGAACACACCCCAGTCCCTTCTTGGATGCATCACTGTAGATCACAAACCTTTCTCCACTGCAAGGTAGTGTGAGCACAGGTGCACTGGATAACCTTCTTTTTAGCTCTTTGAAATTTTCTTCACATTCCTCCGTCCAAACAAACTTAACTCCTTTTCGAGTCAAATTGTTGAGTGGGTTAGATAACCTTGAAAAATCATTCACAAAACATCGGTAATATCCCGCTAAACCAAGAAAACTTCGTATCTCAGTTACTGTTGTTGGTCTCAACCATCTTCCAATAACCTCTGTTTTTGCTGGATCCACAGATATCCCCTCTTTTGAGATTATGTGACCCAAAAATGCAACTTTTTTAATCCAAAATTCACACTTGGTAAATATGGCATAAAGATTATCCTTTCTTAGGGTTTTTAATATAATTCTAAAGTGATATTCATGTTCTTCCTTGATCTTTGAATAGATAAGAATATCATCTATAAAGACTACCACAAACTGTTGAAGATAATATCTAAAGACTCTATTCATCAGATCCATGAAGATAGCAGGGGAATTAGCAAGACCAAATGGCATCACTATAAATTCATAGTGTCCATACATTGTACAAAAAGCCGTATTTGGTATATCCACCCTTTTGACCCTTAATTGATGATACCCTGAATGAAGATCAATCTTGGAAAAGTATTGAGCTCCGCGTAGTTGGTCAAATAGGTCATCAACGCGTGGGAGAGGATATTTGTTCTTGATAGTGATCTTGTTAAGTTCTCGACAATCAATGCAGAGTCTCATTGATCCATCTTTATTCTTAAAAAAAAGAACAGGTTCTCCCCTAGGTGACGCACTAGGGCGTATGAATCCTTTATCAATATTCTCTTGGAGTTGCTACTTCAATTCCTACAACTCAATTAGGTCCATTCTATAAGGTGTCTTTGAAATAGGCAAAGCACCCTGTACAAGTTCTATTGAAAACTCAACTTCATGATTTGGTGGAAGCAATTCCTCTAGAAAGACATCATCAAATTCCCGTACAATGGACATATTATTAATCGTGAGTTTCTCTCAAACCATTTGAGATAAATAACCTTCATTTGGTGGAATCAAGACCCATAAGATAGAAGAAATTTCCACTGGAAGGTTATGTTCATCCTTGCATCGATAGACGATCATAGATTGATCTGGAATATGAAATGTGACTTCCCTTCTTTGGAAATTGATATGAGCTCCATAAAAAGAAAGCCAATCCATGACATGAATCACATCAAATTCTACTATAGGAAGGATCACAAGATTTCCAGGAAGCACTTTCCCAAAGTCTTCAATCGGAGAAGAATTGTAAACTTTTGATGCGACTATTGTTCCATTAGGAGTTGTCATAGCCAACTCAACATCTAATTTTTGAGGTAATACGGTGATACCCATAGAAAATTCTTCATAAATAAAAGACTGGGTGGATCCAGAATAAAATAAAACATTTTCTACTTTAGAGTGGATGGTAAGTGTAACTCTCACCACTTCGTTGTCATACTCCACATCTCCGATAGTAATTGCATGTGACTTTCCATTGTCTTTTGCGTTAAGAGTTTTTTGTAGTCGATCATCATCATCAACCCTTGGATTTGGGCATTTATTGGCATTATTCCCCATCTCCTTGCACTTGAAACATTGAAGTGTAGTAAGTTCATTCTATGTATCCCTTCCTTTGTTTGCATCATTAGACATCTTCTTCCCATTATTTCGACATTAAATTGACCTATGACCTTATTTTCCACACATATAATATTTTCCTATCCCCTTAAGACAATTTCCTCCATGTTTCTTTCCACACATTCAGCGTAAGGTAAAATTCATCTTCTTTTCAGTGTGGTCTTCAGATTTTCCATTGAATTCCATTTTCCTCTTCTTATCAAACCCATGTGACTGATGGGTTACACCAATCTACATCTCAACCTTGAGAGCACATCCAACAATTTCCTCGTAGCTATTGAAATACCTTATGGCTAATTCCCTT
The DNA here is from genome assembly GCA_963277665.1 of Viscum album. Lineage (NCBI taxonomy): Eukaryota > Viridiplantae > Streptophyta > Magnoliopsida > Santalales > Viscaceae > Viscum > Viscum album. The sequence continues at coordinate 1,716,840,909 of OY728153.1, forward strand.
CAAAGACTTGGTTTTAATCCACTAAAAAATCGATCCATCTTACTCTCAGGTTGGATAATAATTCTGGAATCGTACCTTGCAAGTCTTGTAAAATTTTCTTCGTAGGTACCAACAGATTCATTATCCTTTGCTTCAGTTCAAGAAACTCCTTCTCCATCTTTGTTCAAAAAATACGAGGGAAATACTTATTGAATAATAAGTTCTAGAACTTGTCTCATTCCATGGACTCAATTTTATACCTTTGCCTTGTATTCTTAATAAGATTCCACCATTGATCAGCATCACCTTCCAAACGATACACTGCTAAGATGAATTTATCATGTTGAGAACATTGAAGAAATAAAAATATCTTTTCAGTGGTATTGATCCATTGTTCAGCCACTAATGGATCAGAAGACCCGCTGAATGAAGGTAGACGCTGCCTCATGAAAGATTCGATAGAATGTTGCTCTTTCCATTTCTCATTTGGAAGTCCTACATGATTCATAGATTGAGAAAGTTGTGTGATCATGGCTACAAGATTTTTTATTCTAGCTCCCATAACATTTGGTTTCTCAGGGGGAAAATCATTGCATTGCCCATCGTATTCAGCATTAACACAGTTTCTTCGGGTTCCAGCCATTGACTAAAACCAAGAATAATAGTGAGAGCAACACTAATTATAATAGGAAAAACACATAATCAAGAATAATATTTCACACATAAGGTCTTATTATAGGTTTTTCATGGCCATTTCTAAAACACTAAGATTGTGTTCTGTGCTTAGACATATCCTTAGGTTTTTTACTAAGGCTTTCACATCCTAGTTTCCAAAGGATGACTATACCTTTCCTCTGATACCAACTATAGAACCCCATACTTTACATACATGGTTAATACTTCAAAATTGAAGCATACTTATTACAACATATAACAAACCCATGAAAGGACCATATAGGTATAGTGTCTTTAGAAACTGGGAAACATAAACAACTGGTTCATAAAGCATCTACACTGTCTCCCATTTATTTCATCATATCTATAGTCCGTTTTTGGCATATCTTACTTAATACCCTTCTTCCTGACCTAGGGAAGGAAAACATACAAAAGGGTGATCTGAAATGCTCAGTAAGGGTAATCAAAATAAATACCAATCACATCAAATTCATAAGAACATAACATTTTGTAAATCTTACGCTACAAAAGAGATCATAATTTCATAACATGGGATAAATCATGGTAGTGAAATGTAATCCCAATAATCATAAATTAAAACATGAAACTTTGTGGCATACACACATAATAATAGAGAATAATTTCTTATTAGTCAAGACTCATTGACAAGACTATCTTAGTGGACAAAGTCCATTTCTAAACTAAGTTCACTCCTCATTTCAGTCCTGTTTCACTGAACCGGTATAACATACTATTCCATCCATGTCTATCTCATGAGATATAAAATCATTACCCAATGCATTGGAGGAAGATATAGGTCCAACCAATCTCCTAATGATACCATTCTTATTTGTGCCACAAAATCATAAACCATACATCATAGCATAACCCATGTAATAAAAATGGGAATCTTAAACATCGTGACATCATAAAACAATTCATATAAGATAAAAGAATTCATAAAAATATTTCCATCACAACATAATCAAATCAATGTAATAATAGGGATAGAAACAGAACCCTATATTATCTTAGATGGAAAATAATTTTGATAAAACACTTGAACTCCATTCTTGAGGAAAATATCCTTTCTACTTCAAAAACATTTTTCCTTTCTTAACATGTCATACGCTTTTAAACTAAAAGAAGTTGATTAAAAATAAAATTGAAAACTTGAAAAGTAATATTATTGGAAATAATTTTTTAAAAATCCATTCATCCTGTATAAGTTAATAAACATTCTTCTCGTACTTTTGTCGGAAAAGTCAAAAAGTACCTCGTACGAAAAAGGACAAAAGATTCCTTTCATATCTTTTACTAAAAACTCACCGAAGGGTAAAATTGGATTTAAAAAATTGAATGAGTATATAAATGAAATTTCATATTGAGTAAACCTAGATGTGGATGATAAATATTCCCCAGTAAATTCTGAAGTATAAACAATCTCGGATAAAAATTGAGATTGCAAGATTGTCCCTTACCTTAGGTCTGATTTGCTTCGTAAGTGTCCAAACCTCCTGTATAATGATTTAAATAATGTTATTTACTTATTACAGAATCATAATTATTTTTATGATATCGTATATGGTCATATTCATAGCTTCTTCTTAGTAATATTTCATTACTACTTGTTATTCAGGTGTTTATTACTTTTTGTTCTTATGCGTGATTTGTCGAAAAAAAATTTATTCTTCTCATTAGGTTATAGATACATCATTTCCGAAATGGTATTAGTGTACAATATATCATATTTCTTCATTAAATTCATTTATATAATCATTATGCAATGAATATCATGTAGAACGAATCGCATCATATCGTGGAGATGGTATTCCATACGTACGCACGAGCGATGATATCGTTCCCATGATCGTGGAATTGTATTGGAGTGCATGTATACTATTTCAGAATCAATACCACTTTACAATAATCATATATAGTTATTTATTTTCACCATTATACCCATCCCAGTAAGGTGGTGATGGAAAATATATTACACCACGGCGTGGAGACGGTATTCCGTACGTACGCACGCGCGGTGATTTCGTTTTCCGTAGGATGGATAGATGGTGAAATAGGGTTGTTTCATACTTATAATAACATATTATTATATGGGTGATACTGATGTTATTGATTCATAATGAAACAACTAATGAAGAAGAATTGGAAGAAGAAATAAAGTTGAAAGAATCGGTAACGAACATTACCTCTTCTTTGAAGCTCCTCTTTGAGACCTCCTCATAGGGCACTAAAATTGGTCTTTGAAGAAGACCAGGACCTCTAGGATTTTTATAGGGAAGTGGGGAAGTGAAATGGGTAGAGATTTTCTGAGATTTAAGGCTCAAATTGGTGTGAGGAGGAGAGGGAGGAGGTGCCCTTTTATAAGGGAGGAGAGGGGCACCTTTGGAAATATAAGATATATTAGTTTATATTAAATCCCAACCCCACATAAAAACTTCCAAAATGACTCATATCTAAAAATTAGATGATATAGGTTTGTAATCTCATCAACCAATAAAATTTAGACATTTTATGAATTTATTTTAAACATTATCAACTTGATTTATCCTTATTTATAAATTTAATTTTATTTGTGGTAATAATATTCTAAATTTTAAATTATTATAAATAATTATATATGTGTTGGGAATTTTCCATAATTTGACACTTTAAGACATTTTAGACCATATAAATTTTAATTTATAATATTTAAATATTTTTGTGATTTTTAAACAATTTTATAATATGTTATTTTTATAAAATAACAATAGTGTCAATTTTGACACTATTCATTTATTTGAATTTATATAAAATATATACAGAGGATATGTTCGAAATAAAATCATTAATAGATTTATAAAATATCATGTGTATCTAGAAAATTAGTGGATCACATTAAATAGTTCATAAAATATTTATTTTAATATTTTTAAAACTATTTATTTTATATTTTAATTAATAAAATAATTTCAATATTACTATTGTGTCATAATTAATGATAATTATTTAATCCCTAAAAATTATAAATAAATTCCTATGATGTAGATAATTGTATTAGCTTTCTGGATACTATTCATGTTCGAAGTTCCATTATTTTTATAACTAAATTAAAATTATTATACTTATAATATTTAAGAAAGTGACATGTTGTCACATTCTTTGGTTTTAATAATAATTAAATTATTTTCATGGAAAAAAGTCCATTAAATGAATATAATCCGACCCTTAGGTGATATGGGTCGACTTTTAGTCATCCAATAGGATTTTGGTAGGTGTTAGGGTAATTTTATAATCTTATATTTACCCTTAATTACCTGATTTACCTTTAACTATGGTAAATAAAATTTATCGTAGTTACTATTCATAATGCCCAAAAATAAAAAGTAGCATGTTAACATATTTTGGACCCACTGATTCCTAATATGGAATCCATTTTTCAAAATTCAAATCATATAAGTTGCAGTAATTAATTTAAAATTAATCTTGTTGTTAAGAAAACGGATTTTAGAAGTTAAAACATTGCCAAAGATTGAAATGTTTTTACCTATGAATTCAATGTGAAATTAATTCTAATGACATAAATTATATTAAATGGTAAAAATATATTCTATTTATACTTTAAAACCATTCAATATTATAATTTAACCATATAAATTAACTTAATGAAAAAAGTTGTTTTTAATTAAAAATTAGCATATTTTTACTATTCATCAAAATATGAAAGTTATCAGAATTATATCAAAAATTTATCCAAAGTAAATTTTTATACCCTGACTCAAAATAAGAATTTTATTTTGTCAAATTGACCTTATAAACATGTCAAAAACTAGATTTAATGTGGGTGCGCCATCAAAAAGCGGCAAAACTGCATTTTAAAAAAAATACTTTTTTACCTCAAACATTTATTTCATTCTCTTACCATGTTCTAGAAAATGTGTAAGATGAATAATAAAATTCAAAATGTACTTAATACTATTCATAACGGCTAGTTCGTAATAAAATATCATTGTTTAGTGAAACCCGGTATTGCGTACTACATACGCTATCGAGGAAGGTCGTGATTGCGTGTAATGCAAGCCAAGTCCGTATTGTGTGCTGTGAAAGATTCCTTGGGTGTTGTGTATAACATAAGACATAAAAAAAATCTCATAAAATCTCAGGTTGTTACAGTAAATATACAAAGGATCTTTTAAAACAATTTGGTTTGGATAGTATTAAGGAATGTGAAACTCCTATGAGTATTGTTTGTAAATTGGATGGAGATGAAATTGGGAAACCAGTGGATCAAACCAATTATATAGGTATGATTGGAAACTTACTTTACCTTACTACTAGTCAACCAGATATTATGTTTAGTGTGTGTATGTGTGTAAGATTTCAAGCTAATACAAAAGAATATCATTTACATGCTGTTAAAATAATTTTTAAGTATCTTAAACAAACTGTAAACTTCAGTTTGTTTTAACCAAAAGGATATACCTTTGAGTTAATGAGTTATTCAGATGCTAATTTTCCTGGTTGCAAGTTAGATAGAAAAATCACTTCAGGAACATGCCATTTATTGTGAAAATCCATAGTATCTTGGTGTAGTAAAAAGCAGAATTATGTAGCATTGTCCACTACCGAAGCACAGTACATAGCTACTGGTAGTTTTTCTGAACAAATTATGTGGATGAAACACAATCTTTTTGACTATGCATATGACTTTAAGCGTGATTCTATCAACTGTGACAACACTAGTGCAATGATCATCTCGAAGAACCCTGTGTCTCACTCTAGGACCAAACACATTGATGTAAGGCAACATTTCTTGAGAGATCATTATCAAAAGGGTGATATTATTCTTGATTTTATAAGTAATGAACATCAGTTAGCCGATATTTTCACTAAACCTTTCAGTTCGGAGAGGTTAAGTTACACTAGACATGATTTAGGTATGTTTAAACTTGAACGATAGCAATTCCCACCGATAGAAATTCTCACCGATGTGAAATTCTCACCGATGTAAAATTATCACCGATGTAAAATTCTCACCGATGTGAAATTCTCACCAATGTGAAACTATTACCGATGTAACCTCACTGATATGAATTCTCACTGATAGACCCTAGCGATGATTGTGCTGTTTTAAAACTTGTCTACTGCCAGAATCTGAATCGTTTTTGCATTATTTCATTTTATTTATTTATTTTATGATTCCTAAATGATAAAACTAAAGTCTGAGCTAATTCTTAATCCACTGATCCTCAAACCATTACCCTCAATCCTTAGCTCCCAAATCCTTAGAGAACCCTAATCCTTTGAACTAGCGATGGAAAAAACCAAACATCCTACCGTCAGAGATGACTCTGTTGATCCAAAAACAAAGAAGCAGAAGGCCAAGAAAGAAGCAAGTGGTAGTGTTTCTAGAACTAGGTCGGGGAGATGACCAGTAAATTTTCATCTGTAGAATCGAGTTATTTTGATTGAAAATGAGTTGTGTGTAGAGTGGTTACTTCCTAGAAAATCCTTAGTGCTCGAAGTTCTTGAAGATCAAAAATGGGTACAGTGTTTTTCAAACAACAAATGGTCCCTACTTTCCAAAGTTAGTGAAACAAATTTCTGAGTTTTAACTTTTTAAAAATCTGAGAATGAAAATCGAGTGACATCATTTGTAAATGTAAATGATATGTTGTTTTCATCTGTTGAATGGGTTGAGTGCTTAAAAGTTCCACATGAAGGGGTATCTAGATATGTATCGAGATCCATGCCAACTACTAGTGATTGTTTCGACTATGATACTGCTTTGGAAGAGATGACTAGTGATGAAAGTCAAAGAAAAGTAGTCGCTACAGAAATGGATGGAGAGAATAGATTGCTGTTCAAATTCGTTCAACATGTCTTGATACCGAGGAGAGGAGACTTTTCCAATTTGATATATCAGGATATATATCTCCTACATCTCTTAAGACATTGTGTAAAAGTTAATCTGTGCATATTGATGATGATCCAAATGGAAGATATGACAAGGCCAAAATCAAAGACAAATGCCCTATTCTTTGCTAAGTTTATTTCTATGATGATCAAGGTAAAAGGGGATGCTGAGTCTCAATATGAGACAATAGTAGTAAAGAATAACTTTTGTATCACCTCTACAGTCTTCAAATACATGAGGATCAATTGGAACCCTTGGAGAGGAGAATGGTTCATTAATGACCAGAAGGTGTATGAAAATTTTAATCATGTGGATTATCCTTCAAGACCAAAGGATGTGAGGGATCGAGGTCTGGGATCTGATGAAGAGGAGAAAGAATATAGTGATGATTCAGAAGAGGAAGAGTCTGCCGATGAAGGAGGAGACCCTGAGTTATCTCCTATCCCAACTCCTGAAAATCTTGATCAACATAAATCAGATAAGGAAAAAAGCTACTTTAGAGGATGTTGAAAAGGCTGCTGTAGAGAATGAAGAAGATGCTCATGAAAGTTAAGCATCACTATCAGCTGAGTTGAGTCATAGTCCAGTGATTATAAAATCTTTATTGTCTTCTATGGATGCAAATTAAGTTTACATTCCCTTGCCTATTGTGGAAGAAACTCCTACTGCTGCAGAGATGGAAATAATAGTAGAATATTCTCCTCAGGATGAAAGACCTGCTGATAATGCTGTTGTTTTACTTGAGGATGCACCAATTGAGGGGGAGCATCAAACCAATGTTGGAAGTGTTATAGTAGCTGGTGGAATTGAAGATTGGGCTGAAGACCCAGGTTTTATAGTCTTTGGTTTAGACTATCCAGATTCAGATAATGAGGTATCTCACAATAGACTAAAGATTGTTTATAATATTGAATCTAAGTTATTTCCTGAAGATGTGTTCAGAATACATGACCTAGATACTTTAAAGAAAAATCCTAAGGAAAGTTTTGTGGAAGAAGTAAAGAAGATGGAAGTTTCTCTAGTATCTTCAGTTCAATCAATTATGACTGACTCAGTGGTCAGTTTAGCATCTAAAAGAGTACCCACTGCAATTGTACCTACTAATATAATGACCAGGGATGATTTGGAATCCTTGAAGGATGAACTGAAAGAATATTTTAATGCCTCGGTTGCTGAGATAAAGCACAGTTTTGCTGAAGAAATGAGTATGTTGGAAAGATCTTTTGAACTTTCTCTTGATTATAATTTATCAACCTTTATAGCAGAAATAGTGAAAGAATTTAAAGACTGTCAGGATCAAGTTTCTAGACTTGAAGCATAGATTGAAGCTCTAAAGGAATCTGTTGTTTCTTTGGACTCTTACATGAGCTCAAAATCCCAAGAAGACATGGACTTAGCCTATGTCAAAAGTGTGGTAAGCCAGATCATTTCAGTATTTGAAGGTTTCAAAACTTCTATGAAAGATCATATTAAAACCCAGGATTCCCAAGTTCAAAATCTTATTAGTGGGTTGTCCAAAAGCTTCAAAGAGACTATATCTTTCTCCGTTGGTTCCCTTGCAACTAAAACCTCTATAGATCTGAATCAAATTTGAGTTGTGATGAAGGAGGATCTTGGTCAAACTTCAACAAGTGGCTCTGTGGACTCATCTGAGCTGAGTAGATTTGTGCTTTATACCATATATTCATCCAGAGAGATAATGAATATAGTCCAAGACTACATGAGAGAAGAATCTTCCTCTCAGAAATAAGTGAAAGATAAGGTGGACTCCTATTTCTATAATATTTTCACCAAGATTCAACTCAGCAATAACCTCAAACATCTGTTGGAAAAAATGAAGCTGCCTCTAGTCAATCAAGATTTCAGAGAGCAAGTTAGCAAGCTAATGGAATTGACTCCAGCATTGGACAAGTTTATGGAGAACAAGGATGACTTCATATCCGCTATGGAGAGAGGAGGAGGAATAATTATGGATTTCAGAAATATGTTGCGCCTTTTCTTCATGTTGATGCTAGGCCAGTGATTGTTCCTCCTGCCTTACCAGCCTCTGCCTCTACTGCTTCTCCAGTTCAGATGACTCCTACCCACGCAATTTTAAACCTCACTCCTATGATCACCCAAAGGACTCCTCAGTATAGACCAGGATCGGTTTCTATGGCTCCGCCTCATATGATCATTTCTGTAATTCCTAAGCCCTCACCTGCAATCACTTCACCTTAATCCTCTTCTGATCCCAAAGACAAATCTCATATTTAGGATGTGGATTAAACAAGTTGCTAGACTTTTTTATAGGAATTCATTGTATTTTGTTTTATGTCTCTGTACCTTTTTGCAACATCTAATACAATTGGTTTTCCTTTCATTATCATTGTGATTTTTTTCTCCTGTTTCTTATTGTTTCCCACTTTTGGATTACCACAAAGGGGGGGGAAATGTTCTATAGGGATATTAAGGGGGAGAAATATTCACACAAATTGGGGAAGAAGTCTTAAAGAGAAATAAATAAGGGGGAGAGATATTAATGAAAGTGGAGAAATTTTATCTAAGGAACAACCATCATGCTTTTCTCCTCTGATACTGTTACATTTCATTTTCTGATATTAGTGATTTTACTTTCATCCTTTGATACCATTTCATTTAATTCTCTGATACCACTAAATATTACTTTAGATATCATTTAATTTTATTTTATTTCTGATACTATCACTTTTTCTTCCATCTTTGATCCATTATGTTCTATAACATACTATTTCTCTAAGATAATTTCATTTAATGATATATCCTCTGATACAACTGGTCACTATTTTTTTAAAACAATACTAACATAAGTTGTTATTATCAGAAAGGGAGAGATTTATGACCTCACCTTTTTTGATAATCCCAATTATACTTTCATATACTTTCATAGTCTCAATCTAATGTTTTTCTATATATTAATTCTTTCAATCTATGATCAAGATGATAATAATATTAAAATATTCCCTGAGATATGTTAATCCATGCCTATCTATGTTTATATGTGTTCTGATGTTCTTCTAACCCCTTCGGATATGCTTTGTATAAAAACATATAAGTATAGGTAACTAATATGCATATAGATACTGATAAAGATCTATCGGTACTCAATCTACTGATAGACCTAGTCTACCGATAGACAGGGTCACCGATACACAAAGGTCACTGATATGTATAGAGCTACCGATGTGCTTGTCTACCAGTAGTTACAGATAGAGTAAGATTTCTAATATGAGTACTGATAATCACAAACCAAGGTTACAATTATGAGGAAGTCTACTGATAGAACCAGTCTACTGAGCTACCGACTGATAAACAGACTAGAGCTACCGAAATTCAAGAGCTACCAATAGACATAAGTCTACCGATAGAGCTAGTTCACAGATAGTTACTGATAGAGTAAGTCTACCGATACAAGTACAATCACTGATACATCGATCTACTAATAGCTCAAGAGCTACCGATGGAGCAAGATCTACCAATAGAGAGAAATTGGTATATAGAGAAACTGATGAAAGATCAAAGAGATACCGATTGAAGATACAACGACACAAAGACCACTGTACACATTTACCAACACGAGCTACTAATTGACCAACCAGTTAAACTCTATACTTTCAATACTATTTCTTTATTAAGATAACGTTTACATTTGATGTTTTTAATGCATTCAATGTTCTTTAATTATTTTTTTTCCATGTCAGGAAACCGTACCTAGTACCCATGCAAAAAGTAATCATTCCTTTTTGCCAGAGCTGAAAGCTAAAAAAAGGGAATATAATGACTAAGAAGAGGAGACGAGAACACTGGGTGTGCATACAACAAGCGTTAAGGAACTGAGAAGGCACATGGGTGAAAAAGACAAGAGAAAAACATCATTCAAACGTGGAGCATTTTTCACTAGTCTACATCCATACTCCAAGAATCCTGGACATACATAAAGAAACTTGTTCTAGAGAAGAGAACAAGTTGTATCTTGAGTGAAGAAATAAAACAAACACTTCATGCACTCAGGCTGCTAAGTTGAACCTGAAATAAAAGAAGAAAACGACACTCTGTTTTCTGAGAAGAAACAAGAGAAGGACTCAGAAGCTTATCAGACAAATCAAACGAATACAAAGCTGCACTACCAATCACTAAAGCTCTTCTACACTCTCTCTCACTTTATTTAGTGGTTCCATATTTACATTTTGAGAAGTGTGTGTATCCTGTTTATTTTACAAACACACTATCTCCTGAGAATAATTGGAGGATTCTTAAATTCTCACTCAAACTTCATAACCTTTTGTTTCCCACTTTGGATAGTGATAGAGGTCGAGTAAGAGCTGGACAGCCTGTGTGCTGTTGTTTGTTTCCCATGAAGAACTGTGGTAGAGGTCTTTGTACCTGCACAGTGTGTTCACTGTTGTTTACCCCTGATCCAGGGTGTGGATCAATTTATATAAATTGTTGAGAGGACTAAGTCTCGGCTGGAGACTGAACCTCTTGGGTATCTCTGATGTGCTTTTTAGTTTAATTCATAATCATACTATATATATTTATTTCATAATCCACTGCAATTACTTTGAAATACAAAACTATTTTAAAGCTACTTTGATAGTTAAATTATCAAGTGTTTATACTTATTGTAAACCAGTAAGTTAGTTTAAAAAGTTCATTTAATCTTTAGATTAAGTCAACTGTGACATAATCAATCTTTGAGAAACTGATTGAACATTTACACTCTGTATAGATTCACTACAGTTTAACTTTGTTATTAAATTGGGGGATTTTAGGAGAAATATTTTTAACAAAAATTTTAATTGGAACTCAATTCATCCCCCTCTTGAGTATCCACTCCGACCAACACATACCTTTCATATTTCATTTTCAGTTACCTCATCTTCAATTGTAATAGAATTTTATATTTATAAACATCTATTGTTACTTTCATCGTGCTACAATTTGTGAAGATTATTTTTAGGAAATATATTATTATAATTACCATACTATCAACACACAAAAAAATTCAATTGATAACTCATAGGAAATTTTTTCCCATTCATGGATTTAGGTGAACACTACTTTTTTCTGTGGCAGATTATTGCTTTATAACATTCATTACAACATCTAGAACATCTTCAATTCCATAAATACATTTTACTAGGTGTTTCTTTCCAAATAATTAATACATATTTCATTTAATATATTTACCATTATGATAAGTGTTACCATAACATCCATAGGGATTCATTTCTCTCACAAATGATGCATTTGGAAACTCACCATGTTTCTAGTGTTTAATCATCACCCATGATAGTTGGTTTAAAATATCCAAAATATTTCTCATTGTATCTCCCATTTCATTTGATTTCTTATTTAGAGGACCACTACATTTTACTTTACATATATTGTTGCTTTAGTGCCTTTTGAATCTGAACATATACTAAAACCAAAAAGGTTATTATGAGTATATCAATGAAATCATCAAATATTATCTTATGATGAAGATAAATACTAATATATCCTTATTCATATTATCTCAAACTCATTCAATATATAAAATGATTATGAATCTTCCTTATTTTTTAAGGATTATGTTTATATAAAAATTGTAACTTATGCTTAAATAAAACCATAACTTTTAAAGTTATATAAAACGCCCTTTGATACCAACTGTAAGGACCCATCCTTAAATGATACAAAATCTTGACTTAAGTAAATAATTTACATTAATTAACAATAAAGATAATTTAATGTTTATATTTTTAGTTAATTATTTCATCATTCATATATAACATCCCTTGTTTATACAATGTGTGTACTAATAAATCATTATCCACCTTTTCTAAAATAGAAATCTTTTAAAATAAAACATTATTTATTTTTCAAATGAAATAAACTTCATGACATCCAAATTGACTTCCTCTGTTCTCATAATCATCTTTATACACCGTGAAAAAAATATAAAAACATGGAATGAGAACAAAAAGATCATTAAGAGGCATAAAGAATGAAATTTTTAGTCCAATGAAAACATGAAAATTATTAAAAACCCTTTTCTAAAAAACTTATTTTTATGCATAGATCAATCATGTCGGTTCATTGGGAAATCATTACAATATCAATATTAAATATACCCTTAAAAATGGAGTAACCTTATGTTCGACTTCCTAATTTAGATGACCTAATTCATTTGTGAGATTTAATGGGGTTCACCATCATACATTTAGCTATAATGGGGCTTAACCTGTCATATCTTGAGCTATAATGGGGCTCAACCCATCATATATTGAGCTATAATGTGATAAAACATTCATATATTGTGTTATAATGGGAGAAACCCATAATAAACAATATACATGGAACATATCATGAATAAAACCCATAAAAACTCTTTTAAGCCCATGATAGAAACACATTCTAATATAAAAATACCATTTTCATGGCAAAATCACTTTTAAAATGAAAAAACCACACGTATAATAATGAAATTACATTATTTAAGAAAAAAAATAAAATTATGAAGGAAATATTAAATTAATAAAGATTCATGAAATCAGGAAAGGAATCTCTTTATTTATAAGTTACAAAATCCCTTTGAGTGTTTTAAAACTAGTTGAAAAAAGGATCTTTAAAGGAGGGTTTTCAAAAGAATGTCCCCAACCCTGGGTCTGACTCATCACATACAATCATTATAATCCTAATTACTAAAATTCTATTTATTATTTACTTTCTTCATAACCTTTTCCAAGTATATGATTACTTTTTTATATCACATAATTCTATTTAATAATAATTACTTAATTATTTATGTTCATGTTAGAGGTTTTGTCGATATATGATACTTCTACCAAAAATAAATTTGATATGATGTCAATAGTCATAGTTTTCATAATTCCACAATTTACAAAAGTATATTTATTATATAATATTAACTTTTTTACATCAATTTTACTTTTAAATCAAATCATTTATTTAATTTTATGGAAAATTAACAATGTTATAATCATATAGACTATAGGCCATACATACGCTAGAGTTACGTTATTATATTTCATTGATCATTATGGAAAGAAAGTAATTATTATTTTATGTTAACATAGTTATAATAATATAATAAATATCAAATTAATTATTTAAATATACCTGTATGTATCATCCACATGATGTGCTTATGAAAAATGAATTGTGTCGCTTTATGGAAGTGATAGTTCACATGTGCACATGAATGACATTATCATTTTTAAGTGCATGGAAAGGTAAGAACATAAAAGATATATTATTATTGAATAATGATATATATGTAATTATTATCATATATTAACATTAATTTCTAAATTATAACCAGTATTGAGAGATGGTGATGGAAGACAAATTATATCAGTTCGTGAAGTGGTACTTTGTCCTACGCACAAACGATATATTCTTTTCCCATTTGAGGGAAATGGGGATAGATTTAGATGACTATATAAACATTATAAAATATTAGTATATTTAAGCTACATGAGTTATTATTTCTCCCTGGTAGAAGAATATTTGAAAAAACTATAAGAATAAATAAAATAGAAACACTTAATTAAAAATGATAAATCTTCTTCAGACGATCTCCTTTAATTAACACATCAACTCCTATAAAGATGGTGGTGTTCCCTAAATATGTTGTCCCATATGTGGGTAGGGATTATAGTAAGGTATATGTTTAAATATATTTTGAACCAAATAGGTTTTTATGTGTGAATAAAAAATAATAATGGGTTCCCTTTTATAGAAGATTGTAGGGGCACTCTTGCACTTTTTCAAATTATTAAATACATATAAATAATTTTTCTCAAATAAATGGTCCAAAGCTAATTTATTTATAATATATAATGAGTATGGATGTAGATATTTTCATACAACAAAAATTATAAAATTTTTTATTTTATTCTAATAATTACTTTATTGATATAACACTTATTTATTCTTACCGCGATATCATGTAATTTGAACATTGAGGATTAATATAACTACTATAAAATTCCAAAAAACTAATAAATGATTAATTTATACAATTATAAGTATTATAAAAATTATTTTTTCAAATTTCGTATTTTTATAAATTTTATATCATTTAATAAAATATTATTTATTTTAAAAAATAAATAATGTCAATTTTGACTGAACACATTACTTAACTTTTTAAAAATATCATAAAAATAATATAAATTTTAAATAGTAATTATAAAACATCACGAACAAGAAAAAAGTTTCTAAAAAATATTTTATTACATTAATCATCTCAAATTATATTTATTGTGGTATTTTTAAAATAATTTTTTAGATATTTCTTTTTATTATATAATTACCACATCATTATTGTGCAAGCAATTAATTAAATTATATCTTCTATAAAATTTAATAATAAATTATCAAGATTAATATAAATATTTTATGTTCAAAAATAATCTTTAAATTCAAATAGATACCATATATAACCAAATGTTAAAAATACTTTACTGGTTTAAAAAAAGTAAGAAAAAATTGAGATTTCATTGAATAAAATATTATAATTGGCATACTATTTTCAAAGTGAATTATAAATTTCATAATTTCATAACAATGATGATTTTGGTCAAAAAAATGCATCCAATGAAATTAGGACAAGTTTTTGGTTAATTTTGTAATATTTATAATATTCAATTTACCCTAAATTACCTGACTTACCCTTAACAGTCTTAATAAAGATTTTATTAAAGATACTATTCATAATTCCCAAAAACAAATGGGCCTATTTATATTATATTTAAATTAAAATTAAAAATATGGAATTTATTTTTCTATAATCAAAACACATAAGTTGTACAAACAAATTAAAAATCAATCTTGTTAAAAAAACGAGAACACAAGTTTATAAAGTAAAATAGGTCAAAAGATCACCAAGTTTTTATATCCAATTTCAATGTGAAATTGATTTCAATGACCTATATTATCTTCAATTATAAAAATATGATATATTTAATCATTAAAACTAAACAAAAATATAATTTAACACTGTAAATAAATTTGAAAAAAAGTAGTTTTCAATTAAATGCATTATTTTTTCACTATTCGTCAAAACATGAAACTTTTCAGAAAAATATCAAAAATTAAACCAAAGTAAATTTTGTTTCTAAAATTTCAAAGAATAATTTTTTTCATATATAACATATAAAATTACCAAAAACGAGATTAAAACAAGTGCAACACTAAAAGGTGGAAAAAATGCCTTTTTGAACAATACTTTTTTATTTTTAAAATTGTATTTATTCGTGTATCACATCTACGAATAACATAAGATGAATTCTAATAATTAAATAAAATAAAATAGATATTTATTTATTTAATATAATCCAACAAGATTGATTTACTAATTTATAGGTTTGAAACACAATTTTGCACACTTAATTTTTTTTTATGAAAAAACATTTCCTTTTACTTTAGAAATGGTTTTACATTAATTTAAAATTAATTGGTCACAAAAAAATTAGTTATATATTCATGTGTAAATCATAATACCCAACATTCTAACAACTATGTGATTACTATCATATTAAATAATAAAATTTAAATATTCGTTTAAGATCGATGTGGTGTATCATGTACGCTATCAAACGTAGAGTTTCTTTATTAAAAACATATAATGTTACAATTATCATTCATGTAAAGAGGATAAAAATTCACATCTCTTTGTGGAGGTGGTAGTATATATGTTTTCATGAGCGATGTTATAATTTTCCAACATATATAAATTTAAAATGGTAGATAAGATATTATAATTAAATAATCATAGTTATGTAATAAATATCATATAAAAACATTAAATTAATTATAATAACCATACATTAATTATGGTGATAGAAAATTGAACATATTTCTTCAGGTAGTTGGAAGTCCACACATAATCATTATCGATACTTTCATTTTCAACTAGATGGAAATGAGATGGTAAATGTTATTAAATCAAAATTTTCACATTCTATTATATGCGGGATACTAATGTTTTCATATTGTAATGGTTATGATATAATTAAATGAGGTAAAATAAGATGTAAAATAAAATATGATAGTTAAGATGATTAAATATTTTTTAGAAACCTTTTTTGGATCCCCTCCTAAGGACCCTATAGATGTTCTGTTGATGTGAAAAAATTAAAGAACGTGAATAGAGATATTGAGAATATTTTTTTTTTAGTTTTGTTCAATATTAGTGTCCCAAGGTGGTGTGATGAATAGAGGAAAGGTGTTGTCCTTTTATAGTGAATGAATGGAAACACTTATAATTACAAAATATATTTAAATACAAAAAAATATGCTTCATGTTAAATTAGAACACAATGGAAATAATTATGAAGATAATAGTGGTTAAGGTTTAAATAACTTCATCCAATAATATTTTAGTAGGATTATCTTTAGTTTTAGACATTATATTTAGGTTTAACCACTTTATTAAACAATATAAACATTAACCATGGTTATAAAATTTTCAATACCAAAGGGTTATAAATTTACTTATAAGGTATAAATTATTACAAAAATGGTCTAGAGATGAAAAATTTTACATATATCGCTTCCCACTTGTCCTATTTCAATATTTCTCTAATTTTTCCATAATTTAATAATACTTTACTCAATATAAAATACCATTAAATAATTTTAAGAACAATTCACATATTTTGACTTTAAAGAAATCATGAAAGGGGTGGAGTTGAAATATAAAATATCTAATAATCAATTATAAATTATTATTATCCATAAAATTCAAGTTACACCATAATTCATTAAAAATTATTACTTTTGATGTTATTAAAATGTTTTACTTTAATTTTTCTACAACATGCACTAGTACTTTGTCAGTGTTATGTAAGCATTTTTGTTAATTATATAATCACTAACAATTAATAATAATTGATCATGGTAAAAATAATTTATTTATGTTCATAATAAAATTTTATATTCTTTCATAACATCTTCTTATACATATATTAATAATATAGAGAAATTAAAATCTAGAAAGTGAAATTATAATGATATGTGCCTTCGCTGTCGTTTTATTTACTGGTTTTGATTGTTTGAGGTGTTTGGGGGAGTTTTTGGGAGTTTTAGGTGGAATTTGTAGGTGTATCCAAACTTATACAAGAAATAAACATTTTTTAAGTGTATTATATGGTGGGAATGTTAGTTTCATGGCTTATCCAAGGATGGTTCATGACATTTAGTTTTTTAGGTTTTAATAATAAAAAGGTGATGTGTTTTTTCATCAAAACCTAGAATCTCGGAGTTACAAGATGTGAAAGGGGATTACATATCATTTAATTCTTTGATATGGTAAATTTGAGAGGTTTCTTCCACTTGGGATATCTCCGAAGTCTTTAACCAGTGTCTCTTCTCTCTTTACAGACATCCATCAACGTTCTCCTTCAGCGTTTACTGATTCTATTTTATGGGGATAAATCCTTGGGCTCTAATCTTGGATCTATCTAGAGTTATCCTCTAATTATCACATCTTTCATACTATTATTTTATGGAGTTCTTCAATGGTTGTGCAGTTTGGTTTGGGTTGTGATTTTTGGATGTATGTTGATAGTGTTGAGTTTTTTTATAGCTTTATCTATGTTTTCTCATGGTGTGATTGTGGGTTATATACATTCTTCATCGACCTATGGTTCACAACGATTTGGAAAATCTTCTTTGAGGTAGGGTTCCCTCATTTCTATTTATTGTGTATCATGTAGGAGGGGTCTACTTTTGTTCACCTATGAGTTGTGGTTACGCTGTCTTAATTAAAGATAATGAACTGATTGAATAAAAATTGAATGGTATAGGAGTTTGGTTCTCATGATTTTACAAATTTGATATTATTGTGATATTTTGGATTGTACGAGCCTGAATTCGTACTAAAAATTATGGTCATTTGTGGATTTTTTTCACTTGATATATGTTCTATGATTGCTAATTTTTTTGTGATTTTTTTGATATCACCCTAAAAATGTAAAATGGGTGACAACTTATATTTGGATAAAAAATTGATTTCCATTGGATTGTGATTTTTCTTATAACATCCAAAAAATATAGTGGAATGTGATAAAATCCCCTTTGAAAATCAGTAAATAAATTTCGATGTGTTGTGATATATATTTGTGCTTATGGGACAATGATGTGTGATTGTAATGGGTTGTGGGATAAAATGTGGTTGTTCTTCCATGCTTCTGGGACTGTGATGTGGGATTATAGTGGGGTGTGGGGTGAAATGTGGTTTTTTAACCATGATTGTGGGGAGATGAGTTGAGATTGTTAGGGATGACTGGTTTCTTGTGATATATGGTTGATTTCTATTAGATGATGGAGTAGTGATGGAATTAATGAATGTTTACTAATGTTTAAAATTTCTTGGGTTGGATTGGTTAATGGGATGGAAATTTTACAATGGAAAATTTAATGATGGTTTTTTTGATTAAATGTGTTTGATGGTAAATAAAAAATGAATAGGTGATATATGTGGATGAAATGTAGATCCATAGTAGATTATCTTGGCTCTTTACCTTCTGAAATAATAGTTGCAGATACTAATAAATGCCTTTAGATGTGGAAGAAAAAGTGAGGATGTTGTGAGTTGGTTTTTTCTATAACCCATAGGTTGGGCATGATTGTTTGATACTATATATATATACATGTATCTTCCTTTTTATTTTTATATAAACCCCACCCAAATTGATCACTATGTTCTAAACACCGACATAGTCACATGGGGGTGTCTTTCCCACCTTCCTGATGATAGGATGGGTAGATGTCCACCTTCTCTTCCCAGCTACCTCTTCTATGCGATGATGTCCCACACTTCTTTATGAGAGTTGTGATGTGGGTTCACAAGTGTCTTCAGGGTGATTTGTGATGTGGTGTCTTAGGTGTCTTCGGGATGAGTTTTTATTTGATGTAATGTGTTGTGATGTGTTGTGGTGTGTGGACTATGTAGGTATGGGCATGATGCATTGTGGTGTGTGGTCCAGGCTTTTGGGGGTAGGATGTGTTGTAGTGTTTGACCTAGTTGTGTGCATGTGGGATGTGATGTACTATATTCAGAAGATTTGTGAACATAAAGTCATCTTCTATTGGGGTGTAAGAACATCTAATCAGTGGGAAAGTTTTAAGGGGTACCCTATCATTGATTTTCATTACTTTTTATTATATTACATGGATTTCATTATTTGGTGAGTTTGTCTTGTTGAGGTTGGGATGGTTAGTATAACTTAATTGATGCTGGTTGGTTCAACTATTTTCTCAATAGGTTCATTAGTATGATTCCCTCACATGTGCATGAGAAACTTTGGGTTTCCTATTGGGTATATTTTTATACTCAGCCTATATCTATAAAACTATTTTAAGGCCTCTAAGATGGTATTAGGCACCATACTGGGTATTTCTAACTCAGACCTTCAAATTGTTTTTGTTTTTCTACATTGTTTCATTTTGGGTACTTACCTTGGGGACCTTCTACTATATTTTTTCTATTTACATCTCCATCATGGGATGCCTTTTGGTTATTTATATTATGTAATGGAGTTTCTTGCGGTTTATTCATTCAAAATCTCAATCTTGTTTACTAATTGAGGTTAATACCTCCCTTATTGTGAGATCATTATACCCGCAGTGGAAGTCACTGACACAGGGCCTACTGTAGGTGGGAATCAGGGGTCATTATCTCCCTTTCATCACTACCATCCATAGAGGGGTACCTTTTGTGGGAGGTTTCATGACCGAGTGGTATCCGAGGTTATGTTTGAGAGATAAGGAGGAGCTTTGAGTTATGCACACTGAGGAATGCATGGTTTTTGTTATGAAAACAGTGTCAGTTGATCTTTGTGTGTGGCATTGTCTAGGGAGATCAGCTAGGAAATTGGATTTTAGTTCCCCCCCCCCCCCATAACTCATTTCATAGAATCCGATCTTATTGAGTGAACAATTGAGATGGGAATACTTGTAGGGTAGAGACCTAGGAAAATTAAATGCATCATGAGGACTTTTTTTAAAATTTGAATTGGGTTGTTTATAGAATGTATAAATGTAAAAAATGACTAAAATTGATCAAATATAATTAAAATATATAATAATTAAAATCCATACTATCAGTATTAGGGAATAATTATTTTTTATAGATATGGATCCTTATCATCATCCATGTGTGGCTTAAGAAGTGCGGGTTTAGCAGGCTGACCTGGTTGATCGAAGGAGGGTTGATCTGACTAAGGATGATGATAGGTGAAAGATGATGTAATGCTCATTTTAGAAAAATTCATCGTCAATGTAATAGGGGAGAATTTATGATACAGATACATAGATTTGGCTATAGGATTTGGAGATCACTTTCAGTTTGATCAGATCCCCAATAGAGTATAGGGTCCCCTTAACGGTTATTTAGATGTGAGGAATTGCATGTCAGTGGCAAATGTTGTACCTTGGTGAGTAGAGGGAGGCATGTGTTTCATGGGTTGACTTTTTGAAGGAGATTCAGGTAGAGTTCCATTAATTGTCACGAAGGCAGTGAAGAGGAATGATATTCTTCCTCTATAGCAGGGGAACATGTCAATGTTGGAGTCGGGAATCAAGTTCAAGGTCCTTCTATGTTTTTCTTGGATCTTTTTCAAGATGAAGAGTCTCATGAAAGGAAATTTTTTGAGGTACTCCATCCTTCTATCTAGTATGTAGTTACTCCATTTTTGTTACCAACGTACATTAAGGTTTAGAAGATTTTATAGGTAATTGATAAAAATAACTTGTGATTTGGTTTTTCATAGGAAGGGAACCAGTAGGCTTCCTCAATGGGAAGAGTTATCAGTAGAAGGTCTCGGGTGCTGGGAGTGTTGTGGTTTTAACCATTTGGGAGTCAACCACAGCTGCTTCCCTTTAGACATTTAGGTTTCCATGCAATTATAGTGGGGTTGTGGTCGATGTTTTTCTTTTTTGGGGTGTGTGTCCATCTTTAGGACCAGTGCCTAGTTGCTGCACGAGATCAATTTAGTGGGGGTGGATATGTTTAGAGTCATCCTTAGTAGTAGATTCCAATGAGGTTGTTTCAGCAGTAGGGGCAGTATGATTGTGCTCCACCGAGGGTAGATAGAGTGGATAGAGGTCGGCCTTAGGATTTTCCTCGTGCTCCGGGACCATAACCCAATAATGGTTGTTAATATGGTCATTAGTAGAGAGGTGGAGGATTTGGGAATGGTCAGATTCACATAGTGTAGGTAGCATTTCTAGAGGGTCCATATAATATAAGAGGTATGATAAATTTATTTAATACTCTTATATTTTCCTTTTTTGATTCAATAGATTCACACTCCTTTCTTTCACCCTATCTATCCCATGATCTAGGAATACATATAGAGTGTATTCCCATACCCATGGTTATATTATGTAGGTTCTTTTACTGACTTATCTTATAGGAGAATTTTGTTCTCGGACATGGAGGGTGAGGAGGAAATTCTCATTGGTCAGCAGAGATTTCCGGTGGGAAGAATACATGCGGATCCCCTTTATTACATAGTGGATGATATATATATGAAGCCAGTGGGTGCTATAGTAGAGAAATCACCCATGATTTTCAGTGAATTATTGGATGTTTTCCTTGAAAAGGTTGATACAATACCTCCTCGTTTTGAACTAGTATTTGAGATAGACTTATAGCCTGGTGCTTCTCTAATTTTGATGGCTCCATATTAGATATAAATTTTTGAGTTGTATTATTGGAGGATTCAGATTGATGATCTATTTTATAAGGGTTTTATATGGCTTAGTGTGTCGTCATGTGGTGATCCAATTTTGTTTTCAAAGAAATCATATGTTAGTTTGAGGATATGCATAGAATAATAGAGTTTGAATCCTGTGGAGTTCAAAAACTATTACTCTCTTCTAAGGATAGATGATCTTTTAGACCAGATGAGTGGGGAAATTTGGTTTTATATTATCAATATGCGATTTGGATATAACCGGTTGAGGGTGAAGGTGGGTGTTATCTGGAAGACTTCCTTTAGGTGTAGGTGTGGGGATGTCTGTAACACCCCAAGATTTCATAGTGTGTTATTTCTTCAAAATAATTCAATAACTTTCACTACACGCAACACCGAGTTAAAGTGCACCATGACTTACCAAACAAGCCGTTCAAAAGTGGTTTTGAATAGTATTAACTAAATTTTAAACTTTATATAATCCTTATAATTTTAGAATCCATATTATGAGTTTCTTAGACATAATGTAAGAACAAATTCCTTTGTTTCAGATAAAAGAAGTATTTTTCAAAAATGCACTTTTACCAACTTTAATAGTGAACCCTTTTTAAATCTAGTATTTTAAACTTTTATATATTCAATTTGACTAAATAAATTTATTATTTGGAATGGGGACATAAAAAAAATTTACAATGTAACACCCCAAGCTTCCACAGTACGCTTCTCTTTGAATAATACAGTAGCGTGTGTTGTACGCAACTTCGAGTTCTAACACACACTACAACCAATCAAACTAGCCGTAATGAATAGTAATTCCTACTTTTTAAAATTTTATAAATTTTATCTCTCAAAATGGACCTCATTTTTGGATTTGGAGTATCTAATTTAGCCTAAGGTGATATTTTGGTACTTTTTGGATAACTTTAATATTTTGATCAATAGTGAAAATTACTAAATTTTAATTAAAAACAACTTTTTTAATCAAAATAATTAATAGTGATAAAATATGAATTTTAGTGGTTTTAAAGTATAATTAAAATATATTTTTACCATTTTATCCTATGGTGTTCATTATAATTAATTTCACTTTGAAATTGGATATAAACAATTGTCAATCTTTTGCTATATATTGTTTCTTAAAAACACGCTATTTGTTGTGACATCAGGAATTAATTATAAAATTAATTAATGCAACTTATATGTTTGGAATTTTGTAAAATAGACATCATTTTTGAATTTGGAATATCAATTATAGCTTAGGGTGAAATTTTGACATTGTTCTGAAAAACTTCAATTTTTTATGAATAGTGAAACTACTAAGTGGTAGTTAAAAAAATGAATTTATCAAAAAACTTAATTTTACCACTTCGATGATTGGAATTTCAAATATCCGAGAGACATGGTTAATATCAAGGATTAAAATGTGGTTCAATGAGATGAAAATAATTTTTGGTGAATAGTACCTTTTTACTTTGATTTACCATGGTTAAAAGTAAATATGGTAATTAAGGGTAAAAATGATATTAATATTACCCTAACACATGTCCTAATTCTATATGACAAGTTTATCTAGACCAAAAACAACCTTAGGAATAAACTATTATCATTTAGGTCCACTTGGATTAGATTAGGACATTTATTATTATTTAATTCAAAGAAGAGTTAAAAGAGTTAAAATCAAAGTTTATTTACTAAAATATTTTTAATATAAGGTTATACATAATTTAAATTCGATTTTAAATATTCAATAGAAATCTAAAATGATTTCCTACATAATTATATTTTATTTATAATTTTTAAACATTAAAAATTTAATTTATTTATGACACAATGACGATGAAGTAATTACCTAATTATTGAAAAATTGGAATAATTGATATTATAAATACCCAAATAAATGTAATTTGAGACTTTTTATAAATACCAATTATTTTCTAGGATAATATGACATGTTAGGATTGATTTAAGTAACTTTTTTCGAAGTAATCATTAGGTTATGATTTTTACAAAAATCAATTATTGAATAGTGTCAAAATTGACATAAAAGAGTTTTTAAAAACAAATATTATATTATTAATTGATATTAAATTCTTAAAACTATAAGGTTAGTCAAAGAGACTTATATCATGATAGGTGTATCATTAATGGATCACTTGGGGGTCTCTTGGATGTATATAGTATGTTTATTAACCATATAATATAAAAATACAAAGAGACATTGTGAAAGTGAAACTAATTAACTAAGAGTTAATACTTAAAGATAAGGATAATATAATGACCGAAACCTGTATAAATTCTATTGTTTGAGTGGTTTTCGATCCATACCCACCATAAACTTAAAATAATCCACTTTGGATCCATTAGAAACCAAATATGAATTTATTATAAAATAATATTTCTAGATTTTCTAAAGGTGCCCCTCGCCCCTCTTGTAAAAGGGCACTCTCCCTTCTCATTAACTCACACATTCAAAGCCTTTTGGTTCAGCCAAACTCTACCCAAATACTCTATAAAAATCCCTAAATTAATGGTAGAGGCCTTCCTTTAGTCATAAAGGCAACTTAAGGAGCCCTTTTGATCAAATCCAAAGGAAGAACCCGAAGAAGAGGTAATGATTTCACCACCCGTTTTCAAGTTCCTTTCTTCTTCCACTTCGTCTTTCATTGTTATTACCATTCTAAAATAATGAATCCCGTATCTCCTATATACTGTAATATTATTATAAATATGGTACAACCATATTCAATATTCTATCCATCCTTTGAATGACATGTCACCATACGTGCGTACGTACGGCTTACCGTCTCCACGTTGTGGTGTAATTGTTATTCAATATATTATTATTTGGACGGATATAATAATGATTTGTAATTAATGTAAATAATAAATATAACATGATAATGATTCTGTATATATGATATACCATCAAATTATATATTATTTTAATATCAAAAGAATGATATTTTCGCTCGTGCGTACGTACGAATTACCGTCTCCACGACGTGATGAGATTCATTTCCAAGTTTACCATTCATCGACGATTATAAAAATATATATTACTAATAAGTATGTAATATATGACATAATAATTCCACTAGATATATATATATATATATATATATAAGGATTTATGTACTTACATATATCTTATTCATTTACTTCTGTTCAATACTATATGAAAACAGAAACAACGTTTATGCGTACGTACGGACTACCGTCTCCATAAACAGTGTTTTCCATTTCATATATATGTCTATTATACATATTTATATTCTAAATATATATGATATATTTATCATGTTTTATATTTTGGATGTATTTAAATCATGATCTAAGTGATACAACAAAGAGTGACAAGTTAAAACACATACGATAAAGAAAGTGATTATTACCCAAAATGTTAACTTAACATGGAAATTATTATTAAATGGGTAATATAAAGTCATAAATGAATTAGGTATGATATCATAATTATTAATATGGTTCTGGTAAAATTTAATAACATACTACGATCTTCGTACAGGAGGTTAAACTTACCCTCGACGAAAGGAAAGTGCAAGGTAAGGGGTTTTCATATCACTCCTTATTCCCGTGAGATTCATGCCATATTGCCACTATTACATTTTGTGTGCTGTATGTACTGCCCATAATTGTATTATTTGTGTAATACACTTTAATTTATGTGTATTTACATATTCATTGTATGATGCCTCTTTCATGGGTTGTATGTTTCGTATGTTACCAAATTGGTAAGGGTTAATTCCCCAGTCACATCATTATCCAAGAATGTTTTTGTGTAAGTATTTACTGGGACATTATTATCATCCATGTCCATGTTTTATGTCATTGCTCAAGATTTTGATGTTTAAATATTATGTTCATGTTTTTAAGTTCAAATGTATATGGTTTGGTTTATTTTATCCATGCTTACCCTTACTGAGCATTTGAGCTCACCCTTTATATGTTTTCTTTTCCCTAGGATATAAAGAAAGGTTTTAGGTAAGAAAACATAAGGGGAAGATCTTTATGGAAGATGTTGAAGATCTTTCACCACAATTAGAAGATTAAGTTCCAAGTTTCCAAAGACACTAAACTATTACGGTCCTTGAGTTTTGAATTTTATTATGTATTAAGTATTCCGCAAAAGTAATGTGTTGTCCATGTACGTCAAGCTTCGGGTCTCTACAGTTGGTATCAGAGGAAGTTTAGCAATAACCTTGGAAACTAGACTTAGATAAACTATGATTAGAGCACATATCCCTAAGATAGACATTGAGGATTATTATAGAAGAACTTCCTAGAATTTTGGTATTGTAGAGATTTTGTGAGTTTTCCAAGAAATATATCCATGTCTGGATATGAGCAGGTAGAG
Organism: Viscum album; assembly: GCA_963277665.1. Classification (NCBI taxonomy): domain Eukaryota; kingdom Viridiplantae; phylum Streptophyta; class Magnoliopsida; order Santalales; family Viscaceae; genus Viscum; species Viscum album. The sequence goes on from OY728153.1 coordinate 1,716,867,580, forward strand.
GTGGCTCTGGCACAGATGTACCTAGGGGTAAAACCCAAAAACACCGCTTTGAGCTAGACTTGAACGGGAACTGGTCCACGACAACGGGACTTGCTGCACTCTTGGTTACGACACTCCTGGGGGATATGCTTAGGATAATTCTCATTTTATTTACAAACCATTATGAAGGGCTCATGAGTATATACTTACTCAAAGAAAACATTTTTTATGATTATGGATTATATCCATAAACTGTTCAATTTGCATTAGGAATTATTTATTTCAATTCATAAACTGACCAAGTTTATGCTATTGTATAGAAATGGCGCCCAGTAAAAGGAATGTGAACTCCAGTAATACGTATGATACAAAGTGTAAGAAGGATCGTATCATTCATGGTATTAAGACATAATTTAGAAGGGAAATAGTCTCCCACATATTATCATCATATAATTAAATAGAATCATGTGTGGATAAGATAACTAAAGAGTTTACTGAGTCCTATGGATTTTAAGGGAAGAAATAGAAGAAAAGGATAGAATGGAGAAAGATGGATAAAGGGGAGAGGGAAAAGAAGAATTCCCCCATATGTGATAAATGTGGGAAGAAACACCCTGGAACTTGCCTGAAAGAAATGGGAGTTTGTTATAAGTGTGGAGGAAAAGGGCATAAGGTATGTGACTACAAGGGTAAGAAAATGGTTTCAAATGTACAATGCATCATTTTAAAGGAGTTTGGACACTACGCGAACCTATGTCCCAGTCATCAGAGTATGCCGAAAATGATGCTATTGGATAATAATCAAGTTATGATACTACAAAAGATGAAGAGGAATTATTAGAGTTCTTATGTTGATTATGTCATTTGATTGTTGTATCAACAATGTACTTGTTATAATAATTATGGAGTATATAAGGATTGTACTGCAATACTATTTCATTAAGGACTTGAGATTGTGTGGAACAAAGAAAAGTGACTCATTAGCAAGATAAATTTTTGTAAAATATATGGTTAAGAGAATGATAAACCATAATATAGTACTGATACCGAGGTAGTGATTTTAGAATAATACATGATTGATTTGGATAAATTATATTGGATATTCTTGACTACCTTGAAACTGATTAATGATTTTTATATTCCATAATTGTTGGGGTTTACAACATTTTTTGATTGAAGGAGTATATCAATTATTATTTAAGTAATAAGGGATCATGAATGCAATCAATTAGGTTTTATGGTAATTCAGGATGTTGCAGTGTTTTAAAATAATATATGGTGAAGGTGTTCACCTATTATTACCCAGCAAAAAGGATCTTCATTTTTGGACTAAAGAATTTTGGATAGTTCTAGTTTGGGTTATTTTTGGATTTCCATAAAAGGACAAACTGGAGGTTGGGTGGAAATCTGTCACGTCCGGGAAGGCCACGAGACTTGAACCCACAACCGAAGGGCGACATTGGTGTATCACCTACCACTGTCCCACGTAATGTCCAGTATTAAATAATGTAGTTTTTTTAAAAGATCTGGTAGATGAATTATAAATTCATTTTTTTGGAACCCTATACGAATAGGATAAATAGAATATATTTTTACGTTCTATTATCTTTTAGAGTGAAAGATTATTTTGTGGTAGAAATTAGTTAAAGGATGGAACTCTACTTTTCAATAATATATTTTTCTTCTTCTCTTATTCTATGAAGAAAATAATTCTTATACTTTATTTAAGTAATCCTAAAACCAAAAATGTGTTATCCGAATACCCTATGTTTTGTTGAACCGATGGTATTTCAATTCATCATAGATTGATGAATTTAAGGACCTCAATATTACACTTGTTTGTGATTGATGGCCTCAATCACTACCTATAAATATTTACTTTTTCCCTCCAATTATATGTCTCTAATTTCCAACAATGTTCTCTTAATCGAGATCATAATTTGGTGGTGACCCTTTCATTTCTCTTTTCCTCATATTAAGACTAAATTTTAGTAACCCAATTTCTGATGTGGGTTTTCCAACAAAGATATTCTCTATTTTCAACCTTTTAGTTTCGAAGAACAATTTCAAATTGTGAGGACTCAATTTATTGAAGGAGGGGAGAATGTAACACCCCATGATTTTGTAGTGTTTTATTTCTTCAAAATAATTCAATAACTTGCACTACACGCAACACCGAGTTAAAGCGCACCATGACTTACCAAACAAGCCGTTCAAAAGAGGTTATGAATAGTATTAACTAAATTTTAAACTTTATATAATCCTTATATTTTTAGAATCCATATTATGAGTTTCTTAGTCATAATGTAAGAACAAATTCCTTTTTTTCAGATAAAAGATGTATTTTTCAAAAATGCACTTTTACCAACTTTAATAGTGAACACTTTTTAAATCCAATATTTTAAACTTTTATATATTCAATTTGTCTAAATAAATGTATTCTTTAGAATGGGGAAATAAAAAATTTTACAATGTAACACCCAAAGCTTCCATGGTACGCTTCTCTTTGAATAATACAGTAGCGTGTGTTGTACACAATTTCGAGTTCTAACACACACTACAACCAATCAAACTAGCTGTAATGAATAGTAATATGTACTTTTTAAAATTTTATATCTCAAAATGGACTTCATTTTTGGATTCGTAGTATCGAATTTAGCCTAAGGTGAAATTTTGGTACTTTTCAGATAACTTTAATATTTTGATGAATAGTGAAAATTACTTAATTTTAATTAAAAAAAACTTTTTTAATAAAAATAATTAATAGTGATAAATTATGAATTTTAGTTGTTTTAAAGTAGAATTAGAATATATATTTACCGTTTTATCCAATGGGGTTCATTAGAATTAATTTCACTTTGAAATTGGACATAAACAATTGTCAATCTTTTGATATATATTGTTTCTTAAAAACACGCTATTTGTTGTGACAGCGGGAATTAATTATAAAATTTTTTAATGCAACTTATATGTTTGGAATTTTGTAAAATAGAAATCATTTTTGAATTTGTAATGTCAATTATAGCTTAGGCTGAAATTTTGTCATTGTTCTGAAAAACTTCAATTTTTGATGAATAGTGAAACTACTAAGTGGTAGTTAAAAAAACTGAATTTTTCATAAAACTTAATTTTTCCGCTTCTGTGATTGGAATTTAAAAAATCCTAGAGACACGGTTAAAATTAAGGAGTAAAATGTGGTTCAATGAGAGGAAAATAATTTTTGGTGAATAGTAACTTTTTCTTTTATTTACCACGATTAAAAGTAAATAGGGTAATTAAGGGTAAAAATGATATTAATATTACCCTAACACATGTCCTAATTCTATTGGACAAGATTATATCGACCAAAAACATCCTTAAGAATAAAATATTATCATTTAGGTCCACTTGGATTAGATTAGGACATTTATTATTATTTAATTCAAAGAAGAGTTAAAAGAGTTACAATCAAAGTTTGTTTACTAAAACATTTTTAATATAAGGTTATACATAATCTAAATTCGATTTTATATATTCATTATAAATCTAAAAATATTTCCTACATAATGATATTTTCTTTATAATTTTTAAACATTAAAAAATTTAATTTATTTATGACACAATGATGATGCAGTAATTACCTAATTAATGAATAATTGGAATAATTGATATTATAAATACCCAAATAAATGTAATTTGAGAATTTTTATAAATACCAATAATTTTCTAGTATAATATGACATGTTAGGATTGATTTAATTGACTTTTTTCAAAGTAATCATTCTGTTATGATTTTTACAAAAATCAATTATTGAATAGTGTCAAAATTGACATAAAAGAGTTTTTAAAAACAAATATTATATTATTAATTGATATTAAATTCCTAAAAATCTATGGTTCGTCAAATAGACTTATATCATGATAGGTATATTATTAATGGACCACTTGGGGGTCTCTTAGATGTATATAGTAACTTTATTAACCATATAATATAAAAATACAAAGAGACATTGTAAAAGTGAAACTAATTAACTAAGAGTTAATACTTAACGATAAGGTTAATATAATGACCCAAACCTATCTAAATTCTATTGGTTGAGTGGTTTTCGACCACTAACCACCTTAACATTAAAATAATACACTTTGGAGCCATTATAAACCGAATATTAATTTATTATAAAATAATATTTCTAGCTTTTCCAAAGCTATCCCTCACGCCTCTTATAAAAGGGCTCTCTCCCTTCTCATTAAATCACACCTTCAAAGCCTTTTGGATTGGCCAAACTCTACCCAAATAATCTCTAAACGTCCCTCACTTCATTCTAGAGGCCTTCATTTAGTCATAAAGTCAACTTAAGGAGCCCTTTTGATCAAATCAAAAGGAAGAACCTGAAGAAGAGGTAATGATTTCACCACCCTTTTTCAAGTTCCCTTCTTCTTCCACTTCTTCTTTCTTTGTTATTACCATTCTAAAATAATGAATCCAGTATCTCCTATATACTATAATATTATTATAAATATGTTACAACCATATTCAGTATTTTATCCATCCTTTGAATGACATGTCACCATACATGCGTACGTACGGCTTACCGTCTCCACGTCGTGGTGTAATTGTTATTCAATATATTATTATTTGGATAGGTATAATAATGATTTTTAATTCATTTAAATAATAAATATAACATGATAATGATTCTTTATATATTATATAACATCCAATTATATATTATTTTAATATCAAAAGAATGATATTTTCGCTCGTGCGTACGTACAGATTACGGTCTCCACGACGCGATGAGATTCATTTCCAAGTTCACCATTCATCGACGATTATAAAAATATATATTACTAATAAGTATGTAATATATGACATAATAATTCTACTTGATATATATATATATATAATGATTTATGTACTTACATATATCTTATTCATTTACTTCCGTTCAATACTATATGAAAACAGGAACAACGTTTATGCGTACGTACGAACTACTGTCTCCATAAACGGTGTTTTCCATTTCATATATATGTCTATTATACATATTTATATTCTAAATATATATGATATATTTATCATTTTTTATATTCTTTAATTATTCAAATCATGATCTAAGTGATACAACCAAAAGTGACAAGTTAAAACACATACGATAAAGAAAGTGATTATTACCCAAAATGTTAACTTTACATTGGAATTTTTTTTAATGGGTAATATAAAGTCATAAATTAATCAGGTATGATATCATAAATATTAATATAGTTCTGTTATAATTTAATGACATACTACGATCTTCGTACAGGAGGTTAAACGTACCCTCGACTAAAGGAAAGTGCAAGGTAAGGGGTTTTCATCTCACTCCTTATTCCCGTGAGATTCATGCCATATTGCCACTATTACCTTTTTTGTGGTGTATGTACTGCCCATAATTGTATTCTTTGTGTAATACACTTTAATTTATGTCTATTTACATATTCATTGTATGATACCTCTTTCATGGGTTGTATGTTTCGTATGTTACCAAATTGGTAAGGGTTAATTCCTCAATCTCATCATTATCCGAGATTGTTTATGTGTAAGTATTTATAGGGACATTTTTATCATCCATGTCAATTTTTCATAAAAATGATTTCAAAATGAAGATTTTAAGGATTTTTAAAGGTACCCTTTTTCAAGATCAAAATTTCAAATGTTTTAAAGATTTATTTTTCTAAATCTTTTCAATTAATGTCCATGTTTTCAAAATGATTTTAAGGATTTATTTATATAGACATGAATTTATTGAAATGATATTTCTTTTCAAAAGTTTCAAAGTGGTATGGGACACTTTAATTCAAAAATATCTTTTAAATTACTTCCTTTATAAATGTGTGACTTTTCAATGTTTTCAAGAAAAGTGATATTTCTCTCAAATAGTTTTGATTTCATCTATGTCAACATCCTTTGATAGATTTTAAGCTTATTTGAAGTTGATTTATTATGATACAAAACTTGTGTATTGTATTGAAGATTTTGTGATATGTTTAACTGTGGATGTGTTATTTTTATACCATTCAGGTTTTATGAAGAAATTATTGAAATTTTGTATGCTAGTTTTAATACGAATGTTTATGTTATGTTTAAACCTTTTCATATGGGAATGCATTGGACCTAGTAAGTGATGGGTGGAGCCCGCTATATCTCCTCGATGCATCGGTAGGTCTCATGAGACAAACTAGTGTCTTGGAACAATTCTTTGACAAAATCGTATTTGTAGTCTTGGCATGAGGCCTTGGCTATGTGGTTAGGATAGTCTGGTATTATGCATTCTATCATTATGAAAGTGGTTAGTGATATTGCATGTGATTATTCAATTAGTAAAATATCCATGTGAATAAGTAAATGGAATAATTTTATTTTATTTCTGCCATATTATTTTGATGTTCAAGTTTAAAAGGCTTTTGTTTTAGTTTTATACATTTTCCTTAAATGTTTATTCTTATTTTTGAAAGTTTCCGCTGTATTGCTTACCCTTACTGAGAATTTGAGCTCACCCCTTTCTATTTTTTATTTTACCCAGGATTCTAAGAAGTGTAATGTGATTGATATGCAGGGTTAAGACAAGGGAATAATGGAATTCATAAAGGATTATTTATTTTGTTTTGTATGTTATGAAGTGTAATGTAACATTCATGTATATAATCTATCTTCCAAGACTGCTAAACTGATCGGTTCTTCGGGACTTGGTTCCTTGTAATCATGCCAATGTACTAAAATAATGCACCGACTCTGGGTCACTGGGGTCGGGGCGTTACAATGTGATGTTTATTTTCATTCCATTCAGTGTCATGAACACACCATCCATGTTCATGGGGATTATGAACTCCATGTTCCATGAGTTATTATATCATTTCATCATTGTATTCATTAATGATATCTTAATCTACTCAAAGATAGAGTAGAATCATGTCGAACATCTCAAAACTATCGTTCTTGTTCTTCAACACCACCAGAACTATGGAAAGTTGTCTAAATGTATGTTATGGGAAATAGAGGTGCATTTACATTGGAATTTGGTTTCCCAATAGTTTGTGGCAGTATACCCATTTATGGATAAAGTAGTTGTTTCTTGGTCATCCCCCAAGAACATGGTAGTGGTTCATAGTTTCCTTGGTCTCCCCAGCTATTATTGGAGGTTTTTACCTAATTTCTCTTGATTTGTAACCTCATTGATATATTTTACTAGGAAAGACTAATATTTTTTGGTGTAATAATACATTCTAGATAGTGTTTAGTTACATAAAGGGTATGTTATTCAGTGCTCTGGTTCTTTAGTTACTTAAAGGATGTTGTTTGAGGTGTTTTCTGACACTTCTAGTATTGGATAGGGATGTGTGTTGATGCAGAGGTGGGAAGTGATCTCTTCTGTGTCTAGGTAGTCATTACACCATGAACATAACTATTCCACTAATGATCTAGAGCTAACAGTGGTTGTGTTTGTGATAAGTTTTTGGTTACATTTCCAAATTGGGGAGAGCATTGTGGTCTTCACAGATCACAACTGTATGAGGTATGTCCTTTCTCTGCATGATTTGAATCTATGGTAGCAATGGTGGATGCAGTTACTTCATGTTTATGATTTCAATATCTCTAACACCTTGGGAAAGGGGAAAATTATGGATGAATATTTTACCAAGAATTCATGTAAGTGTAATTTTTGGGAGTCTTTGGATGCTTATAGAGCAATGAAGGAATTGGAACCATTTCACTTGAATACAATGGCGGTCGATAGAAGAGGTAACATGTTTCAGATGATAGTGAAATATTATCTAATGTTTCAAGTGGGGGAGTATTCCTGGGGAGACTCATAGGTAGAGGGTGTGCATCGTCATGTTAGCAGTGGTGATGCTCTCGAGGTATAGTCAGAGGATAGTCAGAACCAGACGTTATTTCCATGTTGACGCTCCTTTCGTCACAAAATCTAATGATTGGAAAAGGGGATTATCTGAACTCAAATTGATTCACCCTTTGGAAAAAAATCAAAAATTGACAAAGGAAGGAATAAGAAGAATGTTGTACAAGGGTCACACAAGTTCTAAGATGGTCACGCAAGTACAATTGTGTTCCGTAATGGTCGTGAATGTACACTTGCGCGCCCTAAGTGATAACCGCCCAGAGTCTTCTCCAGCCTATAAATAGACCCTGTGGGCCCCCGATTTCAGGGGGAATTTTTTCAGAATTCAGATTTGATCTCCCGGCGCCCTAGTCTCTTCTTAAAGCTTCTGAAACACTTATATGGTAATTTCTTACCCTGAACGGAAGATCTAAAGTTGGGAAGGAAGGTCTAAGTGTTGAAACTCATCAACACTTGTGGGCCTGAGTGGTCAGCCCTTAAGGGAAGTGTCCACACTTGCGCGCCGACTAACTCATTAAAATGGAACTTGCGTGCCACTCCTCTAGAAGAACCTCAAGATGATTCTAAAGGATTTAACCAAGAGTCTCTCAAGTATTACTCTTCTGGTTCATCATCGCGCAAGTACCCATGTGTCGCGACGGTATATCTGCGCGCCCACGCAGTACCTGAGCTCCTGCCAGGACTTGCGTGCCCCTGCCTTTTTGGGTGCTCTTATTGCCCATTTCACCCCTCCTAAGCCATTCCACTTATCCTATTCAATATTTAGTCTTCAAGACACTCTTAAAATCCATTTATGCAATGATTTCTTGATTTTACTTCCTTATCTGAAAGGAATTATGTGGAATATCTCTCAAAACCTAGTGATTTACACAACTTTATGTCACTAAATATTGATATTTAATTCATTAAACCTCATCCTTTAAGATGAGAGAACTCATTTAACCTAGGCCTTCTTTTTAGGAATAAGCCTCAGTCATAATTCACAAATATGGGCATCCTCCTTTGGAGTAATCCCCATGTCCTCTTTTAACATGGGCCTCCTTTTCCGGAATAAGCCCCAGTCATAAATCTTATCCTGGGCCTCCTTTTCAGGAGTAATCCCCAGTCTCAAATATGGGCATCCTCTTCAGGAGTAAGCCACAAGTCCCTTAACTTTTCAAGTCTCTTAAACTAGGCCTTCTTTTCAAGAGTAATCCCCAGTCTTAATTTCTCTTAACCAGTCCTAATTTACCTTTGATCTGGGATTCCTTCTCAGGAGTAAAACTCAATCACAGGTCCTCTCCTAATTTGGGCCTTCTTTTCAGGGGTAAGCCCCAAGTTAGAGTATTAAAATCTCCATGAAGCACATATACCTTTATGGACCTTGTTCCTGGATTTCTTCCCTGAAGTAAATCCTAATCTTCATTTATCTGGGCAGTCAAACATATAGAAGTCCTACATTATTTATTATGATTGCATCTTTCATGGCACAATTGTGTGATTTTTACCAATACCTCTTGTTTCTCACATCGAGCATGACTCACGCGATCTTAGAGTGTAAAAGTAATTATGAAATCCTTCTTTGAGTCATCAATCATAAACATCATACTCCCTTACTCGAATTACGTGGGTTCTGATTCCTTTTCCAAAAAAAAAGGATACATAGGTAGGCCAACTGTGGGTACGATCCCAACTCTGAAATAATCAATGTCCATCTGAATGACAATAAACTTCAAGTGCCCCATTGAGTGTCTTTAAAACCCATTATGGTCATCATAATGACCAAGAGACTTTTTGGGTATTAATGGATACCATTGAATAAGAATCTCTAACAAATACAGATGATTCTCTATCAATTAAGAACCTCGAATGCATATAAAAAAGATTCTCTAAATTTCTTACATATTAATCATTGATTGTCAGATCTAAAGGAAAGCTCATTTTATACTTGGTAATGTAATAAGGATTCACAAGCATAACTTAAATATATAAAGAGAGTACCGGAGTAGACAATAATTCCCCTCAAAATGGTTTGATGAGTCCGACCTCCCATCCTCTCGACCAATGAAAATTAGTAAGCCTCATCAGTCCAAAAACTAATGAATGCCTACCTTTGGAAAGTAGGGCCAAATGAATATGGAATCATTGGATGTTTTCAATTCTACAAAAAAACCCATTGGAAACTGATTGGAATGTTTGAACCTTCAATCAAGAATGTCATCCCCAAATTCTGAGGGGAAAAAAATGGTGAACCCGACGTGAATCCTTAACCAAGTTAAAATAATGTTTTGCATATTTGTTAGTCCCCTATTTAAAACTCAATGAGAGGGCCAACAAAAAAGAATCATTGACATATGTACTCATCCAGAAGATGTAGTAGCTGAATTTATCTTGATTACGTCTATTATATCAAACATGCACTCTTTTCCAAGATCTTCTTCATTTCCATAATGGCTTCTCTCAAGTTCACTACTGTGAATAGTACTACTGCGAATGCTAATGCTGCAACTCCTACTGGATCGTCATCCGCTCTGAGGATGACATCACCTACTCAGCGTCTTTAATGTTGGGTATCAAACGTGCTGGTTAAGGAGTACCGTCAAAACAATACTATTCCAACTCTAGAGGCTGCCCGATAAGCCCTCCAAGTGAACAACTCACACTGGTCGTCCGAACAACGACGACCAGTGATCAAGAAGCAGGCGGTGCTAACCACCGTCTCCAACCGTTTCGGGTCATTATCCCCAGAACGTAATCACCATTCACTCCCATATTATGGGGAAGTGAATGAGCAGGTCCCTCAGGGCCTTAATTCAATGAAGAAAGACTCCTTCCTGAGGGCTCCTATCAACAATCGCCGCCAGGCTCGTGTGGCAGTACGCCCTCAACATGATGAGGGTTCAGACTCCAGGAATTCAGCTCAGGTTCCTCGAACCCGAGCAAGCAAGACGAACCGCCAGAGGCAGAATCCAGTAAATAGTGAGCAGGTTCTCATCTCTTCCATCTCCAGAGAAGTCCACCAACCTAACTTGGTGCAATCAAGGAGCAGGCACACACACCTTCTCGTTTTAATTCAGTTGTCCAGCAGACTCATCTGGCAGCATCACATCAATCTCGCCTGGCAATTCCAGCGGAGTACTATAGGCATGAATATACAACTTTTTATACATCATCAGTTAGTCAGCAGGCTCGTCTGACTACATATGATGGATCTCTTCAACCATGTTCGGTGAAGTACAATCAGCAGGCACATACACCTGCTAGTATTAATCCAGCCTTCCAATAGTCTTGCTTGGCAGCACACGGAGAAGTCATTCGGAAAGCTCTGGCAACAAACAGGAGGCAGACTCAACTCTCTGCCCCCACACTTGAGTACTGTCAGGATTCACTGATAGGAAAAGGAGGATAGGAGCAGGCACATACACTTACTCCAAGCACGAAATGGACATATATCCCTGTTCTGGCAGCTAAAGTCACCAAGAAAATTTTATCAATGGTGAAAGAGAAGAAGAAAATCCTTGCTCATATTCTAGATTCTTCCCATGATATTATAATAGCTTCAACGGCATCTCAAGGAAAGACACATAAATCTATCCCTACCAGTGGAGTGACACATCAACAGTTCACTCTGGAACAGACACAGACATTTGTTCCAATCCAATAGGGTTGTGGGGCATACTCCCCCATATCATACGAACAACCAAGTATGGCATATATACCTGATTGGAGTGGAGATCGTCAGCCTAACCTGGCCATCTCTCCTGATCAGGCACATACACCTTCTCAGAGCAGCCACTTTCATCAACAAGTGGTTACCAAGGCGAGTAAGAAGGCGTCTAAGAAGAAGAACTGCCCGACACAGTTAGAAGATCTAGAGCCAATCTGTAATAAGGCCTTGCTCAATGCTGGAGTTCTTGAATCCCTCAGATAGTTAAATGTTGGTACTCAAGATTCTACTCCCACATTTCCCAATAGTGGGAACATTAATTCTGAAGGTCTTCAATAGACGCTTCCTCATGAAGGCTTGCTTCATGAAAATTTGGTCAATCTTGATGTTTCATCTTCAGATGAGAGACACAGGAACCCTCTGTGTGGTCAGAAGACCAAGGATCAAGAGATCTCATCCTTTTCTATAACTCACCATGGTGGTCCTCCCCATGATGATGAATTTCACTGCGAAATTCCTCCCCACAGTAGTGATGCACATTGCCCAGAAAATGCTCCAGTGGACAATGTAGTGCCGAGAAAACCCTTTTATCTTGAGGCACTTGCAAATGCGGAACCAGTCATGTCTAATGCTTCATCGATAGCAGGTGAAATACTTTCTCAATCAGAAGATAGCCTAGGGTGTAGGTCATTATCTGAACCACACCTACGTCATGCATCTTCTAGTTTAATCAGTGATTTCTCTACCAATCTTGTTGAATCCAATGAAGCAACAATGAAGCACCGTCTTTGGTCAGATCAGGTAGAAGAGTCTTTATTTAATGATAAAGAGGAAATACTGAACATGAGAAATCAACTGGAAAAAGGTGAACTACCAGTCATGTTTTGGCCTCTGGATGACTCTCAATATGACATTCCAAAGATGTTGATGGAAGATGGAATCCATGATATTCATCTCAACATATGGAAAACTCTTTATTAGTTGAAGAAGAAAGTATTATCTTATGATGAATATGAAAATCATATTAAGATAATAGAAGGGTTACAATGTCAGATTGATTTGGCATCTCTATCAGTCTCTCGATATCTGAAGGCTGAAAAGAAGCAGAGATCCCTTCAACGTTCATGTCTTAGCGCACTATGAAGATTGCATCAGTTAATTGCCAATGCCCCATCTTGATTCATGTCAGAGGATGGGGTGTTCATGGAGCACTACATTTCACGGTTCTCTCCAATCAGCAAATCCACCGGAAATGGTCTCATGCAATGTTATTGTCGATGGCCGGCCACAGTCAATGGGCTTTCTTTGTAATCAAAAGCTTTCCCAAGAATAGGCTTCAACTAGTTCCTCTCAAAATAAAGCATACAGAGAACAAGTTGTTGAATTACTCCTGCATCAAGAAAATGAGAATATTGAACAGGCCTCTCGTATGGAGCAAGCACATCATCAAGTGACAGAAGTGTCGGAAATCATCCAACGGTCTTTTGAACTAGGTGATAAAAGTGGATACAGGTTAATGCATCCAGATAATTTCTGGACTAAGGTTCACAATATCATGAAAGATTTTAAGAAAGTCTCAGACATTTCATGTCAAGAGCCACCCCAGCTTTCCAGACTGGGGACTCTTTTTAACCAACTCTCAGAATCAACAAATAGGATTCGAGGAGTTGAGCGAGAACAGTAGGAATAGCCCTAGTCCACCAGACTAGGGACTTTTTCAAATCATCAATCCCCTCCTCAGAGAAGGTAGGTCTTTTCTGGATTTGGGAAGAAGCCTCAAGAGGAACGAAGAGCCAAATTATCAGGAGATTCCGTCCAAATTACGTTTTGTCAAGAAGTTCCTGAGGGATCAAATCAACAAAAGGCAATGTCTCATCAAAGACATGGAAGAAGACAATATACCAGAAATGCTGATAGAAGGGATGAGATGCGTTATGCATCAATCAATATCATCAATGACATTGTTGTTGATCCACCATATAAGGCTCACTCAGGGGACTCATATGAAGAGGTTCCTGCTCAAGAAGATGTACGCACTGACACAAATGAAGAAGGTGTTCGTATATGAAATCACAGGATTAATCAGAACCTAGGTAATCCTTCGAGTAACCCACCTCCCACTCTCCGAAAAGGATCCAACAAAGGGAGGGGAAAGAATCAGGTTACATATCATTCCTCTTGAGAAGGCCAATCGCTCTCACTAGAGCAAAGGTTTGCACAATAGGAGGAAGAAATGAAGTAATTAAGGAGGTTGAATACAGAACTACTTCAGGGTAGTCTTCTTCTTAAGCATGCTGGAGTCAGTCAGCCAATGGAATTTGTTGCAGCTACTGAGATGGATCAAGAAAATACTCCTCTATCAGTACACCCTCACAGGTCTAATCCTATAGGTCAAGTGTAACAATAGTTAACAGTTCTACCATCAGTTGCAGCACCAACCACCACATATGTCCAAGCTTTAGTCATTACACCGTCCCAAGTCCAAGTTCAACCAAATGTTTCTCAAAAGTTAAAAAATACCATTGAGTCATTAACAACTCGGTTAGAAACTATAGAAGGGAAATGTTCACAGGTTCAACCAAAAAAGAATGTTTACCCTGAATGGGTAGATTCAATCTCTCCTCCATACAGTTTTGGAAACCTTGTATTTCCGATTCTCAATGGATCAGGCGACCCTGAACAGCATTTGATGGATTACATGTCTTTTTGTGATCCTATGATGGGAACTCCAGAGGAGCAAGAATCAGTAAAACTCATATGCTTTATATGAACCTTGAAAGGACCTTCCTTTTCTAGTATATAAGCTTGCAATCCCGGTCAATTACCGGATGGGAGGATCTTCGCCCAAAATTCCTTCTTCAGTTCAACTCAACTTTTCCAAAGACAACAGTTTTCGATCTTACAAACTGTAAGAAAAGAGAGAATGAAAGGGTCTTAGATTTCATTGCTCGCTGGAAGGGATTAACATATTCCCTATGTTTATCACTCCCTCAAGAGGAATTGCTGCCAATTTTTGTGGCAAATCTGTGTGACGAATTACGTACGCCGTTGATCCCTGTGAAATACACAGGAGGGTTTCAAGACCTTACTCCAATTGCTCAGCAGATTGAATATTCCCTTATAAAGGCTAAGGATAAATCTCGTGTCATTCCATCATCTCCAGGAAAGAGAATGGGTAAAACAAAAACTGCTACAGTTATGCTTAAACAAGCACATCTACCTGTTTCTACTTCAAAACAGTCATCTTCTCGAAGGGATCCACCTCTTGAGAACCAAAAAGAATGGACGTTTCATCTATATGATCAAAGAGATCAAAGAGAAAAACAATTTGAGGATTTGAAGAGAAAAACATACTCTTTCAGAAATTAACAAGTTCCTGGTTACTTCATTTCGGCTCTAGAAAATAATCTGGTTCAATTGCCAAGGCCTAAGAGGTCAAACAAGGTAGGAGACGAAGACCGTCCCAATTATTCCCCTTTTCATCAAATGTTGGGGCATCCCATCCAGGAGTGTTTTGTCTTCAAAGACCTCCTTCAAAATATGGTTGACTCGGGACAAGTCAAACTGAATGGTTCTTCATCTCAGGTAGCATGTGTTACTGCTATAGTTCCAGAGGAGGAAGGCGAATGGAAAGAAGTCAAAAGAAAAAGTTCACAAAAGTATGATGATTGGATGGTTAGGAAGACAATCAACCGAACTCGTGCAATTTTGCGAACACAATTAAAGAAACCAATTGTGTCTTCTTACATGAATGTTGCGACAAAACCCTCTTCATCAGAGGGAAAATCCTCACTGAAATGGAATGATTCAAAAAAAGAAAAATAATCAGGAGAAGATGAGTATGTCTCAAAGCCTAAGTTGTCTTTGACTCTGGAAGACTTCATGCCATCTACTTCAAAACCACGGGCACCACCCCACCAAAAGGCACAGCCTAAATTGGCTAATCAGGTGGAGTCTTCATTAGACGAAGAGTTAATCTTTGGTTCTGTTATTATGATTCAATTAACAGATCCATATGCAAGTCGCAGTTTCCATTTCGATGAGCCTGAATTCCCTGTATCAAGCAGGGGAATCAGAGGAAGTTCCAAAGGCTCAGGATACAGGGGAATATTTGGATCTTTCAGAAGCCACTATTCCAATTCTACCCCTGCTAGAACTGTATACGCAGCAGAAACTCGTGGTAGAGCCCTTCAGCGAGCTCAGCAAGAACAAGCATGTTCTTCTAACAATATAAAATTCTGTCCTAACACATTTATTTTGGAAGACCGGTTGAAGGTTCCATCTTCTTCCTCTTAGTAATTAAATGGATCTAATCGGTCTAATCTTCCAAAACCAGGAATATTGCCAACTCCTATCCCAATACAAGATGCATCAACATCAAAAGCATCAACTTCCAAAGCATCTGCTTCCAAGGTACCTACTAAACCACGTATTCCTATTGGGAAACACAGACCTGTAGAACAAAATTATGATGTATTGAAACACTTGGCCAAAATACCAGCCAAGTTATCAATTCCGTATGCTTTAAATATGTCAAAAGATCTTCGGGAAGCACTCATCGAGGGTTTGTCAAGTCCTCAAGAGTTTGAAACTGAAATTGTTGCAGCTGAAGTCTATCATATAGAAAATAATCCTGCAGAATGCCATGCAATAATATCTTTTACTGATGAGGATGAAGATGATGTTGTACATGGGAATATTAGACCTCTGTACTTATCTGGAAAGGTCAATGGCGTAGACGTACGAAGAGCTTTCATTGACAATGGTTCAGGAGTCAACCTCATGCCCATTCGTACACTTCGTCGATTGGGCCTCACGGAATCTGATTTATCTCCTTCTACCATGATGTTACAAGGATATGATAAAAATTAAAAAGAACCACTGGATGAAGTTACACTCAGAACTCAGTTTGGAGATCTTGTATCCAATTCGGATTTCATTGTTGTTGATCAAGACTCAGCTTTCAACATCTTGCTTAGAAGACCCTGGCTACATCAACATGCGGCTATCCCTTCATCATACCATCAATGTCTCAAATATTGTTTCTATGGTCAAGTTGGGAAATTGTATGGTTATAAGGCCCCATTAAATACATGTGAGTCTCAATACATTGAGGTAGAATCCTATCACATGAAGGGAAGGGAGACATCTACAACAAAGGATATTACCAAAGTTAATGCTCCATATGGTTTGGAGAAGATTCCAGTAAATCCATTTACACATGTGAGTACAGATTATCTGTTTCCTATCAGTAAAATTGACAAGATAGACCCAAATCAAAATACTCTTATGGAAAGATCCATAATGTCAATTACGGAAATCAAGCTAGACAACATGGGAGAAATTGGTAACCCACCAAACAGTGTTGAAATCACAAATGGTGACATCTTCATTTCATCTGATGAAATCCAACAAGTCTATACTTTTCCAATTAGCCCAGAAGAAGCTATAGAAACATTGTAGGTGAATAATGATGTCAATTCTCAATCCATAATCTCCTCTTTATTACCCAAAGAAGATCCTTCATCATCAATTGGGTCAAGAATGGAAGCTTCTTCTTCAAGATGTAAAAATTTTGACATCTCTTCTAATCATGAGAATTATGCTTCATCATCTACTATGCAAGTAGAAATAGAAGAAATAACACATGATAATGAAGAAGGGGAAGATCTCAGAGATGCTCCTCCAGCATTTGAAGAGGGTATCTCTACCATCGTGGATGAACTCATAGAAATAAATCTGGGTACAAAAGAAGATCCACTCCCCACTTTAATCAGTGAGGCCATGACTCGTAAAGAATAAGAGATGTATATTTCATTTTTAAAGAAAAACCGAGACATATTTTCTTGGAATTATACAGAGATTCCTGGGCTTGATCCTGATGTTTCTACTCATCATTTGGGTTTATAAGAAGAACATCGAGGATTTAAGCAAGCCACAAGAAGAACACATCCAATTTATTCTTCCAAAATTGAAGCTGAAGTGGATAAGCTTATCAAAGATAAATTAATTAGAGAAGTTCAATATCCCAAGTGGTTATATAATATTGTCCCTGTAAAGAAGAAGAATGGACAAATTAGATTTTTCATTGATTTCAGAGATCTTAATCGGCATTATCCTAAGGCTGATTTTCCAGTTCCAATTACAGAACTTTTAATTGATTCCATAGCTGGATATGAAGCATTTTCCTTTATAGATGGATATTCCAGATATAATCAAATCCAAATGGCCCCAGAAGATGAGGAATCTACATCCTTCAGAGCCCATCAGGGTGTGTTTTGCTACCGGGTAATGCCCTTTGGCTTAAAGAATGCAGGTGCAACATATCAACGTGCCATGCATCAAATCTTCTAACCCTTCTTAGGGAAATTTGTTGAATTCTATGTAGATGATTTGGTGCTTAAATCCAAACAACGTTCTAATCACTTGGCTGATTTGGAAGTCATATTCCGCAAGAATCGACAATATAATTTGAAGATGAACCCCTTAAAATGTGCTTTTGGGGTAACCTCAAAAAAATTTCTCGGCTTTGTTTTATGCCATCGTGGTATTGAAGTTGATCCTGAGATGACCAAGTCAATCATTGGTATGTCACCTCCTCAAAATTTGAAATAATTAAGAGGTCTTCAAGGACACTTTTCTTATATTAGGCGTTTCATCACCAATTTGGCAGGAAAAAGTTTACCCTTCACCAAATTGATGAAGAAGGGAGTCACTTACCAGTGGACTGAAAAATGTAAAGAAGAATTCGATATTCTCATGAAATACCTATTGAGTCCACCGGTACTCATGCCACCTGTTGAAGGAAGTCCACTTATTCTCTACGTGACAGCTCTAGAGCGATCATTGGGTTCCTTTCTTGCTCAAAATAATGATGTTGGGAATGAAAAAAATCTCTACTATCTCTGTCGAACTATGCTTGAAGAAGAAACTCGGTATTCAAGTATTGAGAAGTGCTGCTTGGAATTAATCTTTGTTGTTCAGAAGTTGAGACACTACCTGCAACATCACGAGGTCCAATTGGTATCTCACAATAACCCGCTCAAATTCATCCTTAGTCATCCAATTCTTACAGGACGTCTGGCAAGGTGGGCAGTTATTTTCTAGTAATTTGACATTCAATATGTGTCCCAAAAGGTGATAAAGGGCCAAGCTCTGGCTAATTTCCTGGCTGAACACCCTTCAGTGGAAGACACATCTTCAAATATTGAACTCCCTAATGATGAAGTCTTATTTATTCAAGAAAATCCTCAGGCATGGGAAATGTATTTTGATGGTGCTTCCAGAAGTCCAATAGGGAGGAAAATTGAAATTATTAAATTCAACAATGTTGGCCTAGGAATTGTGCTCATTTCTTCAGAAAAGACAATGTTACCTTATTCCTTCTTATTTTGGGAAGTTGGTACCAATAATGAAGCAGAATACTAAGATCTTATCGCAGGCTTGGAATTACCTCTTCAAGCACAAGTGAATCACGTAAAGGTGAAAGGTGATTCAGACCTGGTAATCAAACACGTCAATGGGGATTATTCCATCAGAAAAGAAGAACTAATCCCTTTGTATGATTACCTCAGAGTTTTATTGGCAGAATTCCCTTCAGAACTGACATTTTCTTATGTCCCATGATCAAAAAATGCTCAAGCTCTGGCTAATATAGCAACAGCTCTAGCAGATCCAAATTGGGATGGGACAACCATCAGTATTTCCCACTGCCGAGCAATTTCACCTTATGTACAAATCAAAACAGAGTAAATTAATGAAATTAGTCCCATTCCTAAACCGTATGGTCATACTATAGGATGGATTTTACCTATCAGGGAATACCTTCAAAATGGAACACTTCCACCTGATAGAGCTGAGAAAGAACAAATCCGGCGACGTGTGGTCAATTTTACTCTTTATGATAGCCCAGATCACCTAGAGAAAATTCTTTACAAATGTGGTTTTTATGGAGTTCTCTTCAGATGTATTTATGGTGAAGAGACAATGGTTGTCATGAAAGAAGTGCATGCAGGAGTCTGTGGTGCCCACCAGTCTGGACATAGACTGTCTGAGCAGATTTGAAGGATTGGATACTATTAGCCTTCAATGATACAAGATTTTGTTGAT
The DNA here is from genome assembly GCA_963277665.1 of Viscum album. Lineage (NCBI taxonomy): Eukaryota > Viridiplantae > Streptophyta > Magnoliopsida > Santalales > Viscaceae > Viscum > Viscum album. The sequence continues at coordinate 1,716,887,191 of OY728153.1, forward strand.
TTCACAAAGAAGTTTCATTCATGCCATGTAAATTCCAACTTCATTCATCAACCTCCATAGTTACTTCATACAGCTAAATACTCATGGCCATTTTCTACATGGGGAATAGATGTGGTGGGACCTTACCCTTCGGCTACGGCCAAGCAGTTTAAGTACATTCTTACTTCTACTGACTTCTTTTCCAAATGGGCAGAGGAAATATCTCTCAAGGAAGTCAGATCTAAATGTGTTGTTAGCTTCATAAAGTCTAACATCATTATCAGATTTGGTGTCCCTCGTACCATATTGACGGACAATGGCACAAACTTTTGTTCATCCAAGGTGCAGAAGTTGTATCAAGAATACAACATCAAATCCAACAACTCATCTCGGTATCATGCAGCGGCCAATGGCCAGATAGAGGCCTTCAACAAGACTTTTTCAAATATACTACAAAATATGGTGGATAAAGATAATAATTCATGGCCTGATAAAATCATTCATGCTTTATGGGCTTCTCGGACTACCACCAGCACTACAACTCAGTCAACTCCATATTCACTGGTATATGGAATGGAAGTCGTCTTGCCCATTGAAGTTCAAATGCCTTCGCTCAGAGTAGCCATTTGTGATTATTCATCTACAGATGAAGAATCTCAAAAGTGATTTAATGAATTGGAATGGTTAGATGAGAAAATATTGTGCACTTTGCACCACCTATAAGTCTATCAGAATCGAAAAGCATGAGCTTTTAACAAAAAAGTTTGTCTCCATTCATTCACTCAAGGAGAATTGGTATTAGTTCTCAGAACTCCAATGATACCAGGAAAGAAACCTCCCAAGCTTGAGCCAAAATGGTAAGGACCTTAATCAATACATAGGGTCTACTCCAATGGAGCATATTCTTTAATCTCAATGGATGGAGAACTCATCACTACTCCAACCAATGCCAGATTTTTGAAGAAGTATTTTTTATAAACACAAAATACACCATCCATGGCCTGGTATGACCTTAAACTGCACCATCATCGAAATGGTCTGGTATGACCTTAAACTGCACCATCATCTAAATGGTCCAATTTGACCTTAAACAGCACCATCATCTAAATGGTCCGGTATGACCTTAAACTGCACCATCATCTAAATGGTCTGGTATGACCTTAAACTACACCATCATCTAAATGGTCCAGTATGACCTTAAACTACACTATCCATGGTCCATGCATATGACTTTAAACTATTCGCTCTTTTGTCCAACATGACATTAAACTATGAAAAATTCTCTAATACGTCCAACATAATCTTTAATTGTGTCCCCCTTCATCGTCCTTGCTATATGACATTAAACTATATAGAAGCCCCTTTTGTCCGACATGACGTTAAACTGTATTGTCCCCATCCTCATAACTACATGACACTAAACTATACAGAAAATCCTTTAATACATCCTACATGACATTAAACTGTACTTTGTCCCTGCTATATGACATTAAACTGTGCAGCACCAAAAGTCTTAACTACAAGACATTTAAACTGAATAGTACCTTTATATGTCCTACATGACATTAAACTGTGCATCGTTAAGGTTTTTGTTACCTCTTGTTTCTCACACCGAGTATGACTCACGTGAGCTTAGAGAAAACTTCAACCATAACACCCTCTCTGGGCTACTAACCATGTGTAAGTCCCAACAACATCATTTTTTAGGTCGTTGTCCCCAAGAAAAACTTGATCATTAATTCATTCTTTAATTGAACTATTCAGACTTTGATCCTTTCCTTTGAGGCTGGGTATGTAGGAAACCCCCCAAGGTTCAAGCCCAAAACCAATCTCTTCACATCGGTTCACCTCCATATTATACGATGTTGATTCGTGAAACCACCCCTAGAATCAATATCTTTAAATTGGTTCACTTTCGTCCTTGTTATACGACATTAAACTATACAACACTTTTGTCCAGTATGACAATAAACTACAATATTCTTTGATACTCTCACCTGAGAGGGAACCATTATTTAAATTTATTTTTCAATCATGTTTCATTTCAAAGACTACGTGCATACATGGAAATGCCCAAACATTTTATCTTGGGTTAAACCATCATTGTACTAAAGTCCCATTTCACCCTTCACAAGTACGAACCAAATTTGTACAGAGGGTATTTCTAGAACTACGTGGTCTTGATTCCCATCCTTATGGGATACGTAGGAACGTTCGAGTGTCCCTCAAATCGATCCCCAAGTCTTTGGGCCTAACCCCAAATTCCACTTTCAGTCCCTTGGCTGAAAAGTCCCCATGAAAACACACATTGGATATTTCTTATAATGGTCCAAGCTCTATGACCCTAAACTAATATATCTAATATTTTTTGTCCCACACAAAGTTAAACTGTAGTTTAAGTACTACGTATGGCTTGATTCCCATCGTTATGAGATACGTAGTGAAGTCCAACATTTCAATTCAGGACCCAGCCACAACAAGATTATGGTTAGCATTGATCTGTGTATCCTTGTATACATTAAACAATACCCATATTTATGTGTCATAATCCTAACCTTAAATATTTTCAGATCTTAATAACCCTTTTCTTGACTTTTAGTCACAAAAATGTCAAATTTCTGAGATTTCTTTTACATGACTATGCAGTACGTGCCCTTAGGTGGCCTTGCATAAACAGTCTCCATAACAGATTTGTCAGCCAAAAGATACTATTATCTGACTATGCAGCCAATTCCCTTAGGTTTATCTGTATAATTCAACACCATAATAGGTTTGTTGGATACTGGTAAATTCATTCTTAGGAAGAAAGCATCTTTTGTCCTTATTGGTCTTAAATGACAGTATGTAGGGATCCGCAAAAATAGCCATCCTTAACATATTTGCCCAATATCCTTTTTCATGATCTGAAAGTATTCAAGTCTATGGATTATATTCTCCTTCCCTATGTTTGGGTCATACCTTCATAGAAGTGATATCCATCCAGTTATTCGATAACCTTGTTCGGAAATATCTTCTCCATATTCAAGTATTTCTTTTCATACAGCAAACTCTATACTTTGGAAAATTTGAATCTCCATAAACTTTCACTAGCTTTTAGCAGTAGAAAGGTAAATTTATTAGAGTTCTTTTTCCTAACTATGCAGCATGTGACCTTAGGCGGCCTTGCATAAACAGTCTACATAACAGGCTTGTTAGCCAAAAGATGCTATTTATTTTACGATGCAGCCAATGCCCTTAGGTGGCCCTGCATAATTCAACCCCCTAATGTGTTTGTTAAATAATAGTAACTTCATTCTTGGAAACTACTTCTTCTGATGCCTTTTAGCTCTTTTTCATATCATTCCTCAGATTCAAATATTCTTAATCCATAGTTTACATTTTTTTTCCCTCATACTTGAGTATGGTAATATGTTTTCAGATAAATTTTCAATGAATTTAGTCAATTCTAATTCATTCGGTCAAAGCTATTTTTGACCTTAAACATTAGCCTCTGTATGTCCTATGTGGATGACTTTAAACTACCCACAAAAGACAAAGTGAATCTGAATAAAAGTCAAGTTCCAGCTCAGTAAACATACATTTTGTATGATTTAGGTAATATTGAGTAATTAAAAGATTCAAAGTTTGTAAAGTTATTTACATTAATCCTTGTAAAAATCAATCTATAATTATTAGGTCCATTGGATTAGATAAAATTTAGAGCATGTAGCAAAGGAATGCAGGCACAAATTATTGAAGATGAAATTGTTTTTCATTCATACACAGGAGATAGAAAGACATCCACAGACTGCAGTCTCTTCTCTTTTTCAAGAATTACAAGAGGATTTCAACAAAAATCTTCATTTGATTTACGGAATCCCGAGCTTCATCAGAAACCACCTGGAATTCATTCATTCAACTAGATACAATAAGAGATGCAGTGATACCAGCTCTTCTTGGAACAATTGTAAAAGGATATTATTGAGTGCGGTTTGAGAAAATTTTCTACTGATCAAACAGTGACTCTGTTTCTGTCCAAGAGACTTGGAAGATGGATACATGGATTTGAGAATGGAGCATTGGAATTAAAGATCCATTTATAGAGAGTGATCTTTTCAGATATTTCTCTAATTACAGGTTTGTATTCTCTCCACCAACCGGCAGCGGAAAACATTTTAGCCCATGGGTTTTCCATTTTCATATCTGCAAGGAAATGACGTGGAGGAAAATTTTGAAATTTCACACCAATGATGTTGCTCTTAATGCACATCATAACCGAAATAGAGGAGTAGTGGTGTAGATGCATCTCAGGAATATAGTTCTTTTCATCTGGAACATTGGCTCCTTCTAGATGACCATGACCATACAGAGGCAGGTAGAGGCTATGTGTGAAATTAAGATGATATTTCTTCAATTACTTAGCCAAATCTGGGAAAGTGTTGTCTCAGATATCATAGTAATCATGGACAACAATGTTCATCATGTCATCAATCCACTTTCTATCCAGTTCATCAGCCGTTTTGATTCTGTTGGGAGCCATTGAATCTATACAAAAGTTGAATAATTAACTCTTAAGTAAGTTGATTTTTCATAAAATTTGTGAAAGAATTAGAAAAAATAGCAAAGGCATTAAGGCGCGGAAGTCTAAACTTGGCGCACAAGTATGGATGTGCCGCACAAGTATTTGGCACGCAAGTATCACTGCACAGGTCCAGATACCTTGACAGCAGCGCGACAACAAGGAGACAATGTAAAATAGAGCAACCGGTGCGGCGAAGGTCACTTGCACGGCGAGAGCTCAAAATTTTGAAATCCGGATGCTTTGTATGGAAATGGGGCCACATATTTATAGGCCACAGCCATACCCTATGCGATCAGAGGCCGTATCCCTACACGCCAGACCCTGTGCGCCTGAAGCTCATTTGCGCGCCATACCCTGCGCACCCCAGTTTCCTTTTGATTCTCGATTTCCTCAGAGTCAAATCCACATTTCTTTTGGATCCAATACTGAGGGGGGGGCTTTTGTTGACGCTCCTTTTGTCACAAAATCTAAAGATTGTAAAAGGGGATTATCTTAACTCAAATTTATTCAACCTTTGAATAAAAATCAAAAATTGACAAAGGAAGGAATAAGAAGAATGTTGCACAAGGGTCGTGAAAGTTCTACGATGGTCGTGTAAGTACACTTGCGCGTCGCAATGGTCGTGCAAGTACACTTGCGCGCCCTAAGTGATAACTGTCTAGGGTCTTATCCAGCCTATAAATAGACCCTGTGGGCCCCCCATTTCGGGGGGGAATTTTTTTTAAATTCAGATTTGAGCTCCTGGCACCCAAGTCTCTTCTCAATGCTTCTGAAACACTTCTAAGGTAATTTCTTACCTAGAACAGAAGATCTAAAGAGGGGGAGGAAGGTCTAAGTGTTGAAACTCATCAACACTTGTGCACCGGAGTGGCCGGCCCTTAAGGGAAGTGGCCACACATGCGCGCCGACGAACTCCTTCCAATGGAACTTGCACGCCACTCCTCTGGAAGAACCTCAAAATGATTCTAAAGGCTTTAACCAAGAGTCGCTCAAGTATTACTCTGTTGGTTCATCATTGCGCAAGTACCCATGGGTCGCGCAGGTATACTTGCACAACCAGGACTTGTGCACCAATGCAGTACCTATGCGCCTACTAGGACTTGCGCGCCCCTGCCTTTTTGGGTTCCCTTCTTGTCCATTTCACCCCTCCTAAGCTATTCCACCTCTCCTATTCAAGATTCAGTCTTCAAGACACTCTCAAAGCCATTTATGGAATGATTTCTTGATTTTAATTTCCTTATCTGAAAGGAATTCTGTGGAATATCTCTCAAAACCTAGTGATTTACACATCTTTATGTCACTAAAGATTGAGATTTCATTCATTCAACCTCATCCTTTATGATGAGAGAACTCTTTTAACCTGGGCCTCCTTTTTAGGAATAATCCCCAGTGATAATTCTAAAATATGGGCATCTTCATTAGGAGTAATCCCCAAGTCCTATTTTAACCTGGGCCTCCTTTTCAGGAATAAGCCCCAGTCATAATTCTTAACCTATGAATTCTTTTCAGGAGTAAGCCTCAGTCTCAAATATGGGAATCCTCTTCACGAGTAAGACCCAAGTCCCTTAATTTTTCAAGTCTCTTAACCTAGGCCTTCTTTTCAGCAGTAAGCACCAGTCTTAATTTCTCTTAACTAGTCCTAATTTACCTTTGATCTGGGATTCCTTCTCAGAAGTAAAACCCAATCATATGTCCTCTCCTAATTTGGGCCTTCTTTTTAGGGGTAAGCCCCAAGTTAGAGTATTCAAATCCCCATGAAGCACATATTCCTTTATGGACCCTATTCCTAGATTTATTCCCTAAATTAAATCCTAATCTTCATTTATCTAGGCATTCATACATACATAAGTCCCACATTATTTCTTATGATTGTATCTTTCATGGCACAATTGTCTGATTTTTACCAATACCACTTTTTTTTACACCGAGCATGACTCATGTGATCTTAGAGTGTAAAATTAATTATGACATCCTTCTTTGAGTCATCAATCATAAACATCGTACTCCCTTACTCGAACTACGTGGGTTCTGATTCCTTTTCCAAAACAAAGGATACATAGGTATCCCATCTACGGGTATGATCCCAACTCTGAAATAATCAATGTCCTTCTAAATGACAATAAACTTCAAGTGCCCCACTGAGTGGCTTTAAAAACCAGTATGGTCATCATAATGACCAAGAGACTTTTTGTGAATTAAAGGATACCATTGACTAAGAATATCTAACAAATACAGATGATTCTCTATCGATGAAGAACCTCGAATACATATAAAAAAGTTTCTCTAAATTTCCTACATATTAATCATTGATTTCATATCTAAAGGAAAGCTCATTTTATACTTGGTAATGTAATAAGGATTCACGAACATAACTTAAATATAAAAAGAGAGTCACGGAGTAGAAAATAATTCTCCTCAAAAAGGTGTGATGATTCCGACCTCCCATCCTCTCGAACAATGCAAATTCCTAAGCCTCATTATTCCACAAAATAATGAACACCTTACTTTGGAAAGTATGTCCAAATGTATGTGGAATGATTGGATGTTTCCAGTTCTACGAACAAACCCATTGGAAACCGATTGGAATGTTTGAACCTTCAATCAAAAATGTCATCTCCAAATTACGAGGGAAACATTCAAGTAAGGTTATTTGTTCTGATAGAAATGTTCAAGGGAGTACTTCTTGTGTAACATAGCTTAAATTTGGAAGTACACTCAAGAATTTCGATGATGTACCATGGATTTAGGGTGCAGTTTTAGTGGCTTGGGGTTAGATGAGCACTGGCTGGGTTTGTGGAAAAGTACTTGGTTTTATAGAAATTAAAGAATTATAATCATGTTCCTGGTGGTTTATTTCATCGCATGGTTCTTCCCAAGTGGAAATGGGATTAAATATGGATGGATGTTTTCAAAAGTTTACCTAGAACACAATAAGGTTTTGATGTTATCTAGGTGATAATGGATTGGTTGACGAAATTGGAACACTTCTTAGCAATCAATGAGTTGGTCATATTGAAAGCTAGTGATAAGATCTATGTGGATGAGGTGGTGATGTTTCATGAAGGTAGGATGTCTATTGTCTCGAATTAGGATGCACATTCTACCTCACGACACTGGAGGGGATTACAGCATGCTTTTGTCACATAGTTACTCCTGAGCAGTTTTTTCCACCCCCAGATATATGGGATGATAAATAGGAATATGAAAACATTGGAGGATATGTTTTGGGAATTAATTTTAAAATTGAGTGGAATATTTGGTATGAAACATTCCATTGGTTTATTTTTTTATAATAATAGTTATGACTCTTCCATTTTCATGGCTCTATTTGAGGATTTTTATAGGAGACAGTGACATTATCTGGTATTCTAAATAGTAGTTTGGAAGGTAGCTATTCTTGGTCCTGATGTGATGTAGATCACTATAGAGAAATTTTAGTTTGACAATGAGTGGATGAAAGTATTGTAGGACTAGAAAATTTTGTACCCCAGCAATAGAAGGATTCCAATGTAGTTCAAGGTTAGGGACAATGTGTTCATGAATGTTTCCCCCTGACATTGGTAGTGGAAGTTTTTCTGAGGGAGTAAGCTTTATCCTAGGTTTTTTGGGACCTTTGTGGTGTCTTGGTGAGTTGGAGAAGTGGAATATTAGTTTTCATTGCCGCTCTAGTTGGAGAGGATCCACAACTTCATCCACCTCTCTCAGCTTCTCTGGTATCTTCACAATGAATCTCATTTACTTGATTGTGGAGAGTTAGATATCAAGGATGACGCGACATTTGTGGAGTGGTCAATAGAGATCCACGATAGCCAAGAGAATCCACTACATGGAATAACCAGTTTTTGTGTGTTGTGGAGGCATGGTGTCCTGGAGGAGAGTACTTGGGAGAAATAAGCGCATATTTGTACCCAGTTCCTAGAGTTATTTTGATTTTTTTTCTTTGTGTTTTTTTCTGATGTGATTTTTGTGACTTTGATGTTCTATGAGATGATCTATTTTCCTTGGTTTTTGATGTGTGTGGTGTGATGTGTGATAAATTCATGACATCTGAAAAAATGATGACCCAATTCCTAATCGAGATGGATTAACTGAGATTGATTTAAGGTATCCAGGTGATTAAAGGCCACACATAGTGGATGGTATCTTCACATGGAGGATAGAATTCCTTGATTTTTTAATTCAGAATAGTGCAGTTTTTTGTTGTTCAATGAATGAGTAGTATTTTGGTTGTGTGAGAGGAGGCAGATTGTGGTTGTGTAGTGTGTTTTGTGGCAATTTGGGTTGGAGTGTTTGGCTGGGGGTAGTGTTTGAGGCTAGATGAGATCGTTTTTATATATATCTCATGGGTTGTTTTTCTAACCCTTTTCCTTATAGTCTTAGTTTTTGATTCTCTAAGGAAATAATCATTTTAGAGGTATTTCATTTAACATACCATGCCTTGTATGTCTGTTACTTTTCTATTCATGAGTGTTTGAGTTGTTTAGAGGAGGTTCTAGATGTTTTTAGTGGAAAATGTAGGTGTCGCGGAACTGATATAGGAAATATATGGTGTGTAATTGTATTACACGGTGTGAAAGTTGGTTTCATGGCTTATCTAGTTCTGGTTCATGATATTTAGTTTTTATGTGTTATATAATAAAACGTTGATGCATTTTTTCATGGAACCTGGAATCCTGGATTTAAATAACGTGAAATGGGATTGCATGTTATGTAATTACCCGATGTTTTATAGATTTAAAGGTTTCAGTCACTCATATTTTCTCCAAACCCTATGACTAATGGCTATTCTCTTGTTCGAGGTGTGATGTGACATTATCATTCATCTTTTGGAGATTCCATTCAATGGGGATCGATCCTTAGGATCTTATCTTTGATCTATGGTGAGTTCTCCTCTTATTCTCACCTATTTCTGTTCATCCTTCTTTTTAGTTCTACTATAGTGGTGTAGTTTTTTTGGGGTTTTGATTTTGGGATGCATTTTGATGGTCTTTAGTAATGTTATAGGTTGATCTTTGTATTCTCGTGGTGTGTTTGTGGGTTGTGGGATTTCTCTTTTGTGTTGTGGTGCGCAGCATGTCGCAAATATTATTTAAGTTAGTGTTACCTTATTTATCCTTATTTTGTTTCATGTGGGAGGGGTTTTATTTTGTTTAACTATGTCGTATGTTTTTTAGCTTTATTAAAGATAAATAATTTATTGAATTTAAATTGAAGGGTAATGGGATTTTTTTCACATGCTTTTATAGATTTGATATTATTGTGATATTTTGGATTGTACAGGATTGATACCCCACTAAATATTATGGTCATTTGGGAGATTTTTTTTACTGGATATATATGATATGATTGGTTATTTTGGTGTGATTGTTTTATATCCCCCTAAAAAATGGGAATTGTATGAAAACTTATATATATTTTTAAAATTGTTTTCCCCGAGATTGTGATTTGTGTTATAACATCCCTAAAATACAATGGAATGTGATAAAATAACCTTAGTACATATATAAATAAACGTTTATCTGTTTTGATGTGTGTCAATGCTTTTATAAGGGAAATGTGTGATTATAATGGGGTGTGGGATGAATTGTGGTTGTTGGTCCATGCTTTTGGGATGACGATGTGTGATTGCAATGGGTTGGGGGTGAAATGTTTTTGTTTTACCATGATTATGGGCCGGTGATGTGAGATTTTTGGGGATGACTGGTTACTTATGATATATATATATTTTTATATTCCTAAGTAGTGGTGGAATAAATTAATGTTTAATAATGTTTGAAATTCCATGGGTTGGATTGGTTAATGGGATGGAAATTTTCCAATGGAAATTTTAATGATGGGTTGTGTGATTAAATGTGGTTGATTCTAAATATTAAAATGAATGGGTGTTAAATGTGGAGGAAATATGAAGGTGAATTATATTATTAGGGCTCTTCACCTTCTAAAATGACTATTATAGATACTAATAAATTCATTTAGAGGTGGTAGAAAAATTTATGGTGTTTTTAGTTTGTTTTCTATTTGAGAACCAATAGGTTTGGCTCCATTTTTTGATACTATATATATAATTTTATTTTTCTAGTGATTTATATACACAACCCCACCCACAATGAGTACTATGTGACAAACACCAGCATAGTCATGTGGGGGTGTCTTTCCAAACATCCTTCTGAAATGATGGATGGTTGGCCAACAACTCTTCCCTACTCCCAATTCTATGTGATGATGGACCATGTTTATTTAGGAAAGTTGTGATGTGTTATCCCAGGTATCTTTAGGGTGTGTGGTGATTTTTTTCCTCAGGTGTGTTTGGAGTAAGTATATATGTGATTTAATGTGATGTGATGTGGTGTGGTGTGTGGCCCAGGTGTGTGTTGGTGGGATGTAAGGTAGTGTCTGGCTCAGGTGTGTGTAGGATGGATGTGTTATAGTGTATGGACCAGGTGTCTGCAATAGGGATGTGATGTCGTATATTCAGAAGATGGGTGAGTTCCAAGATGTCTACTACTGTTTTGTGAGAGAGTATAATCCGTGGTAAAGTGGTGTGGTATACCCTATCATCGATGTTCTTTACTTTATATTATATTACTTTTCTTTCATTATTTGGAAATGTTCCTTGGTGTGTTTAGGATGGTTATTATACCTTTATTGGTTCTGGTTGTTTATTTTTTCTTCCCAGAGGTGCATTAGTATGTTTCCCTCACATATGCACAAGTTACATTGGTTTTTCTATTGAGTATATTTGCATACTCACCCTACGTCTATAAAATTATTTTCAGGTTTATATGAGGATTTTCAAGACGTTACGGGGCATTACTATATCAGACCATAGGATAGTTGTTGTTTCACATCTTAGTTTTATTTTGGAAATCTACATTGGAGTCTTTTTACTATATTTTTTCTATTTACACTTTCATCGTGTGATGACTTTGGATTATTTATATTATGTGATTGAGTTTCTGGTGGTTGACTCATTCTATCTCCTAATCTTATTTACTAATAGAGGGTTTTTTCATACCATATCATGAGATCCTAATACCATCAATGATAGATTCTAACTTAGGGCCAACTAGATGTGGGACTTTTGGGTCATTATCTACCTTTCATCACTTCCATCCTAATAGGGGTATCTTTGGAGGGAGGAGATTGTGACAATCATTTTGTAATTTTTCTTTTATTTAATATAATATAATTGTATTTATCAAAGACTATAAGAACCAAAATTAAATATTTTTTAATATGAAGGGTCTCATCAAATTAAACACATAATATAAAATATACACATGTTTATTGATGATTCTGTAGCCTTATTATTTTGTTGTAACCTTCTTTATTCCATTTTACTCTTTTCTAAGACGATAAATGTTTCCATGGTTTCTATCCATAATGCCTAAATATAAAAGGTGTATATTTACTAAATTTGAACCATATAGTTTCAAATATGATATCAATTTTTTATTATTGAATTCTTATAAGAGGTAGAAATAAATTCTAATACAAATGCGTAAAATGCAACAAAAAATGGTTTGTATAAAATTGTGTTTTTAAACATATAAATGAACTTTTTCCAAAATAAAATATAATTTGGATTCCTATAAAATTATTCATAATATATTTAATAAAATAGATATTTTTTTACTTTTTATTGAAATTTAAAATATAATGGAACTTTTAAAATAAATGATTTAGAAAATGACAATTTTTCAAAAATCTGTATTTTTATTTATTCATTGAAAAATAAACCTTTTTATAAAATTATCAAAATAATGACCCTAAGATAATATTGACATGTTTAAAAAAATTGAACCACCTAATTAAAAATATGATATCAACTTTTTATTAATGTATTATTATATGTGGTATAAATCAATTTTATAACAATTCTGTAGAAGGCAAAAAAATTTGTTTTTATACAATTGTGTTTTTAAACAAAACAATTAGCTTTTTCAAACATAAAATATAATTTTTATTCTTATAAAATTATTCATATTATATTTAATAAAATATATGTTATGTTAATTTTTAACCAAATATAAAATATAATGGTACTTTTAAATTAAATGATTTAAAAAATGAAACTTTTACAAAAATAGGTATTTTTATTTATTCAGTGAAAAATAAAACTTTTTAGAAAATTCTCATAAAAATTACCTTAAGATAATATTATCATGTTTATTTATAAAAATATATTAATTTATAAAAAATTCAAAAAAAATAATAATCAAATAAAATTTCCTTGCACAAATCCAATAAAATCATTTTTGAATAAAAACATATTTTTGAAGCATAAAGTGACATTAATAAAATTTTATTACTTATTTATTATGAATTAATTGATAAATTGTAATTATTAAAAACCATTATAAATATTTTAAATAATTTGGTAATTATTATTCATACAATAAATTTAACAACTATGTTATAATATATCGCGATTTATTTTAATCTTCATGCTAATTGTAAATGAATTTTTTGAACAATCGCAATTTACATAAATAGAAATATATTCTAGAATATTAGGGTGTTACAATACTCCGTAATATCTACTATTATTCCTCTTAATGGATAAATTATACCTAATAGGACTTAACAAATAAACTAAATCCACCAAAAATATTAATATAGATGGATGAAATGGAATATATCTCATTCATCGTTGATCTAATGCATTCTCACATTCAAAATTTATAATGGATTTCAGTTATCTAGTTGGATACAAATCAATGACCATAACCTTATTTTAATTCTCCATGAGGTGTCCAAATCTCTCAAGAACATGATAAATCCTTATTTACTTTCACGGTTCTTAGTATACTAACTTTGTTCTTCTTTCACAATCTCTTATGAAACCAAATAATTTATCTTTAATAACTAATTCCTCATTTTTTTCTTCAATTTCCTATATATATTTTTTTCTAACACTATTTTTCTATGAAATAAACTCCATTTCAAAAAAATATCAATATATAAAAAAAATTATTTATGATGGGTTATGTTATCCCAAAATTTCCATGATATAAATAATGATGATTTAACACACTGATATTATTAAAAAATATTTTTAAATAAAAACTTTTGTTAAAATTATGTATTTTAGAGAAATTTTTGTTTTCACAATTAATGTTCATGGTCTATTAATTATGCACAATAACGGTGATTTTGTTAAAAAAATATAACCTTCATTTTTCATATAAAATATTTCAAAACCCTATTTTAAATTGTCATAAACACATTAAGGAAATGTTTAAGAATTATTAGTGTTTTTTCTAATTTTTTATTGATTTTATTAATTTTATTTAAATTAAATAAATTTCCTTATTATTCATATTTATATTTGTTTTATTATTATTATTATCATTGTATTAGTAAATTGTTGTCACATGGTGTAGTATAGAACTATGATAAGTCACTTTAGGGGTACTATAATAATAACTATAAGAAACTATAGTTACTAGATTAATAATTTTTTATTGGGCCATGAAGGAAATAGACAAGCCCTTATGTGGGATATTTTCCTTTTCAATCTATGTCCTTTGAGTATGTGTGTCTCTTCTTATTATACCCCTTAAATAATTAAAATAACAATTATTATTACTACTATTTTTATGAGAATATGTCCTTGGTTGGGTGGTAAGGACCAGATTCCCATATATAAGAAATAGGGTTCTGAATCTAGACAGTGATGAGTTTATTGAGTTACTATAGAATAGTTATCATAGCTTCATATAAGACACTGTATCTAGTATTATATTATATTCCCTAATGGGTATTGTAGTAGTAATTGTACAAAAAGATATGAAACAATTTATTATGCCTTTAGGACTAGTATTAATTCATTTTTCTATGTTATAAAGAAACTTAGGCCTATTATATTCTTTAATTTTTTTATTTCCGATTTGTTTATCCCTTTTTAGGGTGATGTTGGGTAGATAGAATTAGACCATCTAGGTTAAAATGATGATTTAAAAGGTGATTCTGGTGATCCTCTTTAGAAATCCCTAAGTTCAATTTCAATTACGTAGGAGTATTTAACCTTCGTTCACAAAGAACCATTTCCTGTAAATAATCCTAAAAAACAGTAAATCTTCTCAGGATTATCAACATGGTGATTATAAGGACATGAATATAATAATTTTAGTGAATGAAGCTAAAAAAAGTGTTATCAATGTAAGGCTGATTCAATTGGACAGATTTTCATGATAGGGAATATAGATCATGTTTCCTTTAGTTAAAAGGAAATTTTAAAAATAATGAATCTTTGAAATAAATATATCATTGTTATTATGGTTTTCATGAAATAATATTCTCAATGTATATTCAATTAATTAGTGAGAATAATTTCTATAATATAGAGCATTGATGACTGGAAGGTGGTGGTGATAAATAAAGGTTTTTTACACAATATATTTCCCCTTTATGAACTCAAAAATAGGGTTTGGAGTTTATTATTTTATTTTATTAAGTATGATAAAAATAATATCTTGGAGTGTGATCCACATTTGAATCAATTGTATTCTAAAATGGCTCATATACTAGTACGTATCGTAATTTTTTATCTTAATTGGGTTCAATGGATTCCCAAATCATAAGATAGTTTGTATATTTTATTAGGGTTTTGATTAAGATGGAATATGTAGATAAAATAGAAATTATTTGATATCATTCACATATATTTTTAGAGGTCGATCCTTGTTTAAAAAAAAACATATGTTACCTTTTTAAAAAAAACATCCACCCATTTTACATAAAGCATGGGTAGAGCTAGAATTTTAGAGGGAACACTTTAAATCCTTGCAAACAGAACATTTAAATCCATATAAACCAAACCATACTGTTTTTCTTCCTCTTTTACAAAATCATTTTAAAAAACCCTATATTTTAAATAGACATCAACCTTTTCATTTAAAATTATACCTTCAATACCATTTGATAAATCAATATGAATATAAACCCTTACCATAACTGAATAAAAATATATACATGAATAGGAACAAATATATAATTAGAGAATAAAATATACTGAAAACAAGGAATGATATCATATAACTAAATAAAGAGCTAGGGATACAAATAAAGTGTGTAATGGGATCCCCTATGTGATCCTCAACAAGAACTAGGCTTAATGGGAAACCCATTTGGCTCTAACATGATTGATGTTGGACTTTGTTATCAGAAAACATTTCTACCTATGCGATCTCAAATATTATGGGAGATATTTATGTCTCGTTATGTTAAAAAATACATTATGGTAACTCTTTCAATCTCACCAAACCATAACCCCAATGTCAAGACCCAAACACCAGTGTCCTAGAGTTTCAGCCTTACATTATTAGATTTCCATATATAAAAGATTCAAATGCCAAAGGACCAATCAGTTCAGTAGTGTTGATGGTACCCTTATTATATTAGTAGTAAAATAAATATCCTTAAACTCATTAAAACATTTAAACTTCATAACATAGGAAAAAATAGAACAAACTAAAGGGCGATCTCAAATGCTCATTAAAGGTTAAATATAATGGAAGATTCCATGGGTCAATAAAAAATTAAACATAGTCAATAAAGAAAGGTATATATCACTGAAATAAATTAAATTTAGTCAATAATTTTCAATCATGAGAGGATAATGAATAATCATTAAGGAATTGTAAATGATTAGAAACAAATGGCATTTTATCAATAACTTGAGCTCAATCTGAATCAACAAATTATATCATAGTGAAAATCTCAGGGATAATAATTTCTAAAATAATAATGAATGAAATTCATAATAATTAGAATATCATGATATCAGGAATAATTTTACCTTTACCATCAAGACCTTTAATATGATGGTTTATTCAGTATGGATAAAACCCAATTTAATTTGGTTAAGTTTGTCATCGCATGAGACTATTGATGCATCTAGGTGCTATCTAAAATTGACTCACCACCCTTGTCTACATGTCCAAATAATTCCTCAAATATTGAAATTATTTATTTAATTCATGAATCAATATTCCTTATCAAAAAATATCCATATTGAGTAAAAGATATGGATTTAACATTATTTCCCCAGTTAATAAAAAAATTTGAAAGTACACACCGTAATAAAAATTGGTATAATTATTAGTAAATAAAAATATCCACGATAAAAGAAATATTTATTTTTAATAAAATCATAAATTTATAATTACTATAAATTAAAGGTATTAGAATATAAAACATTCATAATGAAATAGGTGCATAATATCAAAAATTTGTCTCAGTGAATGAAATTTTAGATGAAGTCCCATACATGGATCATATAATTAATTAAAAGAAAGGATTATCCATAAAAACTATAAATTCACATAAAAAGTGTAAACAAAACAAAAAATAATCAAATTTAATATTACACAAAACCTTAATAAGACAGAATCAACGAAATTGAAATTTATCTTAATGAATGAAACTTGAGTTAAGAAATCCCTTAACACATTTTAATCATTCGAACCATATACCCCCATAAAATTAATAATAATAAATTGAAACATTGAATTCCATGAAGATAAATAGTTTCATGATACTATATATCAATGGTAACTATAAATACACCACACAAAAGATATAAGTGCTGATTAAGGCATATCTCAAGGAAACAAAACAGAGATGATAAATCCCTTACCACATTGTAATCAGTTCAATTGTAAGCCCTAGAAAATTTATAATCATCATATGAAACAAATAATACCATGAAGATAAAGAGATTCATGATACGATATATAAAAGGTCCTTATACATACACCACAAATAAGAAATAAGTGTTGAATAAGGCATATCTCACATAAAAAAAGTGATATGAGAAACCCATTACCTTATGTACAAAAGCAGTATGCACCTGTACTTAATTTCATATATAATGAAATTATATTAGTTAATTACATAATAAAGAATCTATTAAACATATATTGGAATTATTGTAATTTTGTTATGTTAATTTATATTCATTCTGATGAGATATAATGTTAAATTATGTTGTTTCCAGAGATTGTGTTTAATGGTTTTATGGTATGTTCCCATGTGTATATTTATGGGAGTTATAACAAAATGAAATAAAACCTCTAAATGTAAAATAGAATGATACTAAAATAATTCCAAGATCTTATAAGTTACTCATATATCATTTGGTTATATGGTATTTGGATGACTCATTGGATAAAATGTTAATGAAAAATGATTAGTTTATTTTTGTGGTTTTACAACCATTAATAACTTGTATCATTTTATTTACTATTATTTATACATACTCATTACATACCATTAAAAAAATTTAATAAAAATTATAATTTTTTATCCTTAAATTTTTTTTATAATCAGCCTAGAAGGATGTAAAGAAAAATAAAAACTCGTAATCCATGAAGGTAGTGAATCGACACCTCACTGATGATGTATTCATTTTTAGATTAAAAGAAGGAGAGAAGAGATTTGATGATTCATATTCCACTAACAAAATAAAATTTCATTATGGATATGATACTATATTTATCATGCCACTTTTTACAAGGGTAGGATAGGATATGATAAGAAAATAAAAAAATAAAATAGAAATAATGATGATATTACCTCTTGAATATCATCTGCTTGGGAACTTTCTTAAGAAACATGGATTTGGTATTTTGGTAAGAAAAGACGGTCTTGTATATGGGGAAGAGGCTTGAGAAAAGAAAAAAATATAATTTACAAAAACTTAATGTCTTAGAAGGTGTGAGGATAAGGGGTTGTATTTATAGTGGGATGAGATGGGTGTTTTCGATTATTTTATTAATTAGTTTATTATTTTGGCTCAAGACTATCAAAAGAGATGATTCTTGTGACTATGTATAGTGAATAGTGGATGTGAGTTCAAAATAATGGGTGATTATAACATCCATGACTCAAACAATTAGGTATTTAACTTACAATGTTAAATACCATAAATTACTATATAAAACTATTCACTAATAATTCAAATATTTCAGAAAAATGAAAAAAAAATTAAACCGAACCATTTTTTAACATGTATATTTAAAAAAAGACTAAATTTTATGAAATAATTTTCTAAATATTATAAATTTTATTTCTAATTGAAATAGTCATTTATTCTAAAAATACCAATTTTAAAATTATAACTCATTTTATTACCCTTTGAAAAATTAATTAAGGTCTCAAAAAATTAAACTATAATGAAAATAAAATAAAATATTGATTTATGAATCTATTTTAAGAAAAAAAATTATTTTAAATCATTATATTCATTATAAAATTGTTAATAAACATTTATTTTTCAAAAAAAATATCAGCACTTAATTTATCATTTTTAAATCATATAGTAAATTATTCCATGATACAAATATATCATATTTTCATTTATGATATACGTAAATTTGACTTATACTTTCATATGTGAGGTTATTATTCTAATGTCCAGTTTTCTATTCCAAATTGTCACATTACAATTCCAAAAATCATGTTAATATTTAATAATATATCATTTTATGTTTAAAATCAGGGTTTTATATAATGTAAGCTATCTAATAAATTTAATTTATTTAAGAAGATACATACCATAAAATATTTGGGTCTTATATTCTTCCCTGCTTCAAAAAATTCATCCTCAAATTTTTTCATGAATATTTCCTTCTAAACAGATTACGGTGGTTCTTCTTCTTAACATCCTTGGGTTCTCACGTTGCTTCTTCCATTTTATGGTTTCTTAATATAACATTTACGAGTCGAGCCATAATATTTGTAAATATTTTCTCTCTAGTGTCAAGAATATGGATAGTATCTTATAGTAAGACAAATCAGGTTGTAGTTATATTTACTTCATATGTGAGTAGATGCATTGAGTAAACCATCACTACGGGGAAAAACTGGTTTTTGCAACGGGATGGTCAACTCATCTCAAATAACTAATTATTTGCGATGGGCCTAGGTGCCCCGTCGCAAAAAACTTATGCGCATTTTGGCACGGTTTGCACTCCAAACCGTGAGAAAGAGTATTTAGGATGAGTAGACACCACTCGTCGCAAATATCAGGAGGTGGTAAACACTAGTTGCGACGGGGGATCCCCTGTCACAATTAGTTTGACCCCCATACGGTATTTGCAATGGGACCCGTCCCAAATAACCTGCGGCGGTAAAACCCTATTTGGGACGGGATGTAGTCTTGTTGCAAATAGTGTGTCGGTAGGTTACTTTTTACAACGGGACCTGTCTCAAAGAACCTTTTAACCAACGACAGTAATTAATGTTGCCGAAGGTTTTTGCGACGGGACCAATCGTAAAAATACTATTTGTGATGGGAATCCCGTCACAAATAGTATCATCGCAACTAATCTTACCTATTTATACCCCCACCCATTTTTTATTTCATCCTCCTCAATTTCTTCTTTATCTAGTTTTCTAAACTCTAATTTTAGAGTGAAATTTTTTTGGAGTTAGTTTTTTTACAAAGAAGTTGTGAAGCCATCTACAATTATAAGAGATCAAGTTTAAAGGTATTTATGTTTTATTTAATTTAGTATTTATTTCATTTCTTTATATTAATTTTAATTATTATTGATTAGTTTTTATTAAGTTAGATTTAAATTGTTTTTTCATTAGCATTTATTTGTCATAATAAAATTAAATTATTAGTACTAATTCTTAATAATTAGTAATAATTAATAATTATTAATGATAATTAGTAATGTATATAAATAATTAGCGCCAATTAGTAATTAGTAGTTGTATTTTGCTGTAATTAAAAGTAATTAACACTAATTAGTAATAATTAGATAAAAATACTAAAAATTAGGGGAAATGGTACTAAGTATTTACAATTGGTAATAAATACATAGAATTAGTAATAAATACTAATAATTAGTAATAAATAATAATAATTAGTAATAAATAGTAAAAAATACTAATAAATAGTGACAAATAGTAATAAATAGTGATAATTACTGATAATTAGTAATTATAAGAAATAATTAATAATAATTAGAAATAATTAGTAATAATTAGTAATAATTAGTAATAATTAATATTAATATTAGTAATTAGTAATAAATACTAATAATTAGTAATAAATACTTATTATTATTAATAAATTCAAATAATTAGCAATAATTAGTAATAAATTGTAATAATTAGTAATAAATAGTAATAAATACTAATAATTAGTAATGAATACTAATAATCATTAATTATTAGTAATAAATACAAATAATTAGTAATAAATACTAATAATTAGTAATATTTAGTAATATTTAGTAATAATTTGTAATAATTTGTAATAATTAGTAATAATTAGTAATAATTAGTAATAAATACTAATAATTAGTAATAAATACTAATAAATAGTAATAAATAGAAATAAATACTAATAATTATTAATAAATAGTAATAAATAGTAATAAATAGTAATAAATAGTAATAAATAGTAATAATTTGTAAAAATATTAATAAATAGTAATAGATGCTAATAAATACTAATAAATACTAATAAATACTAATAAATACTAATAAATATTAATAAATACTAATAATTAATAATAAATTCTAATAATTAAAAATAATTACTAATAATTAGTAATAAATACTAATAATTAGTAATAAATAGTCATAAATAGTAACAGTTAGTAATATTTAGTAACAATTAGTAAGATTTTCTAATAATTAGTAATAAATGGGAATAAATAGTAATAAATTGTAATAAATTGTAATAAATAGTAATAAATAGTCATAGATAGTGATAAATAGTAATAAATAGTAATAATTAGTAATAATTTCTAATAATTACTAATAATTAGTAATAACTTGTAATAACTTGTAATAATTAGTAATAATTAATAATAATTAGTAATAATTTTTAATAATTTTTAATAATTTTTAATAATTAGTAATAATTTGTAATAATTAGTAATAATTAGTACTAAATAGTAATATTTAGTAATATTTAGTAATAATTATTAATAATTAGTAATAAATAGTAATAATTAGTAATAAATAGTTATAAATTTTAATAATTAGTAAAAATTAGTAATAATTAGGAATAAATACAATAATTAGAAATAAATTGATATAATAAGGAATAATTAAAAATAATTAGTAATAAATAGAATTAATTAGCATTAATTAAAAAAATTTAAGAATATTTAGCATTATTATCAATAATTAGGATTAATTAGAATTAATTATGTATAATTATCAGTAATTAGCATTAATTAGGAATAATTATCAATAATTAGCATTAATTTTCAATAATTTGCATTATTTAGGAATAATTATCAATAATTAGGATTAATTAAGAATAATTATCAATAATTAGGATTAATTAAGTTTAATTTGGATTAATTAGGATTAATTAGTATTATATATGATTATATATGATTAATTATGATTAATTAGTATTAAATATGATTAATTATTACTAACTTAACTAAAATTAATTAGAACTAACTTGGATTAACTACGATTAACTATGATTAAATAGGATTGACTATGATTAATTAGTATTAACTAGGATTAACTAGGATTGAATATGATTAACTAGAATTAACTATGATTAATTAGGTATAACTAGGAATAACTATGAATAATTATGATTAATTAGTAATAATTATGATTAATTAGTAATAAGTAAGATTAATTATTAATAATAGGATTAATTAGTAATAATTAGAATTAATTAGTAATAATTAGTATTGATTAGTAATAATTAGTATAATTTTGTAATAATTTTTAATAATTTTTAATAATTAGTAATAATTAATAATAATTAGAAATAAATAGTAATAAATAAAAATAATTAAGAATATTTAGGAATAATTAGGAATAATATTGAATAATTACAAATAATTAAGAATAATTAAGAATAATTAGAAATAATTAAGAACAAAATCAATTGTAATAAATTGTAATAACTTGGCACAATTTCGAGTGGATTGACATCATTCCTTTTGATCGATGACTCTTCTCTTTTCAACTCTCACCGACTCAAAACATTATGAAAAATATTATTATACATATAAAAATCCAATATCATATGCACAAGTTTGAATATTCATTCGTAGGACCACATTTTTCATAATTTTTTCAGGCGGTGACAGTTTCAAGAAAATGATTCATCGATGAAAAGGGTTCTCTTTTTTCTGAGGGTTCATTTACTTGCATCTTTCTCACACTCAAATCACAATGAATATTATACTCTGAGTTACTCTTATACATTCTCGTATGAACGAGAATGAATATGATTACCTCTGATCAGATTCTTTATTTTGATTTCAGTGTGATAAAGTTACACATAAATGGGCCCTCAAACAAAATAGTAGTCGTCAGTCCACTAGAAATTGTGTCACCTGTAATTAACAGTAATTATTAATAAGTAGTTGTAATTGTTTATCTTCTTTTTTTATATTGTTTTTCTAATTTCCAACTATTCGAAAATTGTAATGATTTTATATTTTGTAAAAAAATATAGAATAAGGAAGTTGACAAGAGTCATTATTAGATTATTATTCTTGGATAAATCGGCATAAAAATCCAAAAGGTTCTAGTTAAATCCTATATATATTGAGGGTGTTTAATATTTCTTATAATTTTCATCATCAAAAATTGAATTTTTTTCAGAAGGTTCATTTAAGTGTCCTTGTGAAAAATGATGTCTTATAACATTTGACACATTTGAAAAGGTTTGGGGACATCTCTTACAGTTTGGTTTTCAACCAGATTGTGTTTTTTAGTATCAATACAGTGAACACAGTTCCAGATATGATACTTAGAAATTGATTCTGGATCCATCAAAGTTCCAAAATTTAGTACATGATGTTGAAGGTCCATCTGTTTAACAAACTGGAACTCAGGTTGATATTGATTTAACACCTGATTTGGCACCATCTGAATTTTGTGAGTTGTTGAGGCCTGCTGAGGATGCAAAATATCCTAATTGTAAGAAAATAAAATTAAAAGCGGTTAAAAAATTAATGCCTATTAAATCAGATAATAGAATGTCAAACTGCTCTTATGATCAGATATTTTCTCTGTATAAAACACTGTTACCTGAATGAAATGTCTTTCCTACAAATTAATATGATAGAAAGAGGTTGGTTCGTAATCTGGCCTTAGTTATCGGAAGATTTAGGCATGTGAAAATGATTGCATCTAATATTCTGGTGAAAATGATTCAATTGATAGTTTACCCACATGTGGAAAACCGAGGTATAAAGAAGCTCAATTGAGGAAGTCTGGATTTATTTCCACAAAATAGTTGGGATATTTCCCCCTTATACCCAGGTTGCAACATTTATTTATGTCTCAGAACACATCGTCAATGATGTCATGGCACAAAACCAATATTTCAACAAATAAAAGCTTGAATCATCCATCTAATGCTGATTCATGGAAACATTTTGACCAAATGCATTTGTCTTTTTCTTTAGAAGCTCGAAACGTGTGATTGGGTCTTTCAACTGATGGTTTATGTCCATGTGGTTCTTATAGTAGTCATTATTCATGTTGGATTGTCTTTATATCTCTGTACAATTTACCTCCATGGATGATGATGAAGGAGAAATATGTCTTTTTGACCTTATTAATCCCAGGACATCGGAAAAATAATATTGATGTTTATTTAAAACCATTGATTGATGAGTAAAATTCATTTTGGGGTAATGGTGTTTGTACATTTCATGTTGCTGCGAAACAAAATTTCATATTAAAAGTTGCATTGATGTGAACGGTTATTGACTTCCTGGAATATGAAAAGTTGTCTGGCTGGAGTACACATAGTCCAAAATCATGGCCCTACTATATAAAAGACAATAAATCCTTTATCCTCATCAATGAAAAAAAACCATGCTATTTTGAATGTCATCGCAGATTTCTTCCAACCGATCATCCTTTTCAGAGGAACAAATCTCATTTCAGAAAAGGCATAATTGAAAGTGATGATCCTCCAAAAATGATCTCAGGTACATTGTTAATATCAGTTGTGTTTTCAGTTCCTACCATCAAATTTGGGCCAACAGTAAACCAACAGGAAATTCAGTGCTTTGGGAGAGAACATAATTGGATAAAACGGAGCATTTTTTGGGATCTTCCATATTGGTCTGATTTGTTGGTCCTCCACATCTTGGATGTCATGCATATTGAGAAGAACTATTTTGATAATTTATTTTATACAGATTTCGAAACACCAGAGAAACCTAATATAGTGTAATGGCATGATTAGATCTTGCCTAAATTTGTAGACGACCGGAACATGAATTGTTTCAAAAGAACATTTACCAGTCGAGGCATAATATTTGTCAATATTTTCTCTCTAGTGTCAAGAATCTTGAGAGGATCTTACGGTAAGACAAATTAGGTTTTAGTTCTATTTACTTCATAGGTGAGTAGATGTATTGAGTCAACCATCACTACGGGGAAAAACTGGTTCATTCAATGGGAAAGTCAACTCATCTCAAATAACTAATTATTTTTGATGGGCCTAGGTGCCCTATCGCAAAAAATTACGCACAGTTTGGCGCGGTTTGCACTCCAAACCGTGAGAAAGAGTATTTAGGACGAGTATGCACCACTCATCGCAAATATCAGAAGGTGGTAAACACTAGTTGTGATGGGGGATCCCCTGTCACAATTAGTTCGACCGCCGTAGGGTATTTGCAATGGGACCCGTCACAAATAACTGGCGGCAGTAAAACCCTATTTGTGACAGGATGTAGTCTCATTGCAAATAGTGTGTCGGTAGGTTACTTTTTACAACGGGACCTGTCTCAAAGAACCTTTTAACCGCCGACAGTAATTAATGTTACCGAGGGTATTTGCGACGAGACTAATCGTAAAAATACTATTTGTGACTGGAATCTCGTCACAAATAGTATCGTCGCAACTAATCTTACCTATTTATACCCCCACCCATTTTTTATTTCATCCTCCTCAATTTCTTCTTTCTCTACTTTTCTAAACTCTAATTTTAGAGTGAAAATTTTTTGGAGTTAGTTTTTTTACAAAGAAGTTGTGCAGCCATCTACAATTATAAGAGATCAAGTTTAAAGGTATTTATGTTTTATTTAATTTAGTATTTATTTCATTTCTTTATATTAATTTTAATTATTATTGATTGGTTTTAATTAAGTTAGATTTAAATTCTTTTTTCATTTGTATTTATTTGTAATAATAAAATTAAATTATTAGTACTAATTCTTAATAATTAGTAATAATTAATAATTATTAATGATAATTAGTAATGTATATAAATATTTAGCGGCAATTAGTAATTAGTAGTTCTATTTTGCAGAAATTTATAGTAATTAACACTAATTAGTAATAATTAGGTAAAAATAGTAAAAATTAGGGGAAAATAGTAATAAGTATTTACAATTAGTAATAGAAACTTAGAATTAGTAATAAATACTAATAATTAGTAATAAATAATAATAATTAGTAAAAAAAAGTAAAAAATACTAATAAATATTGACAAATAGTAATAAATAGCGATAATTACTGATAATTAGTAATTATTAGAAATAATTAATAGTAATTAGTAATAATTAGTAATAATTAGTAATAATTAGTAATAATTAGTCATAATTAATAATAAATATTAATAATTAGTAATAAATACTAATAATTAGTAATAAATACTTATTATTATAAATAAATTCTAATAATTAGCAATAATTAGTAATAAATTGTAATAATTAGTAATAATTAGTAATAAATACTAATAATTAATAACGAATACTAATAATAATTAATTATTAGTAATAAATACAAATAATTAGTAATATTTAGTAATATTTAGTAATAATTTGTAATAATTTGTAATAATTAGTAATAATTAGTAATAATTAGTAATAAATACTAATAATTAGTAATAAAAACTAATAAATAGAAATAAATACTAATAATTATTAATAAATTCTAATAAATAGTAATAAATAGTAATAATTTGTAAAAATATTAATAAATAGTAATAAATGCTAATAAATACAAATAAATACTAATAAATACTAATAAATATTAGTAAATACTAATAAATACTAATAATTAGTAATAAATACTAATAATTAGAAATAATTACTAATAATTAGTAATAAATACTAATAATTAGTAATAAATAGTTTTAAATAGTAACAATTAGTAATAATTAGTAATAATTAGTAAGATTTAGTAATAATTATTAATAAATGGGAATAAATAGTAATAAATTGTAATAAATTGTAAAAAATAGAAATAAATAGTAATAAATAGTAATAAATAGTCATAGATAGTGATAATTAGTAATAAATAGTAATAATTAGTAATAATTTCTAATAATTACTAATAATTATTAATCATTTGTAAAAATTTGTAATAATTAGTAAAAATTAATAATAATTTGTAATAATTTTTAATAATTTGTAATAATTTGTAATAATTTGTAATAATTTGTAATAATTAGTAATAATTTGTAATAATTAGTAATAATTAGTAATAAATAGTAATAATTGGTAATAATTAGTAATAATTAGTAATAATTATTAATAATTAGTAATAATTAGTAAAAAATAGTTATAAAAATGTAATAATTAGTAATAATTAGTAATAATTATGAATAACTACAATAATTAGAAATAAATAGATATAATTAGGAATAATTAAAAATAATTAGTAATAAATAGAATTAATTAGCATTAATTAAAATTTGTTACGAATATTTTGCATTATTATCAATAATTAGGATTAGTTAGAATTAATTAGGTATAATTATCAATAATTAGAATTAATTAGGAATAATTATCAATAATTAGCATTAATTTTCAATAATTTTCATTATTTAGGAATAATTATCAATAATTAGGATTTATTAAAAATAATTATCAATAATTAGGATTAATTGAGATTAATTTGGATTAATTAGGATTAATTAGGATTAATTAGGATTATGTAGGATTAATTAGGATTAATTAGAATTAAATATGATTAATTATGATTAACTTAACTAAAATTAATTAGGACTAACTAAGATTAACTAGGATTAACTTAGATTAACTTGGATTAACTATGATTAATTAGTATTAACTAGGATTAACTAGGATTGACTATGATTAACTAGAATTAACTATGATTAATTAGGTATAACTAGGAATAACTATGAATAGATATGATTAATTAGTAATAATTAGGATTAATTAGTAATAATTAGTATTGATTGGTAATAATTAGTAATAATTAGTAATAATTTGTACTAATTTGTAATAATTAGTAATAATTAATAATAATTAGTAATAAATAGTAATAAATAAAAATAATTGTGAATAATTAGGAATAATTATGAATAATTTTGAATAATTAGGAATAATTAGGAATAATTAGGAATAATTAGGAATAATTAAAAATAATTAAGAACAAAATCAATTGTAATAAATTGTAATAACTTGGCACAATTTCCAGTGGATTGACATCATTCCTTTTGATCGATGACTCTTCTCTTTTCAACTCTCACCAAATCAAAACATTATGAAAAATATGATTATACATATACAAATCCAATATCATATGCACAAGTTTGAATATGCATTCGTAGGACCACATTTTTCATAATTTTTTCAGGCGGTGACAGTTTCAAGAAGATGATTCATCGATGAAAAGGGTGCTATTTTTTCTAACAGTTCGTTTACTTGCATATTGATGACACCCAAATCACAATGAATAATATACTCTGAGGTACTCTTATACATTCTCATATGAACGAGAATGAATATGCTTACCTCTGATCAGATTCTTCATTTTGATTTCAGTGTGATAATGTTGCAAGTAAATGAGCCCTCAGACAAAATAGTAGTTGTCAATCCACTAGAAATTATGTCACATGTAATTAACAGTAATTATTAATAAGTAGTTGTAATTGTTTATCTTCTTTTTTATATTGTTTTTCTAATTTCCAATTATTCAAAAATTGTACTGATTTAATATTTTGTAGAAAAATATAGAATAAGGAAGTTGACAACAGTCATTATTAGATTATCATTCTTGGATAAATCAGTATAAAAATCCAAAAGATTCTAGTTTAAATCCTGTATATATTGAGGGTTTTTAATATTTCTTATAATTTTCATCATCAAAAATTGAATTTTTTCAGAAGGTGCATTTAAGTGTCCTTGTGAAAAAATGTTCTCTAATAATATTTGACACATTTGAAAAGGTTTGGGGATATCTCTTACAGTTTGGTTTTCAACTAGATTATGTGTTTTGGTATCAATACAGTGAACGCAGTTCCAGAGATGATACTAATATCTTGATTCTGGATCCATCACACTTTCAAAATTTAGTACATGATGTTGAAGTTCCATCTGTTTAACAAACTGAAACTCGGGTTGATATTGATTTAACACCTAATTTGGCACCATCTAAATTTTGTGAGTGGTTGAGGTCTGCTGAGGATGAAATATATCCTAATTTTCAGAAAATAAAATTAGAAGCAGTTAAAAATTTAATTCCTATTAAATCAGATAATACAATGTCAAACTACTATTATGATCAGATATTTTATCTGGTTAAAACACAGTTACCTGAATGAAATGTGTTTCCTACAAATTAATATGATAGAAAGAGGTTGGTTCGTAATCTGGCCTTAGTTATCGGAAGATTTAGGCATGTGAAAATGATTGCATCTAATATTCTGGTGAAAATGATTCAATTGATAGTTTACCCACATGTGGAAAATAGAGGTATAAAGAAGCTCAATTGGGGAAGTCTGGATTGATTCCTACAAAATAGTTGAGATATTTCCCCCTTATACCTAGGTTGCCATATTTATTTATGTCTTAGAACACATCGTCAATGATGTCATGGCACAAAACCAATATTTCAACAAATAAAAGCTTGAATCATTTATTTAATGCTGATTCATGGAAACATTTTGACCAAATGCATCTGTCTTTTTCTTTAGAATCTCAAAACGTGTGATTGGGTCTTTCAAGTGATGGTTTATGTCCATGTGGTTCTTATAGTAGTCAGTATTCATGTTGGATTGTCTTTATATCTCTGAAAAATTTACCTCCATGGATGTTGATGAAGGAGACATATGTCTTTTTGACC
This sequence comes from Viscum album, assembly GCA_963277665.1. Taxonomy (NCBI): domain Eukaryota; kingdom Viridiplantae; phylum Streptophyta; class Magnoliopsida; order Santalales; family Viscaceae; genus Viscum; species Viscum album. The sequence continues at coordinate 1,716,916,796 of OY728153.1, forward strand.
TTATTAATCCCAGGACATCGGAAAAATAATATTGATGTTGATTTAAAACCATTGATTGATGAGTAAAATTCATTGTGGGGTAATGGTGTTTGTACATTTGATGTTTCTGTGAAACAAAATTTCATATTAAAATTTGCATTGATGTGAAAGATTATTTACTTCCTGGAATATGAAAAGTTTTCTGGCTGGAGTACACATAGTCCAAAATCATGGCCATACTATATGAAAGACAATAAAGCCTTTATGCTCATCAATGAAAAAAACCATGCTATTTTGAATTTCATCATATATTTCTTCTAACCGATCATCCTTTTTAGAGGAACAAATCTCTTTTCAGAAAAGGCATAATTGAAAGTGATGAACCTCCAAAAATGATCTCAGGTACATTGTTAATATCAGTTGTGTTTTCAATGCCTACCATCACATTTGGCCCAATAGTAATCCAACAGAAAATTCGGGGCTTTGGGAGAGAACATAATTGGATAAAACGAAGCATTTTTTGGGATCTTCAATATTGGTCTGATTTGTTGGTCCTCCACATTTTGGATTTCATGCATATTGAAAAGAACTATTTTGATAATTTATTTTATACAGTTTTGGAAACACAAGATAAACCAAAGATAATATAAAGGTATGATTAGATCTTGCCTAAATTTGTAGACGACCGGAACATGAACTATTTCAAAATGTCATATCACAGAGGTTAATGATTCCAAAATAATCTTATACATTGTCCAAATAGAGTCACTTATTGTTTTGTCATTGGATTACATATTTTAGGCTTCTAGATGGAAATGCTTCCAATTTGGGAAAATGTGTTAAGAATTGTCATATTACCATATTAAAAAGTCATGATTGTCATGTTATAATGGAATGACATACGCTGATTGGATTCAGAGGTTTTAGGAATTCTATTATTTGGGATTCAATAACAAACATATCTTATTTTTTTTATACATTTGTGTAGTGTCAATAGACTATGATTCACTAAGAAAATTTGATGAATATGTTGTTGTAATTATTTGTAAACTATAAAAAATCATCTTATCATCTTTCTTTGACTCAATGGAACATATGATATTTCATTTTATACAAGAATCTAAATGTGGTGGTCTGGTATAGTTTCGATGGATGTACCCATTCGATAGATTCATGCATAAATGGAAGAAAAAATTACACAACAAAACATCAGCTGAAGGCTCAATTTCTGAAACTTATTTTCAAGAGGAAATTACTTTTTTGGATCTCACTATTTTGAATCTGAATATACCTAAAAACAAAACCACATGGGATGTAATTTGGGGAATTTTGATGATGAAATGGAAAATCAATTATCAGTTTTTAATTAGCCAGAGCTTGGCTTCAGTGGAGTTCATAAATTATGGCTTCCAGATGATGAACATCACAGAGATCATACATATATTCTTCTCAACTATGAATAAATGACATCATTTATATTATGAGTGATTCTATAATTTATATTACAGTATGTAAACTTATTTTATTTATAGGTTATATGATAATCATATCAAGAAACAACTTCCAAAAATTACTACAGCTTCTCTTTAAGAACGCTGACAAAAAAATTCAATGGTTTCAAAAATTGGTAACATAAATTATTGATGGTTTAACATATCAATTCAGTTTATTATTTATTATATTGATAATTGTTTTAAAAAATTTCAAGTGTCTCAACATGCTGATAAAATTGATAATACACTTCATATATTGAGTAACCGCCATCCAAAATTGTTAAATATTATAATGTATATGTATAAGGCCCCAGCCTTAAACCTTACTTAATCTTGAGTTTTTACAAGATTACACATTGAGGATCTTTTCAGGTTTAGAGTTATAGAGAATTAGATCATAAAAATTTCATTACATTTCACATTTAAACAAAGTGGTTACATAAAGATAGTATTCATTTATCCCATCAACAGAAACATATTTAAAATAAAACATGGATTCTTTCTTGACACTTCCTTGTCACTATCATCACATCATGTACCATTCCCTTGACCTGTGAAAAACATTTCAAAAACATGGGATGAGCATAAAAATCTCAGTAAGGGTTATAAAAATATGGAAAAGGAAACATGAGTTCATATATACATAAGAATGAAATCATACTTTACCCATAAAACAAAGGTACTTTAACATACCTCATCAAATCATGAATAAATCATAGAAATCAAAAGACATAAAAGGTAACATGAGGCATTCATAACATTCTTCTGTTGGGAGTAACCCTCTTGGTTACGTTTGGAATACCCACCACAGTATATTCCCTAAATCCCTTCGTAGAAACCTTAACGTTTCACTCCTTCACGTTACCCAATGCATTGGAGAGCTATATCGGTCTCACCCACCCTTATTTTATCAAGGAACCACCCGTATTCATAATAATTCCCAAGAACCATAACATAATCGTATCACATAAAACATACATAAAGGAAACATAACATTTCCACATTTCAATCACAAGATATCAATAACATAGTGATATAATAAAAACATTATCAAAACCATTTTAAATAACAAAGTAAAACATGGTAATTACTTTTCTTTTTTTTTAAGTTATGGCTTGTAGAGGATGCCAAAACTCAAAAAATGGTCATGGCGGCGGAGAAGTCGCTGTCGCCGTATACGTATGACAAAAACATTCCCATTTTTTGTTTTGTAAACGCTTCGTATAAAAATATTCCTTTTGGATAAATGTAAAAGTCAAAGGGGTTTATACAGCGTATAATAGAAAGTTGTGTATAAAACAAAATATGCCTCAATGAAAGGAGATTGAGACTAAGTCCCATATAAAGACGGTATCCTTGGATTAAGGATAAATCAGTTACATAACTATGTGTGAAAAAAGAATACATGAAATATAATTGGGTATTAAGTGAAAAACAATAATAGGAAATTCACACATAATCATAGAACGACATATTCAAGGTGTACAAGTTTATCCCAAAGAATCGAAATTGGGTTAAGAAGTTCCCTTGCAAAAATTAGACAGCCTAACGACGTCACTTCAAAATTCAGAAAAAGAGTTGGAGAGAGATAAAAATTGTATCTCATCACTTGGACATAAACTTTACATCAATAAGGATATAGAAGAACATATCCCAAAATAATATTATTTGAATTAAAAGACATAACAAAATAAGTCTTTTAAAAAGAGGAGGGTGAAAGGTTCCCTTACGGACATGGGTATCTTTCGAAACATACGCCCCGTGAAAGAAGGATAATACAACATTGATGTAAATACTCATAAATGAAAGAATATTACACAATGAGTAAAATAATGGTCAGTACTTACACCACTCAAAGTAAATTGTGGAAAATGTAGCATAAATCTCCCAGGAATAAAAGTGAGATGAAAAATCCATTACGAAAACTCGGCAGCCTAACGGCGCCACTTAAAACTTCCAAAAATGGATTGATGAGATCAAATAGGGTATCTCATCACATTAAAATAAAATGTATTGAAATAGGAATATAAAATAACATCCCCCATCATAACAAGGAGGAGATTAAAAGAAGTGACATAAAGGAGAGTACTTAAAGAGAAAGATAGAGGTTAGATCTCTTATGAAAATTAGGCAGCCTAACGGCGCCACTCAAAACTTCCAAAATGGATTGATGAGAGAGAATAGGCTCTCTCATCATATGAAAATAAAAATTACATTAATATTAATATAAAATAACATACCAATAACAAGAAATACGAGCTTATAAGGAATGACATAAAAGAGTGTACTTAAAAATAAAGAGTGGAGTAGGATCCCTTACCTCAAGTCCAACTTGTCTTGTTCGTTTCTTTATATTCCTGAATAATAAACTTTGGTCAATTAATAATTGCCTAAGTACATAATTTAGAGAATATTATTAAGTTCATATCACATATTATAATGTTATAATAATTTTTTAATAATGTTAGTTTATATCAGACGTTTTTGCCGATGTTTGGTACATGAGTCAAAAATGAACTTGTTTGAAAAATGATTACCCATGTAGTTATAAGTAAATAATTTACAGAATAGTATTAATGTTTTAAATATCATATATATCCAGTATATATCCATTTTATACTATTACATAGCATTTGGAGATAAAAATTAAAAGCACCATTCATGGAGACAGTAGGCCGTACGTACGCATGAACACTACATTAATTTTTTTGTCATATTAATGGAATTAAAACAAAATGAAAGATATATATATATGTTATAATTCAAGAATGATATCCATAATTTGGATGTAATATATTACATATATATCCATTATATATTTGTACTTATAATAGTATATAACATTTTGAGATAAGAAATGAAATGTACCGTTCATAGAGACGGTAAGCCGTACGTACGCATGAACGCTACATCCATTTCTATTTCATATTTAATGGAATTAAAACATAATGATACGTAATAGTATTTTAATTCCAGTATGGTATAATATATAATATCATTAAATATATCCTTTATACGTACCACATATGGTATTAACGAATCAAATCACTTTGAGGGGTGGTAGTCCGCACTTCCTTAAATGAAGATATCGTGTTTACCCATAATGGAAACCATAAAGGTATGCCATAAATGAAAAATAAAGAAGCTTAAGTAAAACATAAACATATTATATATCATATATAAATATAGTGTCATCTTAATGGCCACCTTTTAAGGTGTTAGAAGAATGTTGAATAATCATCGTTTCGTGAGGCAGAAATTCGTCATCCACAGAAACAGTATGTTCTTTAACCCTTAGATGTAGGTGTGTGTAAGTGTAGCTAGAATAATTATTATAACAACATACTAGTATATTGAAGATACTCTATTTGTTACAAAATAAATTAATAAAAAGAGTTTAGGGGGTTGGAGAAGAAAAATAAAACAAAATGACTCAAGTGAAGACATTACCCTAAAATCAGGTAACTCCCTTTGGTTCAAGCTCAAAGGATTCTTTGGGATGACTTCTGCCCAAATTGAGGCTTCAAGGAGTTAGAGAGGTATGTGGAGAGGAAAAATGGGTAGGGGATGGCCGATAAAAAGGCTTTGGAAGTGTGGGTAAGGTGGTAGAGGTGGGGGCCTTTTATGAGAGGAGAGGAGGGGCACTCTTGGAAAGTAATGAAATTTTACTTTATTTTAGAATGCGTTTCAGATTTTAATAGTCCCAAATTTATGTGTTTCTAGGTTAAGGTTATAAGGGTTAGAAATACACCCATCCAATAGGTTTTTGACATGTTTAGGTCTTAGATGTTACATTATCTTTCCATTTTATTTAAATCGTTAAATAATGAGGTCATCGCTGCATCATCATGATGTCATACATAATTTAATAAATTTAATGTCTAAAAATTATAAAAAAAATATCATGATGTAGAAAATCTTTTTAGCTTTATAATGAATTTTTATAGTACAAAATATAATTTATGTTGACAAAATTAAAAATATTTTACTTAGGTGATACATTCTTTGTTACATTTAACATTCTTTAAAAATAAAAAGATAAAAAGTCACTTTCTCACAAAAGTGATTCCATGGGGCCCCCAAGTTTGGCACAAGGCATCCCATGGTAGGACATGAGACAACCAGTAGCCTTAGGACACATGTTGTGTTTATTGTTTTATTATTATGATTTTATTTTATTATCTTTAACTACCTGATTACTCATTAATCAAGATAATTAAAGATAATTACCGTCGTTACTATTCATAATGTCCAAAAATAAAAGAGTCTTAATCACATAATTTTTACCTTCTGATTCCAAATATGTAATCCATTTTACCAAATTCCAAACACATAAATTGCAAAAATTATTCTAAAAATAATTCTCGTTTTCAAAACAAATAGCGAGTTTTTTAGAAACAATATTTATGAAAAGTTTGGCACTTGTTTATGCCCAATTCCAAAGTGAAATTAATCCCAATGACCATCATTGAATTACATGGTAAAAATAAATTCTAATTACACTTTGAAACAAATTAAAAATATATATAAACATATAATTAAATTATATGAAAAAGCAGTTTTGATATAAAATGCAGTATTTTTCAATATTCATTGAGAAATGAACATTGTCAGAAAAACACCAAAAATTTACCCAAGGTAAATTTCAATGTCCCAATAATAAATAATATGTCTATTTTGAAAAATAGAGCTTATAAAATTGTCAAAAGTTTGATTTAAAAATCGTTTTTCCATCAAAAGGTTGTAAAACAATCTTTTAAAATTACTAGTGTATTCAATGCTTAAGATTGGATTCATTTGTATTTTAAGCCTCTAAAATTTATTGGATAAAAGTTAAAACATTTAAAAAACATATATAATCGTATTTTAGTTATTTCTATTCATTCCTGCCAATACAACGGCTATTTGTAAACTACCATTTAAAATAATATTATTTTATTATTACAGTGCAACGTAAGATTTCAAAGGAACTCGTTGTTGCGTATTGGGTATGCCATCGAGCATAGCATCCCATTTAAAGTAATATTAATATTTTATTTAAAAATATGGATAAATATAAAAATTTCATATTCTTTATTTACCTGGGGGGTTACATCATTCCCCCTTTTGGGAATTGCGTCCTCGCAATTTTAAAATTGAACTTGGAAACATCCTTGAACGTCCCACATCGGAACAAGAGTCGGTAAAACAATCACTTTAAAATAAAGAAAGATAAGTACAAAGGTCAACTGAGTTAACCCATACTAGGATTCCATGTAGAAAAATATGGACATGGAGGAGAAAACATAGGTTCATGTTCTGATGGAGAGTGATAGAAAATATTTTTAGGAGAAAGTTAACCACAAGAAAATCACAAACTTGTGATGGGTTAAACGTTATTCGATTCCCCGGTAGGAAAAGTTAATAGACAAAATTTTTGTTTTAAGTTACTTTTTATTGAGTAATTTATTCATAAGGAAAGATAATCACTTATCACGTTGACTTTCAACTTTTATTATATTCCTTACACAAACTCATATTTTCTCCAAAAGATGAGTATTTAGGAAGACTTGTTCACATTAAGAGTACTATAATCAACTTATAGAGAATCACCTAATCCACCAAAGAGAACTATATACTTCCCATGTCTTTAGAAATTAACCGAAACCAATCCAAAAAGGTTAGTACAAGATCAGATAATCCAGAAAAGGATAACCCTTTAAAAAAAAGAAAATCTATGCTTAATCTTCAAAATTTGTCCAACAAAACCCAAAGTTCAATGAGGACCACTCGATAAAAAATTGGTCCATAAAATTATTCAAAGTAAACCAAACTAAGATTGAAACCCAAATATTTGAATTATTTAGTCACATAGTCTTCTATGTTAAATCGTAACATTTATCTCCAAACAACATCAGTTGCTCTTAATGTCTCTTATTGAAAAGTAATTAACCTAATAACATATCCTCCATGATTGGTTAATAAGTTTCCATATATAACCCAAAATCACTTACTCTTAATTAATAAAATCATCTAACTAAAAAGAATAATTCAAACTAACCATGGAATTCACGTAGTCCAGTGGTAGGTGATAAATACCATCCGCACTTTGGTTTTGGGTTCGATTCCCGCAGCTTTGTCCGACGTGACGGGTTGTCACATGGTCTGCGTGTTGTCCTTTTTCCAAAACTACATAATTCTTAAAACATTCCCCAAATCGAGATAAAATCTTCAAAAATAATCATAAAATATTTTAACCTCAAGTTTATCTCATGCCTTTCATTTTCCATCATAACATATAATAACCCATAATTACCTCGAAAGTAAGGATCATATAAACCCTAATGGTTACCTTTATAATTATTACCTAAACTTCCACATAGATTGGTCATCTCATACATGATGAATTACAAAACATACCAAGGTTCAAGTGGATGATCATGAATCCTTGATAGTTGGTTTAGAACAACCACGAGTTTCCTCATTGAATACCCAATTTCATCCAGTCTCTTAATCAGATAACCACCATAGTTTCCTTCAACCCCATTGTCACTTTGGTGCCTGATAGATCCATCCATTTACTAAAACCAAAAAGGTCAGTGTGAGTATATCAACATAACCATCATGTACTAATGAGGAAGATAAACACTATGATATACTTACTTATTCACTTTATCTAAAATTAGGACTCTTTCTGAAATCCTAACCATTATGGTAATGTCACTTATGCTTAAAGAATACCCTAACCTCTAAAGTTATCTAAACCGGCCTCTGATACCAACTATAAGGCCCCAGCCATAAACCTTACTTAATCTTGAGTTATTACAAGATTACACATTGAGGATCTTTTCAGGTTTAGAGTTTTAGAGAATTAGATCATAAAACTTGCATTACATTCCACATTTAAACAAAGTGGTTACATAAAGATAGTATTCATTTATCCCATCAACAGAAACATATTTAAAATAAAACATGGATTCTTTCTTGACACTTCCTTGTCACTCTCATCACATCATGTACCTTTCCCTTGACCTATGAAAAACATTTCAAAAACTTGGGATGATCATAAAAAGCTCAGTAAGGGTTATAAAAATATGGAAAGGAAACATGAGTTCATATATACATAAGAATGAAATCATAATTTACCCATAAAACAAAGGTACATTAACATACCTCATCAAATCATGAATAAATCATAGAAATCATAAGAAATAAAAGGTAAGTTGAGGCATTCATAACATTCTTATGTAGGGAGTAACCCTCTTGGTTACGTTTGGAATACCCACCACAGTATATTCCCTAAATCACTTCGGAGAAACCTTAACGTTTCACTCCTTCGCGTTACCCAATGAATTGGAGAGCTATATCTGGCTCACCCGCCCTTAGTTTATCACAAAACCACCCGTCTTCATAATAATGCCCAAGAACCATGACATAATCGTATCACATAAAACCTACATAAAGGAAACATAACATTTCCACATTTCAATCACAAGATATCAATAACATAGTGATATAATAAAAACATTATCAAACCCATTTTAAATAACAAAGTAAAACATGGTATTTTTTTTAAAGGTATGGATTGTAGAGGAAGCCAAAACTCAAATAATGGTCACGGCGACGGAGAAGTCTTTGTCGCCGCATATGTATGACAAAAAATTCCCTTTTTTCGTTTAGTAAACACTTTGTATAAAAATATTCCTTTTGGATAAACATAAAAGTCAAAGGGGTTTATACACCGTATAAAAGAAAGTTGTGTATAAAACAAAATATGCCTCAATGAAAGGAGATTGAGATGAAGTCCCATACAAAGACGGTATCCTTGGATTAAGGATAAATCAGTTACCTAACTATGTGTGACAAAAAAATACATGAAATATAAGTGGCTATTAAGTGTAAAAAAATCAGAGGACATTCACACATAATCATAGAACGACATATTCAAGGTGTACAATTTTATCCCAAATAATCGAAATTGGGTTAAGAAGTTCCCTTGCAAAAATTAGACTGCCTAACGGCATCACTTAAAAATTCAGAAAAAGAGTTGATGAGAGATAAAAAGGGTATCTCATCACATGGACATAAAATTTACATCAATAAGGATATATAAGAACATATCCCAAAATAATATTATGTGAATTACAAGACATAACAAAATAAGTCTTTTAAAAAGAGGAGGGTGAAAGGTTTCCATACCGACATGGGTATCTTTCGAAACATACGCCCCGTGAAAGAAAGACAATACAACATTGATGTAAATACTCATAAATGAATGAATATTACATAATGAGTAAAATAATGGTCAGTACATACACCCCTCAAAGTAAATTGTGGAAAATTTAGCGTAAATCTCACGGGAATAAAAGTGAGATGAAAAATCCCTTACGAAAACACGGCAGCCTAACGGCGCCACTTAAAACTTCCAAAAATGATTGATGAGATCAAATAGGGTATCTCATAACATTACAATAAAATTTACAGCATGATGAATATAAAATAACATCCCCCATCATAACAAATAGGAGCTTAAAAGAAGTGACATAAAGGAGAGTACTTAAAGAGAAAGAGAGAGGTTAGATCTCTTATGAAAATTCGGCAGCCTAACGGCGCCACTAAAAAATACCAAAATGGATTGATGAGAGAGAATAGGGTCTCTCATCATATGAAACTAAAAATTACATTAAGATTAATATAAAATAACATCCCAATAACAAGAAATATGAGCTTAGAAGGAATGACATAAAAGAGTGTACTTAAAAAGAAAGAGTGGAGTAGGATCCCTTACCTCAAGTCCAACTTGTCTTGTTCGTTTCTTTATATTCCTGAATAATAAACTTTGGTAAATTAATAATTTCCTAATTACCTCCTTTAGATATTATTATTCATTTCATATCACATATTATAATGTTATAATAATTGTTTAATAATGTTAGTTTATATCAGACGTTTTTGTCGATGTTTGGTACATGAGTCAAAAATAAACTTGTTTGAAAAATGATTTCCCATGTAGTTATAAGTAAATATTTTCCAGAATAGTATTAATGTTTTAAATATCATATATATCCAGTATATATCCATTTTATACTATTCCATAGCATTTGGAGATAAAAATTAAAAGCACCGGTCATGGAGATGGTAGGTCGTACGTACGCATGAACGCTACTTTAATTTTTTTGTCATATTAATGGAATTAAAACAAAATGAAAGATATATATATATATGTTATAATTCAAGAATGATATCCATCATTTAGATGTAATATATTAGATATATATCCATTATATATATGTACTTATAATAGTACATAACATTTTGAGATAAGAAATGAAATGTACCGTTCATGGAGACAGTAAGTCGTACGTACGCATGAACGCTACTTCAATTTATATTTCATATTTAATGGAATTAAAACATAATTATACATGATAGTATTTTAATTCAGGTATGGTATCATATATAATATCATTAAATATATCCTTTATACGTACCACATATGGTATTAACGAATCAAATCACTTTGAGGGGGCGGTAGTCCGCACTTCCTTAAATGAAGATATCGCGTTTACCCATAATGAAAACCATAAAGGTATTCCATAAATGAAAAATAAAGAAGCTTAAGTAAAACATAAACATATTATATATCATATATAAATATAGTGTCATCTTAATGGCCACCTTTGAAGGTGTTAGAAGAATGTTGAACAATCATCGTTTCGTGAGGCATAAATTCGCCATCCACAGAAACGGTATGTTCTTTAACCATTAGATGTAGGTGTGTGTAAGTGTAGCTCGAATAATTATTATAACAACATCCTAGTATATTGAATATACTGGATTCGTTACAATAGAAATGAATAAAAAGAGTTTAGGGGGTTGGAGAAGAAAAATAAAATAAAAGGACTCAAGTGAAGACATTACCTTAAAATCGGGTAACTCCCTTTGGTTCGATCTCAAAGGCTTCCTTGGGAAGAGTTATGCCCAAAGTGAGGCTTCAAGGAGTTATATAGGTATGTGAAGAGGCAAAATGGGCAGGTTTTGGCCGAGCCAAAGGCTTTGGAAGTGTGGGTAAGGTGGTAGAGGTGGGGGCCTTTTATAAGAGGAGAGGAGGAGCACTCTTGTAATGTAATCAAATTTTACTTTATTTTAGAATGAGTTTCAGATTTTAATAGTCCCAAATTGATGTGTTTCTAGGATAAGGTGATAAGGGTTTAAAATCCACCCATCCAATAGGTTTTGTACATGTGTAGGTCTTAGAGTTTACATTATCTTTCCATTTTATTTGAATCGTTAAATAATGAGGTCATCACTGCATCATCATGATGTCATAAATAATTTAATAAATTTAATGTCTAAAAATTATAAAAAAATATCATGATGTAGGAAATCATTTTAGATTTATAATTAATATTTATATTCCAAAATATAATTTATGTTAACAAAATTAAAAATATTTTACTTAGGTGATACATTCTTTGTTACATTTAACATTCTTTAAAAATAAAAAGATAAAAAGTCACTTTCTCACAAAAGTGATTCCATGGGGCCCCCACGTTTGGTACAAGGCATCCCATGGTCGGCCATGAGACAACCATTAGACTTAGGACACATGTTGAGGTCATTTTGTTTATTATGATATTATTTTATTATCTTTAACTACCCGATTACTCATTAATCAAGATAATTAAAGATAATTACCGTCGTTACTATTCATAATGTCCAAAAATAAAAGAGTCTTAATTACATAATTTTGACATTCTGATTCCAAATATGTAATCCATTTACCAAATTCCAAACACATAAATTGCAAAAATTAATTTAAAAAAAATCCTCGTTGTCAAAACAAATAGCGAGTTTTTTAGAAACAATATTTATGAACATTTTTCCACTTGTTTATTCCCAATTACAAAGTGAAATTAATCCCAATGACCATCATTGAATTAAATGGTAAAAATATATTCTAATTACACTTTAAATCAAATTAAACAGATAATATAACCATATAATTAAATTATATGAAAAAACAGTTTTGATGTAAAATGCCGTATTTTTCACTATTCATTGAAAAATGAACATTGTCAGAAAAATACCAAATATTAACCCAAGGTAAATTTCAATGTACCAATCATAAATAATATGTTTATTTTGAAAAATATATCTTATAAAATTGTCAAAAGCATGATTAAAAAAAAAATTCCATCAAAAGGTTGTAAAACAATCTTTTAAAAATACTAGTGTATTCAATTCTTAAGATTGGATTCATTTGTATTTTAAGCCTCTAAAATTTATTGGATAAAAGTAAAAACATTTAAAAAACATATATAATCGTATTTTAGTTATTTCTATTCATTCCCGCCAATACAATGGCTATGTGTTAACTACCATTTAAAATAATACTATTTTATTATTAGAGTGCAACGTAAGATTTCAAAGGAACTCGTTGTTGCGTATTGGGTACGCCATCGAGCATAGAATCCCATTTAAAGTAATATTAATATTTTATTCACAAATATGGATAAATATAAAAATTTCATATTATTTATTTATGTGGGGTGTTACAATATGTGGTGAATGGTTTTTGATTTCATACACATGCAGACAGGGAGTAAAAAAACAATGAATAGTGGTTTTTTCCTAAGAGGATCACATCATAGATAAAATAAAGTTGACTTTTATGACATAATGGATGAAATTATTTAACTATGTTATCTAGGGAAGAATTACATAATAATGTTTAAATGTTGATGGTTGGATACTAAGAGAGGCTTCTGTATTTATCTGATTCATGAAATTGTAAATATTAAATATAAAATTCATCTTGTAGTAAATGAACCATTATTTATGGATCAATAGGCACATCAAATATATTAACCATAGTATTATGCTACTTTAAGAGACCTTAGTGCTTGGTGGAGAATAATAAAAATAAAATCTCAGGAAAATCAGTTTACTCAAACTGAATGTGCTTTCGATGAAGTACAAGGAATTGAAATTTTTCAAGAGACTACTGAAAATCCATCTCTTTGCACAAAGAGACATGAATATCGATGATGAAACTCCATAATTATGGGTCGGTGGGGATGATGATGTTAATGATGTTACAAATGGATTTGAAATAGAAAGATATATTGAAACTGAAACTCATAAGGATATTGATGTTGTCGATGATGAATATAAAGACATTGACATCGTCAGATATGAAAATGGTGATGAAGGTGAACATTGATACAGTTAAATAATAGTTATAATCATAACTAATATATATCTATATGTAATAGTTAATTTCAACTATCTATTAATAACAATAATTTTGTGTTTTAGATGGAACCTGATATATTTTGTGAGTTGGAGGAGGCTGAGCTACCTTTGGATGAGGAGGATTTGGGATCATATAGCCCTCATCCTACTGGCGATTCAGGGGGTACATAGAGGGGACACGGTCTTGAGCGACTGAGGATTCTTGACCCTATCCCCGAGTGATGTCCACATCTTGGAATCGATCTATGGATGTAGAGGTATGGTAACATATGTATTTTATTTATCTTTCATTAAGTTATTTATATGCTAATTGTTTTATTATTTATTCTTTTTTCACAGTTTTCCGCATGTAGTTGTTGGACAGGGGATCACTATCTTTCGCAATTATTTTTCTCAACCATGGAACACATGGGAACAGATTCTCACTGATGTGTATCTTGGAATGTTCAATAATTGGTTGTTACATAAATAAATAATATTTATTTAGAAATTTTTTTCCTTAATAACTTGATATTTTATATTATTTGTAGGGTTTATGGTATCCCATTGATGATATCAAGTGTGAAACTATCCACGAGGCATGGGAGGTTCCTATAATTGAGTGTTTCCATCATTTTTTGCACAATTTGAGAAGGAAAGTCATTAAAAAAGTGGGAGTGACAGTATTTGATGAGTCATGTAGAGCCCACTGACTAGAGTACATTTCATCTCACGTCTGGGATGGATTGTGTACACACTGGTAGAGTGGTGGATTTCAAGGAGATCTTCATTGGGATGGTGGAACCGGGGGAGACAGGGAGTGACACATCGAGTTTGTAGTCATACATTCAGTACGCATATAGAGCATCTGGTAAGTATCCTTTTTAAATATTTCATATAACATTAAATATAAACAGATTATTTTATATTCATGTAGACAGTCAAGCATCCTGATATTACAAAGTATGATGTTAATTAGAGAATGTACAGTGATCCTGCCACTGGAGAGATTAGAGGTGATCGCCAGAATCAGATTGTGGTCAGTGTTATTTATTTTTCAGTATGAAAATTAACTACATATAATATTTTCACTATTTTAATTTCAAATTGGAACTAAAGTAGTCATATGAGGTTGTGACCTCTCAAACATGGGGTGAGAGTCAGGCTGAGATGGCTTATCGGACAACTTCCCACCATTAAGATGAGGCTACATAGATGCAGGAGACTCAGTATGGCTTCAAGAAGGGCCGCGTAGTTGGTATCAACTCTACTTTGTCTCTGGGGACTTATTATGGTACTGTTGCGATATCGACATCTAGCATGAGAGGAGCTCATGGAGAGGCATCATCTTCTTGCTCACAATATTAGGAGCAGTTGCGAGCTCAAACTGAGTTTATATAGAGTTTGCAGAAGCAGCGAGAAAAGATGTGTCAGTAGCAGCATCAACATCAGCAACACAAGGAGGACATGCATCGATGGTAGCATCAGCAGCATTAGCAGATTGAGTACATGCATTGTCTGACTCATAGTTTAGGGATGGAGCATTGTCTACCATCTCTTACAGCTCCTCCAACTCCTCAAAAAGACTATCCCCCCAGTGATTTTTTTTATTCTGTTAAAAACATTTGAATTCAACATTTGTTGTAATATGAACTATTTATCGTTTTTGTCATTTATATTGGTGCAAATATTCCATAATTTAAATTTTTTATTATTTTAAATATTTTATTATTTTATTATTTATTATTATTATTATATTTTTTAATGTATATATATTTTACTAATAATAATAATAATAATATTTTATGATTTTTTATAATTTTTTGTGAATATTGAGAATTTTATCATTTTTTATTTTTTTTATTTTTTAATAATAATAATATTATTTTTTCATTAATCATTATTTTATTTATTTATTTTATTTTATTAAGTATTTATGACAGAGCCTTTTTTATGGGACCCCATCACAAATAGATTATATATGTATATTTTAAAACTTATTTGCGATGGGTTACATTACGGTCGCACATATTTTTTTGTGATGGGCCTGTCACAAAAGGTTTATGTATGTATAACATATATAAACAGAGAACTATTTTCCACGGAATGATGGGCCATTCGCTACTACCTTTTGTGATGGTCCTGTCGCAACAGGTTCTTGTATATATGATTTATTTAATCGGAGAACTTTTTGCGATGGGAAGTGACCCCATTGCAAATTGTAATTTTTTCCCACGGGCCTGTCGCAAAAAATAGTAGTTGAGATGTTGTTTTCTGCAACATGATATTTTTTATGGGACCCCATCAAATATTAGTTTTTGATATGGGATGTCATCATAAATAGCCCGTTTCAAATAGCTGAAATTCTAATAGTTCATGTAATTAATAATAATATGTGGGACACATCATGAACTTTAGAGAGACAGAGTGGAATTTCTAATTAGTAATCTACAAGTTCGATTATTTATAGAATTTGGAATGATATGATGTACCTGAGGCTCAATTTTCCTTTCATACAAAACCTTGTGACACCATTCTATGGATATACTTTCATAAAGATATGATCTCCCACTTTAGATTCTAAATCCTTTCTTTGGTTGTCAGCATTACTCTATTTACTACTTTGAGATTCATTAATATAAGATAGAATAGTATTTACCTTTTTCATTAGTTCATCAATAAGTTTTGGACCTATAAGTTTTGATTCAAAAAACTCATTCCAGAAATTTGGAGTACAACATTTCTTGCTATGTAATGCTTTATATTGAGAAATTTGAATACTTGAACAGAAACCATTATTATATGAAAAACTACCAATGGTAAATACTGATCCCACATACCTTGAAAGTCAAGTGGGAATGATATCAACATGTCTTATAATATTTGAATATTACTTTAATACTATTTATTAGTTTGAGTGTTATTGGTATTACTCGAATGAAGATCAGTATTCAAATCCTTCTAAATACTCTTCTTAAATTTTGATGTAAAAGAGGGATCTCAATCAGAAAAAATTGGTAGAGGTTCACCATTAAGTCGTACAAATTCAATAATATAAAGTCTTTTTAGGCTCTCAAGAGTGAAATATTCTCTTATGTGAAGGAAATGTTCTGATTTTTTAACATGATCAATAGTAACCCATATCACATCATTCTTTCTAGGGTCCCTTTATAATCCTATGATAAAGTATGTCATAATGACATCCCACTTCCATATAGGAATATATAGAGGTTTTATGACTCCTCTAGGATGTTTTATCTTATACATCACTTTTTGGAAAACTAGGTATATTGAAAAATGGTCTGCAATTTTTTTCTTCATATTATCCCATAAAAATGTTCCCTTGGATCTCTATACATCTTGGTACTACCATGGTATATAGTGAAATTTTAGATATGGGAATCACATAATAGTCACCTTTTTAGCTGAGTTATTGATGGAACACATAACTTCTTTCCAAATTTCATAATTCCATCCTCATACATTATTTTTTCCAATTTTTCATACTTAAAGTCATAAATTTTCTTTTAAAAATTCTCATCATTAGATTGAGAAAATTTTATCTTCTCCAGTAAATATGGATTGGAAATAATTTAAAAAAGGAGTGATGTTTCCCCTTCATTAAAAATTACCATATCTATATTTACTAAATCCATAAACATTGGATCTCTATGAATCCTCATCTTAATCAAAACTCCCTGATCATTCTACTCAAGGCATCAACTACCTTATTTTCTTTTCCTATGTAGTTTATTGAGAAATCATAATATTTGGGGAATGCATGTCATATTATTTACCTCATATTCAGTTATTTATATGTAAATATGAATTTCAAACTCTTTTGATCCATATATATCTCACATATTTCACCATTTAGAGAGTGTCTCTATATCCTTAATGCAATGATTACGGAATCTATAATAATATAATGAGGTGGATAATTTTTTTCATGAGTAATCAACTATCTTGATTCATATGAAATAACATTATAATTTCTCATAAGGACACAACCCAATCCTTTTTTTGATGCATCAGTGTATATCACAAACCCATCATTTTCTGAAGGTAGAGTCCAAATTGGATTATTTACTAATCTTCTCTTCAATTGTTTAAAACATTCTACACAATTGTTTCTCTATAAAAACGTAATGCTTTTATGTTTAAGATTTCTTAATGGGTTAGCCAATTGTGAAAATTCTAAGTGAAACACGAATAGTTACATGATAAACCAATAAAACTATGTACCTTTGTTATGTTGATTTGAGTAGGCTATTCTTATACTTTCATTATCCTTTTGGGATCAACTGAGATTCCATCTATAAAGGTAATATGGCCATGAAAAGAAATTTCCTGATCTATAATTCACTCTTGGTAAATTTACCATATAACTCTTTCCTCCAGAGAGTCTAAAGAATAATCTGTATGTTATTCTCATGGTATCTATAGATTTGTGAATATATAAGAATATCATCAATCAATACCACAATATAATCACCAAGATATTCCTTGAATATTCTGTTCATCATATACAAAAAAAAACCAAGGGTTCATTAGTCAATAAAAATGGAATTATTATAAACTTTTAATTTTCATACCTCATACAAAAAGCTATATTTGGATTTTATTCCTTCTTTACTCTCAATTGATGATACCCAGAATGAAGGTCAATATTCTAAAAATATTGAGATTTGTGAAGTTGATAAAATAAATCATCAATAGTGAGGCTATAGATACTTATTATTTATCTTAATATCATTTATTTGTCTATAATCAATGCACTACCTCATAGATTCACCTTTCTTATTAACAAATAGAACAAGGTACCCCCATGGAGAAACACTAGGATGAATAAATCCCTTATTACTAAACTCCTATAGTTATTTCTTTATCTAAACTAACTATATAGTGTCTATTATATACAAATTCTTTGATATTGGTTTTTCATCTGGGATTAAAACAATGGTAAACTCAACCTCACACTATGGTGGTGTCCAAGTAATTTCTTAGTAAATACATCAATATATTATTTTACAATAGGTATATCCTCAATTTTAAAATTAACATCTTCATCCTTATCTTTTGTTTTATATTCCTCCCTAGGAATATCTATCAGTAAAGATACTCTAGGTTGATCTAGATAAGATTCATAGGATGAATTTTCTTCTCTAAAGATAAGGAATTCTACATATTCCACACAAATTAAAATTTCTACTTATTTCAATAAAATTTCATAACATATTTTGAAATAAAAACTATATAGAGGATTATATAAAGGTAAAACCATAGGTATGATTAAATGTTTTTCAAATAATGAACGTTTATATTCTATAATGGAGAATTCCCAAAACATCATGGTTAAAATGTAATTCCCTTAGGATTCTTGAGTGATAACTCCCTTATTAAATCAAAATGGAAATACCTAATTTTTATAGAAAAATATATAGATATAAAAGTGTGAGTTGATCCAAAATTTAACAAATTAATGACTAAATTTTAATATATGATTAATTTAATTTCTACCACACCATTGGGTAATTCATCCTCAGTTGTAGTGATCATAAAATCTTGGTAATCTCCCATTGGCCTCTTCTATGGTAGATTTCCATGGCGATTGGGGAATTGGTTTGAATAATGCCCATTTTATTTTCAGTTAAAGCACAAGATATCATTAGTTTGGTTTCCCTTACACTAATTATACAAGATACCCTTGTCTCTTCACTTTTAACACACTCATTTTAACTTTATAAAATCTCTTGGATGATTCTTCTCAAAAATTTTACAATACTAAAAGTGCTTTATTCCCTTGTTCTTCTTTGGTGATGTACTTTTCTCATGTTTCTCGTCAGACCTCTTTGTATCCTTATTTACTTTTAATATATAATATCTAAAAAATTCATTACATATTTTGGTATCACATGGTATTATTTCATCATATGATGAAAAATGTTTCAGAGGCCAGTTCCCTTCATTGACATAGCTTAAGTGATTCAAAGAAATCATCAATCTCATTTTGTGAATCACATATGTAATCTATATAATACATAGATAGTATTGTGAAGGTATCCTCATACTCTACAACACTTACTTCTTCCTTTTTCTTTAAATTAATGAACGTTGTCTTCATTTATGTTCAATGAACATGAGGGAAATATTTTTGAAGAATTGTTTTGTAAAATTTATTAATTACATGTATTCTATTTCATCTTCCACCAAAGTATTATGGATCAACATCCATCATTGATCATAATAACCCTTGAGGAAATATACCCCTAGTATTACATTTTCCCTTTCATCGCATTTGAATGCCAAAAACATATTTTAATGGCACTTGATCTGTCAATCAGCTACCACTAGATTAGTAGTTCCACTATAATATGGGGGCTTCTTCCGCATGAAACGATCCAACATAGGTTTAGTATGGTTATTCTTCAAAACATGACTATGTTTTTCTAAAATGTTCAGGATCTTTTCAACTCCATCATTAGTTGTGTTGAATTTTTAAATGGTTCAATCCCAACATTTTCTATAG
This sequence comes from Viscum album, assembly GCA_963277665.1. NCBI lineage: Eukaryota > Viridiplantae > Streptophyta > Magnoliopsida > Santalales > Viscaceae > Viscum > Viscum album. Next base: position 1,716,937,013 of record OY728153.1, read on the forward strand.
GTATTGATTCCCATCCTTCAATTAAGATCCATAAATAAATAATGGTGTACACTGAGATAGCCCATAATAGTCATGAGTATTGATCCACATAATAAATATTTCTATAATTTTAAAAGTTTTTTAAATACATTGAGTAATTATTATTGTTCTCACATTGGTTATGTTTATTTTAAAATCAATTTCCCAAAATATCTATTAAAATTCCTCTAACACAAAATGTGAAGACCTTGACCCCAATAGCCTGAAGATGTATCTCAATTACATCGTAATACATAAAATATTAAAATCCCAATGGACTGATCATATAATGTTATTTTAGAAATAGATACATACATGGTAACCTTATTACAGTTGTAATCAAATATAGAACATATAAAAAGGAAATAAATTCTATCATTGAACTCATTCAAACAATTCATCTTCATAACCTGGTGAAATGAGAACAAATAAAAGGTTGATCTCAAATGCTCCGGAATCATGGTACTTGTAAGAACCTGATTATTATTTTTGAGGTATGAGTTTCTTTGTTTCCCTTTTCTCTATGTGTTTTTGAGAAAATAAGTAAAATGGGTAAAATCCTAAATTTTGGAAGTACATTCCATGTACTTTTTCACACGTCGTGTACTCTTGGCCGTGTGGGATGAGTACATAGGGCATGTAGCCATGTCGGCGATGAAGGGTGTAAAATCCGACTACACGCCGTGTAGTGGTACTCTACACGCCGTGTAGTCAGTCGGCAGGTGAATAGTAAGGCGGTGGCCAGCTGTGCGTCAGAACACGCCGTGTACCCAGGAAGACAGACCGTGTAGTCATGTCGGCAGATGAAAAGTGTCACGCTGGCAGGAAACTGCCAGAGGAATAGTTAAAAAATGGAAATTACACGCCGTGTACTTGAAAATACATGTCTTGTACTTTGTTTTTTTCACATAAAATGGGCAGTATCCAACCCTATTCACAGGTAAAGCTTAGAACTGGATAGGATAATGGGAGGGGATGGCCGGATCTTCGAGGATCTCTAGATCGAGCGTCGGGAATCCGTTTCCTCCTCGGACGATCTCGTTGGAACCGCGTGGGTAAGCCCTCTCATCTCCTGGCATAGTTCTTTCCAAATCTTCCTCAATTGTAAGTAATTTGGGTTTAAGTGAGTTTTCTTTCACCTCAGATCTACCTCATTCTAGGAAAATTCATGGAACGTCGTTCGAGTATACTGATCAGGGGCGTTTAAGGTTGGCGGCTTGGTGTTTAGTTTTCCAACTGTTGTGCGTTTTGTGTACTGTTGAGATACATGCCCATAAATGGGGTGTCGTACAACTGAGGCCTTATTGAATTAAATACCTAGAATTGTATAGGTAATTTAAATGTGATAATAAACTGCTGTTTGGGATCGCTGCTTGGATCTAGGACAACCCCAGGGGTGCGTTCCACTGTTTAGCCATTTGGCTAGGATACCTGAGGGTATTCCTTTATAATAATGATTATAGAATTGCCTTGAAAGGAATTGCAAGTGTATTGCTTGTTTAAATGTTGGGAATGTCCCGGTTACTTTTTTGTCCTAAGGGAAGTGTTGTGATTAGCCTATGGGCAATGTACTACTTAGCATGTGGGAAACATCATTCGTGACTATGGATGATAGACTCTTTCCCTGAGGGTGACAATTCGTACACCTGAGGGAAATATCTATTACACCTGAGGACAATTACCGATGGGTTGGATTCTTATTACCTGAGGGTAAGGGTTTTCATGTCTGAGGACACTGACTATTTACATAGAAATTCACTGTGGTGGTTTCTTAACAATAAATGATGAAATTAATATTAAATGTCAATATAACTAGTAATGTTAGTTGCATTTGAGTACTGCTTAGTTTATTACATTTACTTTTTCACACTGTTGTTGTATGCTTACACACAGTTGAGCATGGGCCTTTGGTGGGTGCCTACTGGGATTTATTTCTCACACCCTGTTTGGGTCATGTCTTCATCCCAAACAAATTATATTGTTGCATGTGTGGATAGGGGAAACAGTCCCTATACAGTTACTTGATTGCTACTGAAGAGTAGGGGATCATGGGACCGAGCTTAGGCTTGTGATGCTACTGGCTGTTTGGTTTTTCTTTGTCGTACTCTATATTGTACTATACTATATTGTCATGTAACTTGTTCTTTCTATTTTCATAGAACTTGAGGCATGTTGAATCTGCATTCCATATGACTGTTGGTTATTTTTACTGCAGTGGTTTATCTAGATGTGTATGGTTTATTTATTTTGCTATTGTTGTTTTCTTTTTACCATATTCTGCTGCACTACACTTTGAAAAATGAGTGCATAGTTTCCCCACTATCATACTTGGTCCCTCGCTGCTAGTCGGAAGCCTCTGGTATTTGGGGAAATGTGCTTGAGGTCACGTGACGAACCGGGTTCGGGGCACCCGTGGAGTGGTACCCGGAACTGGGACTTTACAAAGTGGCATCAGAGGGAGGATTCTTTTCCTTGACTTACTATTTGAATCCTTAGTCAGGGATAGGATGAGAACTGTGGTTGGTAATAATCTATGCCTGGGCGTAGCTTACCCGTGTACAGGGAAAAACCAATTTACCTCATGTTGCAATTTTTCTGACTTTTCAATTTTACAGTTGAATTGATTTTCACCGATGGGTGACACACTTTTATTGTGCTATTTGTATTTTATTCAGGGGTTCTATTTAGTTTCAACATGATGAGATGAGGGTATGCCACCTCATGCATCATTTAGGCACATTCTATAAATCACATGTCATGCATAGTTTTCATGCCATGTTGGTGCATTAGAAATTGCATGTTGTTGTGATAGTCATTGTGCAAGAAAATCATGTTGTTGTGATAGATGATTTGATAAATACCTGCTATGAAATAGGGTATTGTTATCTAAGTTTGTTTTTAGAATGGACGCCAATCTTTGGTTTTTGGGGAGTATGGGCCCTCATTGACCGAAATTTGGCGGTTCATTAACTGTTTATCAGGTTATAACACAGATAAGATGTCAAACTTTGATTTGTGGGGAGTATGGGCCCTCACGGATCGGAATTTGACACTTAGGTGTTGTTTTCTAGTATTCTCTAGGTTCCAGAGAAGTTTCTGAGACCTACTATCTAAAACCCTGTATACACACCGTGTATTATCTTAAACATGTCGTGTATGTTCTTATGTTCGGGATGAAAACAGAAACATTTTGAGTACATGCCGTGTACCCTAAGTACATGCCATGTCATCTCTTCCCATGTCACAGACTGTGTGGGAGGGGACACGGGTAAGGGAAATTCTTGGGGCGAACACACCGTGTAGCTTCTATACATGCCATGTAGTGTTGACCTGGAGTTCACCCGTGTAATTAACAACACGGACAGAGGAGACCTCAAGACATACACATCGTGTCCATTATGGAACATACCGTGTAGTCTGGCCTGGGATTTGGCCGTTTAACGAACAACACGGGTCGGCGAAGCTCGTTTAGTACACGTCGTGTACCTGTGGGACACGCCGTATAGTCTTGACCAGGGACAGACTATGTGGACCTGACCGTGTGGCTGGGAGACAGAGTGGTGTACACATTGTGTGCATGTGTAACACGCTGTGTAGTATCAAGCCGAGTAGTTGGCTATGTCACAAGCGACACAGGCAGTTGGAAAATAACACCATACACACCGTGTAGATTATATACACACTGTTTAGTTTTGTTTGATAGGAGTCGTGTGGCTTGGCCATGTAGAAGGACCCGGGTAGGGGAAGAAAATTTAGGTACACGTTGTGTAGTCAGTATACATGTCGTGTAGTCTTGTAGTGCAATTTGAAATGCCTTCTTCCTCCTGTTTCCCTTTTGGTTCCTTCATTTTCTGACTATGATAATCTTGATCTAAGGTGTGTGTTTGACCTTGTAGAGTCATGCCACCGAGGCGACCACATGTTGTTCTCCAGGAGAGTGGAAATGATTATACTCCAGAGATGGTGGGCCATGGGATACAAGTTGATCCCCTAGCAGAGCCAGATGTGGCGCCAGCCGTTATACCGGACATAGGTGCGGATGCGCAGTTCCGTGAAGGCATTAGGTGGATTATGAAGACCATTCATGGAGCACCATCGGCTGCCCCATCTATGGCCGAGCTGACACGTATCTTCCAACAGCAGCATCTGTCTACGTTTTCATAGGATGGAGGACCATAGGCTACGGAGTCTTATCTAGGATCAATGCAGACTATTTTCGAACACCTTGAGACGCCTCCAGTGTGGAGGGTCAAGCTCATGACTTATATGCTATGTGATTCTGCCAAGAGGTGGTGGGATGTTACCACCCAGTTAGAACATCACAGAGACATGGTGTGGGAAGATTTCTAGATATCCTGTTATGAATTCTTCTTCCCAGAGATGCTGAGGGCAGATCTAGCTTGAGAGTTCATGAATCTGCAGTAGGGCGCTATGTTGGTGATGGATTATTCTACTCATTTCACTAAGCTTCAGCATTTTGCACCCATTATGGTGGGAGATGAGACGCTGAGAGATAGATTATTTGAGGATGGTCTTTGATATGACATCTGAGCACTGGGGAATGTTTTCAGGTTGCCTTCAGTATATGTTATTGTGAACCAGACACTGATTACAAAAAGGAACCTGCAGGTAGCTAGTGGTGTGGGCCAGGGCAGTTCAGCACAAGTTTCTGGTACCATTTCTAATGGTAAGAGGAAGATACAGATAACTTCTCTTAGGGTGGAAGTACTATCCAGAATAATGTTTAGGTGGCCAGGTTATGTGCTACCAGTGTGGTAAAGAGGGGCACAAGAGACCTCTATGTCCATGAGACCCAATGGAGTGCCGAGCTTGCCGTATGATGGGTCATCTGCAATGCTTTTGCTGGGCATTTCCACCAGTGGCTAGTGAGAGGGGTTCTTTGCAGACTCCGTGTGTAGGGGCAGGACCAGTAGCTTCTTACCTGTCCGAGAACTGGAATACATCAGGGCGTGTAGGAAGAGATGTTGGTCATGGTCATGGTAGCCATACACCAGGATCTCAGAGGCATCAGGGCGGGACATCTCAGGGTAGCCAGGCTGTGTCGCAGGGCTGTGGCACTAGGCAGGCATAGGCAGTGCACCAGACCCAATAGGAGAAGGATCCCGGACCATCTTCTGTCAGAGGTACTATTCTAGTAGCTTATGTTTTATCATCAGTACTTTTTGATACGGGTGCTACACATAGTTTCATATATGTTCCCATTGTGGAGAGACTTGGGCTCGGTGTTTCTTATTCTTCTTCTGTTATGATGCTAGACACTCTGTTGGGGACTAGAACAGCTGGTGTGCATCAATGCAAGGAGTGCCCCCATGAGTTTGTTGGGTGTCACTTCCTTTGGGACCTCTATGTCTTAGAGATGACGAGCTACGATATCATTCTTTGGATAGACTGGTTGGTTCCCTTTAGATCCCTTATATATTGCTATCATCGTAGGGTGAGTTTCACATAACCAGAGGGAAAAGAGTTTCTATACAAGGGTGAGTGGGATATTCAGGTGAGTTGAGATGGACCAGAGTATCATGGGTGATGTGGAGTCACAACAATGCTTGCGAGTTTATATCTAGATGATCAAGGGACTTGTCAGATGTTTTTCCCTCCAGTGGTTGATCATTTCAGGGATGTCTTCCCAGATGAATTTTCAAGGCTTCTTCCCGAGCATGAGGTGGATTTCTCTATTGTGCTTGTGCCAGCAGCTGCACCGGTGTGCATTCCTCCTTATAGTATGGCTACACCAGAGTTTCAGGAGCTCAAGAGACAGTTAGAGGAGTTATAGGAAAATGGATTTATCCAACCCATTACTTCTCCTTGGGGTTCTCCTGTCCTTTTTGTAAAGAAGGCGGATGGTACCCTCAGACTCTCTGTGGATTATCAGAAGATGAACCAGTTGGCGGTTAAGAACCGATATCCCTTGCCAAGGATTGATGATCTTTTTTTATCGATTTTGTGGAGCACAAGTGTTCTCGAAGACTGAATTGGGATCAGGATATCATCAACTGCGTGTTAGACCATCTGATATACCTCTCATAGCTTTCATGAGTAGGTATGGTCTATACGATTATACAGTTATGATGTTCGGACTCACGAACGCACCAACAGTTTTCATGGATCTGATGAATCATGTGTTACATCCTTATCTGGATTCTTTTGTTGTAGTATTTGTGGAAGATATCTTGGTGTACTCTCACACTCGACATGACCATGCCACCCATCTTGAGATTGTATTGAGTACACTGAGAGATCATCGACATAATTCTAAGCTCTCAAAGTGCCACTTTTTGATGGACCAGATATACTTCCTGGGTCATATCATCTTAGAGGCAGGAGTTGCAGTAGACCTAGAGAAGGTGGGAGCATTAGTTTCCTGGGAGAAGCCTAAGAATGTGTTTGAGATACGGATTTTTTTGGGGCTGGCTAGTTACTATAGGAATTTTATAAAAGACTTCTCCCGTTTAGCAGCGTCGTTGAAAGGTTTGACTAAGAAGGGTGTGAAGTTCGTTTGGTCAGAAGCTTGTGAGATAGCCTTTTAGGAGCTGAAGGGAAAGTTGACATCAGCACTGATCCTAATACTCCCAAATCAGGGGAAGAGTTATACAGTTTACTGTGATGCATCAGGTATTGGGATAGGAGATGTGTTGATGCAGGGCGATCGAGTAGTTGCGTAAGGGTCTCGGAAGTTGAGGCCACATGAGAGTAATTACCTGACACATGATCTCGAGTTGGCTGTAGTTGTTCATGCGTTGGGCTATTGGCGACATTATCTCTTGGGAGAACATTATGTGGTGTTCACAGACCACAAAAGTCTAAATTACATCTTTACCCAGCCTAACTTAAACCTGATATAGTGATGGTGGGTTGAATACCTTTAGTCCTTCGATTTTGAGCTTGTCTATACATCTGGTAAAGGTAATGCAGTAGCTGACGCACTGAGTAGGAAGACTCAGATACAGGTAGTGCAGGAGGCCAGTGGTGAATGGGAGCTTATGGCCTTTTTCTCTAAGATGCATTTGGAGGTTCACGACAGTCAGGGACAGACCTATCTTTCATCGTTTGATGTGACCACTACCCTCCTAGATAGAGTGAGGATGAGATGGCTATCTGGTTCAGAAGGACTAGTTCTATGGGAGTTGGTGACCAGTGAGGACCCTCCTCCTCAGTGGACGATAATAGATGATAAGGTTTTTCATTTCCATGGATGAGTGTGGGTTCCAGTGGATATACATGATGAGCTGATGTGCGAGTTTCATGATTCAGCTTGGGGAGTTCATCCCAGAGTTACCAAGATGTACCGTGACTTGAGACGTCAGAACTGGTGGCTGAGTCTGAAGAGGGATGTAGCAGGTTTTGTTACAAGGTGTTCCACCTATCAGAAGGTGAAGGTAGAGCATCAAAGACCAGTTGGACTGTTACAGCAGTTACCCATTCTATAGTGGAAATGGGATGATGTCGCGATGGACTTCGTGATGGGGTTGTCGAGGTCACCTCGAGGCAAGGGTGTCGTGTGGGTTGTTGTGTACAGACTCACAAAGGTAGCTCACTTTGTGAAGATCAAGGAGACCTTCGTTGTTGATTAGATCAGGATGTTTTATATCCAAGCGGTTGTATGTCTTCATGAGGTCCCCCATTCTATCATTTCATATAGGGACACCCGTTTTACGTCTCGTTTCCGGAAGAGTTTTTAGAGGGCACTGGGTACACAGGTGCTTCTGAGCACAGCTTACCACCTTCAAACCGATGGTCAGTTAGAGCGTATGATACAGGTGCTCGAGTACATATTGTGTGCATGCGTCCTAGACTTTGGGGCTCTTGGGAGAATCGTATACCCCAAGTTGAGTTTTCCTATAATAATAGTTTTCAGGAAACTATTGAGATGGAACCTTACGAGGATTTTTATGGTAGGCTATGCCGATTACCCTTGTGCTGGTTAGAGGTAGGTGATGCAGCTTTACTGGGACCACATCTCGTGCAGGAGACTTCTTAGTAGGTCCAGTCGATTCAGAAGCGGATGACTACTGCACAGTCTCATCAGAAATCTTATGTTGATCGCCGCAGACGACCCTTGGAGTTCATGGTTGGGGATCAGGTTTTCGTGCATGTTTCACCGTGGTTGGGACATAGGCGGATCAGGAGACAGGGTAAACATTAACCAAGGTTTGTGGGGCCCTTTTAGATTCTTGAGAGATTTAGGCTAGTTTCCTATCGGTTGCAGTTGCCACAGAGGTACCAATCCATGCACGACATCTTCCATGTATCTCAGCTGTGCCACTATCATTCAGACCTATCTCACGTCTTTCAGCCTAAGGAGGTTGAGCTTGAGGCAGATGTTTCCTTTGATGAGCATCCGATTCATATCGTTGATAGGAGCACTAAGGTTCTCAAAGGCCGGTCAGTTCCTCTCGTAAGGGTGCTATGGCAGCATGGCCGAGTGCAGGATGAAACCTGGGAGTGGGTGACCGACGTACATGCTCAGTGGCTAGAGTTGTTCACGGCTATATCTTCTCCACCCTTGGAAGGGAAATTCTAGGATGAATTTCATTAAAGGGGGATGTTTGTAAGTACCCAGTTCTTATTTTTAAGGTACGAGTTTATTCATTTCTCTTTTCCGTAAGTGTTTTTGAGAAAATAAGGAAAATGGGTAAAAACCTAAATTTTGGAAGTACATGCTGTGTACTTTTTCACATGCTGTGTACTCTTAGCCATGTGGGATGAGTACACAGGGCGTGTATCCATGTCGGTGATGAAGGGTGTAAAAACTGACTACACGCCGTGTAGTGGTCCTTTACACGCCGTGTAGTCAGTCGGCATGTGAATAGTAAGGCGGTGGCCAGTTGTGTGAAAAAACACACTGTGTACCCAAGAAGACACACCGTGTAGTCATGTCGGTAGATGAACAGTGCCATGCTTGTAGGAAACTATCAAGGAAATAGTTAAAAAATGGGAAGTACACACCATGTACTTGGAAATACATGCCGTGTACTTTGTTTTATTCGCTTAAAATGGGAAGTATCCAACCCTGTTCATAGGGAAGGCTTAGAACCGGACGAGAGCATGAAAGGGGATGGCCGGATCTTCGAGGATCTCTAGATCAAGCGTCGGGAATCTGTTTCCACCTTGGACGATCTAGTTGGAACCAGATGGGTAAGAACTCTCATCTCCTGGCGTAGTTCTTGCCAAATCTTCCTCTAATGGAAGTTATATGGGTTTAAGAGAGTTTTCATTCACCTTAGATATACCTCGTTCTAGGACGATTCATGGAACGTCATTCGAGTATACTGATCTGGTACGTTTAAGGTAGGTGGCTTGGTGTTTAATTTTCCAACTATTTTGCATTTTGTGTACCGTTGAGATATGCGCCCATAAATGGGGTTTCGTTCAGTTGAGGCCTTGTTTAATTAAATACTTCGAATTGTATAGGTAATTTAAATTTGATAATATACTGCTGTTTGGGATCACTTCTTGGATCTAGGACCACCCCGGGGGTGCATTCCTCTGTTTAGCCGTTTGGCCAGGATACCCGAGGGTAAGCCTTTATAATAATTATTATAGAATTTCATTGAGAGGAATTGCATGTGTATTTCTTGTTTACATGTTTGGCATGGCCTGGTTACTTGTTTTTCCTGAGGGCAGTGTTGTGATTAGCATGTGGGAAATGTACTACTTAGCCTGTGGGAAACTTCTTCTGTGCTAGTGGGTGATAGACTATGTGCCTGAGGGAGACACTTCATACGCGTGAGGGAAATATCTGTTACGCCTGAGGGAAATTACCTGCGGGTTGGATTCTGATTACCTGAGGGTAAGGGTTTGTGTGTCTGAGGACACTGACTGTTTACATAGAAATTCACTGTGGTGGTTTCTTAACAATAATTGATGAAATGAATACTAAATGGCAATATAACTGGTAGAGTTAGTTACTTTTGAGTACTTCTTAGTTTATTGCATTTACTTATGCACACTGTTGTTGCATGTTTACACATAGTTGAGCACGGGCCTTTGGTGGGTGCCTACTAGAATTTATTTCTCACACCATGTTTGGGTTATTTCTTCAGCCTAAACAGATTATATTGATGCAGGTGTGGATAGGGGAAATAGTCCCTATATAGGTACTTGATTGCTGCTGAGGAGTAGGGGAGCATGGGATTGGGCTTAGGCTCATGATGCTACCGGCTGTTTTTTTCTTTTTTGTACTCTATATTTTATTGTACTGTATTTTCGTGTAACATGTTCTGGCTATTTTCGTAGAACATGAGGCATGTTGCATCAACATTCTATATGACTTTTGGTTATTTTTACTGTAGTTTTATATCTAGATGTGTATAGTTTATTGCATCTGCTGTTATTGTATGCTTTTTACCATATTCTGATGTGCTACACATTGACAAATGAGGGCATAGTTTCCTTACTATCAGACCTAGGCCCTCGCAGCTTGCCGGAAGCCTCTGGCATTTGGGGAAATGCTCTTGATGTCACATGGTGAACCGGGTTCAGGGAACCCATGGAGTGGTACATGGAACTGGGACGTTACATTAACTTTACAATCAATACCTTTCACAAGAAATTTTAATCATTATGGGTAAAAAGACATTTAATTTAGCCAACTTTGTTGTTCATGAGACTTCGGATGCATCTAGGGGATTTATATAACTGTATCCCACTCATTTATTCATGTACAAATACTTCCTAGAATATTTAAATGACCAATTTAATTTAGAAATCAGTATTATTTATCAATAAATATCTATAATGAGTAAAATAAATGGATTTAACATTATTTACCTAGTTAATCAAATAACTTTCAAGGTAAACAACATGTGAAAAATTGGTGTATGTATTATGAAATAATCATATCCGTGATACAATAAATATATTTATTTAATGAAATTTTAAATGAATAATTATCATAAATAAAATGGTTAGTGTATACACCATGGAAAAGAAAATGCGTGCTTAACATCGAAAATATACCTCAACAAAAGAAAATTGGGCGGAAGTCCCATACACGGATCATATCATTTATCAAATGAACACATTATGTGTATTCACTATAAATCCACATAAAATAGGTAAAAATAAAAAATAATATAATCAAAACTACTTTTACACAAAACATTATCATGAAATAATATTTAAATATAAGTTGCACACAATTACTGAAAACAGAGTTAATAAATCCATTACAACTTCGTAATCGGTCGAATAGTTTGCACTATAAAATTACTAATAATCAAATGAAATATTTAATAAAATGAATATTAAGAGTTATATTAAATTATATATCAAATGGGAGTATACATTAACCACACACAAGAAATAATTGGTGACTAAGGCATATCTCATAAAAATAAAATTGAGATGAGAAACCCCTAACCACATTGTAATTATTTGAATTGTAAGACCAAAATAATTAATAATCATCATATGAATCATATAATTCCATAAAGATAAATGGATTCAAAATATGATATATAAAATTTTATTGTACATACAACACAAAAAATAAATATGTGGTGAATATAGAATATCTCAAAGAAATAAAAGTGTGATTAGAAACCACTTGCCTTATTTCTGAAATTGTTCTGCACTTGTATTTAATGTCCTGGATAATAAAAATAGATTCACTACTTACTTAATTAATAACCTCTTAAACGTATATTTTATTTTTTATAATTTTTTTAAGTTCATTTAAGGTCATTCTGATGAGTTATAATGTTTAATGTTTTGTTTCATGAGCGTTTGTTTCATGGTTTGATGGTTGGATCCCTTGTGTATAATAATGAGAGTTCTTTTCAATGGAAGAAAAACTCCATAATTAGAATAGAATGATATTAATATACTTAAATTATCTCAAATTTTCATCAGATATCATTTTATTATAAGGTATGAGTATGATAAATCATATAAAATGTTAATAAAAAATGATTTTTCTATTTTGTAGGTTATAACGACCATCACGAACTAGTATCATTCTATTTAATATTATGTTTATATAATGGTTTTAGAACATTAAATAAGTTTTAATAAAAATATTATAGTTTTTTTAATAAATATTTTTTATGACCATCATTGAAGTAGTTAATGAAAAAAAAACTATTCTTCCACGAATGTGGTGAATCGACACCTCACATATGGTATTTTCATTTTTAGAATAAAAGGAGGAGAGAAGAGATTTCATAATGGGTATTGAATTAACAAAATAAAATTCCAGTATATATATGATAGTATAGTTATCATTCCACTTTGGATAAGGGTACGTGAGTATATAATAAATAAATAAAATAAAATAAAATAAAATGTACGAGCATTTTACCTCTTGAATATTGTCTCATTAAGAACCTCCTTATAACACTTGGATTTGGTCACATGGTAAGACCATCTAGTCTTAGATGTGAGGAAGAGGCTTTTGAAATGTATTGGTTAGAATTTATACAATATTAAAGGCTTGGATGGTGTGAGGATAAGAGGTAGTGAAGGGTGGTATTTATAGACAGATAAGAAGGGTGTTTTTTGATTATTTTATTCATTAGTTTATTTATTTGAATCAAGACTATAAATAGTGATGATTCTTGTGACAATGTATTCTAAATTTTCTATATCAGTTCAAAATAATGGGTTATTACATCATATATGGATAAAAAATTCATGTATTTAACTTATAATTTTAAATATTGTAAATCACCATATTTCACTAATCACCAAAAATTCCAATTTTTCTGAAAAATATAAAAAATACTACCTAACAAAAAAAATTTGTTTGTAGATTTTAAAAATGCACTCCATTTTATGAAAATAAATTTCTAAATATGATAACATAAATTTGTAATTAAAATCATCATTTATTCAAAAAAATATTGATTTTAAATTTATTACTTATTTTTGACACTTTGAAAAATTAATTAATGTCTCGAAAAAATATATTATAATTATAAAGAAATAAAATTAATTTATGAATCAATTTTAAGAAAATAAAATTTCTATTAAATCATTATATTAATTATAAAATTATAAATAATCATTTATATTTACCAAAAATAAAAACACATAATTTATCAATTTGAAATAATATATTTACTTATTATATGATATAAATATATCATAATTTCATTTATGAGATAACTAAGTTTTATTTATACTTTTATAGGTGAGGTTAATATTTAAATGGAAAACTTAATATTCCTAATGATCACGTTAATATTTAAATGGTCTTGTTAATAATTAATAGAATATCATGGTTTGTTTAATCTCTTTGTTTCATACAATGTTACCTTTCAAATAAATTGAATTTATTTAAGAAGATACATACACAAAAATATTAGGATATTATGCCTTTATCATGTGAGAAAAATAAATTAGGGTAACATGTATCTAGACTATCTACTTTATTTCCTAGGGTTACCATGATATAAATCGAGTAGATATTATCAAAAAAAGTGAATAACATAAAAAATAAATTCCTCATAAATAAAAAATAAACAATATACCACATATCACCCCAATACCCAACAAAAGAAACATCCCATTTCATATCATTTTCATCCCATGAAAATATAATAAATCCCTCATAGTTCCATAATCCATATCAAACAAAATATAAAAAGTGTGATCATTTGAGGGTATCATGGTCTTCATGAAAAAACACCATTATAAAGTGCCAAAAGAAACTTTCAAAAAACCAACTATAGGTTCCAAGTCATTTCCCAATATTTTAACTCTCACTTTAGAAAATTATTAAATTAAAACAATTAAAAACATTCCATCTCTTTTATAATAAATTTAAACACCCAAAGGACCAATTGGTCTCATATTAACTTATATAAGGTCTAAATACACTCCCATTTATAAATAACTCCTTTTAAAAACTAAATACACCAATAAAAATTAAATTGATAACAAATTATTTTTTAAATCATTTAGATTCACATAAAAAGACCTCAAGGGAATTTCCCAAAATACATATCATGAAAAACAATAATTTTGATACCAAAACTAAAAATCCATTGATACCCCATCTCATGTCAGGTATAAATATATTAAAAAACTATTTATAAACCCCGTATGATCATCAAATATATCAGATATTTATAATAAACTCATATTTTAAATTAAAAACAATCTCATGATAATTTAAATAAATAAATTCTATAAAAAATCTCCTTAATCATTGTAAACAAGTCACTATTTATGATGATATCAAAAACCCTGAATGAAAAAATCTCTACAAGCCCTAATCATCCTAATCCCTTTAATTAAATTCAACCCAATCCATAAATTCATTCATCATGACCATTAGGGTTTTTTATTGAAAATAAGACAGTAGTAAGTGGATAAAGATAGAAAATAAGGAGGAAGAAACTTCAAAACTCACTTTGAACAAATGAATAATAGAGATTGGAGGAGTATATAAATAGAGGGGAGATCCCCAGAGATTTATCCTAAGATGGTGCTATGAGTGATGGGTAAAAGAGGAAAAATCAACATTATAATTAAATAGGTAGAATATAAAATCATTAAATTAAATATTAGGAATATTTCCTCATGAATTATCCCTAATCACCATGGTAAAACTCCCATCTATAGGTACCTCTAAGGAATGGCCTTCAGGTTTTCATAGTGGAGTACCTTCATATAGAAAAATTGGGGATTCCAAGCTCCCATATACTATAATGTGTTCTTCATAATCCATGACATATCCTTTTCTATGTTTCCATACAACATATCAATTCACCCCCACTATGGTGTGGTAATCCCCCCTTTATGAAATTTCATGAAGGTGACAAAAACCCTCAATAGAAAACAAAGACCATCTATAGTGTAACCTATATTCTATAGAGTTTTTTAACCTTTACATACACTAAAATGGTATGGATACACCCTCCACATCATTGTGAGGTAAACAACACATATCACACTACTCCCTAAAGTTCAAAATAACTAAAAACAAGGGGAAATGCTCTAAAATATAAGATAGCACAAAAACATCTAATATTAAAATTTAAAATGACATGGGGATACAATAATTCTCCCAATCATTCCACTTTCTACCCCTAGAAAGTATTTCTTATGTGATGGAAGGAAATTGATAACTACACCTCGTTATAAGATGTCGGTGGGTGGGAAATTTACTTTAGAGTTCTTATGGAAAGAAATAACCAAACATAACATAACCTCTCAAAATCATTAGATTAAATTAATAAATATCATGGGATATCTCTAAGAACAATGAAACCATGTGCGTAAGGTAAAAGGTCTATGAATAATGGAGACCTACCATAGGTCTCCCTAGGATTTAGAATCGTCCAAAATTTTGAGATATAGGAGAAACACACACAATAGATAAATATACTACCAAAAATTCATTTCTATATGGGAAATATAAGGAAATAAAAATTTTAAACCAACCATAAATAACCAACCCATAATACCAATCATTAAAAGTGAAAAAAAGACCATGAAACTAAGCTAAAAAATCCAACACACTCCATAATAATGAAATAAAACCACTAAATAAGAATACAACTCAATAAGGAATAAAATGGTTCTAGAATATAGTCACAAGCTAAAAGGAAAGGTTACCTGGGACCTCACTCTATGAAAATTAGCCCAATGTGAACCTAATAGAATAACCTAACCAGTAAACTTTATTGATCTAAATGGAAAACAAAATCCACTCATCCTAGTCACCCAAGTTGGTATGAAATTCTTCCTATGTTCAACCCTCCAAAAACCAAATCTCATCAAACATATAGCATTATATATCATCTACAAATTGAATATTAAAAATATAATTCTTCTACATAACCAATTATAACAAATATCTCATAAAAATAGATAACTCAATGAATACATTAACCAAGAATCACATAAAAATAATCAATCGTCACTAATTCATCAAGAATAATTCCCAAAATATATAGTTATAGATATATAGTCCATATAAGTGAATTCACACTCTGATAGATAAATTTAAATAATTTACATAGATAACTCAAATTTCCTCTTCAAAGATAGGCCCCATTTGATTTAAATCATGAAATCCTAGAGTATTCAAGGATTATACACTAGAAACACACAAGAGATAATTATTGTCCTTATTAGAAGAAAATATCATGGCTCTACCACTCCATTTAAAGTCTAAGTAGAGTCAAGAACTATAAATTTTCATTACCAAATATGGAAGGAATCACTAATAGAATCATGTCTGAGGACAAATCCTACCTTTTATTGAGAAATTTTTATGAGATATTATCTTAATAGAATGAAAAATGAACTCATCCCATTTATGCTTCAAAATCAAATCAAAGTGTCCCAAAATTATATAGGAAAAATCTAAAATCAATATTCCCTAAAGCAAGTCACTTTTAAAACACACTTTAAAATATCATTTTGAAACCACAACCCTCTTATCAAAGGGTCCAAAATTAATTTTCTAAAGAAATAACACTTTTCAAAAACCAAACAAACATTTTAAATAAAATTTCTCAATTAGAAAACTAATTTAATCAGTGAGAAATTCATTTAATATTTCTACAAAAAAATATAAAATAACACACGTTCAGGGATTTTGAACATTCATCTCACCCTCAAAAACCACCAACATTCCTTTAAAATAATAAATCTGTTATATTACGAAATGTGTCACACATTAAAAAAGTTTTAAAAAACTTGAATTTTTTTTAAACCCAACCACTATTAGAGAAACACTCTGGTACAAGTAACATATTTTTTAGATACACCACTAAAATGGTCTTAAAACCAACACATTTTATAAAAAACATATTAATAACATAAATAGTCTTTAAGGACTCATTTAAAATAAGATTTTTTTTAATGAAGACATATTTTTCACACAAAATAATTTTTTTTAATAACCAATTAAAAAGATATAAAATAAACATAAACCAATACCTACTCTAACAATATTATCACATAATGTAAAATCTATTTAAATCACAAAAAAAAATTAATGAAAATCATCGTTATATTTAATTTTATAGTGAATTAAAGATAAAAAATAAAATGTGATTCAAAATTGTGCTTGAATTGTCCACATGGTTTGATAGACTATGAATTAGTCATGAAACTGAACCTAGAACATATTTATATTCATATTTGGGGTATCTGTGTGGCTGTTTATGTCATGATAGCTAATTGTGAGACTATAATTCTTCTTCTATTCACTTCCCACAACTTAAGAAAACCCCCAAAATATTTTTTATAACTCAATGTGGAATAAAAACCATCCATAATAACCCAAAAAAGAAACTCAAATTCAGGATTCAAATCACGACTTCCCTTGGTAAAACAAGACTTAGGGTGACTAAATGCTAGTTTTACTATCCTTGAACCAGCAAATTCAATACCAAAAGTCATATATTTATACTACCAAATTTCAAATCCTTGGCATGGTTCACTCATAAGTAATTGAACCCAATCATATGCATGACTCTAAGAATGCATCCATGTACACTAGAGGAAGGAGACTAGTAACATGGGTCAGTGATGGTTTTGTGGGGAGAATATACCCCCATGATCAGAGTGTGGAATAGTCGTATCTAATAATATAAACAACAAAAAATGAAAAAAAATAATCAGTAGATGAATAATGAATTTCATAACATAATAAGTAGGAGTAATTTGACTTATAACATATGCCAAAATGATTCTCATGCCATGTGAAATAAGAAAAGGGGAATAGGGAAACTTGAATATACATTCAGCTATATAAAAATAAAAAAAGCCAAAATTTGTCACCACTACCATCATTAGTATAATATTGGTCCTTTCCTCTCATACTGTATACTAGGATAGTATGTTCAATGTCCAAATCTGTACACTTCCCTTTTTCCCTAACTGCATCCATAAGGTATGATCGGGTACCAACATGTGGCCTGAATAGGGTGTGAGATATAGTCAGCAGGCCATCACAAACAATGTCCTGAACTATCTATCGAGTTTATATAAGATGAGTAGTGTGCAGGTAATAATAAATTAATGATAGTAAATAAATAAATAAATCACATTATACCGAGTTCCTCATTGTATAATCGACCGAAACTACCTACTTTCTCCCAATTCATATGTATCTTAATATATTTCACCATACATGTGTCATTATATAAACAATGGTATGGATATTAATATAACCCATATACATATGTTCATATATGTTCATATATGTATATATATAGTCTGGGCCCAAGGTGTAAGCCCAAGGCATCCATACATACTTATAAGGACTTTCATGTTATCCTACCACATGATCCTAGAGGTATAGCTGGGTTTTCATATGGGTCAAGTATAAGGCATAGATAGAATCAAATTGTTTTCTTTAACATAATGAAAGTATTCTTGATTTTTATATAATTTCAAACATGATCCCATCCAAAGTGTTCCTTATTACGAACCTAGGAATAACTTCATTTATTTTCTATAAAAAACTCGTCTATGTTGGAGTCCATCCAAAGCATACATGTAAATAACCACATATAACTCATAACATGGTCTAAGGAATAACCCTTTGAGTGCATCCAATGTATTCCACATTGGTAAAAACGTATATCTCATAGAATGGTATGATAATAGAGCCTAAAGATCCTATCTGAGGTAATCTACTAGGGAACCTGCTATCACGCCTGGGAAGTATAAGACATTCACCCAGTAAGCTCATCCATGGTGTTCTATAATGAACTCGTGTATTACTCTAAGAAAGAAATAAATCATTTATGGATTTAAAATTCTTCACACCATTGATATCATCCAATTAATCATTAATTGGGACATTTTTTCCCTTGTCTTGGTTTAATGTAATGGTCATAACCCGCTTTAAACTCATACCGTTAAAATAATGCAATTCAGTTATATTTTCTAACTAATTCATTATGGTTGATTCAATTAAAACAGGATTAGTAAGGATCTATGAATGTGGTCCATTATTTCCCTTTCATTCAACTGAAAATACATTGTATTTACAATGGGAAATTCATCACACCTTAATTTTGTTTCAAAATAATTATAAGGAATGAGGCCCTTAAGCCTTTAAGGAATAGACTTTGGGGTGCCCTGTAGTGAGGTGGTAAACTTAGAAAAATGTTTAATATTTTTCTATAACTATACTAAGGATTGAAAAATCTATTTATATAATTAATTAAATGTTTAGAATGTACCTCTATAATTTTATAGTGACCAGAACAATGATGCACTATATAAAACATAGAAAAGTTCTGGACAAAGAATGAGACCACCTAACATATGTTGGTAGATGACCCCTCATCTATTTTTGGCTTTAGATTCGAAGTAGAAATTGAGAAATTGAAAAATAAATTACCTAAAAATAGGGAATATTAGATCACACCAGAATATTTTTGAAGACGGAAAGATAAAGTGAGAAAGGAATGAATAGGATATGTTGAATTACCATTAGTTATCCAATAAAACTAATAGTGGGGAATCGAAGCTCAGGTGAAGGACCTATATCAAATAATATGTTAGAACTAAAGGATATATCCAAGTAATAGTACATTAAAATACTAGTAGAAAGGTTATTAAAAACATTAAATGAAGGCAGGTGAAATGGCCATTCATAATTTTTAAAGAGTTTCATGTTTTTTTGAAATTGTGTACCTAAACCATTCATCTCCACTGGTTAACTAGAACTAAAAGAGAGGCCTTGGGTGAATGCTCGAGAAAAACATGTAGCCCTGGGTGTATAGTTTGTGAAAAATATGTGGAACCTTCCATCCAATATGAAATACTTCTAGGTTTGTGTGATCGATGGTGCATTTCTATAACAAACCATGTGTCCCCCAACAATCTTCTTTAGCTCCCTCTTGATCGATTTTCATGTTTAGTACTAATTGATTGATAACTATTATACTTATAATACCTATCCAAATTTTGGGAGATCCATGGTTAGAACGATCCTTGGACTCTCTTGAACTCCTCTTATCCCCTTAGACACATTAATAGCACAAAATGAGTGACTTTGAATAGTATATTAAGTTTACGAACCACTTTGAAAATCTAGTCCATTATACCAAACATAAATAATAATATTATGAATCTTCAAGAAATTAATCCTTTTAAAAACCATTTCCCTCAATACTATTTCTAATGAATTATCTTGATTTATCCAGAAAAATCACTCATCCTAACCCACGACTATGATTAAAGGTAATTCTTGATATCTATGGTATAGTAACTAATTACTAGGTATCAAAAACACATGATTGAGAATGGTTTGACCCACATAGAGTTAGTAAATAATAATCTGATGATTATCGTGATTCTGGCATGGTGATTTCATTAATTTGACTTCTATTCAAATGAAATTTCCTGTTATAAAACATGACAAGCATTCCATAAATGAAACAAATAACCCAAATGAGACATAATAAATAAATCAACAATACTCATATGAAACATTAAAAATTTGAATAACCGACATATTTTTTATAATATATAGTCAAAACAAATGCAACACATAAACTAAAACAAGAAAGAGAATAAATAAAGGTTTAACTAGTTGGCAAGGGTACTACTCAAGCATCCTGAAATAAAACAAAAACCAGTACAACTTCCACCAAATTCATGTAACCCATGACCACCACAACATTAAAACTCATAAATCAATTTATTAATATGTATATAAGATGAAAAAAATCAATACCTGGGAACTTGAGACAAAACAAGAAAGTTTCGTACACACTCATACACGAGTTTATATTTTCGTTGTGAGCTAAATGTACCCTATATGATTTTTCCAAAGTGTATATGTAATTATTTTCATAAAACGGTTCATCAATTCAAGTTATTAATATAAATTAAAAATAGGTTTTTCCATATACAAAATGTATGAAGAGAAAAATCCCATGTTCTACCCTTTTTGAACAAAACAACCTCCCTTTTTACAGAAAACAAGGGTAGAACAAACACTTTAGAGAGAACAGTTTAAAACATGGAAATAGAACCTGTAAATATATTCAAATAAGGAAATCCATTTTTAATCTCATTTTTCAAAATCAAATTTCAACCCCCCCCCCATATTTTAAACAAACATATCCATTTTTTATTTAAAACCACACTTTCCCAACAATCTTTTAAATAATTTTGAATATAAACTAAATCATAACTGAATCAAAATGTAAACATGAAAAGACACTAAGATATCATTATATAATAAAATAAATAACAACAAAACAATGGATTCATATAATAAAATCATGATCTAGGGGATAAAAACAATACTTATAATGGTATCCCCTAAATAGTCCTCAATAGAATATAGGAATTATAGGAGACTCAATAGGCTATAAAATTAATAATAATGGACTCATTTCTCATAAAATATAGGTATATATATGATCCTTAAAATTATGAGAGCTCTCATTGTCTCACTGGGTCACAACATCCATTCTGGGAGCCCTCATGGTCTCATTAGGCCATATTTCATTAGCTAGCGCACAAAAATAGACAAGGGTAAAACTTATCCAGACCTTCAATTTAGCTACATAATTCAGATGTGAGAAAACAAACAAGTGAATCACATAAACAACACATATGTCAAAAATAAAACATAATTGATAACCCTTATCTCACCTCCTAACACTCATAAGAAACAACCTATTTTATATCATTTACATCAAATGAAAATATAATAAATCCAAAATCATGATACAATTCACATCAAGAATAATATATAATGATAGAGTAATTTTAAGGGATCATAATCTCCATTAAATAAACCCTTTTAAGAGTACCAAATAAGAGTTTCCTAAAACTAAATTTGGTGCCAAGTCATTTTCCCAAAATTTGAAATCTCACTTTGAAATTTTCTCAATGAAAATTTTTTATTAACATTGCTCCCCTTTTAGAAGAATAAAACACAACAAGGTCCAAGATGTATCAGAAAAATTTAGAAAAGGTCCAAATAAAACCCATTTTTATAAACCATTCCATGGATACTATATGAATAATTCATATCGTCTTTCAACAAGGTGATTGATAATTATAGTTAAAGATTTATAAGTAAATGTATATGTTCCCAATGTACCCAAAAATGTGATGTTTAGTATTTTGAGGAGGTGTCATGGATTTTATTACATAGATATATTAAAAATAAAGAAATATGTTATTTTGATGGTCTATAATTTATTGGATTTTAGATTAAATGGTTTTGGTTTGTGTTGAGTGAAATATGGAATTATTGTGCCTATTAATTGAAAAATAATAAATTTAATTATCACACTATTATGAGATTTATATAATGAATTTTATATTTGATAACCCTACATTACATTTCATCAATGTAACTATGTATAGATAAATGAAAAAACATATTATAATTCATAGAAGATAAGTGGAAAGTTCATAAAGAAATTTATCTTAACTAAGTTGACTTGGTCACTACATGAAAATTTTCATCTACATAGAAGAAATTTGTGGGACATATATGAAAATTTATCCATTTATTATAATATTAAGTTTTGATAAAATTTCAATAGAAAATTTCAGATGAATATGAAATTTTATTATGTTTTAATATATTTTAGAATGCATGATCATATAACTTTGAGCTAAATTTGTTAATGTAGATGATATAGAGTTGAGACATAGAGTTCATGGAGCTGAAATAGAGTTCATCTAGAGTTGTGTAAAGGTGATCTATAAAATCAATGAGCTAAATAAATGAAATTCATAACTTTCATAAAGTTCATAACAAAATGAAGGCCTACATAAGGGTCATATATAAATTTCAAGATCACATAAAGGTGGTATAGACTTTTCATAAAGGTAACTTGTGAAATTAATTACTATTTTCAGGTTCATTGAGACCCACATCAAGGTAATTCAGAAGATTCATAAAGGTCACAAAAATGGTTAGTACTTATCTAAATTTATGTTTATATTATAGAATTATCTTTTATAAATATATATACTAAAATTAGATGATGTTATTAGTGGATCTTTAAAGATTGAAATATCATAATAAATCAATTAATCATGATCCAATCTAATAATTGAGAAAGAACAATTAAGTTGGATATTGGTTTGTGGAGATTAACATGCATTTTATAAAAATGTTTTCCACATCACAATGCATGGGTAAATTTACACATGGATATAATTTTGAATGAGTTGAGTGAAATAAATTTTGTAAAGGATTATAAAAAAGGAAATAAATGGGTCCTCTAGAAATTCAAAAGAAATATTTACTCGAAATCAAATTTATTTGGGATGAAGAAAATAAATGATAAATCTAATTTTATTATTTAAATGATAACATTGTCCATGCATTGGAAGATTATAGAGTTTCTATAAATCAAATATAAATGATATTATTCATGAAATTGTGAATATAAAACAATAGGTTCTAAATTATAATTTAATGAGTGAATTTAGAAGAACTCAAAAACATTGAGTGATAGAGTTTTTAGGTAACTTATTATAAGGACCCAGCCTTAAACCTTACTTAATATTGAATTAAAAGAATAATTCATGTTGAGGATCTTTTCAGGTTTAGAGTTTTAGAGAATTAGAACATAACTATTACATCTCAACAGATTACAAAGTAGTCACTTATACTATGTTTCCATAATAAAAAAACTCTTGAAATAAACATGTCTAGTTCCATGTTTTATATAGCATGACATTCCCTTGATCCCATCCTTGACCTTATTCCACATTAATTCATGTGAAAAACATTTCAAAAAAACTTGGGATGAGCATAAAAAGCTCAGTAAGGGATACAGAAAGAATGAAAACTGTTATTTTTTCAAACATCAAATAAACCATATATACTCTATCAAAGTAATACCTTCACCTTCATGAAGTAGTAAAAAATCTTTACTGAATAAAGTATCATTACTTACCTTTTTGTAACCAAATTATTACCATAAAACCCATATAAAGAACACATAACATATATAAAGGTAACTTGGGACATAAACATACTTAAGTGGAATAACCATACGGTTGACTTCCACACATATCACTTAATGGAATAGCCATACGGCCAATTTCCATACATACTTAATGGAATAGCCATACGGCCGACTTCCATACCCAATGCATTGGAGGTTATAACGTAACCACCCGTCCTGGTATTCACGGCACCACCCGTCATATGGTTTATAACGTAACCACCCGTTAAAATGTCCAAGTACCAGTATAAAATCATAAAACATAAAACCAATATAAAGTAATGATGACATTTCCACATTTCAATCACAATATATCATAAATATATTTACATAATAGAATCCTTTTTCAAAACCATTTTCAATAACAAAATACATAAAAGAGTATATGGTATTTATTTTTCTCTAAAAACATTACGGCTTGTTGAGAAAGCCAAAGACCAAATAATACTCGCGGCGGCAGAAAAGGTCGTTGTCGCCGCGTACGTTAAAAGAAACATTCCTTTTTGTCGTTTTGTAAAACTCTTCGTAGAAAAATATTCCTTTTGTATAAAAGTAAAAGTCAAAGGGTTTTATACACCGTATAAAAGAAAGTTGTGTATAAAACGAAATATGCCTCAATGAACGGAGATTGAGACAAAGTCCCTTACCTCGGGTCCGAATTGACTCGATCGTTCTTTAACCTCCTGAATAATAAACTTGAGTTAATTTATACTTGATTAAGAACCTTTTTAAAGTTCATTATTCCTTTTATATCACTTATTTACATGTTATAAACATTATGTAACCATTTAAGTTAATAATGTTTGTTTTGTCAATATTTGGTTCTTAAGTCGAAAGTGGACTTCTTACAATTACATGTTGTTCGTGTGGTCAAAGGTTCTTTATATCCAGAATGAAATTCCCGATTTGGATATAATATGTATCATATATATCCAGAATATACATGTATTTATAATATTACATAATCATTTAGAGGTAAGAAATGAAATGTACCGTTCACGGAGATGGTAAGCCGTACGTACGCATGAACGCTACTTTCATTTCTTTGTCATATTAATGGAATTAAAACTAAATGAGAGGTATGTATATTTTAATTCCAGAATTATATTCATCATTTAGAAATATCATTAATTATATATATCCATTATATACATGTACTTTTAATAGTACATTAAATTTGGGGATAAGAAATGAAATACACCGTTCATGGAGACGATAAGTCGTACGTACGCATGAACGCTACTTTCATTTCTATCTCATAATTTAATTGAAAGAAATAATAATGATATAGAGTTATATTATAATTCCAGTATAACATCATATATAATAACTTTAAATCCATCCTTTACACGTCCCACATATGGCATTAACGAATCACATCACTTTGAGGGGGTGGTAGTCCGCACTTCCTTAAATGAAGATATCGTGTTTACCCATAATGGAAACCATAAAGGTATGCCCAAAATGAAAAATACAGAAGCTTAAAGAAAACATAAACATATTATATATTATATATAGAAATAGTGACATCATATTGGCCACCTTTGAAGGTGTTAAATGAGTATTGAACAATCATCGTTTCGGGAGGCAGAATTTCGCCATCCACGGAAACCGTATGTTCTTTAACCATTTGATGTAGTTGTGTGAGAGTGTAGCTCGAATAAATCTTATCAAAACATCCTAGTATATTGAATATACTGTTGTTGTTACAAATGAAGTAAATAAAAAGAGTTTAGAGGGTTGGAGAAGAAAAATAAAACAAATGAACAAGAGAGAATGAATTACCTTTAAAAGTGTAACTTCTTTTGATTTGAGCCTAAAGGCTTCCTTTGAAAGGATTCTGCCCAAAGGGAATCCTCTAGGATGAGGAGAGGGATGTGGAGAGAGTAAATGGGTAGGGGTTGGCCGATCCAAAGGCTTGAGGAGTGTGTGAAATGAGGTAGAGGTGGTGGCCTTTTATAAGAGAAGAGGAGGGGCACTTTTGGAAAGTAAAGAAATATTACTTTATTTGAAAATGAGTTTCGGTTTTAAAAGGTCCCAAATTGATATAATTCGTGGCTAAGGTGATAAGGGTTCGAAATCCACCCATACAATAAGTTCTGGACATGTGTAGTTCATATATTTTACATTATCTTTCCATTTTATTTAAATCGTCAAATAATAATGTCATCGCTGCATCATTATTATGTCATAAATAATTTAATTTCTTTAATGTCTACAAATTATAAAAAAATACTATGATGTATGAAATCTTTTTAGCTTTCCAATGAATATTTATAATCAAAAATATGATCTTTATAACCCCATTTAAAAATTGTTTTCGTAAAACATATTATGTTTGTGTCATTTTTACTTTTACATTAAATAAAAAGTTATTTATGTCATTTCCCAACCAAAATGTCTCCATGGGGTCCCCAAGTTGACCCATGGTTTTTTTGGTCGGCCATGACACAACCAATAAGGGTAGGACATGTGTCTAGGTCATTTCATATTATTAAAGCATTATTTATACCTTAAACTACACTAATTACCACTAATCGCGATTAAGAACTTAATAAGTTACTATTCACCAAAAAATTATTATAATCTCATTGAACCACATTTTAATTCTTAATGACAACCATGTATGTCGGATTTTTGAAATTCAAAACACAATGATGGAAAAATTTCATTTAAACGGAAAATCAGTCTTTATAAGTACCACTTAGCGGTTTCACTATTCATCAAAAATTGAAGTTTTTCAGAAAATTACCAAAAATTCACCCTAAGCTATATTTGATATTACGAATTCAAAAATGAAGTCTATTTTACAAAATTCAAAACATATAAGTCACATTAATTAATTTAATAATTAATTCCCGCTGTCAGAGCAAATAGCGTGTTTTTATGAAACAATAAGTATCCAAAGATTGACACTAGTTTAAGTCTGATTTCAAAGTGAAATTAATTCCAACGACCACTTTTGGATTTAATGGTAAAAATATTTTCTAATTTCACTTTAAAACCAATTCAAAAGATAATATAATCATATAAATAAATTAGATTAAAAAGATCTTTTGAATTAAAATACAACATTTTACACTATTCATTAAAAAATGAACTTTATCGGAAAGATACCAAAAATTTACACAAAGTAAATTTTGATGTCCCGATTCTAAAGAAGAGTTATATTTGGTCCAATAGAATTTATAAGAGTGATCAAAACTATATTTAATGACAGTTCTCCATCAAAAGGCGATAAGTGAGCCTTTAGTGAAAATTAGTGTATAAAATCCTAAAATTGAACTCTTTTCGTATTTTAAGCCTTTATCTTTTATTGGATAAATGTAAAAACATTTAAAAACATATATAGTAATATTTTAGTTATTTCTATCCATTCCCGCCAGTACAACGGCTACTCGTTAACTAACATTTAAAATAATATTATTTTATTACTTGTGTGCAACGTAAGTTTTCAAAGAAACTCATCGTTGTGTATCGAGTACGCTATCGAACGTAGAAACCCCTTTTAATAAAAATTAATATTTAATTAGTAAATATTAATAAATATGAAAATTATTTATTCTTTATTTACCTGGGATTTTACATCCTTCCCCCCTTTTGGGAATTACGTCCTCGCAATTTTATTCACTTATCAAAATAAGTGGGGGTATTTATCCCTCATAGCATTTTCAGATTCACACGTTGCCTCTTCAATCACATGGTTTTCCACAAAACCTTTACCTCATGAATCACCTTATTCCGTAACACCTGCTCCCTGTGGTCAAGAATCTGGACTGGTTGTTCCACATAAGATAGATTCTCTTCCAGCTGAACTACCTCTGGACTCAAAACATGAGATGGATCTGGCATAGACTTCCTCAACATTGGAACATGAAAAACATTGTGTACCTGAGATAAACTCGGAGGTAAAGCCACCCGGTATGCAACTGATCCAACTCTCTCCAGAATTTCATATGGTCCAATAAACCTTGGACTCAGCTTTCCTTTCTTACCAAATATCATCACACTTTTCCATGGTGAGACTTTGAGAAAAACATGATCACCTACCTCGAAAGATAGATCCTTCCTCCGGTTATCCGCATAACTCTTCTGCCTGCTCTGAGCTATTCTCATGTGTTTCTGAATCAACTGAACTTTTTCTGCCATCTCTTCTACCAATTCTGGTCCCATCAGCTTCCTTTCACCCACTTCATCCCAAATTCTGGAGTTCGACACCGCTTCCCATATAATGCCTCAAATGGTGCCATCTGTATACTGGAATGAAAACTGTTATTATAAGAAAACTCAACAAAAGAAAGATGTTGGTCCCAACTTCCCTGATAATCCATAGAACAAGCTCGTAGCATATCCTCCAATGTCTGGATTGTTCATTCTGACTGCCCATCTGATTGAGGATGAAAAGCTGTACTAAAATTTAATTCAGTACCCATCGACTTCTGAAGGCCTTTCTAAAAGTTAGATGTGAACCTGGGATCACGATCAGATACAATGGAGAGAGGAACTCCATGTAACATGACTATCTCTTTAAGATACAAACGGGAAAGTTGATCTAGAGAGAAAGTATCTCGTATAGCAAGGAAATGAGCAGATTTGGTCAAGCGATCAACAATAACCCAGATTGCATTATTACCTCGATATGTCTTCGGTAATCCAACAACAAAGTCCATTGATATGTTCTCCCATTTCTACTCTGGCACTGGTAAAGGCTGAAGCATCCCTTTCGGTAACTGCCGCTCTGCTTTAACCTGTTGACATGTCAAACACTTCACAGTAAAATCAGCAATGTCTCTTTTCATTCCATCCCACCAGTAATACTCCCGCAGATCTCTATACATCTTAGTACTGCCAGGATGAACTGAAAACGGAGAACTATGAGCTTCACATAACAACTCTCTCTTCAACTGCGAATCACAAGGCACACATAACCTCTTCCAAAACCTCAAAACACAAACACAAACTTATACAACAACTCATGGAAAATTTTATTCATAAGGTCCATTAATACAGCAGGTGCATTGGTTAACCCAAAAGGCATAACTACAAATTCATAATGGCCATATCTAGTACGAAACGCAGTCTTCGGAACGTCTGATTTTTTTTACTTTCAACTGATGGTACCCTGACCTCAAGTCAATCTTTGAAAAAAAACTGAGCTCCCTGGAGCTGATACAACTTCATTTGATGGCCAAACATCTGTTGAAGTAGTTGCAAAGGATTTCACCACCCCTTTCTGCTTGTAGTCTAACTGCTTCCCATCACTCAAGCTCTTTGTCGGACACTCATTTTCATAGTGACCCATCTCATTGCACTTAAAACATCTTACCGTTGGCTTTTCATTTCCTGCTTGATCATCTTCCTTACAGTTACGAGCAATATGACCAGACATACCACACCGAAAGCACTTACCAGACTTGGATAAACATTCTCCAGGATGCATTTTACCACACTTATCACAGGATGGATATTTGGTTTTCTTACCTCCTTGCTTCTTTGATGAATTCTTCCCCTTTTCCTGCCAACTAGACCTCTTATTCTGTTGTTTTTCATAGAACACCTGATCATCGGCAAACTCTATTTCCACCATCTCCGCACATCGAACAAGTTTTTCATAACTTTTGAACTCACGAGAAGCTAAAGCCCTTCGATACTTTGGCTTTAACCCTGAGTAAAAACGGTTTATTTTACTATCAAGATCTCGTATGAAGTTTGGAGCATACCTTGCCAATCGAGTGAACTTTTCTTCATAAGCAGCCACTGAATCATCCTCCTGCTTCAATTCTAGGAATTGTTTTTCCATCCTAAGACGAACCACCTTAGGAAAATATTTCTCAAGAAACATACCTTTCAATTCGTCCCAGTGAAGATCCTCAATCTCATCACTATCCCTTATATTTTTCACCATCGACCACCACTGATCAGCTTCACCTTCAAAACGGTAAACAGCAAGACTAACCTTTTGATGTTCTGAACACCCCATGACATCAAAAATCTTCTCTAGTGCTTTAATCCACCCTTCAGCTTGCACAGGGTCAGATGATCCTCTGAATGATGGGGGATGTTGCCTCATGAAATGTTCCACCACTAACATGTTCCTCTGCGGTTGATCTGGCTGATCTCGTGCATGGATACTACCACCATTTATAGCCTGATTCAACTGTGCCATCACTGCAACAAACTGTTCAGTTCCAATTCCGACCATCTCAGGATGCTGATTCGGAAGTTTATCTTCCTCCTGATGTCATCCCAACATAGCTTCTTTGTTTCCTCTGCGGAAAACCATTCTGAACACAGAAATATCTTAGGCGAAGCAACATGGTAATCCGTAAATGCTATATCATTTCAATCATATTATAATTTAACACTTTTCTAACTCCTAAAGTTGTCTATAACGACCTTTGATACCAACTATAAGGCCCCGGCCTTAAACCTTACTTAATATTGAATTAAAAGAATAATTCACGTTGAGGATCTTTTCAGGTTTAGAGTTTTAGAGAATTAGATCATAACTATTACATCTCAAAAGATTTCAAAGTAGTCACTTATACTAAGTTTCCATAATAAAAAAACTCTTGAAAGAAACATGTATAGTTCCATGTTTTATATAGCATGACATTCCCTTGATCCCATCCTTGACCTTATTCCACATTAAGTCCTGTGAAAAACATTTCAAAAAAACTTGGGATGAGCATAAAAAGCTCAGTAAGGGATACAGAAAGAATGAAAACTGTTAGTTTTTCAAACATCAAATAAACCATATATACTCTATCAAAGTAATACATTCACCTTCATGAAGTAGTAAAAACTCTTTACTGAATAAAGTATCATTACATAACTTTTTTGTAACCAAAGTATTATCATAAAACCCATATAAAGAACACATAACATATATAAAGGTATCTTGGGACATAAACATACTTAAGTGGAATAACCATACGGTCGACTTCCACACATATCACTTAATGGAATAGCCATACGGCCAATTTCCATACATACTTAATGGAATAGTCATACGGCTGACTTCCATACCCAATGTATTGGAGGTTATAACGTAACCACCCATCCTGGTATTCACGGCACCACCCGTCATATGGTTTATAACGTAACCACCCGTTAAAATGTCCATGTACCAGTATAAAATCATAAAACATAAAACCAATATAAAGGAATGATAACATTTCCACATTTCAATCAAAATATATCATAAATATATTGACATAATAGAATCCTTTTTCAAAACCATTTTCAATACCAAAATACATAAAAGAGTATATGGTATTTATTTTATTCTAAAAACATTACGGCTTGTTGAGAAAGCCAAAGACCAAATAATACTCGCGGCGGCGGAAAAGGTCGTTGTCGCCGCGTACGTTAAAAGAAACATTCCTTTTTGTCGTTTTGTAAAACGCTTCGTAGAAAAAGATTCCTTTTGTATAAAAGTAAAAGTCAAAGGGGTTTATACACCGTATAAAAGAAAGTTGTGTATAAAACGAAATATGCATCAATGAAAGGAGATTGAGACGAAGTCCCTTACCTCGGGTCCGAATTGACTCGATCGTTCTTTAACGTCCTGAATAATAAACTTGAGTTAATTTATACTTGATTAAGAAACTTTTTAAAGTTCATTATTCCTTTTATATCACTTATTGCCATGTTATAAACATTATGTAACCATTTATGTTAATAATGTTTGTTTTGTCAATATTTGGTTCTTAAGTCGAAAGTGGACTTCTTACAATTACATGTTGTTCGTGTGGTCAAATGTTCTTTATATCCAGAATGAAATTACCGATTTGGATATAATATGTATCATATATATCCAGAATATACATGTATTTATAATATTACATAATCATTTAGAGGTAAGAAATGAAATGTACAATTCATGGAGACGGTAAGTCGTACGTACCCATAAACGCTACTTTCATTTCTTTGTCATATTAATGGAATTAAAACTAAATGAGAGGTATGTATATTTTAATTCCAGAATTATATTAATCATTTAGATATATCATTAATTATATATATCCATTATATACATGTACTTTTAATAGTACATTACATTTGGGGATAAGAAATGAAATGCACCGTTCATGGAGACGGTAAGCCGTACGTACGCATGAACGCTACTTTCATTTCTATCTCATACTTTAATGGAAACAAATAATAATGATATAGAGGTATATTATAATTCCAGTATAACATCATATATAATAACTTTAAATCCATCCTTTACACATCCCACATATGGCATTAACGAATCACATCACTTTGAGGGGGCGGTAGTCCGCACTTCCATAAATGAAGATATCGTGTTTACCCATAATGGAAACCATAAAGGTATGCCCAAAATGAAAAATACAGAAGCTTAAAGAAAACATAAACATATTATATATTATATATAGAAATAGTGACATCATAATGGCCACCTTTGAAGGTGTTAAATGAGTATTGAACAATCATCGTTTCGGGAGGCAGAATTTCGCCATCCACGGAAACCGTATGTTCTTTAACCATTTGATGTAGTTGTGTGAGAGTGTAGCTCGAATAAATCTTATAACAACAACCTAGTATATTGAAGATACTGGTGTTGTTACAAAAGAAGTAAATAAAAAGAGTTTAGAGGGTTGGAGAAGCAAAATAAAACAAATGAACAAGAGAGAATGAATTACCTTTAAAAGTGTAACTCCTTTTGATTTGAGCCTAAAGACTTCCTTTGAAAGGATTCTGCCAAAATGGAATCCTCTAGGATGAGGAGAGGGATGTGGAGAGAGTAAATGGGCAGGGTTTTGCCGAGCCAAAGGCTTGAGGAGTGTGTGAAATGAGGTAGAGGTGGGGGCCTTTTATAAGAGGAGAGGAGGGGCACTTTTGGAAAGTAAAGAAATATTACTTTATTTGAAAATGGGTTTCGGTTTTAAAAGGTCCCAAATTGATATAATTCGTGGATAAGGTGATAAGGGTTCGAAATCCACCCATCCAATAAGTTTTGGACATGTGTAGTTCATAGATTTTACATTATCTTTCCATTTTATTTAAATCATCAAATAATGATGTCATCGCTGCATCATTATTATGTCATAAATACTTTAATTTATTTAATGTCTAAAAATTATAAAAAACAAACTATGATGTAAGAAATCTTTTTAGATTTCCAATGACTATTTATAATCAAAATTATGATCTTTATAACCCCATTTAAAAATTGTTTTCGTAAAACATATTATGTTTGTGTCATTTTTACTTTTACATTAAATAAAAAGTTATTTATGTCATTTCCCAACCAAAATGTATCCATGGGGTCTCCAAGTTGACCCATGGCTTGTCTTGGTCGGCCATGACACAACCAATTAGGGTATGACATGTGTCTAGGTCATTTCATATTATTAAAGCATTATTTATACCTTAAACTACACTAATTACCACTAATCGCGATTAAGAACTTAATAAGTTACTATTCACCAAAAAATTATTATAATCTAATTGAACCACATTTTACTTCTTAATGACAACCATGTATGTCGGATTTTTGAAAGTCAAAACACAATGATGGAAAAATTCCATTTAAACGGAAAATCAGTCTTTATAAGTACCACTTAGTGGTTTCACTATTCATCAAAAATTGAAGTTTTTCAGAAAATTACCAAAAATTCACCCTAAGATATATTTGATATTAAGAATTCAAAAATGAAGTCTATTTTACAAAATTCAAAACATATAAGTCACATTAATTAATTTAATAATTAATTCCCGTTGTCAGAGCAAATAGCATGTTTTTATGAAACAATAAGTATCAAAAGATTGACACTAGTTTAAGTCCGATTTCAAAGTGAAATTAATTCCAACGACCACTTTTGGATTTAATGGTAAAAATATTTTCTAATTTCACTTTAAAAAGAATTAAAAAGATAATCTAATCATATAAATAAATTATATTAAAAAGAGGTTTTGAATTAAAATACAACATTTTACACTATTCATTAAAAAATGAACTTTATCGGAAAGATACCAAAAATTTACACAAAGTAAATTTTGATGTCCCGATTCTAAAGAAGAGTTATATTTGGTCCAATAGAATGTATAAGAGTGATCAA
The DNA here is from genome assembly GCA_963277665.1 of Viscum album. Lineage (NCBI taxonomy): Eukaryota > Viridiplantae > Streptophyta > Magnoliopsida > Santalales > Viscaceae > Viscum > Viscum album. The sequence continues at coordinate 1,716,971,052 of OY728153.1, forward strand.
AACTATATTTAATGACATTTCTCCATCAAAAGGCGATAAGTGAACCTTTAGTGAAAATTAGTGTATAAAAGCCTAAAATTGAACTCTTTTCGTATTTTAAGCCTTTATCTTTTATTGGATAAATATAAAAACATTTAAAAACATATATAATCATATTTTAGTTATTTCTATCCATTCCCGCCAGTACAACGGTTACTCGTTAACTAACATTTAAAATAATATTATTTTATTACTTGTGTGCAATGTAAGTTTTCAAAAAAATTCATCGTTGCGTATCGAGTACGCTATCGAACGTAGAAACCCCTTTTAATAAAAATTAATATTTAATTCATAAATATTAATAAATATGAAAATTATTTATTCTTTATTTACCTGGGATGTTACACTTATACATGACAATATCAAAGACACTAGAATATCGATTTTGAATATAGTTTTTATTTAAGAAAAAATAAGGCGTGTAGTGCCTGAGTATTCAAATAGTTGAGGAAGAACTAGACCACTCAAGATCTGTGGTGATTTTCAATACAAATTAAACTATTGAAAGTTGTTATTGAGGATCATTATGTTATAAATGAGAAAACCAATTTTTATAGGCTTTTATAGGATGATAATATTATTAAGTGTAGAAGAAATCAAAAGTTTTGTAGATATTTCTACCTTTGGATAAGTTTTGAAGAGAATAGTGGTGACTAGGGTGTAAAAATAATCATTGAAATTATAGTGTATAACTAATCAATGAGGATGTATTTAATATTTATTCATATTACTAATCATGGAATAAGATTTTGTGGTTAGGGTGCACAAACATATATGAATAAAGGATCGAATATTGGTGTGCATGACCAGTTTTTGTCGAAGACTATTGATTAGGGTATATAAACAATCACACTCTTATGTGACTTACGAACCCATAAAATTGATAACAAGATTATACTATAGAATCCCTATATTGGTTTGTCTGTAGAACTAGGAAAATGATTAGGCATTTATATCAATCATTTTAAATACCATTTTCTACTCACTTGCTTATTTTTCTACACACGAGGTGGGGCTATAAGTTTTTATTCAGTGAATCAAGAATATTAAAAATTTATAGAGTTATAATTAATAAGTATAATTCATAAAATTATATAACCAATCCCCCCAGTGGTCCACGATATCTATTAACTATAATTGGGGTTATAAAAAGTATGTATTCCCTCTAAAAAGATATATATTTTCCCCATTTCTTTTAATAGCTTTAATGAAGTGAACATTTCAGTAAGGTTTTCAGCTACCTCAAATAAAGAAAAAGGAAGATATTCCTGATAGTGTAAACTTATATATTCCATTCAAGATTATGAAAATAGGAAGAAAAATGGGAAAAGGAATATGAATAAGAATATAAAATTAAATATAGAAACATAATTAATTAATGGTAATCCGAATGGTAAAAGTTGTAATAATTCTTTTGATTATTATTCTTATAATCACGCTTGTTAAAGATTTTATGATGTATCACTTAGTTATCTTGATTCAAAAAATAAATATTAATTTAATAATATTACCAACCATGTATTCACATGTATATTTTTGTTATTAAATGGAATTTTAAAAGAAAAAAATGAATTTTGAAGAAGAAGTAGAATAAATCAAGAATTCGCAGAGTAAGAAGTTCAGAAAGTGAGTTTCTCTTACATACATAGTGAAATTAAAGAAAGAATCTATATCAAATTACAATAGAATATGTATCCTAATTTAATAATAATTGTAATGGTTTTTTATGAAAAATTAGTATCTAGAATAATATTTTATAGGATCCTTCCATACACATGAAAAATTACACAAAACATCTACGCAGGTTAAAAAATAACAACTAAAGTTTAATGAAAAAAAGTATAAAATATATTGATTATTATTTACAAAATTTCAGAAAATTATATAAAGAATAAATAAAGAAGATAAAATATTATCAATAATAAAAATAATAATATCAGTTGAGAATGATAATAACTCTCTTAAAATTAAGTGTCTTGATCTTGAAGTAAGACTGAGAAATCTAGAATCTGTATAAGCTAGATCATACCATGTTGTTGAGAAGAAATATGATACCCCACAAGTTTTAATTGAGATTTATAGTCATATGAAGACTCAAATTAGTTGAAAGAGTTTCTACAATACATTCTCTGATCAATGAATAATACGCACTATGAAAGAGGTGACATCTATATTAAAAATCTGTTGATTAAGTTAAAAAATATTTTCTAGATAATAGAGTATTTAAAGAAAAAATATATGTTTATATATGTGTAAAAATGATGATAAGAATAATGATATGTTTATGGGGCATAGAAAGTGGTATATGAAACTTGTTACTCCAATGGAACTCAGGAAACAAATACAAATGTCTAAAACTAGTAAGTTATTAAGTCTATATACCATACAATTTAGATAAAAAGATGAATATTGTTTTCATGTTTTTGTTGTTGTAATAAGTTTGGGAATAAGGTGTTGTATTTCTATCATAACATTCCAATCTATACATATCATAGTAATAAACAATAATGGGGAAAAGGTTTAATAGAGGAGAAATCATCTAGCCAAAATTAAGAGTTAAAAGAAATGGGATAAGAGCATGCCTTGAGGTGAAAATAGAAGATAAGTATTACAAAAACTAATCATAACAATTTAAGGAAGAATAAATATGGGGAGATTATATTCCTAGATGAAAATGTGGAGAAGAATCCAATCGATGAAAACTTGAAGGCATCTGAGTGTTTGTGTGGAAGGTTAAAGATTATATGACATACATCTAGTAAATGTTTGACATGGGTACTTGAATTGTTTGAGTTTTTTATGAATAAAATGAAACCACATAAATCTTCCTTTTTTCGATTAGATAATTTGAAAAAGGAGTTTCATAGAAAAGAAAACCTATTGATGAAAGGAAGTGTGGGTTGATAATCAAGTCTCATCCTTATTACTATCAGTATAATATAAAGGTGTCCCAATGTATCACCTATTATTTATTATTATTTAAAATAATATAAATTTAATTAAACAATAATATTGAGTGTTGTTCATGATGGATAGAATATGAGGTGTTCTTCAAGGTGTATTTCTACTTCCATGGTTAGAAGTAAATGAGTATATTCATTTAGTGTTCATAATCATGAGGTGGATCTATCGAAATTTCAGAATATATGTGAATATATAAATTCATGAAATATGTAAAAAAACTATAGAAATATGTATTCAAATCACATTTTAACACATTCTTTATAACATCAATCAATTTTATGAATATAGAGTGTGGGATGACCAAATAATAAGACAAATAGGTAGTTTTCTATTTTTCACATGTACTTTTTGATGTGTCTGTTAATGTTTATGATGGATAAAGCATTTTATTAGTTATATATGTCTTTATTATTACTGAATATTTTGAATTTGATAATGATATAACATGTATGTTTTTTTATATAAAATATTAACAACCTCAGTTAAATCCAACTTGTTTTCCACACCATGTTTGTCTATGAATAAATTGATTAGACTAACTAAAGTAATTTTTCTAATGAAAACCTTGTCAGGTAATCCTTCTCTCATAATTTCGTCCAACTTTTCCTCAAGTAGAATATGAATATAGTGATATGAGAATCCAGCATAGTCCCTCTTTATTTATTTTTAATAAGAGTGAGAGTAATTTCTTTGAATTTGGAGAAGATGAAAGGGGTATTGATCAAAAAATACAAAAGAGAAGATTGAAGTTCCCATATAATGTTGTATTTGTTATCAATATGGTCCATGAGATGTAAATTAAAATATAATTGGAGATATATTAATTACTCCATTGTACATTTAAAAGATAAGTTTAGTTTTTTGACGTTTCATGTTGGAGTTCATCAATTTTACTTTTTCAAGAAAAAGAATGAATTATTTTTTATTGTTTCGAAAGGATTGTGGAATAATCGAAATGGTTCTAGTTTTAGTTGAGTGAAATCTGTAAAAAAACATGTTATCAATAAAAGAAAAAGGTAATTATCCTATGTATATGATATTTCAGCAACATATAAGAGATTTTATCGGCCCATAATACATTTTATCTATATAGAGAAGTGTTTATAAAGGATAAAAGAATTTTCCTACTTGGAAGAGAAGTGGCCATTATGTAAACAAATTCATCTATAATGAGGTGGTTTTTCAAGTACATATGAAATTTCATTTTAATTAAAGATAATTATGACTCGTGTGTCTGAATTGATCTGTTTGTAAGAAGTTTGAGTTGTACTAAGAAAATTGATAGGAAAATTTCATATGGACTTTGACATTTTAGGATGCCATAATAAATTTGATTAGGCATTATTAATTGAATTTAAGAATAATCAGTGAATTTATATGACATAGTTTTGTGATATATAGTTTATAGATATAATATACATTACATCCCGAGCAACCTAATAATGATCTAGAAAATTAATCAGTTGTGTTAAGGTAATTCAGCACTTGTGTAAATTTCACACTAAAACTAGGGTATGTGAAGTGGTTTTCTATAAATTTCAATAGCTACATAAATAGAGTATGAGCTTTTCATAAAGGTAACCTAAGAAATATATTACCAATATAAGGGCCCTTGATACCTTCATCAAGGTAATTCATTATCTCGCACCAAGGCTTGGGACCTGTATAAAGGTATTTTGAGATTCAAAAATTATCAATTCCAATGATAATGATTTAAATCAGGTGATAGTTTGACCTTATATTTAAAATTAAAAAAAATAACCAATTTAATGCTTATGTTCAATGTTGAGAAAGATGAAAGACCAAATGAGGTTAATACTACCTTATTGAGATGAACTTACATACCACAAGAAGGTGTAAAACATTATAATGAATTCTCACAAGAACACATTGATGGGATTTCAATAAAATTAATTGAAGTAGATTTTTTAGAAGATCAAAATAAAGGAAATACCCAAGTCTTCGTGAAATTAAAAATAAATACTACCAGTGAATCCTATTGAATTTTGATAATAAAATAAAATTTGAAATCTATTAACAGATTAAAAGAATAAAATCATGCCTTTGTTAGAAGATTAAAAAGATTCCATATTTTAAATAAGGTATATATTATTAAAGATATTTTTAATTTGAAACCATAGGTACACAATAATAAGTTAATTAGTGAGTTGATAATAACTCGCAAACACACACACAGACAGAGAAAGGTATTAAGAAGACGCCACGGGACTTTCTTGAAGAAAGAATAAGAAGATGTTTAAATGAAGGATTCATTCAAGGAAGAAGAATACTTGTAGTGCCTTGGTATTCAAATATTTTATTAAAAAATAGTTCACTAAAAATTTTGAGTGAGATTTGATACCAATAGAATTTTATCAAGTGTATATTCATGATCCTGAAGTTGTACAAGAGAAAACCTTGTCCTATAGTCTTATGGAGAAAGATAATATTATTTTATTTAGAAGTAACTAGGAGCTATTAGATATCATTATTCTTTTGGGTCAACATTGAATAGAATATCAGTGAATAGGGAACATAACTAGTCACTTCATATTTGGGTGTATAAAAAATCCAGGAGGGTAGATTTTGGGTTGGGGTGCATAATCAATAATTGAAAAATACTTGTTGTTTGTGGTGTGTAACTAGACACCTGACCTAAAAATTAAATTTTTTTATTCAAAAACTTTTAATGAAAAAGTGAGAAACCATGGTTTAACCATAAAATCCAAAGAACACATTTCACATGCCAGAATTCAAATTACAAAACATTCAACCAGAACCAGCATCATTGCGCCAAAAACCCTCATCACGATGCCTGTTACAGAATTCAAAAGAGAGACCATATCATAGAAAATCCTGAAAATCTCGTGATCTATCAGGAGTGTTGTAAATATCCTATTCCATGTTGTCGCCATTATCACACTACATCGATATCATCTCGACACCCGCGTCCACCATGGAGAACCACAAAAAATGAAAAAAACTAGTCGTCGTCCCCATCGTCCATTCACTGATGTGAAAAAAGGGATGTGTTTCCATGACCTGCAAATTGTGAGCTGGAGCCTCGAGCCGCAAACCCTGACACACCGTAGCACCCATTATCATCCATAGCACCACCAAAACAACATGTCGGAGATCCTCATCACTGGAACGACGTCACTTCACCCTTATCATCGCCATCGATGTTGACTTCATCACCACACTTTAAACAAAATTCACTAAACAAGATACAAAAAGTAACAATTTCATCAAACTAGTATAGAAAAAGCATTCGCAAAATACTAGAAAACATCATAACCCAAAACATTGAATAAGAAACACCATAGAGATCTGTCAAACCTGAAGCCATCTTCACAAGAAAAAATTGACACTGGTCATGCCTAGAAACCAGAAGGCCGCCATACCACAGATCCCAAATCCCCAAAGATAACTCTGTAGGAGATCCGACTAAGAGAGGCACTGAGGATCACAAGGTCAGAGAAGAGATTTGAGCGACTGAGGGCTTTGAACACCACCATCTCTGAGAAAGAAGAAACCCAAAAGTAGAACAAACAAAATCGAACCCACGCCGGTAGTGCATAGAAACCCATAGTCCACTGAACCCCATAACCCAAAGTCGCATTGTAACCATCCCACCAGCTCCGAAAAGGAGAGGCGCAGAGTCACCTAGGGCCAGAGCAGGGTTAGAGCAGCTTAGGGCTTCCATAACACAACTGACGGGAAGACGAAAGGGCCGCTGGAGGAAACCCATCGGAGCTAGCACCAAAAAGAAGAAGAAGAAATCCAAATGAAGAAGCATCAGGAAGAAAGGGACCACAGTAGAGAAGGAAATCGGAACAGGAGGATGCTGAAGAAGCAGGAGAGAACCATCGTAGCTGAGGAGTTCCCTGAAAACCCTAGGCGGAAGCTGAGAGCAGAGAGGACCACCCATTGAGTGGGGTTCCATCACCATTAGGTGTGGTGTGTAACTAGACATAACTGAAGGATACAATATTTTGGTGTATTACTAGTTTTCGCAAAATACTCGTGATTATGTCAAATAACATATAACTCTATTTTATGACTCAATATACTTTTTAATTGACAAAAATATTATAGTGAAGGTTCTATAGGTTGGCATATCTGACCTTCTATGAAAAGTAGTATGGTCTTATGGTGATCTATGTAAATACTATGTAGTTCTTTATTTCTTAATATTTATTCACATGAGGAGAGATTTTGAGTTTTCATTGAGTGTATTGAAAAAATTAATAATTTTAATATATTGAATTAAAAAATATAATTTTTTGAAAATATTCCATTGATTCACCCCCCCCCCCCAGTGGTCCACCACACCAAGGCACTACACATTCCTTTAATATAAAACATCCCCTAAAAACTAAACTCATTACCAAACCCTCATTAAAATTATTAAATTCACATAAATAATCATATAGTGAATTTTTACAAATACTCATCATGCATAACATTTATTTTGAAACAAAAACTAAAAATCTATTATGATCCCCTATTATTCCAAGAATTGAAATAAACAAATAACATTTATAAACCCATTATGTGTATCAGATATATGTATGTATTTATAATAAAATTATTTTTAAAAAACATAAACATCTCATGAAATGCCAAATAAAGAAATTACATATAAAAATCTACCTCAATAATTGGAAATATGTCACAAAAATTGCTTTTTACAGAGAGATAAAATACTCAACATGATGTGGCCTCTATAAACCCTAAACATACCAACCCTAATTAGTCCCAACCCAAACCCTAAATTCACCCAAAATGAACATTATAGTCTTTGGACGAAAAAAGTACAAGAAGAAATGGATTAAGGAGAAGGGAAGGAAGGAGGATCATCCTTCCAAATTAGTATAGAATTGACCAGTAATAAATCATAGAGGATTACTGATTGAAGAAAAATAATTTGACCTTACTCTCGAGAATTTCATGAAAGTGTGGGGGGAAGAGATCTAACCTCATTTAAAATTAAATAAGGAAAAAAATTATAATCATAAAATTAATAACTTGGATGACTGCCTCATTATGTAGCCCTAATCACTACGGTGGAGCACCCCTATCTAGGTACCTAAGTAGTATGGAGAACCTCCATAAGAAAAACCAAATGAAATCAAACCTCATGCTATTACAACATGTCCTTTCTATATTCCATAGAATTACCCATGGTTACCCACTATGGTGCAACTCACCCATATTATAGCATGGTAATACCCCCTTTGCAAAAGTGAGGATGAAATCCCTCATAGAAAAATAAATACCCTCCATGGTGTAGCCTAAATGATGGGGCACCATCCTTCATTTATATACGCCACTAGGATGCATCCACGCCCTCTAATAGGTAGTGAGGTCACCCATACATAAAACACTACTACTCAACCTAAAAACACCCGTAAAACAGGGGAAATGCCTTTAAAAATATCTCAAAATCATATAATATATAAAACAATAATGAAATGGAGGGTCACACTTTGACACAATAAAATGGGATTTTATATTCAATTTTATAAGGAACATTGAATCATATAATGGAATTATTAATCTAATAGCCATAATTTTCAATAGTTCTAGATTATTTTTTGTTATAAATGGATGTCAAGAGGGTGTTTTCAAATACTCAAGGCTAGTCGGGTAGGGAGATCCACTTTCTCCCTAACACTTTGGATTTGTTGAAGATTAGTTTTATAGGTTTGTAACATCATATATTTTTTATAAATATTTTTTTTATTTATATACTTTAATTAAATATGTAAACATAAAATTCAATTATTTCCTTTTATTTTTAATGATATGATCCTATATGTTTTTATATATGATTATTTAAAAATAAGTAATAAGTAAATTTTATAAATTTTTAACTATTTCTATATCACTAATCATTAAAACATAAGGACTTTAATTTATCATTTTAATATATTATTTCATAAAATTAATATTGTATATTCATGTTTCCATTATTATCATTTTATTGAGTAAATAATAAACAAATACACATAATTCATATATTCTAATTGAATTTTAAGAATAAAAATTATTTAGTAAAATTGTTTTATAAAATATATTTTAATGAATTATTGATAATTTTTATAGACATGAATTTATTTAATAACAAAATTATTTTTATTTTTATTTTTATTTTGATATGAAAATTTCAATAGTAATGAATTCATTAGAATCAAATTGCAAACATTTTATTTCATATGTTTTTATAATGATGTAATTATAATATATACAACCATTCAAATTAATTTAATTATGTCATGTGAAATTTTATGTGCATAATATAAAAAATAGATTCTTAAATAATATTTCACACTAAAATAATATTTTATAATTCATTTATAATTTTTATAATAATTAATTTAATGATTAGTTTATTGTCAACATATTTTTTCTTAATGTTTTGATACTCTAAATTTAACTTTTAAAATCTTGAGTTAAATAATTTATGATGAAATAATATTATAAATTATTTATTATTTTAATTTTATGAAATAATTATATATATATATTATATCATTATCTTAAACTAAAAAATTCATTAGGATAAGGTATTCCTTATATAAGCTATATGTACATTAACAAACAATTGTAACGATATGTATAAAGTCAATAGCACCAAAACTATTTCCATAAGTACATATTTAAAAGATAAATTCCTCATGAATAAAGGATGATTTTTATAAAATATATGATATTTATTAAAGTATAATGACAAAATTATTTTAAGGGTGAGGTTTTCTTAACTTTCCTAAATATTTAAACACCTAAGTGAATGGTAAAATATTATATAAATGTAGTATTTTTTAACAATGATGTATGGATGAATTTTGGGGTCTATAAAAGTCAGATTAATGTTATAATACCCCATTTTCAATTAATTAAAAATACCTATACATTCTAATAACATGATGGATCGCTCTTTGGAAAAATAATATTTTATTCCAATATTTTTATAAAAAACACCTCTCTCCTCCTATAAATACCCAACCCCCACCACCCCACTTCTCCTCAAACCTTTAGCATTTTAACTTCCCCAATTTATTCAAAATTATATCCCAAGAAACCATTAACCATATTGTGTATGTTTTTTATCACAAAATACCATTTTTAAGTCTTAAGATGATTAACAAAGGAGTCATCTGAAAGAGTATGGTAAGAACTCTTAGTCATTCTCATTCTTTTTTATTCCTTAATTAATTATTCTTCCAGTTTATAAATCTCAAACTAAAAATTGATATCATAAAATAAATTTTCTCAAGATAATTTAATAATATTATTAAAATAATATAATTAATAAATTTAACTGATATTTTCATTAACAAATATCCATTCCTGGCCAGCATAATAACCTATAAAGATATTGTTATTAAACAACTATTACCATCTTCATGTTTGGTTATTGTAAATAATATTTTGGTAAAATATTATCTTAATGATGTCATTATTTTATTATTCATATTCTAAAATGGGTAAATAATCATAAAACTATTGAAAAAAATTATGTTAGTCATGGTTAATAATCAATTTATGATAATATTTATACCTATTAAAGTGTGATTATACTGGAACACCTTTTAATATTTTCAACTAGTTAAACTTATGGAATGATTTAAAAACTATACCATAGTAATTTTGGGGCTTATAGAACTATTCAGTAGAGACCATCGATCATTTATATTACATCATATTATTTAATTTAATTTTTGACTGAACTACTGTTAAATGGCTGATGTTGAAAACAATAATCTAATAAATGAATAACAAAAGATAAAAATGATTTAAAAATAAAAATAAAAATTATATAAATATAAAAAGTCTTATAGAATTTATATAATTAAAATAATTTTATTATTTAAGAAGTTATAGGATTTACAAAGTGAATTGAGACCTAGGGTAAGGGTACGCCTTCCAATATCTCCATATTTCATTTATACTAATAGTTTCTCTCCCTTACACTTATGATTTTTCTATATTATATATTTATACAATCATAAATTATTTTATTTCATCTTTCCTAGGGATATAATTGTTTTTTACTTTCTATTCAAATAGTTTTTTTTATTTACTACATTTTCAAATTATATAAGGTAAACCTTTTCATCCCTACATATTTTTCATTTATCTCTCCTATAATTATTATATTATATATCCTTTATTCTATAAGCCCCATTTCAGGAATCCAATATTTTTTATCCTTCCTGGTTTTTGGTAAAACCATTTTTATTTATTTTCTTTAAAATATTTATGAGCCTTCCCTTTAATTATTTGTATGGGGTTATCTTATGAATCTATATTATTTTCATGAATTGAATATTTATGGTTTATCTTCTCTAATTTTCCATATATCTAATGAATTTAATGTTCAATACACTATTTTTCCTTTATTTTTTAATTATTAATTGTATCCTTACCTATATTATATATTCATAATAAATACCTTTCACCATTAGTAATTAAATTTCTCATGATCATTTTCTTAGGGATTTTCTCTTGATCCCTATATTTGAGATTTTATCACTATATCTTGTCCTATTTAATAAAAGATATAAATGTTTTCAAATTTAATTCTCATATATATTATCATATTTAATATTTTTAAGATAAAATAATATTTTATCTAATGATATACTTTTTTATTGTTTCTAAAAATATAATTTTTTAAATGAAAACTTTAACTCTCTACTTTTTATATTTTTATTCAATATCAATATTATTTCTTGCTATATATTTTATTAATCACCACAAATCTTTTTTTATCCTATATAGGTTAAATAACCTAATATGGGGGTGAATCTCGATATGAAATATTAAGACTATTTCCCCTTTTATTCTTGTTTCATTATTAAAAAAAATTATTCTCTCCCTTTCTTATATCAATATATGAGCGGAAATGAAATCATACACAGGACATGTCAATTTTATATGGTCCAACCACACTATGATATATATGTGTAGAATACATAGTAAATGATCCTATGAAAGAAATACACTAAATACAACTTCTATTAAAATATTTTAGGCAAACTTTTTATCCCTTATAGTTCACTACTATTTACAATTTGAAAGATCATTTTCCTCTCAACTAAAGTGTGCTCGTTGCTCATTTAGAAGAATATTTTTCATGATTACTTGAATAAATATTTTTTACACCTCAATTAGTGTGTCATGAAACTATAATTTCATATACTTGATGAATATCACTTCACCATAAAATTTTTAGGCAATCACTTCTAATTCAAGTTTGATTCCCTTTTGTAAAACCCATTCTCAACTTTGAAAAATATTCACAATTTCAAGAAATCTAAAAACATCCATGAAATTGACAATTTTTTTGAAGTAATATAAACTTTAAAAAATATAACTTATTGAGTTTAACATAATTTTTCTCTTTTGTGGAACTAAAATATCCATAAAAGAAAAACCTTTAAAAACTCTCACAGAAATTCAGATCCTCTGGATATTCAGTAAGGGTTAATCTTTCTAAAGGAGGGGGTAGTCACCTATTTATATACATTTCCTCTCCTTTTAGAAATTTTAAATCTCTCCAACAGCTTGTTTATAAACTCTTTATTCATGTTCATGAAACTTTATTTCTTTTCAAAACTTCTTGAAATTTTCCGTAGTCATGTAACATTTCATCTTTCACTAAAATTTCAAGGAATTTTAAAAGTCATGAAACATACCTTATTTCATGAAACATTATTCAATGAACCACCAATATTTTATAAAACTAAAAGCTTTTTTTTAATTTCATCACTTTTCCCTATTTTCATGAGGTAACCCTAAAAATACAACTTTCACAAACTTGTGTTATCATCTAAATTTTGGACCCCAAAATTTTAACAAACAGTTAGAAGGGGTGCCAGATATTACATGTAACTTCCTATACCACCTATTAACCTTACATACCATTTTTAGGGATATTTTTCAATATACCTAGTCAATAATAATGCTGAAACTTCAATAATAACCATGCCAACCAACTTTTTCAATAAACATAATCAACCCAAAAACACTATAAACTAACCTTGAGGTATTTTTTCTAACAATATCATCATTTGGTTTTGTTGAAAAATCTTGACCATTTACTACTTAATTTAATATTATATCTCCATCTTGATGAGAAACCCTTTCACACTTACTTAATTAACTATATTTAACTTCTTTAGAGTCCAAATACAGAACAATGATTTACTCAACAAACAATTTAATCCCAAATGACCATTTCTCTGCATGTCAAACTATAGTATCATAAAATGTTCATCAATGAATCAATTAATTCTTTAAATACCTACTTTAATAAAAAAAAACCCATCTATTGGGATATGTATACTTAAAAAAATCTTCAACATCATCATATTTAAAATAAACTCCCCCTATTTTCCTTCTCCCCCAATCATCTTCTCCCCTATCTTAATCAAGATACTTTCTCATCCTTTGTCAATGAACCCAAAGATCCCTACTTTGTGGATACAACCATGAAAAAGATTATATATCATCATGTACAGAAACACAAGACATACCTATGGGAGATGGGGTCCCATATCTACACAAGTTCAAATATGAGGAGTTGACTAATCTCTGAGAGGCAGTCGATGTCGTTCAAATTATTTTTTGGGTAAGGCCTTCATTAGAATATGTGTAACTTGTAGTTCGTTAGGGAAATACTCTAACTTCAAAAGCCCATACTCTAACTTATTTTTAATAAAATGATACTTGATTTCAATGTTATTTATAAATGAGTGATGAAAATGATTTTCTCTATGATTTAAATCACTTGAATTAACTAAATGGATTCTATCCAGAGACTACACTTCAACACCCATATCATCAAGTTGTTTCATAAACTAGAATAACTGAGTGAAAGCTTGAGTTCCCAACATATATTAAGATTCTATTTCTCTAAATGATAAAAAATATTGTTTCGTTATTATCCATTAAATAAACAATATACCAAGATGAAATTCATAACCTGATGTTTATTTTTTTATCATCTATTTAACAATAGAAATCTACATATGTGTAACCCAATAAATCTTGTTGAGATTTTTAATTATACAGAAAAAAAATAAATCCACCATTCCATCGATATACTGAATTTTTATTTTCACTAAAATTATGTGTTTTTCTTTTGGATTACTTTGATACTATTTTTTTGGAATATAGAAAAAAAAATATCATGTTGGGTGGATATTAATTACAATATACTACTAATGATCTGGCTTTATTTTGTGACATTACCCTCTTCTCATTCATCATAAAATAATACTTTCATCTAGGAATCCATTGGGGATGTCATTTCCAAGGAATTATCCATGTCAAATATTCCCAGAACCTCCATGGCACATATAGGTTGAGAAATTAATGTTTCATTTCTTCATTGCATCACCTTTAAACCAAAGAAAAATGTTTTTTTCAATCATTAACTTTTCAATCTCAGTTTTAATGAATTCTATTACATTTTACCAATGTGATTCATCTCATACACAAAGTATAAGGTCACTAACATGTACCAGCACCATCATCCTTTTATTACTATCATCATTGACCTAAAGATTTTAATCAACTCCACTACGTTGAAAACTGAGATTTTTTAAAAATGATCAAATATTGAATACCACTATTTAAATGATTTATTCAACCCATATAGCACCTTCCTCAGCTGATAAACTCTGTTCTCATCTTCATGAATGAGAAAACCATCTATATTATTGATAAACACATATTTTTCAAGAAACCCATTCACAAATTATGACTTAACATCCATATAGAAAATATTGAACTTTCATTACACTTTTATGGATAAGAATATGTGAATTGTATCAATCATTGAAATGTGTTAAAATGTCTAATCAAAATTTATTCCCTCAATTTGGTATTATCCCAGGAACACTACTTGTTATTTTTTAATTAGAAATACATCATTATTTAGTTTGTTCTGGATGACCCATTTTGTTCCAATGAAATTATAATCTTACAATCTCAAAAAAATATTGTAAGTTTAGTTCATTTATATTTTTTCAAACTCTTCATTCTTATCAAGTTTTGCATTCTTCTTCATATTCTATTTATACATATGTATAACCCTATAATTTTTATCATCAGTTATATCTTTTGAATAAACATTTTCCACTTCTACTCCCCCCAAGTTCCTTACCTACTCATCCTTTTTATAACGTAACTTTTCACTCTATTTCTGAATATTATATTGATTTTATACTTTAGTGAAATCATTTATTTCAACCAATTTTCCCAGATTCTTGTTTAATAATTTGTTTTACTTTTTTTTCAGAGTATCCAAGTAACATCCCCTCATCTTTGTGAGATTCAAACTTTCTATGTTTCTCATTATTGAGAATAAAAAAATTACTTACAAAGATTCAAAAGTATTTTAATACTGGATTATATTAGTACCACATCTCTTACAGAGTCATTTATTCTTTCAAAAACAACAAATTCTTATTGGATATGTTCACAAATTTCAATATTTCATCCTTAAAACATTTATTTTGTAGGTCCTTTTCAATAAGCATTTTTTGGACATGTTGATTATGATTTTATTTATCCTCAAATATAGTCCATTTTTTTAAGATATCTCATATTCAAAACAAGGTTGTTTATCCCATGTTTCTTGATATAATCCTCCACTTGGATGTTTATTAATTATATACCATTATCAATTTGAAATGTCAGATTCTTCTCTCTAATTATCCTTTCATCTTATATATAATATTCTTTTATTGAACTAAACACCTCAAACTTGTGGGAAATGAAAAATATCCTTTCTATGCTACTATATTCATAAATGAAAATAACATAATACCTTTTCTTAAAAATAGATCTTCAAATGATAGGTTCACGGACATCTTCATACACTTATTCAAGCACTCTTGTTGAATTTTTTTCTTTTTTCATATACATCATTCTGATAATAATCATTATCTGATAAGAATCACACATCTGAGTTTGATCATGTGATATCTTGTGTAGATATCAAGAAAATAAATATATGACCAAATATTTCAAGGACAGCCGGTATATATGAACAATCTATTTATCCCACAACATATTTTCTTCATCTTTGGATATAAAGCGCATATCTTCTTCTCCACTCAAAATATATAAATTCCACTTCATGTTATTTGCCTTTAAAAAAATGTACCATTATTTTCCTTTATGAAACAAAACTTCATTTTAAATATTATAGCATGAACCAAGTCAAACAATTGACTAATCCTTACAAATTTGTTGGTAAGAACATTTCCAACCAAGAAATTAGCACATTTTATATCTTTTACCCCAAATTTTGCCTTTTTCGTGCCAATAATATTTAGACCTTCATCTTTTCAAATTTTAAAAACACATTCCTTCTCATTTTTTATATATTATAACAATATTATTATTTCCTATCATATGTTATTTTCTTACACTATCTAGTATCCATACACTAGCCCAATCTAATGCTTTAAGGTCAATATCAACAACCATAGCTTGTTCAGGTCTTTTATTTTTTATCCACATCATCGAATTCATACATATTGGGGATAGATATTCTAGAACTTCCTAAAAGTATGATGGAACAACCTCATATTTTATAGCTACAAATTGATTTTGTTCATCTCATTCAATTATTCTTCGATTTTCAACTTATGACAACTTTGGGTTTTATTCAGAACATTACTTCATTTTTTTATGAGAAATATTTGTCCTTGTGTCCAAATCCTTCAAACTAAAAATAGTTACCATAAAAATCATTCGTATAATATTGAAATATATGTGTATTCATTTGTTTCTCTTATTACCTTTGGTACCTTTTTTCTATGGAAGGTATATTTTCTTGCAATGTCCTATATTTACATTAAAAAAAAATATAATATGAGGTGAATTCTAGTGATTCATTTCTATAGAAACAATTATTCCTTGGATTCTTTGAACCTTCTTATTCTTATTTATATCCAAATAAAATTTCAACCTCGAAGTGGGGATTTTTTGTCTAACATCAACCATTATAGCTTTCTATTTTTGATAGATCCCCATAAAAGATTTATAATTCTGATATGATTGGGGCCTCTATTTTCTAGATCTCTATGCTCCACTTAAATCTTTTCTATCACATTAGTTATATTCTTTCTAGATATCATATTGGGATTCAGTAGTCTCTCTTGATCTTTTAATTTTCTTCATATATTGATAACTTTCTCTTCTTGTTCTTTGATACATTTTATTATCTTTTTGTTTTTATTTTTTAAATCAAAATATCAATCAATGTTTTATTTTATTTAAATTTTATCTTATACTCAATGACCTTTTCTATTTTCTCTGGAATTTAAGACATAATATTTTTAGTTTCTTCTTTCACCCCTATCTTCTCTTCTTCCTACTACTGCATATAGAGTTTGGAATCATAAACCACACTATTGGATTTCTTCATTTTGGCTCTCCAAAAATCTATCTCCTCAAAAGAGGCTTTTAATTTATCTTGAATATCAACCCTTCCTTCAACATATCCTTCATAATTTTCACTTTCCACCATTTTGTAAAAGATACCAAAAACTTATATCATATAATTTTCTCTATGATCCTTGCAGTCATCAATCTCTTATAACACAAATTATTTAGAACTGTCATTTTCTTATGAATATAGGTTCTTAGTCATAAATAAATTCTTATTCACATTTTTCTTACCCTTCACATATTCTAAATACTTCTTCATGGGAATTTAAACTTCATCTGTATCATTTTATTGGAACTTATTCAGGCACCTTACATCAAGATATCCAACCTTTTCACATCGAAATAATGTTATAGGATGTTTCCATTCGAACATTCCTTTTCCTCTTCAGATATTTGAGTAAATGGGTGGTAATAACTCTTCTATCTCTTCTTCTTCCTAGTCATCCTATATATTGAGTTTCTTCATGGCCTTAAATTCCAACTCTATATATTTCCCTTTTTATATAGCCATATTATTCTCATTTATCATCTCACATGAAATAAGAGTACTATGTAAACAATCCAATGTCATATCATCCATAAATGATTCCCCCAGTATATAGACATTTAGATTGAAATAAGTCTATAGTCTTCTCAGGATTCACTTGAGAATCATTACATCAGTGAGTATTTCTCTATGAGCATGTATATCTTCTACAACAACATTCACCCAGTCAAAGAATGCTTCTATAGACTCATTTGGGAGAATTCTCAGGTCTTCAAATTTATTCCAAAGAACCTTAAATTTAGTTATTCATACTTTTGAATAACATTCATAGATATTTATTATATTTGTTCACATAGAATGTGATGAATTACAAGAACTTAATTTTGTGTAGATTGTATTCGATAAATATTCTCATAAATCCTTAATTCTTATAGCATCATCATCTAATTCTCTTCAACCTCCTTCTAAAAATGATCCAATATCTATGATAGTTGTAATATCACATATCATCACTCTTAATACATTCATAACTAATGACCAAAAGTATTTATTTCATATGATTCTTCCACAATTGAAAAGTTCTTACATTGAATATCAGAATCCGTTTGTGATTAACAACCGTCATTATAACCAATGGGAGAGAAACACTAATTTTAACCATTACCTATTATACTAATTATTATCCCAAGTATATTAAATACCCTGAGAGGGGGTTAATTAGGGTATAAAAATTTATAAAAAATTTCCCTTTCAATCTTGTTTCATCATTAAAAGTCACTTTTCTCTAACTTTCCTGTATCAATGTATGAGTAGAAATTAAATAATTCATGAGACAAAAAAAATTTACTTAGTTCACCTTCACTAGGATATGTCAAAAAAGAATTAATAAGAAGTTTTCATATGTTTCATATCCACTAAATTCATTGTTGTTATAATGTTCAGAGAAGACTCATTATCCCTCTTGGTTCACTATAATTCACAATTTTAAATCTCACAACCCTCTTAACTAAAGTTTCATCACTTCTACATTGGATGAATATATTAGTTATCACTTGGATAAATTTTTTTTACACCTCATTTGGTGAATCATGAATCTCTACTTTCATCTACTTGATGAATACCACATTACCAAAAAAAATTGGTCAACTATTTCTAGTTCTTTTAAGATTTCCTTTAGTTAAGCCATTTCCCAACACTCATAGAGTTTTCTAATCATGAAAATTCCCACATTCATGAAAACCAAATACTTTCAAATAACCAGAAAATTTATAAAATATCTATATTCTTTCATAAAAATTCTTTATTCGACTTGACACAATTGTTTTATTCATAAAACTAATTTTCTTGTTAAACTTTCATGCGTGAAAAACATTTATGAGTCTATTTTTCAAATTCATATAGTTTAGATCTTCATTAAGGATTATTATTTTCATAGAATAGAGTATCCTACTATTTATAAATATTTCCTACCAATCAAAAAATCATTCTTTCCACCACTTTTTTCGAAACTTTTCATTCATGTTCGTTAAACTCCCCTTCATTGAAAAACATCCAATAAATCTTCCATAATTACAAAAGATACCGTCTTTCATGAAACTTTTACGTTAATGTTCATAGTTTTGAAACTTATCATATAAACAGAATATTTACTCCAAAAAACACCAATCATGATGTATCTCTAAAAAATACATTGTAATAAATTTTTTTAGAGCACCACAAATGACCAGGTCATCCTATTTTTTCAAAAAACACAATCAACCTAAAAACATTGTAAACTCACCTTGATGAATTTTTTCCCAACACATTATTTTGATTATTTTTAAGGTTGACTATGTATTAACCTATTTAAATCATATTTATCCATTTTATTTTATTTAAAATTGAATTTTATAACTCTTTTTAAAATATACATGTTATTTAAAAACATTATTAAAGTAATAAAAGTTATTTATTTCCATATGCATTCCATTTAAAGTATTCTATTATATGTTTATTATACTTTAACTCTATATTTGTTTAAGTTTAAATTATTAGGTAATTTACGTATAAAACTAATTTTTTAAAATTCTTTATGTCAGCTTTTGGAAATAAGTTTTTTATATTGACTTATTTGTATATTTTTATGAAAAACTCATAAAATATTGTGAATAATCATTCCATTATTTCTCTATTATTTTTCCCTCTATTCTTACCCAGATTCATTTTTAATTTATTTAATAATTTTTCATTTTTAAAAATATCACTTTTTTTAAACAATCTAACATCGATGTCCTTCCTTGAAAATAAAATTTTCAAAAATTTATGGTTATTTCAACATTGTTTAAAAACTAATGAATATTTAATTTAAATAATATAAAATTTCATATCTCCTTAAAATAGATTTATTATTTATTTAAATACCATTTTCAATTACACCATGTTAAATTCAATTAGGTTTTTTTATATTTTATTGTAAATTTTTAGAATTTTTATTTTTGTAAAATAAATTCTTTATTATTTATCAAATTCATATGTATATATGGTATTATGAAAATGAAACACTCATGAGTGTATTGATCCATAAATTACTTATAATTTCTTTATATTCACCTATGTATAAATAAAAATTTAATGTAATAACCATTCGTTAGTGAAAAACTTATACTTCAATATTATAATTGAAGGATATTCATCTAGATTTATATACCATTAAATAACCTTGGGAATTTGTTAACTTAATCATATAACCCTTATTCTAAATAATGTAAATACCATGTTCTTAATTATATTGATTGAATGGTATTTAACTTGGTATCTACTTTTTTATGTAGGTACTGGTCGGGTTACAAGAAAAAATGCACCCATGTTTAAGTTGGTCTAGACCACACACACCACCTCCCAAGGAGTTGGTCTACCACATAAGGATCTTGTTTTTTTAATCCATATTGGCCATTGATGGATCATAACACCTATGATTTTCCATAAAAAAACATCGTCATTTTTTATTATCGCTTATGTTTTAAAAGAGTTACCACCCCATATATGTGTTAATGTAAGTCGTCCTCCACTACGAAGTGATAAATACACACCACCCTTGTACACTTCTTCATGTCATGTTTCACCACCTTAAACTCGCATGGAGAGATTTTTCACCAATATTACACATAGTACATTCCTTAACACTATTTCTACTGTGTGTGCATAATACAATTTCCCCAATATAGAAACCATAATGAAGCTACAGATTAGAATAGAACCTTGACCCTAATAAATGAAGGTATTGCAACTGAACAAATCGATATAAGATTTATTATACCTATAAAACATCTTTATTTATTTGTATGTCCATTTTATTTCCATTAATTAGTCAAGATATAATTATTATTATTATTATTATATTTATTTAGAACAAATATTTATGGATATATAATCATTTGGTGGGTGGATCTAGATGTTTATAACAAAAAATAACTGGTTAAATCTTCATATCTCGTGAGATCTCTATGATATGTATTGAAATGATATTGTTATATTTTTTCAACATATTGTGTGTGAAAATGGTGTGATTAGTTTAGACTACTATGTTATGATGTTATTAGCATAGATTATTTACATAAGTTGGGTTTTTATATTCATCAGCATGTTCTGGATGCTTTTTTACAATAATTCATGATTATTTCCTTATGATTTTGAAACCTACACCCAGGTATGTGTGGTTCTTAAAGGACCATCCTTTTAGATTTTATACCATGATATATGATTCCTTTTTAATGTCTCATGATATCTTCTAATGATTTCATGATATTACTCAATTAATTATTCTATTTTTTTATTAATCAAGGATCTCACTTTTTTATAATTTATTTATAATTACATTATGTCTTATTGATAATATTTTACCCCTTAATGATCATTTTAGATCACTTTTTTCATGTGTTTCTCTATTTACCTAGGTGATTCTAAGAGTTAAAGAGATTTTAATTGGTTTATACATTGTCTATTATGAATTATTTTATTAGATTATATGTTTTTATATAAGTTGATGATGTGTTAGGTTACTATTTCTCAATGAACCTAATATTTTTACTTTGGTAGTTGGATTCAATTTTTTGTTATTTTTAAAGGTATATAATTTTATCACCAAATCTATATGTGTGTGTATAGGTTAGTATCTTTTGGTATCATAATAGAGTTTGGATAATATTTGGAATTAGAAATGTTGAAATTTGGTTATAAATCCTTATACAAATAACCATTAAGATTAGAGTATTGGGTTAAGTACACCTAGTGTGATCATATAAATTTAACATTTCCAATGTATTTTTTTCAATTCATATTATAATATCATCATAGATGATGTTTAGGGTGACATTAAGGATCAGTAATGTGGTTTGGGAAAAGTGGTAAAAATGTTGACAAGTGTTTATCAATGAGTAAAAATTACAAGGATGAAATTTCATTAAGAGGTTTTATGGGAGACATATTTTAATAAATTATTTATTTAATCACATTATAAAATTCCAACTATTTTTTTATTAAAATATATATTCATTTAATTTCATTATTTTAATGGAAATTAAATAATTTTTTATTCATTTGAATAAATTTTTATTTTCAATGAAAAACATACATAAAATTAATTTAAATACATAATGATATTTTTTTAATGTGATGGTAATATTTTCCAATATTTTTTTTGATTTTTCTAGATGGACAAGTATTTTTTCATGCATAAAGGAAAATATTTTTTTGGAAAAAAAATGTCACAACTCCATTGTAGTAAATCCTACCTCATGGAATATCTGTAAAGAGAAACTCAATGTGTGGATAGGTATATATCAAGGAGCAAGGATCAGTGGCTCACAAATGTAATGGGAAGGCTTGTAAGAAAATTATTAGAGGCCCGTGTATAATGGGATGTCTCAATGGTGTAGCTATATCATAGATTATAGTGTAGGTCATGATTCATAGGTGATTTGATGAATAACTACATTAGTGGTGGACCCACAGGCCTAGTATTATCAATCACAGACCCTCTCAATGAGGTTTTAAATGTGGGATAAAGTTAATTTTATTTTAAATTAAAAAAAAAATATCAGAATTATGTTTCTGTAGTATATGGAAAAAAGAAAATTAGCTAGAGGGAGGAACCTATTCAGTGGGGGTGAAACTATTTGATTGGTAGCCGAGTGGAATTGGGATAATAAAGTTAAATCCCATCAATCCACATTTTTGATATGGGATAAGGATAAAATTATAGCATGTAAAAATTAAAACCACCAGGTTTCACAATCTCCTTCTATATTCTTCCCTAAAACGCATCTTATTTGTCACTTATTTCACAAACTATCACCTCTATTATACTATATTATCTTGGATCACAAATGTGAATATTCAATAATAATCAATAACATCCTAGGGGTCAATCGAAAAATATATTTCTTAACTCATGTCAATGTGTCATAAATTTATTCCACCTACATAAATGAAACATACACACCTGATTCACCTTCCCATGTGTCATTCATCCATGAAAAGGAAAAATGAATGAGAAAATCCTTGAATATTTTACATAGAAAAATTATATAGGTTGAGTCTTATTGTTTGGAAACCATCCCACTTTCATCTATTAAATGTTTATCCATCCAATGAAGAAACCTTTTGTGTGGATTATTGTTACTTCCTTATAGAAGGGGAGGAGATCCTCAGGTATAGGGGTTCAAAATTTGATAATTGTTTTGGTATTTTTTATTTTCAATTACGTTTGGTAAGTGTCCATGTAATTCCCCAATACCAGTTACCAAGAGTTGGTGAATTAGTACATAACATTGGCATGATCACAAAATATTAAGTCCCAAAAGACCGATCAGTTTAGTAGCCTTGGAAAAACAAGATACATTCATAAGGTCAACATTCTAACTTGAAAATAAATACAACACGAATTTATTCCATTGGAAACATCCAAGACTCCTAAATAATTCCTTCAAGTCACTAACAACTAACTTCTTCATATCCTGGGAAAATGAAACATAATAAAGTGGTGAGCTCAAACGCTTAGTAAGGGTAAGCAATACAGCAGAAAATAATATAAATATTAATCATGGTGAATAATTGAAACCACATGCATTTACCAATAATAAACATGAATACTTTAATGGAAGGAATATGAGCTGAGCAAATAATGCCATAATAAAACATGATCGTTGGTATTCTACTAGTCGAATGACCACATGAACCATCCATATTATTTTCATAATGAGGGAATGTATAATGTCGTACATTCAGAAACATTTTTTCAAGGCCACGACCAAGACATATAAAAATGATTAAGGCCTCGGACAGAACCATATATCAAATTGGAAAAGGGACTTGGCCAATTCCACATCTAGATGTCTCATAAGACCTACCGATGCATCGAGGATCTATAGCAGGAAACACTCATCACTTATTAAGTCCAATACATTCCTCATATGAAAAGGTTTAAACATATCATTAACATTCGTATTAAAACAAGCATATGAAATGTCAATACTTTAACCATAAAAAATTAATTTTATAAAAATATCACATCCATAGTCAAAAATATCACAAAACATTCAATACAATATGGAAGTTTTGTATCAAAATAAATGGACTTCATAAAAACATAAAATTCATCAAAGGATGTTGACATAGATGAAATCTAAACCCTTTTTAGAGAAATATCTCTTTATATTTTGAAATCATAATTATAAAAAAACATTTATTTTGAAAATATTCTTATAAGCGTGTAAGGGAAGCTTCGATGATTTTATAACGGTGGAAAATAGTTGCACCCGCCGTATATGTTAAAAAAGACATTCTTACCTTAATTATATTGAAAAGGTTAAAGAGGACCTTGTTTGGAAAACGACAGAATGATTCCCTTATAAACTTATTATAAAAAGAAAAACAAAGGTATATATGAATTTAAACCATATTCTATAAAATAGTAATAATGTTTTGAAATACATTTTTTATGAAACATGTATGTGGATGATAAAGGGGTCCCAGTAGATAATTATGTATAAATAACCTCGGATAATGAAGAGATTGTGAAATAAACCCTTACCTTGTACTTTTACTTGGTGGAGGGTCAGTTAACCTACTGTATAATAGTTAAATAATTGTTATTAAATTATAAAATAATCATATACATAAATATGATATCATATATGATCTTTTAATATTTATTTGTTAATAATATTTTAGTATTATCGTCATTTCGGGTGTTAACTGATTCGTTTTCCTTTATATACTTTGTTACGTAAGCTGTGTTGGTTATGGATAGGTTGTATCATATTCATATACATAATGATATAAATTACTTACAAATTATTTTTAATCATCAAATGATAATTATACTTGAATGGATATAATGGGGAAATGAATCTCATCACGTCCGTGGAGATGGTAATCCGTACGTACAACCAAACGCTACTTCCATTTCATTTTTCATTTTAAATGGAATCAAAACCAAATGATACATATGTATATTATTATTCCCGTATAACATAATATCTTTTATATGTTACTTAATTTCATTAACACCA
Organism: Viscum album; assembly: GCA_963277665.1. NCBI lineage: Eukaryota > Viridiplantae > Streptophyta > Magnoliopsida > Santalales > Viscaceae > Viscum > Viscum album. The sequence goes on from OY728153.1 coordinate 1,716,996,570, forward strand.
TCTTTTATATGTTCCATGTATGGTAAGAATGAGTCATATCACTTTGAGGGCACGGTAGTCCGCACTTCCTCAAATTAAATTATCATATATATATACAACATGAAATGAATAATGGTTTGCTATAAAATATAATTAAAAAGCTTATATATAAAATATATATCATTAATATCATATTTATTTATATTTTCATCATAATGGCTACCATGAGAGGTGGTATGAGATAATTGAACAATCATCGTTTCGTGAGGCATTTGGTTGCCCTCTACAGAAACATTTTGTTCTTCACCCATTCGATTGAGGTGTGTGTGATTGTAGTTCCAATACATATCATAAAAATATCCAAGTATATTTAGGATACTGGTTTTGTTACAAAAGAAAAGAATAAGAAGATTTTATGGGCTGGAGAATTAAAATAAAAGAAAAGAAGCTAAGAGAAATCGTTACCTTTAATTTGGGAAAATCCCTTTGGTTTGAACCGAAAGGAATCTTCAAGTGCCTTATTACTAAGTTAAGTCTTATATAAGGAGGATAGGTATGTAGAGAGACTAATTGGGTAGAGTTTGGATGAGCCAAAAGGCTTGACAGGTGTGAGTAATTGGATAGAAGATGTGTCTTTTTATAAGGGGGAGGAGGGGCTCTTTAGGAAATATTGAAAATATTATTTTATTATATAATGATATTTGGTTTTAAAAGGTCCAAAACTCATTAAGGATGAATATAATATTACTAATGGTCGAAATTAAATCATAAAATAAGAACTGTATAGGTTTTGGGTATTATTTTAGTCTTTATAATCTTATTTATTTAAATCATTTATTAAAGAGGTAAACAGTACATCATTATTGTGTCATAAATAATTTAGTTTATTAGATGTCTAAAAATTATAAAAAAATACCATAATGTATGAAATATATTTATCTTTCTGATGAAAATTTATTGTTTAAAAGATACCATATATACCCATATATAAAAAATGTTTTCTAAAATATATATGCTTATGTCATTTTTCTATTTACTTTAACTTAATTAATATAAAGTGTCATTACCACTTACATGTGGCTCCCTGGGGTCCCAAAATAGACCAAAATATGCCAATGGTCGGTCATGTATTAACCAATATGTTTAAGACACGTTTTAGGGTAATTTAGTAATATTATAAAATTATTTTTTACCCTTATTTTCTGGATTTATCCTTTAACCATGGTAAATAAAATATTTACCGAAGTAATTATTCAAAATGTCTAAAAATAAAAGTTACCTATTTACAAAATTTGTACCCCTTGATTATAAATATGGAATCCATTTATATTACTTCAAAACACATAATTTGTAGAAATTAATTTAAAATTAATTCCCGTTATCGAAATAAAAAGAGTTTTTTTAACAAATAATAACTATCAAAAGATTAACACTTTCTTATGTTTAGTTTAAATACGAAATTATATCCAATTACCAACATTGGATTAAATGGTGAAATTATAATATAATTATTCTTTAAAATCACTCAAATTCATAATTTATCACTATTAATTATTTCGATTAAAAAGTTGTTTTTAATTAAAATTTAGTAATTCTCACTATTCATCGAAATATGAAAGTTATCAAAAATGTACCAAAATTTCACCCTAAGCTAATTTCTATATTCTGAATCAAAAAATGAAGTCTATTTTACCAAATTAAAAACATAAAAGTTTCATTTATTAATTTAAAATTAATTCCCGCTGTCAAAACCAAAAGGCCTATTTTTAAGAAATAATAACTATCAAAATTATGACACTTGTTTGTGTCCAATTTTAAAGTGAAATTACTTACAATAACCATCATTGGGTTAAATGGTAAAAATATATTATATTTACACTTCCAAACCACTAAAATGTATAATTTAACAATATAAATTATTTTGATTAAAAAAGTTGTTTTCAGTTAAAATATAGTATTTTTCACTATTCACCCAAATATGAAAGTTATCAGAAAAACACCAAAACATTATTGAAACTAAAATATTAGGTACCAATTCTAAAGAAGAAGTTTATTTTTTCAAGTTGAATATATAAAAGTTTCAAATGTTGGATTCAAAAAGGATTCACCATTAAAAGGCTGTAAAATTGCATTTTTTGAAAAATAATTCTTTTATCTGAAAAAATGTATTTGTTCTTACGTTATGTCTAAGAAACTCATAATATGGATTCTAAAATTATAAGTATTATATAAATTTTAAAATTATGTTAATACTATTCATAAACACTTTTGAATGGCTTGTTTGGTAAGTCATGGTGCGCTAGAACTCGGTGTTGCGTGTAGTAAAAGTTATTGAATTTCATTGAAGAAATAACATACTCTGAAATCTTTGGGTGTTACATTCTTCCCTCCTTCAATAAATTGTGTCCTCACAATTTGAAATTATTTTTCCAAAATAAAAGGTTTAAAATAGAAAATACCTTTGGGAAAACCCACATGGGAAATTAGGTAAATAAAATTTAGTCTTAATAAGAGGAAAAGGGAAATGAAAGGGTCACCACCAAATTATGATCTCGATTAGGAGAACATTGGTGGAAATTAGAGACATATAATTGGAGGAAAAACTTAAATATTTATAGGTATTAATTGAGGTCATCAATAACAAACAACTGTAAAATTGAGTTCCTTAAATTCATCAATTTATGATGATTTAAAATACCATCGGTTCAACAAAACCTATGGTATTAAGATAAAAAATATTTTTCCTTATGATCCCTTCACTAAAGTATAATAATTAATTTCTTCATATAATAATAGAAGAATAAAAATATATACTTGACAAGTAGAGTCCCATCCTTTAACTAATTTCTACCACAAACTCATCTTTCACTATAAAAGACAATAGAAATTAAAAATCATATTCTATTTATCCTATTCGTATAGGGTTCAAAAAATTATTTTATAATTAATCTAGAAAAAAATTAAAAAGACTACATTATTCAATACAGGACATCACGTGGGCCACTGGTAGTTGATACACCCTTGTCGCCCTTCGGTTGTGGGTTCAAGTCTCGCGGCCTTCCCAGAAGTGATGGGTTGTCGCTTGACCTCCGGGTTGTCATTTTATGGCAATCCAAAAATAATCTCAAACTAGAATTATCAAAAATACTTCTATCCAAACTCACAGTCCAAAATTTATAAGAAAGGTAAACACAATGAAGATCCTTTTTTCCTCGTAATAACATGTGAACACTTTCATCATGTATTCTTTTAAAACACTAAAACATCCTTAATTACCATAAAACATTATTGTTTACATTCATGATCCCTTATTACTTCTAGAATACTGGATATACCCCTTCTATCCAAAAATGTTGTAAACTCCAACAATGATGGAATATACAAATCATTAATCTGTTTCAAGGTAGTCAATAATATCCAATATAATTTATCCAAATCAATCATGTATTATTCCAAAATCACTAACATGGTATCAGAACCATATTATGGTGTATCTTTCTCTCAAACATATATTTTCCAAAAATATAACCTACTATTGAGTCACTTTTCTTGGTTCCACACAATCTCAAGTCCTTAATAAAATAGTACATCAGTACAATACTTATATACTCCATAATTATTATAACCAGTACATTGTTGATACAACACTCAAATGACATAATTATCTAATAACAATATAAGAACTCTAATCATTACTCCTCATCTTTGGTAGTATCATAACTTGATTATTATCCAATAACATCATTTGGGGCATACTATGATTATTTGGACACTGGTTCACGTAGTGTCCCAACTCCTTGTAGATGAAGCATTGTACATTTGAAACCTTTTTCTTACCCTTGCAGTCACATACTTGGTGTCCTTTTTCTCCACACTTATAACAAACTCCCATTCCTTTCAGGCAAGTTCCAGGGTGTTTCTTCCCATAGTTATCAAATATGGTAAAATTCTTCTTTTCCCTATTCCCTTTATCCATCTTTCTCTCTTCCATCCATTTATTCTCCTACTTCCCTTCAAATCAATAGGACTCAAAGAATTATTTATTTATCTTATTAACACGTGATACTATTTCTTCATATGTTGAGAATACATGGGAGACTATTTTCCTTCTAAATGTTGGCTTAATACCATCAAAAATATGATCCTTCTTACTCTTTGGATCAAATGTATTGTTGGAGTTCACATTCCTTCCATGAGGGCCCACTTCTATACAATAGCATAAACTATGTCAGTTTATGAATTTTAATGAATAATTCCAAATGTGTAAAATACCTGATGTAAATTGAACGGTCAATGGTTATAATCCATAATCATAAATATTTTTTCATTGGGGAACTATATACTCATAAACCCTTCATAATGATTTGTAACAAAAATGAGAATTATCCTAAGTATATCCTTGGGAGTATGGTAACCAAGAGTACAACAAGGATCATTGTCATGCACCAGTTCCCGTTTGAGTCTAGCTCAAATCTGTGTTTTTGGGTTTTACCCCTAGGTACATCTGTGCTAGAGCCACCTCTACCTAATCATATCCAGACATGGATGTATTGCTCAGAAAACTCACAAAATCTATAAAATACCAAAATTCTAGGAAGTTCTCCTATACTAATCCTCAATGTCCATCTTAGTTCTATGTGATCTAATCAGAGTTTATCAAAACATAGCTTCCAAGGTTTGTACTAAACTTCCTCTGATACCAAATTTAATGCCCTAATCCTAGTTACCTAGAGTCGGTGCATTTTTACGTAACATTGGCATGATCACAAAAGATCAAGTCCTGAAAGACCGATCAGTTTAGTTCCCTTGTAAATACTAGATACATTCATAAGGTCAACATTACAACTTCAAATGAAATACAACATGAATTTATTCCATTGGAAAAATCCAAGCCTCCTAAGTAATTCTTGCAAGTCACTCCTAACTAACTTCTTCATATCCTAGTAAAATGAAACATAAGAAAGGGGTGAGCTCAAACACTCAGTAAGGGTAAGACATACAGTGGAAGATAACATAAATATTAATCATGATGGATAATTGAAACCACATGAAATTACCAATAATAAACATGAATACTTTAATGGTAGAAATTTGAGCTGAGTAAATAATTCCATAATAAAACATGATCATTGGTATTTTACTAGTCGAATGACCACATAAACCATCAAAATTATTTTCATAATGAGAGAATGTATAATGCCAGACATTCTGAAACATTTTTTCAATGCCTCGGCAAAGATGTCTAAAAATGATTAAGGTCTTGGCCAGAACCATATATCAAATTGGGAAAGGGCCTCGGCCAATTCCACGTCCATATGTCTCATGAGACCTACTGATGCATCGAGGAGCTATAGCGGGCTCCACCTATCACTTACTAAGTCCAATACATTCCTCATATGAAAAGGTTTAAACATATCATAAACATTCGTATTAAAACTAGCATATGAAATGTCAATACTTTAACCATAAACCATGATTGGTATAAAAATAGCACATCCACAGTCAAACATATCACAAAACATTCAATACAATATGGATGTTTTGATCATAACAAATCAACTTCAAATAAACTTAAAATTCATCAAAGAATGTTGACATAGATGAAATCTCAACCCTTTTTTGAAAAATATCTCCTTCTATTTTGAAATCATAATTTTAAAGAAAAAAATATTTTGAAAATATTCTTATATGATTGTAATGGAAGCTTCGACAATTTTATAATGGTGAAAATAGCCGCACCTGCCGTATAAGTTAAAAAATCACATTCTTTCCTTAATTTTAGTCGAAAAGGTTAAAAAGGGCCTTGTTTGGAAAACGATGGAAAGATTCCTTTATAAAATTCTTATAAAAAGTCAAAAAAAAATGTATAAATGACTTTAACCCATGTTTTGTAAAATAGTAATAATGTTTTGAAATACATTTTTATGAAACATGGATGTGGATGATAATGACATCCCAGTAGATAATTATATATAAACAACCTCGGATAGTGTAGATATTGTGAAATAAACCCTTAACTTGTAATTTTCCTTGGTCGAGGGTAGGTTAACCTTAATTATAATAGATAAATCATTGTTATTAAATTATAAAAGAATTTTATACATACATATGAAATCATATATGATCTTTTAATATTTCTTTGTTAATAATATTTTAGTATTATCGTCGTTTCGGGTGTCAACTGATTCATTTTCCTTTATATGATTTATTACGTAAACGGTGTTTTTTATGGATTGGTTGTATCTTACTCGTATTCAGAATGATATCAATCCCTTAAAAATTATTTATAATCATCAAATGAGAATTATACTTGAATGGATATGATGGGGAAATGAATCTAATCGCGTTCTTGGAGATGGTAATCCTTACGTACGCATGAACGCTACTTCCATTTCATTTTTCATTTTAAAAGGAATCAAAACAAAATTATACATAGGTATATTATTATTCCAATATAACATAATATATTATATATGTTACTTAAGTTTATTAACACCACCCTTTATACGCTCCATGTATAGTATGAATGGGTCATATCACTTTGAGGGGGCGGTAGTCCGCACTTTCTCAAATTAAATTATCACATATATATACAACATGAAACGAATAATTGTGTGCTATAAAATGGAATTACATAAGCTTATATATAAAATATATATCATTAATATCATATTTAATTATAGTGACATCATAATGGCCACCATGAGAGGTGGTAGGAGATAATTCAACAATCATTGTTTCGTGAGGCGTTTGGTTTCCATCCACAGAAACATTATGTTTTTCACCCATTAGATGGAGGTGTATGTAAGTGTAGTTCCAATACATCTCATAACAATATTCTAGTATATTGAGGATACTGGTGTTGTTACAAAATAAATGAATAAGAGGAGTTTAGGGGTTGGAGAAGTAAAATAAAAGAAAATAAGTAAGAGAAATTGTTACCCTTAATTTGTGTCACTCTATTTGGTTTAAACCAAAAGGACTATTGAAGCACCTTATGACTAAGGTAAATATTCTAGAAGGGGTAGAGGGATTTCGGGAGATTAATTGGGTGGAGTTTGGATGATCCAAAATTCTTGAGAGGTGTGAGGAATTTGTTAGAAGTGGTGTCCTTTTAAAAGGGGGAAGGGGCTCTTTAGGAAAGATTAAAAATATTATTTTATTATATAATTATATTCGGTTTGTAAAGGTCCAAAACTCATTAAAGTTAAAGATAATATGACTCATGATCGCAGTGAAATCATCCAATAAAAATTGGACAGGTTTTGGGTATTATTTTAGTCTTTATAATCCTATTTATTTAAATAGTTTATTAATGAGGGAAACATTATATCATTATTGTGTCATAAATAATTTAGTTTATTAGATGCATAAAAATTATAAAAATTACCATGATTTAGGAGATTTCTTTAGATTTATAATTAATATTTATAGTCGAAGAGACAACATACATACCCATATGTAAAAAAAATTTCTAAAAGATATATGCTTATGTCATTTTTATATTTACATTAACTTAATTAATATAAAGTGTCATTATCACTTACAAGTAGCTCCATGGGGTCCCAAAATCGACCCAAAGATTCCCATGGTCATTCATGTATCAACCAATAGGGTTAGGACACATTTTAGGGTAATTTAGTATTATTATAATATTATCTTTTACCCTTATTTACCGGATTTACCCTTTAACCATGGTAAATAAAATATTTACTGAAATAATTATTCAAAATGTCTAAAAATACAAGTTACCTATTTACACAATTTGGACCTCATGATTATAAATATGGAATCCATTTTTCTAAATTAAAAACACATAAGTGGAAAAATTAATTTAAAATTAATTCCCTTTTTCGAAACAAAAAACGTGTTTTTAACAAATAATAACTATCAAAAGATTAACACTTTATTATGTCCAGTTTAAATATGAAATTATGTCTAATGACCAAAATTGAATTAAATAGTAAAATTATAATATAATTATACTTTAAAATCACTGAAATTCATAATTTATCACTATTAATTATTTTGATTAAAATGTTGTTTGTAATTAAAATTTAGTAATTTTAACTATTAATCAAAATATGAAAGTTATCAGAAAAGTACCAAAATCTCACCCTAATATAATTTCAATATTACAAATCCAAAAATGAGCTCTATTTTACAAAATTAAAAACATAAAAGTTTCATTTATTAATTTAAAATTAATTCCCATTGTCAAAACCAAAAGGCATATTTTTAAGATATAATAACTATCAAACGTTTGACAATTGTTTATGTCCAATTTCAAAGTGAAATTACTTACAATGACCATAATTAGATTAAATGGTAAAAATATAATCTATTTATACTTACAAACCATTAAAATGTATAATTTAACAATATAAATTGTTTTTAATAAAAAAATTGTATTCAGTTAAAATATAGTATTTTCACTGTTCACCAAAATATGAAAGTTATCAAAAAAACACCAAACAATTATTGAAACTAAATTCTTCTATCCCGATTCTAAAAAAAGTTTATTTTGTCAAATTTAATATATAAAATTTTCAAACATTGGATTTAAAAAGGCCTCTACATTAAATGGTGGTAAAATTTCATTTTTTGAAAAATACTACTTTTATTTGAAAAAATGTATCTGTTCTTACATTATGTCTAAGAAACTCATAATATAGATTCTAAAATTATAAGGATTATATAAAGATAAAAATTAAGTTAATACTATTAATAACTGCTTTTGAACAGCTTGTTTAGTAAGTCATGGTGCGCTAGAACTCGGTGTTGCATGTAGTGAATGTTATTGAATTACCTTGAAGAAATAACATACTATGAAATCTTGGGGTGTTACAGTCTAAGAATAGGTTACTTATTCAAATTTTTTTCTAATAGTATATCTCTCATTAAATTATAAAGCTTCTCTCCTCCCTTTTGAATTAAATTTTTGATTCGCATGTTGTTAATTCTCTTCTCTGGTGTTATTCTTCACTATATTAGTGTCTTTTCACTTATTTTATCCTATTGTGATCAATATATCTCATATCCTCTTATATAACTAACTAGAATTTATACTTCATAGTATAGAATCTAAAAAATATAATTTTTAGTTCTAATATCATTTTAATTTTTTTATTTTCTATACCAATTCTAATTCATCAATCGATGTTTTGAAGAGTGAGTGACATACCATGAATCACCACACACTCATTAATTTCCATTTATAAATTTTTTTAATTAAATTAATTTTTAAATTTTTATTGGTCGATATAATTTTAAAATTTTGGACTACTATTTAATTTCACTAAGATGTCAATATGCCTCTAGGAAACATATTGGAAGATACTACATTGATCTAGGAGACATCTCAATGTGAATAGTTTTCCATTTTATAGGATGAATTAATCTAATTAATTCTAGATATCACTCTTTTTTTAATTATTCTACTGACAATAAGAATAAAAAATTTAAGAATAAGTATAAATATCTTTTTAGGGTGTAATCCCTCTAAACTATAATTGTTCCTACTAAAAAAATTACATACACTTCATTGCTTCTACTTAATTCTATCTTTTTCTTTTTTATTTTTATTTTAATTTCTTGATCATCATCCCTCTTCTTATTTTCCATCACTTTAGACAATATATAAAAATTTAAAATATATCAATTATTCTAAAATAAAAAAATAAAATAAAATAAGTGAACACTATGATCAACACCAAATCATCCTTGAGATAATGAATCTTTAGGTTAGGATCTATGTGACCCCGATGTGTTTATATATTTCTAACATATATTTATAGACCTTCAATAGGGACATAAAACATCACTTTTTTATTTTCTTCCAATGATTTAAATTTATTCATAGTGGTTTCTTTATTTTCTCTTTTTTTTTGTTTTGTATATTTTATTTAATTACTCATACTAGAGATGGATTTTCATGGTTTTATATCCTTTTCTCTGGTAAGTTACATATAGTTAAAGCAACATAATGAAAATATTACTCATTTTAAACCATGGTAGAAATATTGAAAAATAAAATTTCTCGTCGAATCTAAAATGATATTCACTGATCAAATGAGTTATTTATTTACAAAATATTTGGGTTAACTTGAAAATGATAAAAGAATCAGGGAATCACTTTAGTAATAATAATTCGAATTTGAAGAAAAAGAAATAAAATAAGATGTGTTGTTTCCCAAATTTGAAATATCCAAGTAAGTTTTCATATAATAGGATGAGTATGAGGTTGACTACATACCTCAAAAATTGTAGATACTCCAATGAGAATTGAGAATAAAAGAAGATGTTATTCTTATTATAAACATAGGTAATTTTTTTCTTGAATTATATTGATTTTGATTTAATTAATCTAAATTTATATTTTTCCTAAACTAGTTTTAATGAACCAGATGAAGAGTATATTCTTTTGGACTATGATGAATGACAAAAAATTATTGAGGGATCCTCCGAGGTCTTAGTTATTATTGCAAAAAATATTAGTGGACACTTTTAAGAATAAATATAAGGGGATATAACAACCAATAGGTAGCCTCCATCTTCTATATTCTTATCCTCCTTGTATTTATATTTTACAAATATTCTAGGGGTGGTCTAATTATTCATTATTTTTGGGTTCTCTACTTCTGATGTCCACTTATGGACACTGGGAAAAGTAAAATGTGGTGATCTACCAAAAATAAGTACCTTTAGCCATTGAATTGGAGATGAAAACTAGGATTTTCTAGATGTAGGAATAAACAACACAACATCTCTTTGGGATAACCCAATATATTTGTACCATATTTTTATTTTGCATTTTCATTGTTTAATTTTAAATAAATTTCCCATGTTTTTTGTGTGTTTTCCTCATAGGTTTAATAAAACTATTTGTGTATAGTATATTGGTTATGAACTCAAACTATACTAGAATAAATCAGGTTGTGTCAAATTGTTTTCCACTTGTTGTTTCATATATTTATATCATTTTTTTAGTTTTATAACTTATATAATCTATGAATTTCAATAAATACCTAGTGATATATAAGTTTGGTAGGAGAGGTAAATCTTTTTTTTTTTGATCTTTCGGGTTTGTTTTTATTTATTTTATTCATTCCTTTAATTTTTTTAAAAATATTCAGTTCCAAAAAATATATAAACTCTTTGTTTACTTCCATAGCCATTTGTGTTGGGAATTCATCATTTTGAGCATAAAAGTGTTCTAAATTATTTTTTCTATGTTTTAATTTTTCATTATTATTCATTTTCAATCATTTTTATAATTTTTATCTCAATATTAAAATGTATGCCTATGAGTCACTATCCAAAATTTTATTTCTCATCATGAGAGGTATTATAAGACTATTTTTACAACTTTTTCCAAATACACTAAATTTATAGATAGAAACATGGATATTTTTATGCAAACTATAATTCTTGATTATTATCTTTTAATTATTTTTAGTTCATGAAATATTTTTAAATTGATTGAGTAACTTCATTGGATGGCACACATTATCCTTGAAACCTACCTTTATATCAATCCTAGTTGATCCCATAGATAACCATGAATGTAATGATAGGTTAAAGCCATATTTGAAGCCTATATGCACATAACTACTTTACTCTAAATATATCTTAGTGATTAGTTCAAGTTTAAGTATTGGGTAAGGCCATTTAATCAATTTTATTTTGGGATCATTTCATTATTAAGGGTGAATTTGAGGGTGGTTTTATCATTTTTGTAATTTTTAAAAGCAATGGGCTTGAGTGATATTCATTATATGAATTTATCATCCCATTTAATTGGAAAATAAATGAATAATTATATTATAATTAAAAAATAAAATATATATATATTTCAAATAATATATATATATAAGAAATAATAGAGTGAGGATTGAGGTTTTCATTACAAATTATTTCAAAGACTCATGAATTGCGTCAAAAGAAAGGGTTCATTGGGATATTCTTTAATGGTCAATTTATTGAGAGTTTCATTTCATAAATTCATATGATTGATCATGGAATGTATAAATGATAAAACATCCACTTTGTATCCTTTATTTTTAAATTCTTACCTGCATACCTTAACCTACAGATATTACCTTTATAAGACACCATTATTCATTACATTATCATTTTCTTACATTGTGTAGAAATTTTAATTTTCATAATTTTATGTTGAGATAGGCAATTTTAAAGTATAAGCACAACTCCACAAATATTAGTTCTCTTAAGGGATAAGTGATAATGTGTTTTCATGTGAAGTAGTTCAAAATAGGGATTAATTTTGATTAAAAGTTAAGTTTCATGTGGATAGAATAGATCATCAAAGTTCAAAAAATTGATATACAACGAGTGATAAAATATTTTTGGAAAATTTTTAAAATAACCAAACCATTTATTTTGGTTGTTAATTTGGACATGGATATCAATTTTTTAACAGATTGAAAATATTCTGCATAGGGGTGCCGAGATCCATATTTTTAGAGAAAAATATTATTTAATTTCTAATTATAATTACACATATTTTATTGTTAAAATGTTCATTAATAAAATTTTATTATTTAAATTGGTATTTAATAGTTTTTATTTTATTGGAATACATTTATAGTTTAAATAAATTTTGTCTTTATAATATGAGTATAAATTCATAATCACAATTTTTTATTTAAATGTGATGGATTTAATTTGAAATGATTGGGTTTGATTTTTTTTTTGGGTCCATGTATTTTTCATACATAATGAAAAATATATTTTTTGGAAAAAAATGTCTTAACACCTTAAATTCAACCCTATCTCACAAACACCTTGGAAAGAGTAGGCTTGTACATGAATAAGGATATATCAAGGGGTGGGGAGTATAGTCCCCATAAATTAATCGGAATTATGAATGTTGAATTGTCCTAAGCATGTGTGTAATAGCATGGATCATGAGCATAGATTCAATGCAAAGTTAAAGTTTTGCCGATATGCCTAAGATGTACAAGGCAGAACCACATTTCCAATGGAGCCACATGTCTTGGATTATCGACTTAGTCTCTTCATAATGTTATCGTAGATATGGGATTAGGGTCATCCTTAATAATATTATTTCCCAAGACTGATATTCAAATTTTTTACCTTCCCCATATATATTTTAACATAAAAATTTGTCAAATTATTATTCATATTATTAGGTATTCTATGTAAATGATTTTTATATTGGTTTGTATTAAGTCACTTTTCATTCAATATATATATATATATTTGTATAAATGATTTTTTTTCTTAATATATATGAATAAGCAACTAAAATAATGAAATTAAATTATATATTCTTACTTTGTGGACAGTCAACATCACCTACACCTTTAATTTTTCTATCTTCTTAAAAATGTACAAAAACATACTAATAATTTCGAACCACATCCAAATAACCTAATAGAAAAATAATCTGACGATACAGTAGTGGTGCATCACAATGTAAAGGTAGAGAGATAGTATGGATTCACTATATGAGGATAAGATCGATATGTATATGGATGACATAGAAAAGTGATGCGTGGAAGATCGACGTATCATTATGACGAGATTATGAGAATGGAATCATAGGGTGAGAGGTGAGGAAGGGAGTCGTGATGATTACTGTTTCCCATAGGGAGGTTTTAGGGTGGGGATATAGAGGTTGTGTTATAGTGGAAGGAATTTGGGGAGTTGTTATTGTTTCTATTCTAGGATTCTAGAGTCAATGTGAGAAATATGTTGGTAGGTTTCCCATTGATTATTTTTTTCTCTACCTTGAGGGAACGTGAGGTTTTTCTTTAGTATAGGCATGTGTGGCATGGGGCTATTTTTAATTTAAAGTGAAAAAATCATTGAGAATGATATAGTTGGAATACAAAGAAAAGGAGAAGCAATGAGGGATCTGTACCTATATAGTGTGAGGTGGAACTATTTTATTAGTATCTATGAATGATTTGGAACATAAATTAGTGCCTTATATAACTATATTTCTGATATGGGATGATGTAAAAATCATAGTGTGAAAAATTTTAAAGTATTGGATATCACGATCGCATGCTTCATGCCACCATGAAACTAGTCTAATTTATCTACCATAACAAAATCTAAAACCAAAAATATATCATGTGATCTTAAATCACACTCAGTACCATTTTATGACACTAAATAAGATCCTATAATCCAATTTTAATTCACATATATTTTCCCATGGATATGTGTCATGTATATGCTCCACCACTCTAAAAGAAATGTACACACTCAGACCACCTTGCCACATGCCACTCATGCATGAAAAAGAAAATGAAACTCATTTTTTGGATGCTAGGAATATTTGGGGGAAGTCAAAGGTTCAATGTGAATAATATATATGATTTTACATAGAAGTATGAAGGATTTCATGGAAACTATTCCACTCTCAACTATTCCATGTGGATTCATCCTATGAATAAGAAAGGTGTGTGGAATACTACTACTAAATTTTTGTTGTTCAGAGTAGATTACTCAAGAGGGGAGTGAATTGATTATCTATAAAGATTTTTGGTCAAAAATTATTTCTAAAAGGATTCCCTAAATGTTTAAATATAGCCCAGTTAATCAAGGTTATACTATTATTAAATTTTGACTATTTAAATAACTTCTTAGAAGATTTATTAGTTCTCAGTAATCTTAAGATCGTTTATTAAGTTTGTTTTTGAAGCTATTATACTAATACAAGACAATTATTACTTCTTTCCTAGAGTAACTATCAATGTGAATTTCAATATTTCTGAATTATACAAAAAAGCAGTAAAATAGATAAGACTAAATTAAGAAGCATAGTGGATATGAAACAAGTGGTTCATCCTCAAGATGAGACCTAATCCACTCCTCTTGGTGATCACCTACCACCAAGTAGTTTATATAAATAAACTTTATCCACACCCTTGATCAGGGTTAACAATAGTACACAGGACTATCTAGGCCACACAAGGACCTCTTCCACAGTTCTTCATGGGTACAAAAAACTAGGCCACATAAGGACCTCTTTCACACATATATGTGGGTATACACAAGAGTAGAAAAGGATGTTTGAGTAAGGATATCTTGCATCCTTCAGTATAATTCAAGAGACAGAGTGTGTTGTAATACTGATACACACTCTTCTCGAATGTTAATAAAATGATACACAACAGAGCATGAATATTTAGATAGGTTTAGAAGTTCTATGAGTGTTAGTCTTTGCAGCTCTGGACTTCTTGAGATGAAGCCGATGAAAAACTCAAGTCCTCGTATGGAAAACAGAGTTTCGCAAGTCAGATATATCCAGCTTGTGTTCTTCATGGTTTTTGATAGTGCGAAGATGTTATCTATTCTAGGATTTCAGTATGCTTCGTGTGTTCATCAGCAGTGCTGAGTTGCATGAGACAATTCTCTATTTTTATTCTGTTGTCATGCTCATAGCCAATAGCTTTTGTTCCTTTTTTCAGTATTTTGCAACTGATATCTCTCTTATTTCTGGGCCACATTACTCTTTTATCATTGAGTGCATCGGTTTAATCTGATAGAATTCATGTATTCTGCACCTCGTACCTCATACTTTCAAGGAAATTTTTACAAAAGAAACATTAATTATGTTGGTGCATTAAAATCTTCAAATATGACCATTAGAGATTAAATTTATAGATGAAAAAACATATTAATAATTGGTGACATAGTATGTCAAGGAAACAGTGTCTCTTTCATATGGTGTCTGGATTGGTCACGGTGTCTTGGTGTCACGGTGTCTTGTTCACAGTGTCTCGCGGTCATAGTGTCTTGCTTGTTCACGATGTCTTCTTGTTCATGGTGTCTGGATGTCACAGTGTCTTGATGTCACGGTGTTTTGATGTCATGATGTATGGATGTCATGGTGTCTGGATATCACGGTGTCTGGTTCACGATGTCTAGATGTCACGGTATCTGGATGTCATAGTGTATGGTTCATGATGACTGAATGTCACGGTGTCTGGTTCACGGTGTATGGATGTCACAGTGTCTGGTTCATGGTGTCCGGATGTCATGGTGTCTCATGGTCACGGTGGCTCGGACTTAGGAAAATATATGTATTCATACTAAAGTAGTGGTATTTATAAAATGAATTAAACGTATTCATTTTTCAGAGAAATCATTATAAAGTGAATCAGAAGATAGTGTATAGTAAACAAACTGAGTGTATAGAGCATAAGATCATTGGATAGCTTTTACTATGAAATTTTACATTTGATGTGAGATAGATTACATAGAGTTGATATGGGTTATAGACTAAATAGGATTTTTGATCATTAAATCATGATTAATACATGAGGGGTCCAACAATATCCCAATTTTTGATGATCACAAACCATGTATATTAAGAGTGTATATTTGTTATAACAACATAGTTCGAATGTGCATATAACATATATAGAGTGAGTGTTCTTCATTTAATATTTTTTTCTTATATTTCTTCCATATTTTTCTCCCCCTTTTGGTATTATCAAAAAGTAGTAAGAAAAATAAAGACAAAAGATAAAAGAAAAGTTCATAATGTAATAGACAAGAAAAGATGGGCTTTGTAAAAATTAAGAAAATTAAACCAGATTCCCATCAAAATATGGTAATCACTGTACTTCTTCACTGTCTGGTCTTATCTTTTCCTTTAGCAGCAAAAATAGAAGAGGAAGCCATAGGAGTAGAATTTGAGGTAGAAGAAGGGAGTGATCTTGTTGATAGAGAAGGTAAAGAAAATCCTTCAAAGACTAAGGGATCTAGAGTAGGTGCAGTAGAAGATCGAGGAAGTTTTTGATCAAGGATCACAGGCTTGATCTAACTTAGTACCTAATTGAGAGACATAGAAGTGGAGGAAATGGTAGAGGCGAATGTAGTCAGACCAAGTCATAGAAGTGCAATCGTAGGAGAAACAATAGTTGTACTCTATACATGAAGATAGGGCCTTAGAAGCTTGATAAAATCTGTAATGATCTCTTCATCATACTGCATAGCTTTCTCAAAGTCATCCTTGTTTTCCATAAACATATCCAACAGATGAGTGAAATCTATGAGCTTTTGGACTTTAGTCTTGAACTATTAAGTAACAGAAGGAATCCTCATATTTTCTACAAGATATATAAAATGATTGGTCATGCTAGTCTTTGAGAAGATTCAGTTGAAGTATAAATCCACATTCTTGGAAATTTAATACTTAGAATCATTAGAAATTATTGAATATATATTGACTAGATTAAGAACCCCATTACTGTTCTTGATAACTTCATATAGAGAATAGATATTTAAACTACTAAACACAGTCTGAAGTTCTTCTTTGACCACTGTTCTGAGCATATCACTGTCTAGGGAAGGTTGATATGATTGTCTATATGCCTTAGAAGCATTGACAACTGAAGTAATATATTTTAGTTGGTTTATCACTTTTTCAAGGCACCCCTTATACTCATCAGTGAGCTTGTTAAGATTAACAACAAGATCTTTCATTTCTTTTATAATATATTTGTTTCTTTCTGTGACCTTTTTAGCTAAGGCATCTAAATGAGGTTAGGTCTAAGAGATAACATTCTGTGGGGTTTGAGGAAGAACAATTTCTACCAGATGAGAAGAAATCTCTGATCTCGAATGAATCTCTTTTTCAAATTTCTTTAATGATACCTCTTAAGGTCTTTAATTCATCACTAAGCAGTCTGTTTTCAACTCTGTCTTCCTGAATCTCATGAAGCATTTTGGGTTGTATCTTCCAAATTATTTTTTCCAATAGTAGTGAGGCATCTTTATAACATAGATGTGTTATAAGAGAAGGTTTTAAATTCTAGTGTTTTTCAACTCCAACCAAAATGGTAGCTCTGAAATCTTTCATATCATCTTTACTCACCAAGGATGTTTGTTCTGATGAAGGTTCAGAGATGGGGACTGATAAACGATCATGTTCCTTTTTAGGGTCAATATTAGAGTCAGATTTCAATTGGAACATAGTAGAAAGATCAAGGCCTTTTACTGATACTTGCTGAGAGTCATCCACATCATAAAAACTAGGGAACATATACTGAGTGTCTACACGGCTTGAATCAATCAGGTTTGGTACATCAAAGGATTCTAGATTTGGGGTTTTCACCCCCTCAATAGTTGCATCCTTCGCATGACTGGGAAGCTTAGGGTCTTGATCTAATTCCACAAATTTATCTCTTAGTTCCTCACCCATTTCTTGAATAGCCTTCTAAAAAGATAGATCCATCCTTTCCTCAGCTGAAGGAATGAATTCAAGAACATATTGTTCCATTGGGAGTTCTTCAATATTAGCTTCTTACAAAACTGGTAATTCTTCTTCCATAGGTTTTCCACAACATTCATCTCAGTTTCTTTGAAAATGGATTCTGTTTCAACCACAGGTTGATCTTAATTATTGAAAACATCCATAGAGGTAGGGACTTATTTTTCACTCACAACATGAGTAATAGGAGGACAATCTTCCTCATCAGAAATAATTTCCCTGGGATGCACAATAGACTCTTCTTATTCTTCGTCATAACACTCAACAACCTCACCTGGTTCCAAACCATGATCAGAAATATCTCTTGGTATTGAGGGATATTCTACTGCATTTAATTTTCCATAAATTCTATCATAGTCTTCCACCCATGCCTTTTTCAAGGAGTATAATTTATATTCATCCTCTTGATAATTACTTTTGAAAGGCAGTACTCACAATCCTTGGAAACTTCCTCATTAGGTCCAACCATACCTTTGTTATAAATCATGGCTAAGATAATCTGAGAATAAAATAGGGAGGTTGACATAGATGTGGTTTTGATCAGCTCACACATATGGTGTATGATATACATAAAAATGTTGATCTTATGCCCATTTTTCATGAGATGAATCAGAAACACATCCTGATATTTCAATATATAAAAATCACCATTTCTGGGGCTAATTGGATTTTATATAAACTTAAACAATTTCTTGATTCTCCATCTAGTTCAGTAGCTATGGCTCCCCTCTTGTTTCAATTTCTAGTTAATATTTTCAGAGCATCTTTCAACCCAAAAAATTCACTAGAATGTGGAGGTCCTCTCTGATAATCCCCATAGATGCCTTCATGATGTATCCTAAGGCATGCATCCCATAACCTCAAAGAGAATGAGCATTTATGGACATTTATCCAGCTTCTCACAATATACCCATCTTAATAATCAAAGGAGAACTGAACATACTGATAAAATTAAGCCACTAACTTTGGGTAGATAGGTATATCTTCCTTTGAAAACCATTCTAACCATGCTTGCTCTTTTGAAACATTTAAAACCAGAGACTTACTCAATAGAATCCATTTGGGGAAAATATCGTTCTCAGGAACTACATCTCAATTTACCATATTTGGATTTAGGGGACCTTCAGGTGTTAGCTTGGGTGCAATTTTCTTCTTCTTTGAGCTACATTTCTCAGGAGTCGATGATGAAGGGAGTTTAATCTAGGGAATTCACCGAGGGTTAGAGAGGGAAAAGGGTTTAAGGATTCAATAAGTGCTATAAATTGAGTGAATAAAAGAGAGCTCAACTAAAGGACAAGTGATACTTCCTTTATTTTATCATTTAGAAATACCAAACGTCATAAAAGTAAAAATGTGGGAAAATAAAGAGGTGAAATGAATAATTACCGTGATAAAGTTTTTAATTCGTAAATAAAAATCATAAAGAGTCTTTACAGTGATACCATAACATGTCTTTACAGTGAGACAGTAAACATGAAATTTATGGTGAGACAGTAAACAAACTTCGCGGTGAGATTGTGAACATGAACTTTATAGTGAGACAGTAAAAAAACTTCATAGTGAGATAGTAAAAAAATCATGGTGAGACAGTGAATGAGCATTACAGTGAGATCGTAAACATGAAATAGTAAGATATAAAACAGTAAGACAATTACATAACATTTATCATGCGTAATTCATGTATGATGTATCCTATTTTTTCATAATTTAATGGTTTGGAAAATATATCATCAAGATGATACTCAGTACCAATGAATTCTAATGTGATATCACCCTTTTGATAATGATCTCTCAAAAAGTGAGGTCTTACATCAATATTCTTTGTCGTAGAATGTGAAATAGGATTTTTTGAGATGTTAATAGCACTTGTGTTGTCATAATTTATAGGTACATGCCTGAATTGATATCTATAATCTAGTAATGTGTGTTTCATCCAAAATATTTTTTCACAACAACTACCAGCAGCTATGTATTCAGCTTCTACAGTAGATAATGCACAATAATTTTGTTTCTTACTACAACATGTTACTAGTGACTTTCTTAAAAAGTGACATGTTCTAGATGTGCTTTTTTATCTAACTTACAACCATTGAAATCAGCATCAGATTAACTAACTAGCTCAAATTATTTCCCTCTATGATAGAACAGTCTTAGATTGGGTTTATGCTTGAGGTATTTTAAAATTATCTTTACATCATTTAAGTGAGATTCTTTAGGATTTTCTTGAAAATGAGAACACATACACACACTAAACATAATGTTAGGTCGATTAGAAGTTAAGTAGAGTAAAATTTCAATCATTCCTCTACAAGTGGTCTGATCAATAGATTTTCCATCTTCATTAAGATCCAACTTACAAGTGGTACTCATGGGAGTGTCACTAATTTTAGTGCTATCCAATCCAAAAACGTTCAAAAAAATCTATAGTATATTTACTTTGAGTTAAGATAATACAATCGTTATTTGGAAATATTTTAAATCCAAGAAATAATTTTAGTTCACCCATTAAACTCATTTCAAATTCATTTTGCATCATTTTAGAAAAATCTACACATAAAGAGTTTCTTGAAGATCCAAAGATAATGCCATCTACATAGATTTGAACAATTAAAACATCATTAGAAATTTGTTTTATAAAAATGGTAGGATTAGCTATTCATTTAATAAAATATTTATAAATAATAAAAGTACTAAACCAATCATACCAAGCTCTTGGAGCTTTTTTTAAAACACATAAATCTTTAGATAATTTAAAAATATGATTTGAAAAATGGGGGTTTGTAAAACCAGGGGTTGTTCAACAAAGACATACTCAGCTATATACCCATTTAATAATGCACTCTTAACATCCATTTGATATAGTTTGAAATTCAGATGTACGGCATAAGCAAGCAAGATTTTGATGGATTCAAGTCTAGATACTGGTTCAAAGGTCTTCTCATAGTCATTTCCTTCTTCTTGACTATATCCTAGTGCAACTAATCTATACTTATTTCTATCTATGTTACCAACCTCATCTACCTTAGTTTTAAACACCCATTTAGTGCCTATGGTGAATGTGTCCTTAGGTCTTTCAACAAGATTCCAAACTTTGTTTCTTTTAAACTAATTATGTTCTTCTTGCATAGCCATAACCCAAAATTCATCATTGATAAAATTATTAATGTTTTTTGGTCCAAGTTGTGACAATAAGACATTTTGTTCATCCTAATTACTAAGATAAGCTCTAGTTTGAGTTCCATTGTCTAGGTCTCCTACAACAGCATTTAAAGGATGGTTCATAAGAGTTCTAACAACTCTAGAAAAGGAGGGACTAGTGATTTCTGGTTCATCAACAGGTTCAGGTTCATTATGACTTAAGAGAACGGAATTTCTAGAACTAGAAGTTTTCACCGCTTCCTTCACAAAATGGTTTGAGGATTTTGGATTAATATTTAAATTTGATACATCATCCTCTAGGTTCTCTGGAATGTTTTTAGACTCATGTAGATCTATTTCATCAAATTTGAAATGGACAGATTCTTCCACATATTTAGTTCTTTTATTGAAAATTATATAGGCTTTACTGGATATGAAATATCCTAAAAAGATACCTTCATCACTCTTGGATCAAAAATTTTCAATATTATCTTTTGTATTAAGAATATAGACTTTGCAACCAAAAACTTCGAAGTAGTTAACCATGGGATTTATATTATTCCATAACTCATAAGGAGTCCTTTTAAGAATGGGTCTGATTAACCCTCTATTGATTACGTAGCATGTTTTATTGACTAATTCAGACAAAAAAAAATAGGCTGGTCATATTCACTAAGCATTGTTCTATAAATCTCTTGCAGGGATCTATTTCTTCTTTCAACAACTCCATTTTGTAGAGGTGTTCAAGGGGTAACGAAATTGTGACTATAACCATTTTGTGAACAAAATGATTCAAACTCTTGATTTTAAAACTCACATCCATGATCACTTATTAAGGATTTAATTCTAAGTCCACTCATATTTTCCATAGACTTGGCATATTTAGTAAAATAAGAGCATAATTCACTTTTGTGGTCTAAAACGAAGGTCCATGTATATCTAGAAAATTCATCTACAAGAACATTAACATAGTGCTTCCCATTTAAACTAGAAACTCTATATGGTGAACATAAATCCATGTGAACTAGTTTGATAGGTTGAGAAGTTGATACTTCTTTCTTTTATTTGATGGAAATTTTGTATTTTTTTACCATTTGATAGGGATTGCACACTTTTCCATTTGGAATCTCAAGTTTGGGTAAGTCTTTAACTAAACTTTTTATAGTTAGCTTTCTAAGGGAGTGAATACTATAGTGTCCTAGTCTCCTATTCTAGAGACAAGACTCTTTATGAAATACACATAAGCATAAATAATTTTGACAAGCTAAAGATTCTAGGTTAATAGAGTAAACATTTTCATTTCTTAATGCAGAAAATACTAATTCATCTTTAGAATTAAAGACATTGCAAGCATCATTTGAAAATCAAACATGAAATCCATCATCACATAATTGTGAGATACTAAGTAGATTATATTTTAATCCATGAACAAATAGTACTTTAGAAATTAAAACTGAGTTAGAGTTATCGATTTAGCTGAGGCCAATGATCTTTCCTTTGGTATTGTCACGAAATGTGACATGTCCCTCATCTATTTTTATTATATTATTTAAGCCCAAGTAGTCTCTTTTCATGTGTCTTGAACATCCACTGTCTAAGTACCATAAACATTTACAGGAACTCTTTAAGTAGATTTCCTACAAAATGATTAAGCGAAAACAGATTTTGGTACCCATAGTTGTTTGGGTTCAGTAATATTAGTAATAAGTTCTTTAGGAACCCATACCTGCCTCATAAGTTTCCTATGATCATTAAGTAAAGTATTTGAAGAATAAACTCTATTAGGTCTAGAAAAAAATGAAACAGTGGAATGTGTATCATGAATTTAATTAGTTTATTTGTGTCCTGAACTGGGAGTAAAACTATATGTCCTAAATCTAGAAACAAAATTTGTTCTACCAAGATTTATTTTTCCAGGATGATAACCAATGTAAGTGTTGTATTTAGGGGAAATTTTTTCCTAGAATTTTAGTAAGGATATTTTTTCCATTGCTGAATTTTCTAGGTCATTATTCAATTTCTCATTAGACATTTTTAATTCGTTGTTCTCTTTGAGTAGTTGAGCATTTTTCTCTTTTTTAGTTGTGAGTACAGATTTAACAATTACAGTGAGAGCATATTGTTTCTTCAATGATTTATATTTTTCTTTAAGTTCATTGAATTTTTCTTCAAGTATGTTACATTATTAAAACATTTCTTCATTAGTCATATTTTCATAGTCACTCTCATATTCCGAATAGTATGAATTATGTATATCAGTGTCCGGTGTTACCTCAGATGTGTTTTTCATAAAACACATATTGTCTTTGTTTTCATGTTCATCATGTGATGTTTATGAGTCCCTTGAACATTCCTTAGAAGAACTCTAGGTTGGTATTATTACCATTTTATAATTCTTGTCATTGTCCTCATATCTCCTCTTGTACTTGAGCTTTGTATAATCAGCCTTGATATGTACTTTGTGCTTACATTCATAATAGACAATCTCATCAGTCTTGTTACTTCTTTTCTAATCCTTCTTCCAATTTCCTTTTTGGTCATATTTTCTATTAAAGATAGCCTTTTGTAAAAAGTTATTCTTTTTGTAAAATTTCATGAATATTCTAGAAATTTGAGCCATCTCTTCATCACTATCAGGTGATGATTGTTCACTACTTGAACTTTCTGCAGAAGCTTCTAATTTCCCTTTCTCTATGTGTTTAGAGGTGGTGGTATTGAATGCAGCAGATTTACTCTTTGGTTCATCCTCCTCTTCATTATTGACTTTCAATTCCTCTTCATACTTCATCAGCTTCCCAATGAGTTATTTTATGGGTAGATTTTTGATGTCACATGATTCTATAATAGAGACATAGGTTCCTCTCCATCTGTCAGATAGATATCTGAGAATTCTCATGATCTATTCTTTAGCAGTGACATCTCTTCTAATAGAAATCATTGTGTTGACAATATCATTGAACATAAGAAACATGTAAGAGATAGTTTCATCAGGTTTTATTTTAAAGTTATCATATTTAATAGTATTAAGTCTCATTTCTTTTACACTATATTTTCCTTCATGTGAGACAGACAGGGTATCCCAAATTTCAGGGGCAGTTTTACAAGCAGAAATTCAATTTAATTCTGCATCTCCTAAGAAGCAGGATAAAGCATTCATAGCATTGCAATTTTTATTATAGGAAGTTTTCATAGGTTCATCTCATGTGATTCTATCCTTAGAATTAATCTTATTTTCATCTATAATGGAAGAACAAATATCAAAACCCGGACTCTCTAAATACATTTTCATTTTTATTTTCCATTGAGCGTAGTTGGTTACATTAAAGAATTGTGGTCTGTTGGTTGCATCACCTTCTAATCTATGATCCATAACACAGAAATACTTTGTAAGAGCTATAAATTAGAATTTACGTAAACTTACAGATCTTCAAAGTACAACTAATATCATAGTTTAATAAGGTTAAACAAAATCTTAATAAACAACCTCTGATAAAAAATGTTGGTCGGAGTAGATTACTCAAGAGGGTGGTGAATTGATTATCTAAAAAAAATATGGTTAAAAATTATTTCTAAAAAGATTCCCCAAAAGTTTTAATATAACCCAGTTAATCAAGGTTATACTATTATAAAATTTTGACTATTTAAATAACTTCTTAGAAGATTGATTAGTTATCAGTAATCTTAATATCAGTTATTAAGATTGCTTCTGAAGCTATTATACTAACAAAATAAAATTATGACTTATTTCCAAGAGTAACTATGAAAGTTATTTTCTAGATTTATGAATTGTACAGTAAAGCAGTAAAACAGTAAAATAGAGAAGACTAAATTAAGCAGCATAGCGGATATGAAACAAGTGGTTCAGTCTCAAGCTGAGACCTAATCCACTTTACTTGGTTATCACCTGCCACCAAGCAGTTTATATAAATAAACTTGATGCACACCCTGGATCAGGGTTAGCAACAGTACACAAGACTGTCCATGCCACACATAGACCTCTTCCATAGTTCTTCGTGGGTACAAACAACCAGGCCACACAAGGACCTCTTCCACACATATCAATGGATATACACAAGAGTAAAAAGGAAGTTTGAGTAAGTATATCTTGTATCCTTCAGTTTAATATAGGAGGAAAAGTGTGTTGTAATATAGATACACACTCTTCTCTACGGTTAATAAAATGATACACAATAGAGTAGGAATATTGAGATAGGTTTATAAGTTCTCTGAGTTTTAGTCTTTATAGCTCTATACTTCTTGATATGAAGAAAATGTAGAACTCAAGTCCTCGTATAGAAAACAGAGTGTCACAAGTCAGAAAGATCTAGCTTATGTTCTTCATGGTGTTCAACTGTGCGAATATGTTCTTGATTCTAGGATTCTAGTATGCTTTGTGTGTTCTTCAGTAGTGTTGAGTTGCATGAGACAATTCTCTAAGTGTATTCTATTATTGTGCTCACACCCACCAGCTTGTGTTCCTTTTTTTAGTATCGTGAAAATACTCCCTCTCTTGTTTTGGGCCACATTATTCTTTTATCTTGGAGTGCATGTGTTTGATCCTATAGGTTGCATGTATTCTGCACCTCGTACCTTGTACTGTCAATGAAATGTCTATAAAAGAAACATTAATTATTTCAGTTAATTAAAAACATCAAATATTACCATTAGAGATTAAATTTAAATACGACAAAACATATTAGTAAATGGTGTCACAATATGTCATAAAAATGGTGTCTCCTTCACACAGTGTCTGGATTGGTCATGGTGTCTTGGTGTCACAATGTCTTGTTCACAGTTTCTTGCGGTCACAGTTTGTTGCTTGTTCACAGTGTCTGCTTCTTCACATTGTTTGGATGTCATGTTTTCTGAATTTCATGGTGTCTGGATT
Source organism: Viscum album (assembly GCA_963277665.1). Lineage (NCBI taxonomy): Eukaryota > Viridiplantae > Streptophyta > Magnoliopsida > Santalales > Viscaceae > Viscum > Viscum album. The sequence continues at coordinate 1,717,022,852 of OY728153.1, forward strand.
TCATAGTGTATGGATGCCATGGTTTCTATATGTAATGATTTATATTTCATGGTGTCTGGATGTCACAGTGTCTGGTTCATAGTTTCTAGATGTTACAGTGTCAGGATTTCACGACGTCTGGTTCACAATGTCTAGATGTCACGGTGTACTGTTCACGGTGTCTGGATTTCATGGTGTCCCATGGTCACGGTGTCTCAGACTTAGGCAAATATATATATTCAGACTTATACAGTGGTATTTATGAAATGAATTAAACATAATAATTTTTCATAGATATCATTGTAAAGTGAATCAAAATATTTTGTATAGTAACCAAAATGAGTGTATAACACTTAAGATATTTGGATAGCTTTTACTAAGCAACTGTACATTCTATGTGAGATAGAGTACATAGATATAACATGGGTTATAGACAAAATATGATTTTTGATCATTAAAAATTTATTAATACATGGGGAGTCCAACACTTTTAAAAGGGGAGGATAGACTTAGGTATGGGTGTTTGGACTTGTCTTTTTATTGTTCCATTAATTTTATATTTGGTTATTTTTACTGCCAAGTGTATATTTTCCTTCTGTTTTTTATTTTTCTAATAGTTATTATTTATTTGTTAATAAATATTATCTTTTATTTTATTTTTTGTTTTCTATTAAATGATTATTTCCCATTAATAAACCAAATTTTTATTGAATATTGTTTTATAATAATTGATATATTTTCCTTACAATGTAGTGGATATTTTTATTTATGAAAAATATGGGATTAGATCATGCATTTTAAATTTTGATAAAAATACACTTTTAACCTTTTAAATTACACACTAGTATTTTTGATATAAATATTTTTATATGACTTAGTTGAACCTAAAATTTCATGAATTTTTTATTCAATCAATGGGAACATTGTTCATTTCTACCATCCTTCCAATTTCTCACATTTGATTAGAGAAAATGGGCCATGAATTCAAAGATAGATTGGGCCAATTATCATGGACACCACTTCACATTTTGGGACATATAATATTCATTAGGGATTGGATTGGGATAAAATTTAGAAATTAGATAAAACCCCCAATTATGAAAAAAAAACAAAATTACAAAATGAAATATTGTTCATGTGTTTTAGATATAGAAAATTCAGTTTACATTTCATTAGAATATTTGGATGAATTTCTTATTCACAAGTTTACCCTATTATAAACCTAGTCTCCCATCCACTCTATAAATGTGTTATTATATCATTTAGAGAGGTATGGTTTTTCATTTTAATATAGATTGAATGGGATATGTGGGAGATATTTTTCTCTAGTCATGTGAAGAGGGATATCTCATAAGTAAGTATCCCTTCAATAACACCTTATTCTTATTATTCATTTTGAAACATTCATTTTTTCAATAAAAATATCTATTTATTGTCCATATATTTCTTTATTTTAAAGTTTTTTATTCTTAATTAACATATTTTGGATATAAATAAATATTATAAATGATATTTGGTTATACCCTTTTTATATGTTTCTATATGCAAGTTGTTTATACGATGAATATTTTTCCCATGGAAGATTATATTTTCTTAGTAATAGATTTAATTATAAACTCATTCAATGATTAGTTTTGAATACAAAATATCATTTTATATAATATAATTCTAATATATGAATTTATTTTACTAAAATGAATAATTAAAATAAAAGTCACTTAACACATGAGTTCGAGTAATGTGTGAATTTTGAGTGTTCAATCTTAATCAAAAAAACCAAATTAGTAGGGATTGATTTTTTGGGTTTATTTATAATCACTAAAACCAATTCATTCTCATTTCTATTATTTATATATACCTAATTAACTAATTAACATAAGTCATCCTAATAGAAATAGTAAATAAATAGTTTAAAGATTGTATTTTCTAATGTTATATTAAGGATTAATTCATTTCATCTTGGTGATTGTGTCAAATTAATTAGGGTATAGAAGTTTATGAATTATGAGTTTATAATTTAAATTAAAATGATAATGATTAATAGATTATTTAAGTGATAGAGATATATTTATTTCCACTTATAAAAATAAAATCTAAAAACACATCTTCTCATTGAATTTTATCTATTAAATTTCAAAAACAATCTTCTGAAATACATGTTCTTGTGATATATTCATCAAAAACCCCCATAATTTTTAGAATTTTATTTATTTTTGTAATAAAACCTTTAGTATTTTGATTAAAGTACATCCTTCTTAAGAAAGTTACCAAGGTCATCCACTCTATTTAAGTTTAATACTAAAAACCACGCATCATCTGATAGCACCCATGTTAACCCTCTTCAAATTGGTGGTGTTTCTAAGGAGGAAAGTATTGTATTCAACGAATTTTATTTATATATTTAATTTTTTCCTACACATAATATTCTTCCTTATTTACCATTTATTGACAATTGTTTGTTTTGAGAAAATATTCAAACTTCTTTTTATTATTACGGTCCAATTTTATATTTTCCATTTTCTTTGATTCATGACATAACCTCATCCTGAGGATCTATTTTATCTAGAACCAGAAATTGAATGTAGATTTAGTTCTTGAACCAAATAGTCATAACCTATGGGGAAGTATCAATATTAACTTAATTGGGGAATTCCTCCATTATAGGAACATTGAAATTGGTATCACCATTGAATCGAACTAAAAACTGGATACAATATCTACAAAAAACAATAATGAACTTAATACAACTATTTAAAAAATGGATGGAATAAACATAAATTATAAACTAATTTATTTTTCATACCCAAATATAAAATATGAATTCATGAAAAAATCATGATTAATTCACCTTCTTACAAAATTCCATGGAATCTCTTGGGAATATTCAAATAAACATATTATTGGATTCAATGTGGTTTGTTCAAAATTGAAAATAATAAATGTATATGAAACCAAAATTAAACTAATATAATGAAAATTATCAATAGATGAAACCAAAAAAAATATTGGATGGATTATTTACATCCTCAAGATGTAACTTTTTGGAATAATTTGAAACATATTTTCTTTCAAAGGATTTTTCAAACATCAAGGATCACTACAATTCAAAAAGAGATATCAAGGGTAAAAAAACTATAATGGGTCAATGTGTGAGTATTGGTAGTGATTCGTGAAGATTTTTTCAAGTTTAAAATATAACCAAATTAGATAGAAAATCCTCATTCAGAACTTCAATGAATGACTCAGAAGTGTGGAAAGAATCTTGGTGGATGTTTCGATGGGTGAGGAATTAATCAAAAAACACAAGCACCTATGCATGTGTCGATTGAAATGATAGAAAAATAAAACTGCCAATACATTTGTGATTAAGGTGTTCCATCTAAGGGAGGATTTCACCAGGTATTCCATTAGCTATAAAAAATCATTTAATTGATATTAATTTTAATGATTTAACTAATGTTGAAACCGCATAATTTTTTTGATACACTAATCCATAAAATTAAAGATATTATTCTCTCATAGACAAAAAATTTCATGTAAAAGTAAATATGTATTCACCATGAATGAATAAGATGTAGTCTAGATTTTGATGTGCCAAAATACTACTCCAAACTGATGGATAAGGGGAATGATTCCCCCATCAAAGAGTAGGGAGTGGATTTCCTAGATCGATGATGAAAATGTGTCTACACATTAAAATTAATATCCTAGTTTCTTCCAAGAAGAAATGGTGTATTTACCCCCTCCATATGTGAAGATCTCTTCAAGTCCTTCGATTTTTTGGGTCGTATAGACCTAATAGACTTACAGATCAAAAGTTATGGCACTCGGAAATTGATAAATTCCACAAAGGGACCTATGTGGAGGACCATTGTGGAGGAACTACATGGAAGACCTACACAGAGGAACTACGTGATGGACCTACATAGAAATATAATTTCTACACCCCTGCAAAGAGGACCTATGCGGAGGACCTCTGGGAACAAAACTTCCTTCCACCAAACCCATATGTGCCTATAAATATAGCCCTTGGGCTCCCCATTTCAGGACTGAAAAAAATATGAATGACCCTTTGAAGCTCCCATTGTGTAGCTATTTTTCCTAGATCCCTAAAATTGTCTTAGGTAGCTCTCTAAAACATGAGAGAAGAGATAATTAAATGGGATAATCATTTTTTAAAGGTCTTTCATAATTTTTACAGAGGATTGGTTCCCCTATATGAAATAAATTCTTCAGTTATCATATCCATCTGTGTGGTGTACCTATGCAGACTACCTACGTGACACACCTGTGTGGCCTACCTAAGAGACACACTTGTGTAGCATACCCGCATGAGGCACCTATGCGGCACACCCACACGGGGTACCTACGTGATAGAGCTTGGTATAAAATCCTTCATACCAACTCAAGTACCCTTTTCAAAGCCACTCATGGTAGGGTATCTTCTTCCTTGGTTCCCTTACCTGAAAGGGACTAAGTTGAAGCCTGCACCAAAACTTCCTAACTTATCAAACCTTTGGGAAAGTCACATAAGGGTGTATCCTATTTGGGTTTGTATTTCCATAGTCATATGTTTCCCACATTTGTTTCACAATGGGGATAGGATACATGGAATGTCTGTGTGTTTGTATATCCACAGTCACATGGACCATTCACCTAGGAACAGTGCTGGGATGTTCCCAGTTCTGAGGATAAGGTTTTGGGTTTTGTCCTCCCCTTTTCGTCTCTAAGACCCAGAACCACAGGTATCTGGTACAGAAGGTATGGTTCACCTTTTCTTTTCCATGAAAGAATAGGAGAAGTCTCCCTCCTCAACCATGATCAATTTCAGGGAATCCATCATGGTGTAAGACTCTAACCTTCTCCCATTCCTCCTTATATTGGACCCTTTTTAAATGTAAATAGAACAGAGGGAAGGCTCGTCTCCTCACACTCTTCCAAGGTCTCCTCGACCTCTTCCTCTCTCGCTGCCATAGGTGCACCCCCTTTTACAAGAGGATGAGGACAAGTGTGGATGCATTTGTTGAATATTTGAAATTATCTTGTTTCTCACATTGATCATGACTCACGTGGGATTAGAGATTTTTCATGATTACATTATTTTAATGACATAATGAAATACGAGAACTTTGATTCCTGTTCAAACCAGGATACATAGGAATCTTTTTCAGGGCCCGAACTCACTAGATATCCTCTTCAAGAATCCAGCCCTAATTTCCCAAATCTGGGCATCTTCCTTAAGAATAAGCTCCAAAATAAACCCCCAGATCATCATGGCATCCTTTTGAGGAGGTAAGACCAAATTGATTTCTCTCAAAGGACTATACTCTCCTATGAGACTTGTTAAACTATGTGGGATTTGATTCCTATCTATTTGGGATACATAGGAAGACTCATTGAGGTTCAAACCCAATACCTTAAATAAACCCTATTCTCCTCAGCCCATATTCCCAATAGGATCTGATCCTACTTGAAACCCCATATACTTTCGATGTTCCTTGAGCTACTTCGGCATAAGTCCAATATCAACTATTGACTATGCACCTTTTTCTTAGGGGTCCTTATCACATGACCTTAAAAGGTATGATTTGTCCCATTAAGTGACACTGAACTACGAGGGTTCTGATTCATTTCACAAGAATACCTAGGCAACCCATTTTCTGGGCATGATTCCAAGATCAAAACAAACCTTCATCTCCCTAGATGAGAATAAATTCCAGAGTGCCCCGCAGAGTAGATTAAAACCCAGTATCATCATAATGATGATTAAAAGAATCATGAAATAGTATATTACAATATACCATTGATGAAGAACCTTGAATACATATGGATATCTTCACTGATGAAGAACCTTGAATACATACTGATGATTCTAAATTTTACACATGTTAATAAGTGATTGCAAATTCCAAGGGAAACTAATGTCATACTAGGTGAATTAATAAGGATTCATGAAAATACATTACATTTATAAAGATATTCCCAGAGTAGACAATCATTCCCTCCAAAAGGGTGTGATGAGTCTAACCTCCCATCCTCTCGACCAATGTACGTTCCTAAGTATCGTAAAGTTTAATCTTAATGAATGCCTACCTTTGGAAAGAAGGTCCCTTTTGGATAAAGAACTATTGGAAGTTTTTTATTCCATAAATAAATCAAATGGAAACTGTCTAGAAGCACTGATTCTTAAAACTAGAACACAAATTTCAAGGAAGACGAAACAAAAATGGTGAACCTGACATGAATCCTTAGCCAAGTTAATAATGTTACCCACCTATTAGGCCCATATCAATTGATAAAGGATGGATAGAAAAAATGAATCAATCATGCATGTATCCATCTAAAATGATGTACCTTTAATGGATTTTGTTTTTGTTTCAAGTATTTTCTCAGAATTCCCTTCACTCCAAAATTATTTTCTTCAAGACAACATCTGTGAACATCCTGACCGCAGCTAATGTTGGATCCCCTTCCATGGTAAGGATGTCATCACCAACCATGAATCTTCAACATTGGGACTCTAATGTTTTGGTAATGAAATATCATTGGCATAGTACAATCCCGACTTTGGAGGCCTCTGGGTAGGCCCTCCAAGTCAATAACAATCCTTTATCATCTGGCCAACGATGAACAATGGTCAAGAATTAGACGGTGAAAACCACTATATTCAACCATTTTAGGTCCTTATCCCCAGAACACAACAATCAATCCCTCACATACTATAGGTAAGTGGATCAAGAGGCTTCTCAAGGCATAAATTCAATAATGAAGGAGTCCTTCCTAAGGAATCCCACCAGAAATTACCACTCGTAGAATCGTGTGGTAGTGAACCCCCAGCATGATGGTGGTGTTGCCTCTGAAAATTCAGCCCATGTCTCTCAGACCTGGGAATGACACATGAACCATTAGGGATAATGTCTAATTAATAGGGTGTAGGTTCATACCTCTACTCATTCTGTAGAATCCCATCAACCTAAGTTGATGGAAAACAACGAACAGCCACATACACTCGTCCGTCCTAATTTTTCTGTCTAGCAGACTCATCTGGTAGAAACCCACCAATCCCACTAGATAAATCTGGTGGTGTACTAGGAAAATGTGAATACACTAGCTTACAAGTTATCAACCAATCATTAGGCTCGTTTAACTACATTAAATGAATACCACCAATCTAATGTGGTGGAAGCTGGTAAACAAGAAACATACAACTTTTTAAAATCACCAATTCTACCAACAGTCTCATATTCTAGTATTGAAGGATGTTCATCAACAATACTTTATGGGAAATATCCAGAAGCCACACACACCTTCCAATGTTCATCAAGTCTGCCAATAGTATCATTTGGTGGAACCCAGGGAAGTCAGTTGGAAAGCTCCAATGACAAATGTGGGGCAGACCCAACTCTCTGCCCCCATAAATGAGTACTGTCAATACCCATTGATAGAAAAAGGAGGACAGGAGCAGACACATACACTTAATCTAGATACGAAATGGACATATATTCCCATTCTAGCTTTTGAAGTCACTTAACACATCTTATAAATGGTGAAAGGGCAAATACAAATCCCTACCTATATTCTGGAAGCATGTTAGGAAATTATAACAACCACTTTAGCAGTATTCGGGAAACAGAAACATAAATCTATCCCCACACATGGGATGACACATTGGAATGCCATCCCAAAGTAGATACACACCACTATTCCTACCTAAAAGGGTCACAGGGAATACTCCCCAATATCATACGGACAATAAGATTGGGAACATACACCCCTTCCAATTGAAGGTAATTGGTCCGTCCTGGTAACCAATCCAGGGAAGGAACATACACATTCCCATGAAAACCACTTTTCCCAGCAAGTGGACCCAACCAAGTATAAGAGAACATCCATGAAGAAATATCCTCAAGCACTATTGGAAAATGAAGAGTCAAACTGCGATTTTTCTCCTCTTAATGTTGGAGTTCTTGAAGCTGTCAGACATTTATCTATTTCAGATCAAGGTCATATCCTCTCATTACCAAATTAAGGGAGTGGTAGTAGTAATTATGAATTCCCTCATTGGATACTTCATCATGAAGGCTTGATTCATGAGAATTTGGTCAATCCAGAGTGCATATCTCTAGATGAGACCCACAACAACCCTCCGTGTGTCCAGAAGACCAAGGACCAAGAATATTTATCCCTTGCTGTAATCCACCATGATGATCCTCCCCATGATGTAATTCTCTACGAAAGTTCTCTATGCAGTATTATTACACATTGTTAAGACAATTATATAATTGACAATGTAGAGACAAGAAAGACCTCTTATCTCGAGGCACTAGAAAACACAAGGACAGTCATGTCTGATGCCTTATCATTGACAGGTGAAACACATTCTCAACCAAAATACATATTAAGGGAACAGTCATTATCTGAACCTCCCTTGGGTCATTTTTCTTCTAATACAGAGCATCCACTTTGGTCACACCAAGTGGCTAAAACTCTAGTGAAAGATGATGAAGATGTGTTAAACATGAGGAAACAATTGTCTAAGGGAGAACTACCAGTCATGTTCTGACCTTTGGAAAATTCACAGTATAACATTCTTGAATTGATTATATAAGATTGGATTCATGATATCCACCTCAACCTATGGAAGAAACTTTTCCATTTGAAAATAAAAGTATTACCATATGATGAATATCAAAATCATGTAAAGGTAATGTAAGGGTTAAAATTCCAAATTAACATGGCGTATCTCTCAATTTTCCGACATCCAAAGGTTGAAAAATAGTAGAGAATCCTTCAGCGTGCATGCCTCAATGCTTTAAATAGGCTATGCTGGTGAATTTTTTATTCCACATCTAGTGTTTGTATCATAGTATGGGGTACACATGGAGCATTTCATTTCACTACACTCTGACATCAGCAAAGACCTCCAAAATTGGTATCATGCAATGTTGTTTCCCATAGTCATCCGTAATCAATATGTTTTATATATAATCAAATGTACACTCAAGAATAGGCCTCAACTAGCTCTCATCAGAGATATTCCCAAAGAAAAGAAGTTATTGAGTTACATTTACAACAAGAATATGATAATCTTGAGTAGGCAACCAGCTTAAAGGATGTCAACTCTCAGAGAATGAAAATGTCTGAAATCTCAAAGAAATCTTCTGAAAAAGTTGATTGGAGTGGTTGTCAGATAATGCACCCATCTAATTTCTGAACCCAATTTGAAAAATCAGAAGAGAAGTTGCACAAATTTTATCCATAGCAGTTCAAGTATCACCCCATCATAAAAGGTTAGGGATTTATTTAATTAAACCATTAAATTAATTAAACAAAGTTAAAATATTGAATAATAAGAATATGAATATCCCCAGCCTGCAAGGATGGGGTCTTTTTCACATCTTTAATCCCCACCTCAATAGAAGTAATTTTTCTCTTGATTAGGGTAGAAGCCACAAGGAGAGCATACAACTGAACTATATAAGGATTCCCTTTGGGTTACTGTCCTCAAACGTTTTCTGGAGAATTCATCATATAAGAGAACAGAGTCTTGTGGAAGATACAGAGGGAGAAGATATTACAAAAATAATGATAGAATGTCATCGATGCATTATTCATCATTGAATGTCATTAACACCACTGCAGAAGATCCTCCAAAAAATGAGTCTAGTTTTGGGGAATCATAAGATGAAGTTCTTGTCCATAATACAGTACACACTGAGGCAAATGAAGAAGGTGTGCGTACCCGAAATCAGAGGCTTACCCAAAATCTAGTTATGCCTTCAAATAACCAACCCCACCCCTCTAGAAGGGATCTAACAAGGGGGAAAGAAAAAAGTCAGATTGCATCTCAATTTTCCACTGGAGAAGGTCAATCTCTTTAACTTGAAAATAGATTTTCATAGAAAAATGAGGAAATGAAGGAGTTTAAAAGACTCAATACAAAGTTACTTTGAAGAATCATTTCTACTAGATATACTCCCTAGGAAGGTCCTTTACTTTAAAATCCTGTAGGAGATCCTCTGCAAAGAGGTTTTGTAGTAACTAGAGATGCAGATAATGAATTCCCTCAACTGGGTACACAATCAATGAAGGATAAAACACATCCTGATAAGCCTATTCCCATGGGTTATTGAAGGAAAATATTAGCACCACCATCAGTGGTTTTTCCAGTCATTACACCATCTCAACTCTAGTTTTTATACTTGCACATTTTCAACCTCATCCAGATATTCCTCAAATTCTTATAAACAAAATTTAGGCATTAATGAATCAATTGGAAGCTATGGAAGAATGATGTATACCATTTCAGCCAGAAAATAGAGCTACACTGAATTAGTGGATGCAATTCCTTTCCCAAATTTTTTTTAATACCACATTCCCAATATTTAATGGTGTGGGAGATCCGGAATAACACTTAGCACATTCTGTTTCTTATTGTGATCCCATTATGGGAACTCTTCAACAAAAATAAGTAGTAAAGCTTATGTGCTTTTTGTAGTCATTACATGGAGCAGCTTTTGTCTTATATACATGTTTATAATCTCAATCAATTGTAGGATGGGAAGATCTCTGTCAGAAATTCATTCTTCAATTTAGCTCAACACTAGCAAAAACAACAGTTTTTTATTTTACCAATTTTAAACATATGTAGCATGAAAGGGTTTTAGATTTCATTGCATGATGGAAAGGATTAACATGTTCTTTAAGTCTAACACTACCTCAAGAAGAATTTATTCCAATTTGAATGGAAAATCTACGTGATGAGTTATGTACACCATTGATCCCTGGTAAATACACAAGAGGGTTTCAGGACAATACTTCAATTTCTCAACAGATAGAAGAATTTATTATAGAAACTAAGGCTAAAACATGTGTAATTACATCAGCTCCAGGGAGGAGGATAGGAATGGAATAAGCTGTTATAGTTACACTCAAGTAGGAACCTGTACATTCTTCTACTTCAAGACCTTCATCATACCGAAGGGCTTCGCCTCCTGAGCATCTGTAGTACCAACTACCTCATCAAGATGATCAAAGAGATCAATGGAAAAAACACTTTAAGGAATTGTAGAACAATGTTTATTCTTTCTGGAATGAACATGTTCTTGGTTACATCATCTTAACTCTAGAAAACAATTTGGTTCATTTTCCAAAGCTAAAGAAACCAAATAAATAAGGAGATAAAGATCTTCTTAATTATTGTACCTTTCACCAAATGTTAGGGCATCCCATCCAAAAATATTTTGATTTCAAGGACCTCTTACATAAGATGGTAGATTTTAGACAAGTGAAACTGAAAAGTTCGGCATCTTAAGTAGCATGTGTTACTGATACTGATCCATAAGAAGAAGCCAAATGGAAGGAAGCCAAAAGTAAAAATATGAATAAATATGATGATGGGAGGATCAGAAAAATGATCAACCAGACTCATGCCATTTTACCAACACAGTTGAAACAATAGATTATGTCTTCTACCACTCCTACCACAACAAAACAATATTAATCCAAAGGTCATTCCTCAAAGAAACAAAGTGATCATATGTACAAGAGTCGTCAGGAGAAGATGAGCTCATGTTAAGGCCAAAGTTTTCCTTGACCCAGGAAAATTTCATGCCATATGTTTCAAAAGAATGGGCACTGCCCCACCAAATGGCACAATCAGAATTAACCTTCCAGGTAGAATCTCTATTAGATGAATAATTGATCTTTGATTCTATCAATATTAACCATTTAATGGATCCTTATGCCAATTATGATTTTGATTATAATGATTTTGAATTATTTACACCTAATTGGGGAACCATAGGAAGAGGCCATGGTCAAGGATACAGGGGAATACATGGGAATTCTAGAAACCACCAATTTAACTCTACCCATGATCGAACCATATATGCAGCAAAAACTCCGGGAAGATCCCTTTTCCATGCTCAATAAGTACAAGTAGTTTCTTCCATATAAGATAGGTATGGTTCTGACACGATTGTTTTGGAGGACCAATTAGAATTCATGACACCATCTTCCTCTTAGCAATTGAGTAGTCCTAGTCAGTCTAATCTACCAAATCTAGGAGTATTTCTAGATTCTGCTCTGAAACAGGGTATGTCTACATCTGAAGCATCAACTTTCAAAACACCTTCAAAACTATATCTTCATGCTGGAAAATGCAATCCTTTGGGCAAAAAGTATGATATCTTGAAATAATTGGTCCATGTTCCAGCCAAGTTATCAATTATAGAAGATTTAAATCTATAAAAACATCTTCAAGAAGCACTCATTGAGGCTTTGTCAAGTCCTCAAGAGTTTTAAATTGAAGTTATTGCTGGTGAGGATTACCGTATTGAAAATGGTCCTGCATAATGTCATGAAGTCATATATTTTACAGATAAAGATGAAGATGATGTTGTACATGGATATATCAGACCCTTGTATTTATATGGCAAGGTCAATGACATAGAAATCCCAAGAGGCTTCATTGATAATGGCTTCGGAGTTAACCTCATTCCTATTTGTACACTTCATCGATTGGGCCTAACTGAATCTAACTTACCTACATCCAATTTAATATAGAAAGGGTATGAAAATAATAAGAAAGAACAACTGGGTGAGATTACACTCAGAACTGATTTTGTAGATCTTGTGTCTAATTCAAATTTCATGGTTGTTCATCATAAAACAGCCTTCAATATTCTACTTGGAAGGCCTTGGTTTCATCAATATGCAGCCATACCTTCGTCATAACACCAATGTCTTAAGTAATATTTCAATGGTCAAATCGGTACATAGTCTGGTGACATGGATCCATTCAAACCATGTGAATCTCAATACATTGAGGCAGTGATTTTTCACACAAAAGGAATGAAGTCCATGAAAAAATAAATAACTAGAGTTAATACTTGGAATGGACTGGAAAATATCCTTTCAAATCCATTCATACATTTGAGTATAGATTATGTACTACCCATCAATAAAATTGAAAGGGTAAAACCAAATCCAAGCACTCATCCAATAAATTCCATAATGTTAATTGTGGAAATTGAGCCAGATAGCATAAAAGAGATTATTGATTCACTAAATAGTGATGGAAGCCTAAATGGAGATGTTTTCATTTCATCTAATTAACTACAAAAATCCTATACTTCATCAATTGGAGTATAAGAAATTGTATCAATGTTATAGTAAGACAATGATATTGATTCTCAATCCATCAACACCTCTTTATTACTCTTGGAAGACCCTTCCTCATCATTAGGGTCAGATTTGGTGGCCTCTTCTTCAGGATGTTCAAATAATAACTCCTCCCCTAACTGTGGAAGTTTTTCCTCATCGTCTACTATGAAAGTATAAGTAGAATAGATAACACGTAATGAAGAAGAAGACAAAGATCTTAGGGAGGTTCCTCCAGCATTTGAGGAAGGTGTCTCTATCACCGTGGATGAGCTCAGAGAAATAAATCATGGTATATAAGAAGATCCACGCCCCACTCTAATTAGTGCATCCATGACCTCTGAAGAGAAAGATGTATAAACTTCATTTCTAAAAAAACATGTAGATATATTTGATTAGAATAATACATAAATTCCAGAACTTAATCTTTATGTAGACACCCATCATTTTGGTTTTCCAAAAGAACACCATGGATTCAAGGAAGCAGCAAGAAGAACACACCCAACTCATGCCTCTAAAATCGAAGCTGAAGATGATAAGATTATAAAGGATAACTTTTTTAGGGAAGTTAAATATACCAAATGGATGGATAAAATTGTCCCAGTGAAAAATAATAATGATAAAATTAGAGTTTTCATTGATTTTAGAGATCTTAACCAGCATTGTCATAAAGATGATTTTCCAGTTTTGATAACAGGGATTTTAATTGATGCAACGGCTGACTATGAAGCTATTTCCTTCATGGATGGATATTCTGTGTATAATAAAATATTTATGGTCCCAAAGGATAAATAATATACAGTTTTTAGATCCCCTCAAGGTGTGTCTTGCTATCTAGTAATGCGCTTTGTTTTAAAGAAGGCGGGTGCAACATAAAAACATTCCATTCACCATATCTTCAAACCCTTATTAGGGAAATTTGATAATGTTATGTGGATGATTTGGTGGTCAAATCCAGATAACATTCTAATCACTTAGCTGATTTGGAGACCATATTACATAAACATTGGTAACACAGTTTAAATATGAACCCTTTAAAATGTGATTTTGGGGTAACCTCAAGAAATTTTCTTGGCTTCGTTGTATGCCATCATGGTATAGAAGTTGATCCTGAGAAAAAAAAAATCAATCCTTGGTATGTCACCTCCCTAATAATTGAATTAATTAGGAGGAATCCAAGGACACTTGGCCTATATTTGGTGCTTTATCACCAATTTTGTAGCCAAGTGTTTACCCTTCATCATATTAATAAAGAAGGGAGTCACCTACCAATGGACTGAAGAATGTCAATAAGCAATTGATATCCTCATGAAATATCTCTTGAGTCCGCAGGGATTAATTCCACCTGTTGATGGAAGGCCACTTATTCTTTATGTGATAGATTTAGAGATACCATTGGGTGCATTCCATGCTCAAAAGAACGATGTTGGGAATGAATACAACCTTTACTATCTCAGCTGAACTATTCTTGATGCAGAAACTCGGTATTCAATTATTAAAAAGTGCTACCAAGGATTAAACTTTGTAATTCAGATGTTGAGGTACTACCTGCAACATCATGAGGTTCAATTGGTATCTCGCAATAACCCACTCAAATTTATCCTCAGTCGTCCAATTCTTAGAGGGCATCTATAATAGTGGGCAGTTATTTTGCAATAGTTTGATATCCAGTTTGTGCCTCAAAAGGAAATAAAAGGCCCATCTCTGATCGAATTTCTTATTGAGGCATCCATCTATAGAAGATACATCATTAAATACTAAACTTATTAATGAATAAGTCTACTTTATTCAGGTTTATTCACAAACATAGGAAATGTACTTCTATAGTGCTTCCACAATTCCAACAGGGAAGAGAATGGAAAACCCTAAACTCAACAAAGATAGGTTATGAATTTTTTTATCTCCCCAAAAAAGGAATTATTGAATTATTCATTCCTATTATCGGAAGTGGAACCAAAAATGAGGTGGAGTATCAACCTCTCGTTATAGGATTGGAATTGGAACTTCAGGTGGAAATGAATCACTTGAAGGGAAAAGTTAATTTATAATTGGAAATCAAGATAATAAATGGAGAATATTCTATCAGAAAATAAGAGTTAATTATATAGTGTGATTATGTTAGAGGGTTCATGGATGAATTTCCCTTAGATTCGATATTGTCTTATGTATCGCGATCACAAAATTCCTAAGAAGATGCACTGGTTAACGCAGCTACCACCTTGGTAGATCCAAATCGAGATGAGACAATCATTATCATAGTCTATTGTCCCGTGATTTCACCTTTTTTTCAAACCATAATGAAAGAAAATTAATGAAATTATCCCTATTTATTAGCCATATAGTCATACCATGGGATGGAGAACATCCATCATAGAACATCTTCAAAATGGAGTACTTCCACCGAATAGGGCTGAAAAGGAACAGATTCAGCAATGATCAGCCAATTTTACTCTTTACGATAGTTCAGGACACCAAAAGATCCTCTACAATAGAGGCTTTAATAGAATCCTCTTCAGATTTATTGATGTAGAAGAGACTACAAATTTGATGAATGAAGTGCATTCAGAAGATTGTTGTGCCCACCAGTCTGAGCACAGACTCTCTGATTCGATCTGAAGTCTTCGTTACTTTTGGCCTTCAATGATGCATGATTGCATAGATTTCACTAAGAAATGTCATCCCTTCCAAGTGAATGCCAACTTCATTCATCAAACCCCGAAGTTGCTGCATATAGCTAAATACTTCTAACCATTTTCCACATGGGGAATGGATGTATTAGGGCCTTATCCTCCAGGTATAGCTATACAGTTCAAGTATATTCTTACTGCTACTGATTTCTTTTCTAAATGGGCCGAGGCAATACCTCTCAAGGAAGTCAGAGCCAAAATCATTTGTAGTTTTGTCAAAACTAATATCATCACCAAATTTGGTGTCCCTCATACTATATTGACAGACAATGGTACTAATATTTGTGTGATTGAGGTAAAGAAGTTATATCAGGAGCATAATATCAAATCCAACCAGTCATCTCGCTATCATGCGGTGACCAATGGACAGATAGAGGCCTTTAACAAGACCCTATAAAATATACTCCAGAAAATGGTGGATAAATATCAGAAATCATGGCCTGATAAACTTTTGAATTCTTTATGGTCTTATCGAACAACCACTCATACTTCCACCCAAGCAACTCTTTATTCATTGGTATATGGAACTGAATATGTTTTTTCAAATGAAATGGAATTTCCTCCACTTATAGTTTCAATCAATGATTAGTTGTCTACATATAAGAGGTATTAGAAATGGTTCAATGATCCGAAACAATTAGACAAGAAAATATTTCAATCTTTGCATCATTTAGATGTCTATTCGAACATAATAGTGTGAGCTTTTAGCAAGAAAGTTCACCTTCATTCATTTTTTCAAGGATAATTAGTGATGGTCCTTTGCACTCTAATGATACCAGGGAAGAAACCTTCAAAGCTTGAGCCAAAGTGGAAAGGACCTTATTCCATACATAGGGTCTATTCAAATGGAGCTTATTCATTAATCTCAATGGATATAGATCTTATTTCAACTCCAACCATTGTGTTATTCTTAAAGAAATACTTTGTGTATTTGTACATAATTTCCTCACTACAAGACATAAAACTAAATAGTATAATGTCCTTGTTGTACGACTAAAAACTGCACATCCCCCATGTACATGCTACAAGACTAAAATCTACACAGCCTCATGTCCTTGCTACAAGACTAGAAACTGCAAAGCCCCCAATGTCCTTACTGCAAGACTAAAAGCTGCACATCCCTCATGCCCTAGCTGCAAGACTAAAAACTACACAACCCCTGTGTCCTCACTGCAAGACTAAAAACTACACAGACCATATCCTTACTACAAGAATAAAAACAGCACATCCCCAATGTCCATGTTGTAATACTAAAAACTACATAGCCCTTAATGTCCTTGCTGAAATACTAAAAACTGAACAACCCCCATGTCCTTACTGCAAGACTAAAAAATTCACAGCCCCTTGTCCTCCATACAAGACTAAAAACTACACATCCCCCATGTCTTTTCTACAAGACTAAAAACTGCACAACCCACATATCCTTATGACTAAAAACTGCATAGCCCTCATGTCCTCACAGTAAGGCTAAAAACTGCATAGTACAACGTCCTAGTTACAAGACATTAAACTGCTTAACAACCATATACATCCATGCTGCATGACCTTAAAATGTGTATCATCATATTCCTTGTCTCGTGACGTTAAACTGCATGACATCATTTGTCCTTTTTGCATGAAATTAAACTATACGACTGATATTTTTTTTATCTGACATTAGCAGCTTCCATAAGAAAACATTACTAACATCATCACTACTTCTTAGTAGCACATGAGTCTCTATATTTCCTTTTTCTGATTCAAATCTACATATAGACCTTATTTCAATATCTATGTATGGATTTATTCTCATTTTCAATGAGATACGTAGAGACGCATGAATCTCCAATTTTAGACCCATCCACAATCAAAAAAATTTCTTATTTTCTTTTCTCCTCCTGTATATGAATCAGATTTATACAGAGTGTTTTCTTAAGGTATATGATTTGTTCCTTATACCATTTTATGTATTAAGATTTATCGTTCTCTTATAACATGTCAAAATCCCTCATTATTCATGTCAAACTCGATTGGCATTAGGAATGGTTGTTTAAATAACTACTTACAGCTTGATGATCATCTATTTGAGATACATAGAGATGCCTAGATCTCTAATATTGGGCCCAGTCTCACTATAAAAAACCATTACTCCTTGTATAAGAATAAAATCTGTATAGGTAATGTTGCAAGAACTACATATGACTTGATTATAGCCTCCAGCTAAACACATAGTGACACTTGGGTCTTATCCCTGGTCTAGATACATTATATATTTTTTTCAAATCGGTTCATCTTTATCCTTACCGCATGATGTTAAAACTGAATGGAATTTTAACAACCCCACTTTTTACTTGTGTCACCTTTGTATTATAGAAGAAACCCTTACTACTCCTTATTTCTCACACGAAGAATATATCAAGTGGGATTAGAAATTTAGTAAAACGAGTATTTATATAAATAAATTGTCTTAATTTCATATGGGGTTATCATTTTACTCACTACATGAAATTAAACTACACATCACAATATTAATTCAAAATGAAACAAAGAAAGTCACCATTTTACATATGAGTCATATTAATGTAAAGGATGTTAAACACATGACCAACATTGATTCAAATATTTCTCATGTGCATTGAGAAAAACCTCCTTCCATATTTAACACCCTTATTCTTGAATATTTCCAGATCTTCATAATCTTTATTACAGTTTTTGGTGACAGAGTTTATAATACATGAGAATTCTTTCTCCTGGCTATGCAGCATGTTCCCATAGGTGGCCTTGCAAAAGTTTCTTACATAATGGGCATGTTAGTCAAAAGATTCCACTATTTGGATATACGGAATATTCCCTAGTTGGCCCTATATAATAGAGCCCCTGTAACAGGTTTTTCAAATAATGGTAATTTCATTCTTGGTTATAGTGTTTTTTTCACATTCAAACTTTTATGGCAATATATAGGAATCTGTATTAAAATAATCATTTAGGTATATTTGTCCCATTATCTTTCTCTTGATCTTAAAGTCTTAAAGACCATGGTTTATACATTTTTCTCTCCATTTGTTCAATAAAATATGAGATAATATTGGAATCACTTGGCCACATATCATATATTGTTTTCATTTCAGGTCCTAGTTGTATGACCTAAAACTATACACACAATACCTCCTACTCTTGGGTTAGACCTTTATAGGAATCTTATTCTTCCGATTCTTTGGTAATTTTGGTTGAAAATACCCTTTCCATATTCAGGTAACTTTCACCATAAACCAAACTCTATGCTTCGGAAAATATGAATCTATATAAACTTTCTTTTTCTTTTATTAGTAGAATGTCAGATTCTTGAGATCTCTTTTGCCTGACTATGCAGCATGTACCCTTAGGTGTCCTTGCATAAGTTACTTATATAATAGGTCTGTTAGCCAAAAGATGCCAATATTTGTCTATGGAAAATATGCCCCAGTTTTCCATGCATAACACAGCCCCCATAACATGTTTTTCAAATAATGGTAACTTTGTTCTTAGAAAATAATTCCTCTAATGCTTTTATCCCTCTTCCCATATAATCCTTTGGATTCAGAAATTCTTAAATTATAGTTTATGATTTTTCATTCTATAACAGGATATGGTAGTATATTTCTAAAAAATTTATCAAGAAATTGGGAGAGTCTCATACCTTTGGTCAGAGCTAAAGACATTAAATTAAAGCCACACAATGTCTCCAATGCATGACATAAAACTGTACGGTACAAATTTTCTCACTGCATGACTTAAAACTACGTAGTACAAATGTCCTCCCTGCATGCCTTAAAACTACACAATACCAATGTCCTCACTACATGACTTAAAACTGCACAATATGACATCATAAATTCCCCTTTCTGATAAATTTTAACCATTCCTCATACACAAAAATTTTATATAAATGGTTTTCTTATTCATAACATATGTTAGCATAAATTATCCCTTTCATTCTTAAAATTCCTTTCCTTGGAAAAACCACCCATTGTGGTCTTGAGTCACCAAAATCTTATTTTTCCCTATCTTTCAGCAGTAAAATGTTAAATTTCTAAGATCTCTTTTGCATGAATAAGCAGTATGTGCCCTTAAGTGGCCTTGAATAAGTTACCTACATAACAGGTCTGTCAATCAAAAGATGCCACTATTTTGTTATTCAACATATGCACTAGTTAGACCTGAATTACACAAACCCATATAATGGGTTTTTCAAATAATGGAAACTTCATTCTTGGAAGAGACTCCCCTTATGTTGGTACAGTTTTTAAATTTGGTTCCCATAAAAATCATGGCTCAATATTCCACATGGAAATATTTAAAGGATATTAAATCAATTCCTAGTGGTAGAGTCTTATTTAGGAACTAATTTCAAAATTTATGATCAAAGTTGTTCGACTTTAAATATTATCCCTTTAAAGTCCAACATGCATGATTCTAAACTTCCAACAATAAAAGACTTGGTACACACTATATCGAGAACCCGTAAAGGGAAATCTGAACAAAAGTCGAGTCCCAACTCACTAAACATACAGTTTTATATGATTTAGGTAATATTTAGAAATAAAAAGTAAAAATACATGATGTTTTTAGGGTTTTCCATATGACCCTAGCTATAGTCAAACTATGCTCGCTAGGCCCCATGTATTAGGAAAAAATTAGAGAATCCTTACGAACTTGATGTTGCTCTAAATCATACCAAATGATGTTGGAATGTGTCAAAGTTTCCTACTTTCACCTTTGAACATGATTTTTTTGTTCCTAATGAATCAAATTCTAAGGGGGGGGGATTTTTTTGACACCATATAATTTGTTTCATTCAATTCTATACAAAATTAAATATTTCATTCTCACATAGACAACAAATGTCGTGTATGAGTAAAGATGTTTTCACCATGAAGGAAGAACATGCAGGTTGGATTTCTATGTGCAAAAATACAACTCCAAACCGATAGATAAGTGGAATTATTACCCCATCAAGGATTAGGTAGTGGATTTCCAAGATTGATGATGAAAATTTTTCAACACATTAAATTTAATATCCAAGTTTCTTATGAGAATACATGGTATATGTACCCCTCCATAAGTGTAGGTCTCTTCAACACCACAAATTTGACTGGTTGTGGAGCCCAAATAGACATACGGATCGAAAGTTATGGCGCTCGGAAGAAGGATAAATTTCACAAAGGGGCCTATGTCGAGGACTTACACATAGCACCTATGTAGAGGAACTATGCGGAAGACCTACATGGATGACCTACAAGAAGGACCTATGTGGAAATATAATTTCTACACCCCTGTGCGGAGGACCTGCATGGAGGACCTACATGGACAAAACATCCTTAGAGTAGGCCCATCTATGCCTTTAAATAGAGCCCTTGTCTCCCCATTACAAGACTAAAAAAAGTTAAAAGACTCTCTGAAGCTCCCATTGCATATCTCTTTTTCCTAGATCCTTAAAATTATCTCAGGTAGCTCTCTAAAACACAAGAGAATATATAATTAAATGGGATAATATTATTTTGAAAGACATTCATAATTTTTATATAGGCTTGTTTACCCAATGTGAAATAAATTATTTACTCATCATAGACATCTGCACGGTGTACCTGTGCGGCTAACCTGCGTGACACACCTACGCGGCCTACCTGCGTGACACACCTATGTGGCATACCTACGTAAGGCACCTACGTGGAACACATGTGTGGGGTACCTACATGATAGATCTTGGTATAAAAGCCTTCATACCAACTCAATTACCCTTTTCAATGCCACTCATGGCAGGGTTTCTCCTTGCTTACTTCCCTTACCTAAAATTGATTAAGTTGAAGCCTCCACCAAAACCACCTGACTTATCAAACCTTTAGAAAAGGCACATCTGCATGTATTCTATGTGGGTTTATATTTCCATGGTCATAAGTTTCACACAATTGTTTCACAATTGGGTTAGGATACATGGAATTTCTATGGGTTTGTATATCCACTGTCACATGGAACTTTATCCCAAGAACAGTGTTGGAAAGTTCTCGGTTCTGAGAATAAGGGTTTGGGTTTTATCATCCCCTTTTCATCTCTATGACCCGTAACCTCAGGTCTCTGGTAGTGAAGGTACGGTTAACCTTTTATTTTCCACGCAAGCATAAGAGAAGTCTCCCTTCCCTACCAGGATCAATTTCAGGGTAGTCATCCTAGTGTAAGCACCTAACCTTCATCCCTTTCTCCTTACATTATACCCTTGTCCAATGTAAATAGAACAGAGAGAAAGGTTGTCACCTCTCCCTCTTCCATGGTCGCTTCACCTTCATCCAATATCGCTACCATAGGTGTGCCCCCTTCCACTAATAGAGGAGGAAAAATTTGGATGTGTTTGTTTAATCTTTGACATTCTCTTCTTTCTCACATCAAGCCTGACTCACATGGTCTTAGAGATTTGTTAAGAATACAGCATTTTCACAATGTAATGAACTATGAGAACTATAATTCCTGTTCAAACTAGGATACGTAAGAATCATTTTTAGGACCTGATATCACTGGAAATCCTCTTCAGGAATCCAACCCTAATTTCCCTAATCTGGGAATCCTCCTTAGGAATAATCCCTAAATTAAACCCCAGATCATCAAGGCATCCTTTTTACGATTTAATCCCAAACTGATATCTCTCAAAGGACTATACTCTCCTATGAGAGTATTATAACTATGTGGGAATTGATTCCCATCTATTTGGGAAACATAGGAAGCATCCTTGAGGTTCAAACCCAATACCATAAATCAAACATGTTCTCATAATCCCATATTCCCAATAGGGTCTGATCCTACATGGAAACCCATATCCATTCCATGTTCCTTGGGCTGCTTCGGTATAAGTCACATACCAAGCTCTGACTAAGAACCATTTACTTAGGGGTCCTTATCACATGACCTTAAAGGGTATGATGTGTCCCATTAAGTGACACCGAACTATAAGGGTTCTGATTGCTCTCCCAAGGATACATAGTTAACCCATTTTATGGTAATGATCCCAAGATCAAAACAAACCTTCGTCTCCCTAGATGAAAACAAATTCCAGATTGCCATGCTTAATGGATTAAAAACCATTATCATCATAATGATGATTAAAATAATCTTTAAATAGTATATTAGAATATATCATTGATGAAGAAACTCAAATACATATGGATATCTCCATTGATGAATAACCCTGAATACATACTGATGATTCTAAATTTTACACATGTTAATAAGTGGTTACAAATTCCAAGGGAAACTTATGTCATACATGGTGAACTAATAAGGATTCATAAAAATATCATTAATTTATAAAGAGAGTCCCATAGTAGATAATAATTCCCCCCAAAAGGGTGTGATGAGTCTGACCTCCCATCCTCTCGACCAATGTAAGTTTCTATGTATCGTAATGTTTAAACTTAATGAACGTCGTCCTTTGGAAAGCAGGTCCCCTTTGGATAAAAAACTTTTGGGACTTTCTAGTTCTATAAATAAATCCAATGGAAACTGCCTGGAATAACTAATTCTTAAAACAAGAACATGCATTTCAAGGAATAACGAAACAACTACAATGTTGAGACAAAATTATTTGGCTCAAATGACACCCCAACCCACTATTTCACGGCATTGGTTAATTTTCACTAATCCACCCCACACTACTGATTAATCCCTATAATTATAAGAGATATATAATTGTTAATATTTATTATCATGGAGGTAATATAAACAAAAAAATAATCACATCCCTAAAATTAGTATGATCCATTTTCTCTGACAAAAAAACAAGGATAGAAATATCAATTGGAAATGAAATACGACTCCTGACAGTAAAAATGTCCCAATTTTCAATAAAACTTCCAACATCCTCCACTTAACCAATAGTAATTTCAACATATTCAAAAAATGTTTGAAGACTATGAATTAATAAGTCCAAAAAAATAAGGGCACTCCAAACAATGGTATATTATAATTTTGATGATCTTTTGAAACAAATTATTCTTAATAAATAGAATTATATGAAGAAACGTTGTAAAAGGTTGATGGATCTAAAGATAAAAGTAATCCAAATTTTCATTTCCCTTTATGGACTAGTAATCAAAAACTCTTAAAATATTCATTCTTAACCAACTCTGAATCCCTATGGGATTGTTAGTTCCATCACACTAAAAATTGGGAAGAAAATGATTCATAAACATACATCCATATTTCATCTGGGATTCACCTCTACCCCCAAGAAACCCTATTCAAGACCAATCAATGAGAAAAAAAAGAGAAAGATAAAGGTAATAAAAATATTGATGATGTTTCTCTTATCCCCTTCCTTTTCTAAAAAGATTTATATGAGAAAATAAGAAAGCTAAATAGGTTATATAAAATGAGATTTTGGATATAAATAAGTGAATTGAGAAAAAAAATACTTCTATATGAATAAGTTACTAAAATTCCAAGTTATACCATTTTTTTGAAATAACTATACCAAAATATAAGAGGAATAAATGTAAATGATCAGATCAACCGAAGATGGAATATCTCTAAACTCATCACGCCTACCTTGGTGATACCTAAATAGTGTAAGGACCTTAGACATTCACCATTCCATGAAGCATAGGGGAGTTTCATTTCAATGATGTTTTATGTGATTTTTTGCCTCTATTAATGTCATTAATCACTCTATTATAACTTAATTTCATGTTATAGAGATGGATCCAATGAAGGGGTGGTTCAATTAGAAAATAAAACAATTACAAACCTAGTAGGAGTCCTTGATGATGTACTTTTTTGGGTGAGAGATAGGATATTTCCTACAAATTTTTATGTTCTAAATATATAAGATGATCATGTAAGTTATCATGATCCCTTAATTAAAAAATTCTACTATAATAATAAATTTAAATAAGGGTATAATTTATGTAGTGTTTGGAAATGAGATAATATTAATTAAAATTTTAGACCCCAGGAAGTACCCCTGAGAATACCACTCCCATTTCTTCATCTCCCATTCTGACCAATCTTGTAATGATTATCAAAAAAATTATTTTCAATCTTTTACGTATTTGGATTGGTCCATTATTAGGTATATCATATGTATTGGAGATATCTTTATTTATAAAAAAATTTCTCATATTATTTATCATGGTAAATCCACATGCAGTTATGATTGTGTTTTATATTTTTATTGTCAATCTAAGAATGTAAATTCTAATTATGATATGGCTATTTATTTTTTAGATGGATTTCATACATTACTCATAGATTTTTATGATGTAAATTGTGAACATATCTTGATTCCCATGACATTTCCATCAGCACATTATCCACCCAAACTGTAACTCAAACCATTACTCCTGATTTTCAAATCATAATACCTATTGAAAGTTGAAAATATCCAATAATTATCAGTAAAAATATCATTCCTAAAAAATAAACATAAATTTTAAATATATTGAGTGAGAGTATTTGGGAAATTATGTGGACCTTAGAAGAGATACCAGAAATTTTCTCCTCCATTTTCATGCATATGATTGTTTTGGAGGATGTGGGTAAAATAATTTGGCATCCACAAAGGATACATAACCCCCACACTACTATATTTTGTAAAAAATATGTGGAAAATTTACTTGAATTATTTATTAGTTATCCCATTTCCAAATCTCAAAGGGTTATTCTTTTCTAGGTCGTACCAAAGAAAACTGGTCTCACTTTTGTCAAAAATTAAATTAATGATTTAGTTCCCATGAGAGTATAAAAGATTTAGTGATTGTGCATATATTATATAAAAACATTCATTAATATAAATTGACTAAATGTTTGAGAGACTTATGGGTAGGAAACACAATAATTTCTTGGATAGTTTCTCTATTTATTTCAATGTTCCTATTAAATCATAGGATAGGGAGGGGATAAATTCCACATTCACGTTCGGAACATTTTCTTATAAAATAATTCCATTTAGACTTGGTAACACCTAGGTAACATTTTAAATATACATGTTGAGTGTACATTATAATTTATATAAGACATTAATTTTTGTATTTATGGATGGATTTACTATATATAGATATTCATTTGATTAGTGATTATCTTACATAGAAAAGTTTTTGTTTCAATGTGTTGAGAAAAATATAGATTTAAATTTGGAAAAATATTATTCATTTTAGATAAAGGAATTTTTCAAGTTATTTTATTTTCATATAATGGTAATAAGGTTGATAGATATAAGGTAGAAATTATTTCAACCATTGTATATCATATATGTATGTGTGATGTTTGATTTTTTCTTAGGAATTTTGGTTTTATCGATTCTTAATCAGAGATTTTAGTAAGATTGCTCCACCCATATCGAGATTGATTTTAAAAAAATGTAAACCTTGTTTTTTGGGTTCTTCCATGGAATCATTTAATAGTCTAAATAATCATCTTACCACTCCACTGGCCATACACTCCCCATATTGGGATCTTCCATTCAAGCATATGTGTGATGATTCAAACATTATAGATAGAAATTTCTTATTATATAGGGTTGAGGGACATTGACATGTGATCTTCTATAATTTAAGGACATTGGATTCTTCCTAAATAAATTAAAAAATGGAAAAAATGATTTCTTTAATAGTTTCTTTAGATGAATTATATTCTTATTTATTAGGATCTAAATTTTTTGTTTTTTCTTGTTATGAATCATTGAGGTGCCTCTTAAAGAATCCAAATTCAAATCACAAACTTATTTATTAGATAATCCTTCTTCAAGATTTTTACATTGAGTATAATTATAAGAAGGTTTTTGAGAACTTGTTTCCAGACCACATGAGTACTATCACCCTCACACTATAGAATTACACCTTGGTCCATGTACCACTTTGGGAAACATTTTATAATGATTATCTTTATTCACTCTTAGACACACAACCTTGATATGATAATTTAGATAAATATACTATCACCAATGAAATATATAAAAATATAAAGAAATACCATGTTCAAAGATTAATTATTGAGTCCATTATTTAGGTGTTTGGTGATCCCTACCTCCAGAGAAAGTTTAGTTACCAAGTTATTAGGAGGTGTGTTCTTGATCACGAGTTTGAGTATGTTCATCATTTTTTCATAAAATCAATTATGGTTGGTGATTTAGACTCCAAAATATGTCAAATTAAAATTTTTTACTCTATAAAATATTACACTAGATTGTTCCATAATTCCCATGTGTTTTGTAAGTCATTATCGCATTTCTAATATACTGAAAACGTTTCTATGAGACATAAGATGCCACAACATCCCATATAATTCTCTAAAATTTGTGATGTGTGGGGAAATGGTGTTAGGGGTCTGTTTATAGTGATACAAACTAAAAATATCTTTATTTTACATAATTTATATAATATAAATATTAAATCTTACAAAA
The DNA here is from genome assembly GCA_963277665.1 of Viscum album. Lineage (NCBI taxonomy): Eukaryota > Viridiplantae > Streptophyta > Magnoliopsida > Santalales > Viscaceae > Viscum > Viscum album. The sequence goes on from OY728153.1 coordinate 1,717,050,083, forward strand.
AAATAAGAATAATAAAATTATTAATGCCTTTGAGGACCAGTTACATAGCCAACTTATTTTACTCAACTTGTAAAAATTTCTCTATAATAGAACCACACTAGATGCCTTTAAGACTTCTCCAAAGTTACAATCATATTTATGGAATGGGGTATGGAAACATAATAAAGGGGTGAGATCAGATGTTTGGTAAGGGGAAACATAAGAGATACCAATTAGAGTACATAGGTGATCATAATATGAGTATATGGATATAATCAATACACATAATAAAATCATATCCAAGAAATCATAGAACATAAATCATGATTCATAGAATAATTATTGGTATAACATATGGCACGAATTGAAATAGTGTGGAAACATTAGTCAGTAAACATGATCTATGGAAGCATAAAATTTTCATAAGAATATGTATAAGAGTGTTTCATAAACATATGCATCATAAAATAAGTCATTTTGAACATATCTTTACCATAATTATATAAACACATGTACTTGTGATCATATATTGATTATACATATACTTATTAAAAACATTGTGATCATATATTAATGACAATTATACCCATACACAACCATGTGATCACTGTTAAAGAATAATCATAACCATACAAAACCTTGTGAGCATAGTTACGCTAAAATGATATCCATGTAAAACCTTGTGAGCATAGATAAAACATAATTATACACATGTATAACCTTGTGATAATATATAATATTTACTTACAATCATGCATAAAATCATTATATCGTGAGATATAAAACCATATCCAATATATTATACCAAGATATAATACCTCACTCTTCATTCATCCATACATGTGTGTGTTACATGAATAATCATTTACCTATCACATTATAAAGAACCCATGGAAATAAAGTGGGTATCATAAAACATTGAAATAAAATTCATTCACTTTTTATAGAATAGGGAACCTATGGAAATAAAATATATTTCACATCCTTTTAAAATGGAGTTACATAAATAAATCATTGATAATCATAACAAGATAATCCCAAAGGAAGTAAATGGGTATCAAATGGCATCAAGTAAATTTCTAGGTAAATACAATTCAATAAAGATAATAAATCATGTCGTATTTATACCATATTGATATAGGGTATACAGTTAAGATACTAATTTACCAAATCAATTTATGGATGGAATCTTGGTGAACACCCTTTAATCAAATAAATCAAAAATAGATTATCCTCGTAGGAAAGGCATTGGAATAGAAATTACAATTATACATCGAAGAAACTTTTGTAAGACAAAGGAAATATAGATCATTTATCTAAAATATGATGACATTAATTAATCCATACATATAAGAAAATTATATGGTAATATTTGAATAATATACTTGTTCAATAATAATATATTTCAAAGCACAGTGACTTAGATGATAAATTATTTGTAGGATTTTTAGGAAAATCAATTTGGAATTGAGAAATATCCTTGATCTTTTGAAATAATTTTAAAAGTGATATTTTATAAATCTAAGAGAAACATGATTTATTTTACAAACAATAAAAATGTAGATATAAATATTGATATAAAATGAAAAATTATGTGGAATGTAATTTTCTAATTTAAATATTAAAAAGAAAATATTTTCATATTTTTATGAAAATGACCCATATAGATTATGTTAAAATTTTCAGAAAATTTTTTAAAATAATTTAGAGTATTATAAAAATACCTTTATCAATTATATATTCATATATAAGGAAGCATGAAAAATATTCCAATGTATACAAATATGGAAGACGGTATGTTCTTGACAATGATGAAGAGACAGGGTCAGTTTCACTTACAAAAACACTTCATATAAAATATGAGTCAAGGGGAAATGAAATTTGTAGTGATATGTAAAACCATATGCATAAATAATTAAAATAGTGAATGTTTTTAAAATAATACAAATTCAGAAGAAATATTTTCTTTCCAAAACAATCTTAACATGAAAATAATATTATCAATGATGCCCTTTTTATTTCAGTAACATTTAAATCAAAAAAATTAGCTTTAGTGTCATTTGAATCCAATGTAATTTAAAATATAACATGATATGAAAATGAAAACACCCATTAATATGGAAAAATATATTCATTAATTATTAAGTGCATCATTCCAAAGAAAACATTGTGTATAATAGGAAATATTTTTTAAGGGGTGAAAATTTGAGATAAGATACCCTTACCTAGATTCTCCACTTAGTTGAATGCACTATAAGATCCTATTTAACGAATAAAAATATAATAATAACTTAATTTAGAACCATATTCACTATATATAATTTTCATTTACAATAATTATCTACATGTATATTAGTTTTCATCTATTTTCCTACACCAGGTGTTTGCATTTTTGACTATTTTCAATAATTTCATAAGTGCGGTGTTGGTATTCATTATTATTAGAATTTTTATCATTGTAATATTATTAAAGATATTATAATTGATGATAGGAAATTATTTATTATTTTTAAATTTATTTTGATGGTTATTTCATTCTATGTCCTTGAATATTGAATTGATAATAATCACAATTCAGTGATTTTATTAACCAATGAAATGTGTTTTACTAATTATTTATGTTAATGTTGAGGAATCCTTTATATAATAAAAAAATAAGTTTATGAATATTTATATCATATTATACCATTAATTTTTTTTTCATAGTCATCCATAATATAATTTTTCAGCATTGTTCAATTAAGTGGTCAATCCAACCCAATCAGGAATATACCATGATTAATGGATGATTATAAGGTGATTTAGTTGAAAAATAATTATAGTAATAGAATAATGATATAATTTAGTGTTAATTATTTTTTATAAATTCAAATTATAATGAATTATGGGAATAAGTGAAGGAACTGAAATAATTACATAATTAATGTTTTTCCTTATTAGTTCACTTTTTTAAGATGGTTGGTTGTTTATTATACCAATAATTAACAGGTTATTCAATTTATATTGATAAAATATTATTAATATAATAAGCATAATAATATCATTTAAAAAAACTCTTATAACCATATTGAATGAAATTAATGACAAATTTAATGCATCATTCCATGTAGGAGGTAGTATGTACATATTCATGGATGATGATTTCGTATTCATAGAATGAGGGAGATGAGTAATATGGTATAAAATTTAAGAATATTAAATAATTTATAAATATCATAATACGAAATTAAATTCACTTTTTACCTATAAATTTTATGTTGTTAATGAAAATAAACACATTATATTATAGAGGTGGTAGTTCTCACACTGGAACGATTCAAATTTTTGTTTTTATTAAGTAGAAAAGAAGATGGATGTTTATGCATGTATGATCATTATAATAACATTCAAGTTTACAAGTGATACTGAAGAAATCATTTTATGATATTTTAATGGATTTTTAGGGAGAATAGGTTCCCATAAATAAATTTAAATTATAAAGGAGTTGTTATAAATTTATACTTCACTTCTTGGATAATCTTCTTCATAAAGGGGGTTAAGACTTTGAGGGGATGGTATTTTGAGAATAATATAACCTCATTAGGGTGGATATAAATGTTTATTATTGGGTTAAATATATTTTTTCTAAAATATGTCCATAGTGGTGTGAGGGGGTTGATGGGAGGAGTTCCCCTTTTATAAGTGAAAAACGACGTATTTTTGTAAATACCCAAAAAATTAAAATAACGGAAAGTCACACTCAAGTAATGTTTCTCCAAAATTGAGAAATAATTCATTGGGGAATATATAAGTTCAATCCATGCCTCAATCACCCACTCCCACACATTTATTAAAATTGTTTTCAACTCATTACCATTATATTTTTTATCTTTTACCATTTTGTATTTTACCTTGGAAACTAGTTTTTAACAATAGTAAAAAATCCTTTATAACAAAAAATAAAATATCCCTTATTAGATAATTTAATCCTGATGATTAAAAATTTAAAATTAATTTTATTTGATTCAATTTCTAAAAGTGATAAAATTAACTTTAAAATAATAAATGTATAATGTATAAAAACTAATTTTTTGAAAAAAAATTAATTCAATTCTAAAAGTAAAAAATATTGGATTTTAAATTAAAACCAACTTTTTTAAACTATAAATTTTCTTATAAAAAGACATATTTGTTCATTTAAAAACAATTCATGAATTTCCAATTCTTATTTATATACTAATAATTTCAAAGAATCATGTTAATTAATAAAAAATCAATTTTACTCAATTCAACTACTAATATTTATATTTATTAAAATTCCAAGAATTCAACATAAACTAATATTGATATTCTAAATACAAAAAATATTTTTATTTTTCTAAATTCGATTTATATAATTTTCTATTTAGACTTTTAAATAAAATCATAAAATATAATGAAAACTGTTTTCTTGGAAAAACTTTTTAAAATAATATTAATTATTATTATAAAATTATATTGTAAAATCCCATGATTTTAAAAATAATGACTTTCCTTTATAGCGTGCAAAATATGAAACAACGAACATAAATACATCATGAAATATTAATATTTAATTTTTACTATTATAACCTAATTATTAAATTAACAATTATGAATAAGATTAACTAATTTTTGAAATATATATAATGGTTCTAATCAAAAAAAAATTAATGAATATTTTTAGGAGATACACACTTAATTTTTTGTAAATTCAATTTATTCTTCAAAAATATATTTTCTTTGAAATTATTTTCATTTCTTTTTGTGAGTGAATATTATAATTAATTTTTGGAAATTTTAGAATTTTTGTTTGTTGAAAGAAATTTCATTTTTTAAATCATCATATAAAAAATATTTTTGGATAAAATTTTGGAACATTTTTTAACAGATTGATTTTTCCTTGAGTGGTGAAAAATACTAATTTTATTGAATATAAATTTTATTTTAAATTATTTATAAAGTAAAATTATATTTTGGATTACTTTTAAAATTTAATTATTTAATTTTATTTTCAATAGTCCAATAATTATCTTTTAAATTAATTTTACACTTTAATTTAGATTAAAAACATTTTATATTTAAAACAAGATTTATTCTAAAAATTTGTACCTCGTCATTTTTTCTTTGGTTTGAATTTAAATTAAATTAAATTAAAAAATTAATTTTTTTAAAAATTAATTTAATATTTTGAATTAGGAGATGAAAATTTGGAAATTATTTGTCACGACCCCCTCCCTTCAAAAACGCCCCTCCTGAGCTGGCAATGGTTAAAGGGAGATAATGACCCCCGAGTCCCACCTCCAGTAGGCCCCAGGGTGGCGACTAGCACCAAGGGTATGAGTTTTCACAAATATGGGAGGCATTACCCTTTTTATTATTTAAGATTGGGAAATAGGATAAGTCAACCACCAAAAAGAAAATAACAGAGATTATATAAATAAACCCAAACCAATCCCACATGCATGTTTAAATAGTTCTAAAACAAGGTACAAGTACAAGAAAGTTTAAAAAGTAAAATACCAAAAGAAACAAGTACAACAAACTACAGCAACTCCAATTGTCCCGACTAGTAGGGTCCCGCACGACCTTGGTAGTCCTCCTGAAAACCTGAAAGTAAACGTAGGGTGAGCATACAAGTATACTCAATAGGGAAACCTAAAGCTCTCGTGCACAAGTGGGGAGACATCCTAATGTCCCGTGAGAACAACTGAAGAAACCTATCAAGGAATTCTATCCACCCAACCTCACCATCCACACTCACCAAAACACAATCACAACAGGTAGTAGTATATAAGAAAAAGATTATTGGGTACCCCGCAACATTTTCCCCCACTAGTTAGCAGCTTTTCCTAACGGAAAACGTCCTAACGCTACCATACTCTTCCTGCCCGCACACACCTGGGCCTCACAACCACGTATCCCGACCGCACACACCTGAGCCTCATCCCGAAGTTTCTTGGTAAATAGTAAAACCTGCCTAAAGAGTCTTGGGCTAAACCACCCCAATCAAAACCTACCCGAAGAGTCTTGGGTGTAAGGTCGACTCAAGCCATCCCAGCCTAGGGAAGAAGGAGCAGGAAGGAGCTAGTGACTAAGGGGAAAACACTATCTCCCATGAAATGGGAGTGTTCAGCACTAAGTGCTCAACATGGGTGGGGTGCGATAAAGCACAATGATAAATATATATATATATATATGTATATATATATCAAACACTCAGCCCAACCTATGGCTTCTAATCAGAGAACTGAGCATGTGCCTCGACACTGCTACTACGCAGCATTAATACAACAAACAACCCCAACCACATTTAGGTTTTCATGTTTCAATAGAATCAGTTTATTAGTATCCTAACTACTGGAAAACTATCTACAACCAACCACATTGATCATTCTTAAAACATATCCCTGCCATCAACAAATCAAGTTACGAAAACACAAGCAACAAAACCAATTCCCTCCTATTAACAAACCAACCACATTAAATATTATTCCCATTCCACTATCATGCCCCACCATTCATTAACTTTTCCACTTTTATTTATTAATCACAACCCATAGTTTGTTTACATTCAAACACATCCCTGCAGCCCTGCTGCGAACCACCATAACCACAACCACACCGTACATCATCATCCCTTGATACCATTCATCGCAGCCCCACTACCCATCACTTAACATATCATTCACACTAACCCACAACCAAGCCAACTGCAGCCCTTCTGCTCACCCGATCCACAAAAACCCACAAAAACACACCCTTCACATAGATTAACCCCAACATCACCCACATGTTTATTATTTCGGTTTAGTTCAACCTGGGTGATCACACAAGGGTTCCATATTTTCATTTAATCAGCCAACTTTACGTGATTAACCAATTTACACATTCCATGAAGTTTCCATCCATAAACAGTCTATAAAAATAGGGCACCATTTAATTGTGTAATCAAAGGCCCCCAATGACCATGATTTTCAGTAGGCATAAGCCTATTCAATTCACAACATAAAATCACAGGATATAAAAAATAATGTAATAATATACACAAACTTCCTATCCCCATTATATAAGTCAGTTATTATCTTTATTAAAACGGTTCAAATTTATTTCACGTAAATAAGAGGACACCCACCCTACATGATGCACAATTTAGAGAGATGAAGGTAAGATCCCTACCTCAATAGGTTCTAATCACAACGCTCCCCCGTATCAACTTTAGGAAACGTACGTCGGCGTCCATCGCTTCTAAAAAAACTCGGAAAAACCTCCTCGGGTGGAAGCTGGGTAGGAAAGGACAACATATCCAAGTTTAGAAGTTATGCCTCGTCGGTACGATCTCGTGGCCACTGACGGATCGTAAATCGAAGCTCGGACGGAGAAGTTATGGATGAAAAAGGAGCCTTCAAGTCTCTTGGGAGAGCTCTGCTCAGAGGAAAGGGGAGGATAGGGGTGTGTTGAAAAGTATGAGGGGACCCCTCCTTTTATATGCATGAAAAACAAAAGTACACGGTGTGTACTTTATGGTACACGGCATGTTCTTGGCCATTTCACACGACCACCATGCGAATTCCAACACGGCTGTCAACGTGGCATGCGGCCGTTGACTGGTCAACACACGGTTTGAAGGTAATGCATACGTGGGGAGACACTACACAGCGTTTAGTATTGGGTACATGGCGTGTACCCATTTATTTCACATGGCAAGGACCCGGCTCCAACACGTCACACGGTCGTTGACTGGTCAACACACGGTTTGACGGTAATGCGTACGCGGGGAGACATTACACGGCTTGTAGTATTGGGTACATGGCGTGTACCCATTTATTTCACATGGCAAGGACATGGCCTTCAACATGGGGTATACTCGGAAAGGGGGTACACGGCATGTACTCACACTACACAACGTGTACCTACAAAATTCTGAAATGTGTGGGAAAAGTCCATTTTACCCTCCAGAACACTTCATGACCCTCTTTTTGACAAAGGAATGGGACGGAGAGGTCCGGGCCATTACATCAGATACCTCTTAAAACATTCTTATCCCCGAGAATTCAAAATCCAACCCAGAGAAACCCAACAAGATACCTCTTAGGGCCCTAGTTATTACGGGAACCCAACCATCAACCCTAATTATAGGTGTTAGGATTTCCTTCTCCTATGTCGAGATATTATCCGCTTTGGGCGGCACTGACTCGCCTGCATGGGTTTAATCACATCCTCATTAATGTGTCTCGATTAAGAATCAGGTCTTCCCACTTCCATACATTAGTATTTTTCATCTTGTACTGCCCCCAACACCGCACAACCCACACACTGCCCGAACACGTGGTTTGAGGAAAATTCCTTTTCCTATGTCGAGATATTATCCGCTTTAGGCGGCACTGACTCGCCTACACAGGTTCAATCACATATACATTAATGCGTCTCAATTAAGGATCAGGTTTTTTTTTTCCCACACGTCTGGACATGCTACACAATTCCAGAGAACAAGGAAACATAAAGGTCTCACAACCGACAAGTCAAGAATTCCATATATCAAAGGTATAGAGTACAACATCAAAATGAAGCTTAGAAGAACAAGGAAAAACACAAGTCAAAACAAATTCAGGTACTGAGCATGGATCTGGGTCTCCCGCTCCCAAGTGCACTCCTCTAGTCCTACATGCCTCCACAACACATGAACCAAGGGAATGGTTCATCCACGAAGCACTTTCTCTTTACGATCCTCGATTCTGACAGGTCGTTCCTCGAAGGTCCCGTCATCACCAATATCTAACTCTCCCCAGTCGATAACGTTAGAGTAATCATGTAAGTATCGACGTAGCTGGGAGACGTGGAATACGTCATGAACCTTCTTTAACTAAGGTGGAAAGGCTAGCTGATATGCCACCTCCCCGACTCACCTCAGCACCTCAAAAGGTACGATGAACCTAGGTGAGAGCTTTCTCCCTTTCCCAAACCTCCTCTACCCCCATCAAGGCACAACCTTCAAGAACACATGATCTCCCACCTTGAACTCGAAGGGCCTCCTCCGACGATCATCATAAGACTTCTGTCAGTCCTGAGCCACTTTCATCCTCTCACGTACAAGCTGGACTTTCTCTGTGGTGCTCTGCACTACCTCTGGCCCAAGTGCACCTGTCTCGCCAACCTATGCCCAGTAAATGGGTGAACTTCACGGTCTTCCATACAAAGCCTCAAACGGTTACATGCCAATAGTAGAGTAGAAGTTGTTGTTGTAAGTGAACTCTACTAAATGCAAGTGTCGTACCCATGATCCTCCGAAATCTAGAACGCATGCTCACAGCATGTCCTCCAACGTCTGGATAGTCCACTCTGTCTACCCGTCATTCTAGGGGTGGAAAGCAGTGCTAAGGCATAGATGGGTTCCAAAATCATGTTGTAACCCCCTCTAGACTCGTGAGGTAAAACGAGTGTCCCGGTCTGAGATGATAGTCTTCGTAACTCCAGGAAAACGCACCACCTCGTCTACGTACCTCTGTGCTAAGGTACTCACCAGGCCTGACTCATTAATTGCTAAGAAGTGAGATGATTTCGTCAAATGATCCACCACTACCCAGATAGCATCATAACCTCCCTGAGCTCTGGGTATTCCTGTGACGAAGTCCATCGAGATGTCATCCCACTTTTACTTGGGAACATTAAAGGATGCAACAAACCACTGGGAACACGGTGTTCAGCCTTCACTTGCGGACACACTATGCATTTAGCCACAAACTCTGCCACTGCCCATTTCACCCTGGGCCACCAAAACTATTCCCTCAGGCCTTAGTACATTTTTGAAACTCCCAGATGTACTGCCAAGGCTAAGTTATGGAACTCACGGAGAACTTCCTCACGCATCACCTCCGGAACAAACAACCTTCCATGGAAAAGCATCTGATGTCGGCAGTCCTCTGACCATCCTTTAAGAGTGTTTCCCTAATCAACACAATCCCGCATCACTTCTGCCTCGGATTCCCCCCATTGAGACTCTTCCACCTGTTTCGACAAGGAGGACTGCACCGTCATCTGAAAAAAATAGCCTCTAACACCCTCTACCCTTGAATCCAATTGCAAGGCAGCCAACTCTCCCATCGCTTTCCAAGAATCAGTGGATTCCCGAACCACTTCCTTATGTGACATCCTGCTCATGGAATCAGCCACAACATTGTCCTTACCTTTAGTGTAAGATATCTCAAAGACATGGTCTTGGAGAAACTCAACCCATCTCTGCTGCCGCAAGTTCAGGAAACGTTGGGAGAAGATATAACGTAAGCTCTTGTGATCTGAGAAGATCAAAAAGTGTTCCCCAAAGAGGTAATGTCAACAAAAATTCAGTGCGAAAACTACTGCTACAAGCTCCAAGTCATGGGTGGCATCGTTACGCTCGTGAGGGCGCAATTTCCTAGACCCATAACAGATCACACCCTTTTTCTGCATCAGTACGCACCCCAAACCATACCCAGAAGCATCACAAAACACCTCGTACAACAACCCTTCCTCTGGAAACCTGAGTACGAGAGCACTAAACAACTTCTCCTTCAGGTTGTCGAAATCTTTCTAGAAATTCTAGCTCCATAAGAAGATCTGGTTCATTCTAGTCAAAGCTGTCAGTGGAGTAGCAACTCGAGAGAAGTCCAAAACGAACCTCTGATAGTAACCTGCTAACCCTAGGAAACTAAAAACTTCTGCCACACTCTTGGGTGCTTCCTAGGAAACAACTGCCTCCACCTTCGACAGGTCCACTGACACTCCATATTGAGACACCACATGCCCAAGGAAGTGTACTTGTTGTGTTAAGAACTTACATTTCAACAATTTACCATAAAGCTGGTGGTGTTGAAGGACTTCCAAGACTTCCCTGAGATGCTCAATGTGCTCCTCCTCTGTTCTTGAGTAGATCAGGATGTCATCGATAAACACAACAACAAACCAGTCTAGAAACTCTCGGAAGACAAAGTTCATAAGTCACATGAACACAGGTGGTGCATTCATAACTCCAAACAGCATCACTAAAAACTCTAAGTGCCCATACCTGCACCTAAAAGTCGTCTTCGAGATGTCACTGTCCTTCACCCTCAGTTAATGATATCCTGATCGTAGATCAATCGTAGAAAACCAACCTCATACCCTCAGCTGGTCGAAGAGATCATCTATCCTTGGAAGGGGGTAACGATTCTTGACTGTTACCTGGTTCAACCTTCGGTAGTCTATGCATAGCCTGAGACCACCAGCTGCCTTCTTTATGAACAAAACTGAAGCACCCCACGGTGACATGCTGGGTCGAACAAAACCCTTCTCCATCAGATTGTCAATCTGAATACGCAACTCCCGCAACTCTGAAGGTGCCATCCGATAAGGGCCTATCAAAATCGGACGGGCACTAGGCTATAAGTCTATCCCGAACTCAACGTCACGTCGGGGGAGGGGGGTAGAGTCATAACCTCCTTAGGAAAAACATCGAGGAACTCCCCAACAGCCTCCAGGACATCCATAATCTCTTAATCAGATGGAACCACTAATAACCCGCCTAACAAAGAAAGGAGAGGCTCCACACACTGGCTTCCTACCTAATAGCTCCTCTCACCAACAAAAGATACACGCTGCCCATCCACGTCGGAGAACTTGACACTTCTTTGGAAGTAGTCGATAACGACACTAATAGAAAACAACCAGTAAATGCCTAGGATAACATCGTACGGGTTCATCTGTATCAAAAGAAGATCCCCACTAGATAGATGTGGTCCCAACGTCGGGCCACGTCCCCGGAAAACACAAGATACCCTGGTTTGGCCCCCAACGGGTGTACTCAGCACCAGTGGTACAAAAAGACTCTCTACATCTAGTCCCAATGCATGGGATAGACTAGGTGAAACAAAGGAGTGTGAAGCTCCTGAATTGAACAAAGAATAAACGAGAGTGCTGAACAAACAAATCGAACCTCGCACCACCTCTGGTCCTGCTGGAGCTGCCAACTCTACTGCGTGCAACTGTCCACGCCCAGCTCTTCTGCCTCTCTGATGTCGTCCACCTCTGTCGCACCACACCTGTCAGCTGACTGACTGTTAGGGGAACCCAGTACTCCCTCGGAGCACAGATCAAGGTAAAAGTGATCCCCTGCTCCTCAAGCCACCCCTCTGTCTCTGTATCTGATGTACTACCCTAGTACTTCTTGAGGGTTTTCCACTGAAAAGAATGGAGAGTCTTTTGCCACTGGCTATCTTCTTCCTCTCAGTCAATCCTCAACTGATCAACTATCTGAATCTGCTAGGCCTCGGCCGTTTGAGTCACCTGGGGTCGACATCCAGGTTCCATAGCTGTATGGTAAACAAGGATCGCCTAAGCCCAAGTAGTAAGGAAATTTCTCAAGGTTTTATTTTATCACATTATATCAATTTCATTCCCAGAACTCCCAAATCAAGTAAAACACAATGATGATGATGCATGTACCTTCCCTAGGGTCTCTACCCTATAATCAATGTGGTCTCACTTGGTCATTCGGTAGGCTCAGAGTCCTTGCATCGGATCACGGGGGGACCTAAAATGTCGTGTCCTAGTCGGTCTTCCCTGGACTATGTCACACACCAAGATTAACCAACAATGTTGCCCTACCATCCCATGCAATCCTCACTGTGCCTAACTCCAGACTTCATCCTATCTCTCAACCATCAGCTCTGATACCATTCTGTCATGACCCCCTCCCACCAAAGATGTCCCTCCTGAGCTGGAAATGGTGAAAGGGAGATAATGACCCCCGAGTCCCACCTCAAGTAGGCCCCAGGGTGGTGACCAGCACCAAGGGTATGAGTTTTCACAAATATGGGAGGCATTACCCTTTTTATTTTTTAAAATCGTGAAATAGGACAAGTCAACCACCAAAACAAAATAATGGAGTGTATAGAAAAAAACCCAAACCAATCCCAAATGCATGTTTACATAGTTCTGAAACAATGTACAAGTACAAGAAATCTCAAAAAGTACAATACAAAAAGAAACAAGTACAAAAAACTGCAACAACTCCAGCTGTCCCGACTAGTAGGGTCCCGCACAGCCCTGGTAGTCCTCCTAGAAACCTAAAAGTAAACGTAGGGTGAGCATACAAGTATACTCAGTAGGGAAACCTAAAGCTCTCGCGTACAAGTGGGGAGACATCCTAATGTCCCGTGAAAACAACAGAAGAAACCTAGCAAAGATTTCTATCCACCCAACCTCACCAGCCACACTCACCAAAACACAATCACAACAGGTATTAGTATATAAGAACAATAGTATTGGGTACCCCGCACCTTTTTCCCCCAATATCTAGCTACTCTTCCTAACGGTGAATGTACTGACGCTATCACACTCTTCCAGCCCACACAAACCTAGGCCTCACAACCATGTATCCCGCCCGCACACACCTCGGCCTCACAACCACGTATCCCGCCTGCACACACCTGGGCCTCGCAACCACGTATCTTGCCCGCACACACAGAGTGTTCGGCACTAAGTGCTCAACATGGGTGGGGTGAGATAAAACATTAAGATACAGATATATATATATATATATATCAAACACTCAGCCCAACTTATGGCTTCTAATCAGAGAACTGAGCACGTGCCTTGGCACTGCTACTACGAAGCATGCATACAAAAAACAACCTCAACCCCATTTATGTTTTCGTGTTTCAACAGAATCAGTTTATTAGTTCCTTAACTACTGGGAAACTATCCAAAACCAACCACATCGATCATTCGTAAAACATATCCCAGCCATCCACAAATCAAGTTAGGAAAACACAGGCAACACAACTAAGTCCTTATTAACCATCCAACCCCATTAAATATTATTCCCATTCCACTATCATGCCCCACCATTCATTAACTATTCCACTTTTATTTATTAATCAGAACCCATAGTTAGTTCACATTCAAACCCATCTTTGTAGCCCCGCTGCCAACCACCATAACCACAACCACACCGTACATCATCATCCCTTGATACCATTCATCACAGCCCCACTGCCCATCACTTAACATATCATTCACACTAACCCACAACCAAGCCAACCACAGCCCCGCTGCTCACCCGATCCACAACAACCTACAAAAACACCCCCTTTACATAAATTAACCGCAACATCACCCACATGTTTATTATTTTAGTTTAGTTCAACCGGGGTGATCACACAAGGGTTCCATATTTTCATTTAATCAGCCAACATTACGTGATTAACCAATTTCCACATTCCATGAAGTTTCCATCCATAAATGATCTAGAAAGATATGGCATAAATTAATTGCACAAGAAAAGGCCCCCAACTACCGTGATTTTCAGTAGGCATAAGCCTATTCAATTCACAACATAAAATCACAGGATATAAAAAATAATTTAACAGCATTCACAAACTTCCCATCCCCGTTATATAATCCAGTTATTATAATTATTAAAACGGTTCAAATTTGTTTCACATAAATAAGAGTACACCCACCCCGCATGATGCACAATTTAGAGAGACGAAGGTAAGATCCCTACCTTAATAAGTTCTGATCACAACGCTCCCACGTATCAACTTTAGGAAACGTCCGTCGGCGCCCATCGCTTCTAGAAAAACTCGGAAAAACTCCTCAAGTGGAAGCTAGGTAGGAAAGGTCAACGGATCCATGCTCAGAAGTTCTCCCTCGTCTTTATAATCGCATGGTTATTTACGGATCGTAAATCGGAGCTTGGACGAAGAAGTTATGGAAGAAAAAGGAGCCTTCGAGTCTCTTAGGAGAGCTTTGCTCAGAGGAAAGGGGAGGAGAGGGGTGTGTTAAAAAGGAGGAGGGGACCCCTCCTTTTATAGGCGTGAAAAAAAAATTAAACGGCGTGTACATTATAGTACACGTCATTTAATTGGCCATTTCACACGGCCACCACGCGGCTTCCAACACGGCCTTCAATGCGGCATGCGGCCGTTGACTAGTCAACACACGGTTTGAAGGTAACGCATACGTGGGGAGACACTACACGGCGTTTAGTATTGGGTACACGGCGTGTACCCATTTATTTCACATGGCAAGGGCACTGCTCCAACACGACACACGGTCGTTGACTGGTCAACACACGGTTTGAGGGTAACGCGTACGCGGGGAGACACTACACGGCCTGTAGTATTGGGTACACAGCGTGTACCCATTTATTTCACACGACAAGGACACGGCCTTCAACAGGGGGTATACCCGGTGAGGGGGTATATGGTGTGTACTTAAAAAATTCTAAAAAGTGTGGGAAAAGTCCATTTTACCCTTCAGAACACTTCATGACCCTCTTTTTGACAAAGGAATGGGCTAGAGAGTTCCGGGTCATTACATTATTTCTCTTTTATTTTTTCAATAGGAATAGTAACCATAATAATTTTTGTAACCACAATAAACGGTAAATCGGGTAATTAATTGTTCAAAATAAAATGATAAGGATAATAAAATGACTCTAAAACTTGAATTAACTTTATTTTTTTAGTCCATTTCATTTATACTCATCTGATATTCAGTTATCGATCCTCTTTTTTTATTTTTATGTGATTATAACCTTTATAATATTCTATTAAAAGAAGATTTAAAAATGTCACACTCTTGTTTTTAATAACTATTATATTTGTTAACATATGGTTAACAATGTGATATGTTTAGTTATAAATATTATTTATAAATATAAATTATTTATATTCATATTTTTAATTTATTTTTAACTTTTAGTGAAGAAATAATTACTTTAAATATTTACACACTACTAACCCATTAATTATTTAATTATTGGAAAAATAAAAATAAATGATATTGAAAATATTAATGGTAATATAATATGGGATAATAAATGAAATAAACAGATTTAATAGATGAAATGTGATTTTAGTGAGGTATTAAAATATTTTAATTATTTTACATGTTTTACTAATGTTACTAAAATAAAACTAATGACTAATAATAAAAATTAACATTAATAAAATATTATAATAAATATTATTTTATTAAGCGATATAAAATTATAAAAAATATTTTTTTCATATAAGTGATTATTATATGGTTTATGATATCAAAAATATCCCATTTATCGGATTTTTTTATTTATATTATCTATATTAACCCTCAAACAATTAAAATTTTTGTTCTTGCAGTAAGTGTGAAAGTGGTTAACGAAGGACGAAAACAAAAATATAAGGGTTAAAATGTGATAAAAACTTATATAATTTTTATTATATAAGAGTATTTAATTCCATACACATCCTATATTCTAAATTAATCTTTTTTGATCCATTTTGAATTGTAATTAATATATATTAACTTAATATTTTGAGAAATTGCATGAGTGACCATCCCCTCAATTATAAAAGGAATCCATACCTCTCTTTAATTAATACCTAAGACCCCATTTTTTGGTCAATATCTACCCAAATCACAGATTAACATCTTAAACCACGTTTTAGATGCCATATTTGGGATAGAATACAAACTTTATTGGTCTTAAGGTGTTAATAAAAGGAGGTTGTCTAAAGAAGAGGTATCATTTTTAGTCAAGTATTTCTTTCATATTTCATCTTACACATCCTTAAATTCATAATTAACGATTATTATAATTTTAAATAAGTATATTAAATATAATTAGATGTTATTATGTTAATATAATATCTAATATCTATCTCTAACCTCCATTAAATGGGAATGGAATTCATCATTCATGTATATAGTGGACTATTGCCTTGCTGACAAATATAATTCATTTTCCATAACTACCTCTCACGGCTCATTATAATGATAGAGTTAATTTTTATATATGAAATTCATGAAATATTTATCATTATGAAATTATAATATATCATTATTTTCTCACCTTTCCATTCACTAAAATGTGATGATTTCATTCATGCATACGTGTGGTCTACCACTTCCACGAAGAGATGTGATTCATTTTTAATCACCACATCACATGGATGATATATATATGTGTGGGTGTGTGTCTGTGTGTGTGTGTGTGTGTCTATTTTATAAATTAATGTTATATTAATGATATAATTTAAGTTCTATAAATATAAAATAATACTTACATTATTTCTATAATGATCGATGAAAAATATAAATATTACTCATGTGTACGTAAGGCCTACCATCTCCATGAATGTAACGTAGTTCATATTTATAACCCTATTTCATGATTGGTTTCAAAATTATAATTAACTTACAAAAATTATAATTATTTTATTATAATTTTTATTCTAGATATGATGGACTAATGACCACTTTGACCTTAGCCAACCTAGAGAATTCATTTTGAACGTATTGAATTGAGTGTCCTCAAAAAACATGACATTGACATAACTGATTTTGTAATTAACTATTAAAATATGATAAATGAAATAAATTTTTTAAGAATACGTTATTAAACCTAAAAAAATCTTTAAAGTCTAATAATTGATATTATTTTATTATATATGAGTTCAAATGCATACATGTAATGTCCAGACTCGAGGTAAGTGTTTATTGTCTGACTTTAATTTTAGTGGGATACATGACTTATACACAACTTGTTAATTTTGTGTTTTGTATATACTTCCCATGATTTTATTTTATAATTATTCTTATGATAATTATTTGGATTTATATATCCATATAAAAATATTTCTTCCTTGGGGCCTATGATTAAAATGCTACCAAAGTGGTAAAGGTTTTATGAAATAAGATCATTATTTATCTGGGTTGATTATGAAAATTCCTCTGATTATGAAATATTATTATATAAAACTCAAAAAAACTTATTAATTTTATTATACTTGGGTTATTCCTCAAAAATACATGTCTTACTTTTATTTTTCCACATCTTATGTATTCAAAAGACTGAAAAAATGTTTCAAAGTAAAATCATCTTCATTTATCTCTTAGGTCAAAAACAATTTTCTTCAATATCCATGTTTACTAAAAAAGTTTTAAAATATTTTTTCTATTAACCTATGATTTTTTAAATTTATTTTTCCCATTTTTAACTTTTAAAAAATGGTTTGAAAGGAATATTTTTTTTCATTTTCCAAATGAGGTACTTTGTAACTTTTCTAAAAAAAGTATAAAAAGTGATATTATATTAACTTCTATAGCATGGATGGTTTTTCCTTCCATAATAACTAATATTTTCATTGATCTTTCCTTTATGATTTTACCAGGTTATTTTGAGAGAATTTTTTTCCTTTATAATTATATTGTTTTTTTAATAAGTGATTTTTAAAGTAAAAAGGTTTATTTCCCTTAATAATGATTTTAATAATATTTTAATGGTATTCCCATTCGTCAACTATAATAATGCATTATGTTACATATAATTTAACCTAGATATTCTTTAATAATACCACCCTCATTATTTATCTGGATGGATAATATATTGTTAAAATATATTTTAATTGAAATAATTTCTTTTCCATGGGATAATCATGTTTTGAAAGGAATGATCTATTTTAATATATACAATGATAATGAATTTTACTAAGGTAGTAAATTTGTTTTATGTTTGGATTACCTTATAAAATTTTATATTTTATTTAAATAAAAACCCATTTCCCTTGTTATAGGTTATTTATGTTAAAATATATCTTTTCATTGAATCATTTTTGAGGTGATTGTGTTTGTTGAAAAAGTGGACATATGTGTTGTGATTGTTGACAAAGAAAAATCATGACACTCAAATTTGTTGAAAAAAGGGATTTCTTTGTGGCATTTCGAGTTCAAGGGATGTTGTTAATGATCCATGTTTTATTCAATTATTTCTGAAAATGAATGGATGATCTGGAGGTTGTTCAAAAAGAGCAGATACAAGGTGGTGCCGTTTTCTAGTGTTTAGCAAATGTTTGGGCCTGAAAATCGACAAATGAAGAAAAGTGTTTTTTGGCAAAGGTACTTGTGCACCGTGCACTTTAAATAGAAGAAACGTGTACGACTAATGTTTTTCAAGATCAGAACAACAAAATATGGAAAAGGGAAAAGGGGCTCCAAAGTTTTAGGGTAGGTCACGCAAGTGACTTGAGAGCAGAGACTTGCGTGCTGAAAGTTGTGCACCGAGGGGAGACTTGTGTGCCGTCGTGAAAGGTGTACAAATTCCTATAAATAGAGGTTGACCCCTCTTCATTATTCACAAGTTCAACACTTAGATAAAATCAGAGCTCCCGTCGCGCAGGTGTGGTGGTCGCGCAAGTGGTGTGTAGTCGCGTAAGTAGAAGTTGTGCACCAGTTTTTTGTTGCGTGCCCAGAGTGGTTTGGGCGAGAATGGAAGGGAGTCGCCCAAGTTTTGAGCTAAAAAAGGTTGTGTCACGCAAGTGGATAAGGTGAAATTGTGCGCTAGTTTTGATGAAGCACGACAGTTTATGGTTGTGCGCCAATATTGGTTTGGGCGTAAAAGGGTTTGAGTCGCGCAAGTTTGGAGTTGCAGAAATTTGTGTCGTGCAAGTGTTTGAGGTGGACTTGTGTACCAGTTATGAATTTTGTGCTGATACTTGCGCACCGGCTTAGGGAAGGGCGCTTGGTAAGGTTGATTCATAGTAGTGATTCAGGGCTACGTGAAAGCTGGAAGATTTCCCAATACCTTCGGTGCAAAGTGAGATTCATCTATGGGTGAAAGTTGGAATACAACAGAGCATCTACATACAATAGAGGATTTAATTATTAGTGATAATGAAGAGACCTAAAGGTCTATAAACAATTAGTGGATTCCT
Organism: Viscum album; assembly: GCA_963277665.1. Lineage (NCBI taxonomy): Eukaryota > Viridiplantae > Streptophyta > Magnoliopsida > Santalales > Viscaceae > Viscum > Viscum album. Next base: position 1,717,069,774 of record OY728153.1, read on the forward strand.
TCTAGTGTAGTGAGCAAAGGAGGAGTAAGAAGGTGATCATCTCCACCGGCAGTGAGCCGGAGAGAGAGGCTAAGGGAGTAACCCTTGGTAAAGTAGTGAGCTGACCTTAAACCTTATAAAGGCAGTGAGCCTGGGCATAGAAGTGATCTATCCTGAACCTTGTAAAAAGCAGTGTTCTTATAGTGGATTTGGTACATCATCACATTGTTTGTGTATGCTCCTTGGACGTAGCCCAGTGAGGGTGAACCAAGTAAAATTGATGTGTCATGTGCATGCTTTACTTTCTGTTTATATTGTACAACGTGAAAGAGAGAGAAGAGTGTTTTTCTTAACAGCGAAACAAGATCAGAAGAGGCTTTAATTTCAAATTAGTCATACCCTAATTCCCCCCCCCTTAGGGTATTTAGCCTTGTGGAACTTATAGTTTCATATGATTTAACGTAGATATTTTTTAATAATACCATCCTCATTATTTATTTGGATGGATAATATATTGTTAAATTATATTTTATTTGAAATAATTACTTTTCCATGGTATAATCATGTTATGAAAGGAATGATATATTTTAACATATACAGTGATAATGAATTTTCCTAATGTAGAAACTTTGTTTTATATTTGGATTCCCTTATAAAATTTCATATTTTATTTAAATAAAAACCTCTTTCCCTTGTTATAGGTGATTTATGTTAAAATATAGGTTTTCCAAAAAAGGGTATTTTGATTTCCAAAAGTGTTTTCCACACTACTTGAGAGTGTTTTTAAAGAGTTTTATTCATTATATGGTCCTTGGAAATTATTTATAAAGGGTTTATTTCCATTATATCTCATGGGTGAGATCGATATATCTTATATAATGGGTGCACCCAGATAGTGTCAGGTGATCCTGATATAGCTTATACAATGGGTGCACCCATATATCAATTCAATAAATTGGGAAATTATTATGTTTTCCATAAAATTATATTAGATATTGGTCATATGGTTATTCAATTTATAATTTTATAGTAAGAGTTTTAGGTAGATTATTTCAAAAGGTACTAACATGTTTTCTTTATTATTGGTATAGGTTATTAATATTTCCTTTGATCAAGGTTAAAATCACATTGATTGTTATTATTGATTCTTATGACTCTTTTCCTATAGAAAATCTTTATTCCATGTTTCTTGATTGATGATCCTAGTATTTTTGGGTATGATTTCTTTTATGATTGTGATCATTCACTTTTATCATTTATCTTTTTCTCACCATATTCTCATTGTTGGCATTAAATTTTTAATTTATATGTTTACCCTTACTCATCATTTGAGCTCACCCTTCATATATTTCTCATTCCCCTAGTTTTGAAGAATTATGATAAATGATATTATTATAGAAAGTTTTCATATGTGAAGAAAATTTTTGGAGATGTTGAAGATTTAATATGGAATATGAAGATTTTTTTATAGTGTGAATGATGTTTATCTTTATCAAATAATTGTTTATGAATCCATATTGTTAAGATTGTTTTCTAATTCTCTAAAAATATAAACCTAAAAGTTAATTGGGTATGTAATTCATCCAATATTTTATTTTTATGTTGTAAGGATTGGATGGAAAAAAATTGAGTCACATTTATCGGTTTCAAATCTAGAAATTTAAATCTTATATTTTTTGTAATAGATCTGGTTCTGTGAGTATTCGGTTGTTACATCTATAAAAAAGTGCTAAATTTATCATTAATAAATCAATATTATATTTTATTAAAATCTTCATTTAGAAAAAATATATTTAGTTTTATTTAATAAAAATCATGTTGAATATAATTATATATTCCTAAACATAATAAAAAATTGAGTAAATTTATATAAAATAACCGTAATATATAAATATAAATATTATAATATGGTTACTCTTATTTATACTAACTGATTCAATGCATGGGGCTTAACAGTCTAAACATATCACAATTTATTTTTAGTTCAGTGTATTGGGTGGATCAATCTATCAAACAAATTTTTTATTTAGGAAAAATATATTATCAAATATTGGGGTATTAAAATTTTTACTTGATCATTTAGTTTCTTGTACATTATGGTTTTTTTTATTATGTTATAAAATGGGTAGAGGTCAATTCCACCTGGACTAATGATCTCATGTTTTAGTGGAATTTTTTAGCGCTCGTATTTTTTATATATTTGGAGTATCAAAGGATATCATCATTGACCAAGGGTTGAAATTTGGAAACTAAAATTTAGTTCCCCTCTTTCAAAAATATAGGGTGACAAACAAAACATCTTATACTAACCAGTCTGGAAAAAGTTCTAGGATAAAGTTACAAATAGGGTGTTAAAGCATATATTAGAGAAAAATATGAAGTCAAATAGAAAGGATTGATTCATGCACTTAGATAATGATCATTGGATATATAGGAAATCATACAGGAATCCCAGAGGTAGTTTCAAATTTTGAATTATCTTTGGGAAAGCATTTCATCTCACCGTAGAGGTTTGGAATCCAGATTATTGGGTAGTAAAGAAATGCAACATGTATTTATCCCAATTATAATATCAAATGAAGTTGTAAATTTAATAAATTGATAGGATGTGATTATTATAATATGGTAATTAAAGGATATATAAAGATAGTTAAAAATTAACCAAAGAAAATATGATTGAGAAGAGCTAGTTTCATGAGGGATACAAAGTCTTTATCTATAGTTTATGACTAAATGAAATGTCTGGTAAGTTTCATTTAAGATGTAAAGACACTTATGTTTTATGTTAGTTTTTTCCTTATGGTGGAGTGGAGATCACTAAAGTGGTTACCAAAAAGAGATTTGTAGTCAATGGTTGGTGGTTGAAGAAACACATTAAAGATATGTCCTCTTATATAATCAATGACATCACACTGCATGACCCCATCATCACTTGATAGCATCAGGTTGTCACTAAACCCTTACCTTTTATGTTATTTTTTCAATATAAAATCATTAATTTTATGAGATTATAAAATTTAATTTCATAAAATTGAGGATAATTTAATATTTTAAGTGTGGGGGGAATTTTAGGTGTCCTATTTAAGACTTTTATTTTTTTGTTTTGGGATATTTTTCAAAAAACAAAAAATATAATAAAAATATAAAAAACAAAAAAACAAAAATAAAATAAAATTATGACTCAAGATCATTTATTTTTGGAACTTATAGAAAATTCATGTTCAATTCCCCCAATATCATTTGAAACATGTTAGTAATGAAAAATATTTCATCATAAATGGTTCATTTTGTTAAAAAAATGGAAGTTTTTAAGGATGTCATTAGTTGTATCATTATAAAACCATTTAGATTTTGACATGGTTAATTAGGATATCGTTTTATGATAAGTCATTTTATAATACTTCACTACACAATATCACCCATGACCATAACTATTGAAACATTTCTTATTTAATTGGAGGTATAATCAAGGGAAACAATTTTTTCATTTTACAAAAATAAATTTTCCATACAACTCTTTCTATTAGGATCATTTTATTTATTATATAAAATGTTCATATATAAGTGTACGTGACATCTTGCTATATTATACTCTAAAAAAATAAAATCAAAAAAAATAAAAAAGATAAAGAGTGGAGTGATGAGATATACAACATATGGTGATAACTAGGATAGGATATTAAGGTTCGACTAATAGGAAATATTATGTTAGTGGGTTATGAAACTTGATTATAAAGGATGTAGAACAATTTTGGTGGAAAATAATCATGATAGAAGAAGTTTTAAATGACCTGAAAATATTGAATAAAGGATGAAAATAAAATATTGAAATGGTTAGCACACACACACACATGGATAATTAGTTTAATAGTGGACCCATAACTTATTTCACCATGATTAGTTTCATTAATATAATTGGATTTTGATTTGATATAATTCATTGGAAAATTACTCTCAAAAAATTTGATATTGACTTCTTGATGGGATTATTACATTCCCTATATTTCTATCATGGATTAAAAATTATCCATATGCATATCTTGTTACAATTTTTTGGAATACATAACATGTGACCATGATCAGGATTGAGAAATAGTAAGTTTATGGGAGTTGATAAACCACATTTTATTTGACTATTTTTTTGTAATAAATGATATTTTATCATAAAATTGTTTTAAACATATTTAAAGAAAATGAGGGATTAAATCGGGGATTTTAAAATGTTATGAAAATTCCATTTTTAACCCTATAAATTAAACACTAGTATTTTTATATAAATATTATTGGGTGAATTATTTGGAATTTAAATTTTATGAAAGTATTCTTAACTAAATGGGAAACATTAATTGGGACCTCCCTAGATGTATCTCACATCTGATGAAAGAAAATGGTTCATGAGGTTAATTATATACTAGACTCATTAGTTTGGACACCACTTAACATTTTGGGCCATAAATTTTTCATTATAGATTATATTGGGTAAAATTCTGTAAAGTAGATTTATAATCCAATTCCTAAAAAATAATACTTCTATAAGGATTGTAGGTGGACACATTATGGAGGTGAAAAAGTCATTTCACATGGTATTAGTATATTTTCCCAATTTTTCCATCACACTTTTAAACACTTATAACTATAAACAATCATAAACTCTATATATATATGTGTTTTCCTCATTTGGAGAGATTTTTAAATTAATTTATAGAAATAATAAATAGAATAAGTTTATTCACTTGATTTCTCAAAGCATTAGTAGAGGTATATAAATTGAAGTTGAGATCACTTATACAATACCTTCTTCTTCTTCTTCATGTTAAAACTTTAAATTCTTACAATAAAAATAAGAGGACAGTGTCTAACATGCCAATGGATAGTTCCCCCGGCCCTGATGCTTTTTAGTGGGTTTCTATGTGCATGCATGGGATATTGTTAGACACGAGGTTGTGGAAGCAGTCCAGGACTTTTTCCAGGGGGGAGCCTTCGGCAATGGTGTGAGTCCATCTAGGCTTGTGCTCAACCCAAATGTCAAAACCCCTCAAATATTGGCCAATTCAAACCAATCTATCTGTGAAATGTGTCATAAAAAATTCTTGCGAGCCACATTGCTAAAATAATGGATGGATTGATTCCCAATTTGGTCTCCAAGGAACAGCATGAGTTTATCAAATGACGAAACATCCATGGAGTGGTGGGTATTACAAGTGAGCTGGTGAACGATATCAACTGACGCTCCGTTGGATCCAATATAATTTTGCAGGCTGATATGGAAAAAGCTTATGATAAATTTGAGTGGTCTTTTATCTTGAGGATGATGTGCAGGATCGGCTTCCAGGAATGGGCATGTGACCTCTACTTCTGGTGTTTCTCTTCGCCTTGGTTGTCCATCTCTCTTGGAGTAAAGTGCTTTGGTTTCTTCAAGACAGTTCGGGGAGTACACCAGGGTGATCCCCTATCCCCTGGCTAGTTAATTTTAGAGCAGGAGGCCCCTACTAAGAAACTTTATAGGAAAGAAGAGGGCAGAAGCTTGAGGTCGTATGTCAGACGTCGGGGTAGGGAGACTATCTCTCATCTCATGTTTGCATATGAAATTTTAATTTTCACTAATGGAAGTCGACATTTTCTTCTCATCCTTATGAAGGTGTTTTCATGGTACGATAGGGCTAATGGGAAACTCATCAACCCATCCAAGAGTCAGGTGTATATTTTGACTAAGTTCTCTTCTAGGTGATGCAAGATTATTTAGAGCACTTTGGGCTGCCAAGAGAAGAATTTCCCCCTAAGCTACCTTAGGTTCCCCCTTTACTATGTGCGGATCAAAAAAATATTTATTTAAGGGGGTCTTGGATCGTATGTTGGGGAGGATCTACAACTAGAAAAACAGGTTCCTTTCCTTTGGAAGCTGAGTTACATTAATCAACAACATCCTCACATTGATCCTGATGCATGTCTTTTCTGTCATCCAGCCTCCAAAAGCTACGGTGGAGAGGATGGAGAAGATCCTTATGGCCTTCCATTGGGATGCCAATCAGGCAGGCCATTGTCACTGGGCCTCTTGGGTATGGTTGGGAAAACCAATTAAGGAAGGGGGTGAGGCTACGCGATCTTTTGACTACCATATAGGGCATGCAGGCACGCTTAAATTGGGATATTGTGGTCGGAAATTCATTATGGGCGGAGTTCATCACAGAAAGATATAGGGATCTGGAGAGGAACACCAATGAGTGTAGGGAGCAGACATCTCTCCTGGGCAGGTGCATGATGGATTTCCTGGAGGAGCTTTGCGACTCGGACAGGTGGATCATTGGAGGATGGGATGCCAGTTTTTTGAAAGGCAATTGGTGAGGGGAGCGGTTGTTTTTTCCTAGATGCCCTATGCCAGACATCACCTTTAGGGAAGCTTCAAAGCACCCTGAGTTTATCAATGCGGTTCCTAGCCACGAACAGAAGAAGGTCTTTGACAGTATTTACATTAATTCGGAAGAGGACCGATGATGTTTCATGGGTTCAAGCTCGGGCAGGTTCACCATTCAGGTCTACAGAGGATGGAGGATCATAGAGCTCAATCCTGGGAATGTGTTGGTTAACACCTGGTGCAAGGAGATTCCAACCAAGATGGACTTCTTTGTCTAGAATGTCGAAAACCGTGCTCTTACGATGGATGATAATATTCAAAGTAGGGGAATCCATCTGGCATCCCACTTCTATTATTGAAAAACATCCAAGAGAGAACTATCCAATCATATCTTCTTTTAGAGCGATTGGGAGATAGCTATATGGAGCATGTTTACCCCACCGGTTTGCACCATCTTTGAACATTTCATCTTCCAGGAGCTCCTATCCTTGTGGATACTTAGAGGGATGATCTGGGAATCATAAGTAAAGGTGAGAGCTTTTATTCTCGTGGCTACCTGCTGGGTTATCTAGGAGGCCGAGAATAAAGAGTGCTTGGGTTTCCAGAGTTCGACCCACTTGATTCAGTTAAGAGAAAGATTGTTGGTCCACGAGTTGTTCTCGCTGGCAAGGTTGGATCAGTGCTCAGCTATGGTTTTCAACTTCTTTCATAGACCTTGCGGCCTAATCAGTTCCGAAGGGTGACGGGTAAGATGGAAATCTCCTTCCAGTGGGCTCAAGATCAACGTGGACGGCTCATGCATGCATGGCATGATGAGAGGCTGTGGGGTTCTTCGTGAATCAGGAGTCCTTATATACATGGCCTTCGTTGTTACCTTCGGAATGGGAAACTCGTTGGGGGCGGAGGCTCGGGCCCTTCTTACGGGACTGAGATCTTGCAGGAGAAGCGGCTTTCATGCGTCAGAGGTGGATTTGGATTCAGAGGTCTTAGTTAACCATGTCTGTGGAAGGTCGGACGCACCTTGGGATCTTACTTTTATCATCAAAAAGTGTTCCTTGGAGACCAACCAAAAACAACTCATGCAACATAGTTGGAGGTAAAGTAATTTTGTTGCATATGAACTTGCGAAGATTGGAAGTCCCAGGGATGAGGTCTTTATGTATAGAAGTTTTTGCTCCCTACTGCTTGAGTGTAGACCCTTCGTGTTGAAGGACGCCTTATGGTTACACTAATTTAGCCCCCCCCCCCAAGTGCCTGGGTTATTTCTGTTCCTTGTTGTTACCTCTTTCATATTATAATAAAAAAAATCATGCCAATCATGATAATGAATTTTTAATCGGTAAAACCTAATCAACAAGGATTTATTTTTAGGGTTCATTTATATTCCCCATACCTAATTGATGATCAATTATAGCTTGGTTCTTCTCCCTAATTAAACACTAACCATAAGTTATCCTAGGAAAAATAATCAAGGTCGAGTGCTAAGATTTCATGTTCTAAAGTTATCCTAAGGTTAAATTCATTTCATCTTAATGGTTGTGTCAATTTCATCAAGGTTTGGAAGTTTATAAATTTGGGGCTTATAATTTAATAAATTTTAATTAAACTGGAAATTATTAATAAAACATTTAATCTATACAATTACATTAATTACTCCAAAAAATATATTTTAAAAACATATTCTCGTCGTAATTTATCTCTCCAATGTTCTCTAACCATGCTATGAATTATATTATCTTGTGTGATTATTTTATATATGATTATGTTGTTTATAATTTTATTCTCTTATTGTTTTGATCCCCCATCTCCTATTATAAATAACTAACTAGTATTTCTAGTTCAAATGAGGGAAGTTGGAAAATGCAGTTTGAGTTCTAATATCATTTTAATTGTTCAATTTTTCATTCTAGCTCTATGACATCAGACAATGGTTTGAGGACTCTAGTGACAAACAATAACTCTCCACTCACTAATTAGTTTTAATTCTTCATGATTATGCACTTACATTTATTGAAATTTATCTCTATAGAGATAATTTTAAAATGGAGTGGTGTTGTCTAATTTTACAGAGACATCAAGAATTCTCCAACACACTTGTTGGAAGAGAATTCTTCGATCTTAGTGACAAATTACTATTGAGAGGTTACCATTTTATACGATACATTAGGTTGAATGATGTGATATATATCTCACTTGATTTAATTAGTTTGATAAAGAGAAAAATAATAAATTTAATAGGAATGGTAAATCTATTTTTATTGTATAATTCCTTTAAATTAGAATTACTCTGACAAGTTTAATTTCATCCAGATTATTATATCCACTTATTTTCTAGTTATGTTCATCATATATCTCCTTGTTTTTCATCGCTTTCAAATATATTGAAAACACAATATATATATTTTATATTTTTAAAATAAAATAAAATAAAAGAGCGTTGTGATCGAAACCAAAGCCTCCTTGATAGAATAGTCTCTCAAGTCAACCATTGGGTAAATCCTCAGTTATTTATAAATTTTAAATTATTCTAATGGTCCTTCAATAACAAACATTGTTAAGGGTATATCAACAAGTTGAAATTTGAGGTATGCAATTTCATTAAGAAGGAAGAATGTAGCATCCCAGATTTAGAATAAATTTTTTTATAAATTTTCATCCTTAAATTATAATTATATATATAAATTAAAATTTCTCAAATTTTTTAATTATATGAACCAATAATTTATATACATGATTATTAAACTAGCAGTAGCAATAAATTTTATTAAATAACTATTATTTATTTATCTCTCATTATGAAAAAATAACGACTTATTTCCCATATATATATATATTATTTAATAAAATTAATAATTTATCAACCTATTTCTATTATTAATATTATATTGAATAAATAAAGAGAAATTATTATTAATTCATGTATCCTAAAGGAATTTTGTGAAGAAAATTTATTTTGTAAAATTGTTTTATAAGAAACTTTTTTAATGAATTCATTATTAATTTTACAAATATATTTTTATTTGATAACTAAATTAATCTTTTTTATAGTTTTATTTTAATTTAATAATTTTAATACTAATGAACCCATAGAAATAGAATTACTGACATATTATTCTACAAGTTTTTATAATGATATTATTGCAATATATAACTATTAAAATTAATTTTATAATTTCATATGACATTTTATGTGCATCATATGATAAAAATAAATTTTTAAATAAACTTTTTAGATAAAAGTAATATTCTATATGTAGTTTATAATTTACATAATATTTAATTTAATGTTTAATTTATTGTTAACATATTATATTTTCTTGTTTAGATACTCTACAAATTTACTTCTAAAATATTAACATATTTTACAAACAAATAATTTTAGGAAGTTTTTATAATTTATATTTGAGAATTTAGTTATATATATATAGTGTCTTATTGTCACAAAATGAACATTGCCTTAAGATAAGGTGTCCATTATAAAATTAATATGGTGACAAACATGGTATTGTAAGAATAATATATAAATTACATTACACCAAATCTATTTCCAAAAATACTTATTTAAAAGATAAATTCCTTATACATATAAGATAAATTTTATAAAATAGATATAATTTATGGAAAAATCATGTTAAAATAATGTAAAGGTGATGTTTTAGTATTTTTCTGGAATAGTAAAATATAGTGTTGAATAATAAAATATCATGTTTTTAATGGTGATATATGATTAAATTTTGGGATTTTTAGAAGTAAGATAAATATCATAAAAACCCATTTACTAATAATTCAAAGTAACCTTGCTATTGAATCGCATGTTATATCACTAAATAGAAAACAATATTTTATTCAAAAATATCATTCTCCTACTCCTATAAATACCAACCCTCATCACCACACCTCTCTTTAAACCTTAAGCTTCTTTACATTATAAATATCAGCTGAATTATATCCCAAAAAATCCTTATCCATGTTATAGATATTGTGTTCTCATCAAAATACTATCTTTACATGACTACTGTTGATTATAAAAGGGGTCATCCCAAATATTACGGTAAGAACTCTTAGTGAGGCTTGTTCCATTCCATTCATCTATTTATTATTATTCACCTTTATAAATCTTAAAACAATGTTTCATATAATAAAATAAATTATATTATACTACTATAATATTAATTTTAAATTCATTTAATAAATAAATTTAAATTAATAATTTCTTTAACAAATATACATTCAGGGACGATATAACCAACTATAATGATGTTTTTATTCGTAAATTATTATTTTATTCATGGTTGGTTATAAAAGTTATTTTATATTTAAATATAAACCTAATAGTTATATTATATTACTATTAATATTAATAAATGAGTAAATATTAATAAAATTAAATAAAACTAATTAAGTTCATCCTGATCAGTAAAACAACCTAAATGAATATATCAATTCTTGATAACATTCATACCCTTTGAATCGTCCTTATTTTGGAGAAACTTTTGATATATTGAACCATTTAAAATTATATAATGATATAAAAATTGTACTTTGACACTTTTAGAGCTTATGTGTCTTTTTTACGGTAACCATCATTCATTACTGAGATATCAAAAAAAATTCGAAATATGAACCTTAAAACCTCAAAATAACACACGTAGGAAAAATTAATCTAGTATATGGTTAATAAATGATAATAAATTAATTAAAAATAATAATCATCATTAAAAAACATTAAAATATTTATTAATAAAGTATATATTTGATATATTTTTATTAATTTGTAATTTAAGGGACGTATATAGTGATTTGGGTGTTGAGGTAAGGGGAAAATATTCACTCTCAATCTCTTTAGCTTATATTTAGTATTTATATCTCTTATAATTATTATTTGCCGATATATTATCTATATCCATTCTCAAATTATTTTATTTATTTTCATAATTATATTACAGTTTCATACTTTCTATTAAACTAATTTATTTAGGTGATAATTGGTTCTTATAAGCCACATAAACTTGGCCATTCAGGATAGACAAATTAATTTCTTAACAAGGTTATTAAAAAATCTAATAATGGATAAAAACATTACCTTATTTAACCTTTCAAATTACTAATGTATCATTAAAATTTTCTAATAATGGGATTTCTAGAAAGTAGACCAACCCTTTCAGGTAGGTGTGTAGTTAGACCTTGCTATCCTTTGAGTGTGTAAAAAAGAGTAAGGGAATATTTTCCATCTCTTTTTATTTTTCATATATCCCTCCTATAATGATTATATTATTCTTACATTGTTTTCTAAGACTCTTTTTTCATCCAATATTTTTAATTTCATTAGTTTTTTGAAAAAACATATTATTTTATTTCCTTTGAAAGTGTTTTATCCATGTCTTTTAATTTTGGTGTATCCTCTCTTTTGAATCTTCAATACTTTCATATATATTTCTCTTAATTGACTATATTCGATCTAATATCTTATCTATAAATTCTTTAAAATTTAACATATTGGTTTTTAATTATTTTTTCGGTATTACATGTCTTCTTGACTCCCTTATGTATTCTTAATTCATAACTTATTTCATTAGTGAGGGAATATCTCTTGGTCATTTTATTTGGTATTTTCTCGTGATACTTTAATTTTTAATTTTATATTTTTTTTAATTCTATTTCGCAATATTTTTATATATTTTATAATATAATTATCTTATCCATTCTATTATCATCCATTCTCTATATAATTTACATTTCCATTTAATGATCTCCTTTTTTAATGATTATTATAATATAATATTTTAAAATGAATAAATTAATCTCTATTTTTAAACAATTTCTTCCATATCCATATTATTTCTAATCCAAAATATTTATCTCACTTATTTTGATTGATAAATATATATTTTCATCTATAACTCAAATTTATCAATTTTATTTTATTTAAAATAAAATTATTATCTCTTTTTAATGATAGGGTTTGTTTCAAAACATTACAAAAGTACTATAAATTAGTTCATTCCACATTCATACGATTTCATATATTCATCTATAATTATTTTATACAGTATATCTATATAGTTAAGGTTTCATTATTAGAAAATTTTATTATTAAATTAAATTTTATAATTCTTTTTTTTCAACTTTTGAAATTTATTTTTTAAGTGTCTTATTTCTTTTTTTTAACATTTCCAAATATTTTTTAAAGCTCTTTTCATAATTTACCTTATCTTTTCCTCTACATTATTATCAATATTTGATTTTATATAATTTTTTATATCAAACTATTTAATTTTTAATCAATTTTAATGTATCGTTTTTTTAAAATACCTTACATTTATATCCTTCTTTGCAAATGAAATTTTCCTTATTTATGGAAATTTCAACATTGTGTCAAAACTAAGGAATTTTTTTCTAAAATATTCAATAATAACATATATTTGAATAAAATATTAATCATTTATTTCAATACACTTTTAAATTTAATTATTTAAAATACCATTATGAAATTTTTAATTTCATTATACATTTTAAAAAAAAATACTATAGAAAAATAACTCATTTGTTCATTATCACAATTTCTATGTATCATTGGTATTGTAAAAATTAAATCATTGTGAGTTGACTAATGTATAATTTACTTTGTATTTCTGTGTCATCTACTATGTATAACTATAAACATTTCCTTAAATTCTTTTCTTTAGTCAATACCCTGACTTCCTCCTTCTTATTGATGGTTGTTCACTTAGATAAAAATCCCCTTTTATTAACAAGGTAAATTATTTACTAGATTTTATACCATTTATTTTATATGGTGTTAATTCCATAAACTTTATTATCATGATTTAAGGGTATTTACCAAGATATATAATTTAATTTTCTTTTCTCATTTTATTTCCATGGGTTTATCATGATATGATTTTTTATTATTTTCATATTCATGTGACAAAAATATATATAAGGATATATAATGTATGTGATGGGTGGGTTGTAAAAAATATAACCCTACAATGTATTGGGAAATGCTATATATCTAATGAGATCAAATTTTTATGCCAAGATGTGATGGGGTTGGATTTTGTTTTCATTTTTTTTTTTGCATGGATATGAAGCATATAGATTTTCCAAAATGGTATGATAGTATTTTTTAGGATACTTGGAACAAGTTATAATTTTTTATGCTTATATAGGTACCAAAATCCAATTTTATATTATCATGGTTCATTATTATTTTTTATGATTTCAAAACCTTACAACGTGGAATGTGTTATACTTCTAGGGTCATCCTCTGATAAATTTTATACCATGATATATAATTTTATTTTCATTCCTTGCAACGGATCGAACCCTAATAGCCATTCCATTGTAATTTTTTTAGTTTTGGAGGAGTTTAAAGAAGGTTAAAAGTTTTTTATAAAGGGAAACATATGAGTTATGTGGGATCTTAGATCTATAATAATTATTTATTATGGGCATGGTATTGCATCGTAGGGGTGGTTGTTGCGGTGTAGTGAGATTGGTTGTTATAAAGGGAGGCTCTATGGAGAAATTTGGAGCAACTTCCACTTTTGTAATGAATATATCATAGAGTTATGATGTGGTGTATCATAGATGGGTTTTGTGTTGTATAGAAAGGAAAAGTTGTAGGACCTTCCTTTGTATAAGTGGTTCCATTGTGGAGGTCCCAGGTGTGGCTTATCACTTTGAGGGGGTCTCCCAAATTGGGGGTAGTTGTGCTATGGGATGTAGGATGAACCATAGACCCTACAATGGGTTTATATGATTTGAACCATGGATTTTGGATGCATATTTATTAACAATTCTATGACATCGTCCCTTGTTCCCTCCCATGTCACCCCACTCTATAGTGTGGTCTAGGATATTTTGTTTTGGTCTTATAAATTTTAAATTTTTTATAAATTGATGTACCCCTCTCCAAACTAAATTTTATATCATTTTTTCCTCTCAAACATAGGTTACCTAAAGTTTTTTTTAAGGATTTGTATCCCCTTTTCAATTGGTATTAATCCTATACTAATTGAGTTCAATTTTTCATGATCTGATGTTATTTCCATCTCTTTTATTGTGTTTTCTTCTACGTTAGATCTCATTTCCTCTAATTTATTATTTCCAAGATTTTGAGGTTTATCTCATTGTTTTATTTTAGTTTCTTTTATTTTATTTTTGTCTGTTTGTGGCATTATGTTCTTATGATATCATATTTCCTTGCAAGAGAGGTGATTGGAGATCTACAATGATATTTTTTTTATATTTACTGGATGATGAAAGCTTTTATGTAGGAGAATCATTAATTCTAATTTATTTTCCATGTAATCATAAAGTTATCAGGATTTATATTTTTGGGTGGTGGTGTAATTAACCCTTATAAAAGATAATATATATTAATAAATTAATGGTTTATGGTTAGTAAGAAGATATCTTCTTCCACTATGATAATAGTTTTCCTCTCGATTTATTAGATAATGTGTAATCTATGTTATAGGTTTTAGAATGTTTTTTATGATTGGGTTGGCATGCCTAATTTTAGGAAATGATTTAAATAATTTAAAGCTGATAATTTGTTAGATGGATTAAGAATTTAAATAGTCATGTTGAATGAAAATTTTGTTTCTTGTAATTTTGATGGTAATCAAATTAATAATAAAAAAATATTTAATTTAATTTTTTCTTCGATGTGTTAATGTAATTGAATAAATAATTTATATCCTAATTCTTATTATGGATAATAATAAAAAGTTATGTTAAATGATAATTATTCTTATTAGAGTTTTTTGAAAATGGAATTGATGCTAGAGATCATGTTTAAATAATTTAATATCTTTTTATGGATAATAAATTATATTACTAATAAAAATAACCTATAAATAATGAATATTATAATCTAATATTTAATAAAAAATTGTTGTTTCATAAAGATAGTGGTTTGGGGCTGAGAGTTCATGCTTTCTTATCAAGGATGGATGTACTATGTATACTGTTGAGTGAGCCTTCATGAATATATAGGATAAATGTCTTATTATCTGAGCCAAGTCTTCCTATTGGCTATTTTTATGGTTTATTTCCATCTTTATGCTCTATATATGATCTTTTTTATGCTATGTGAAGTGATCCTATGATGGCTGATGAGATATAGGTGGGGAAGCTCGATGTTGTGGTGGAAGTTAATGATTGTGATAGTGATATGTATGTTGATGTTAATGAGGGTTTCAGGGATGGAACTAGTATGATGTAATGTGTTTAATTTTGTCTTACCTTTTGTTTTGTTTAAATATGAGATTCTTTCTTGTTAATTTTATACTTACGGGTTGGATAGTCTGGTTTTTATTTATCTACATACCTTTCCCTACTGCATGAGGCAACTGGTTATTCTTAGTTCTACATCTCTTTCATGGTAGCTAAATATATTTTCATAGAGTGCCTATAATTATGCAATTGTAAATGAAAAATTAATGTTTTAACTAATTGGGTTGGTTCTAGTAGCAATGAAAAAGTTGATAATCTTAAGAAACCATGGACTCGATTAGATTATTAATTGAGGGAATGTTTTTACATCATTTTATGGTTTATGAAATTTAATTGGAATAATTTTAATTAATTTATAATTAATTATTTATTGAAAATTTTAATTTTAAAAAGTAAAGAAGTAATTTAATTTATTTCATCTTAAATGTGTGTGTTCTTATAGGATATATAATCCATAGTAGTGGATGTCGGGTGCTTGAGTGATGATAGTAGAAATTGAGCCTATGACTAGGTTATTCTCATAGTTTCATTGTAAGAGATATTATATCCTATATTTTTTTTGATTTCATACACTAACCGCACCCTTTTTTGTTGGGACACTAAACCCTCAGGGGCATTGGGAGGGTGTTATCCCAAACATCTACATGGGTGAGGCACAGATTACTAACTACCCCCTATGGTTCTTCTCTCTTCTCTTGATAGTGTTATGTACTTCTATGAATGGTGGTTATTTTCTCTATATTTATGTGTAGAGGGTTATAATGGATTATGGTTATTTCACACACATGTATCTCTAGATAAGGTATCCTAATAATTATTATAGGTATGACATGAATGGGTTGTGATGGCTGAAGGTACAAACTCGTTGTATGAGATGTGATGTATTGAGGTATAATACTTAATGTATGATACATGATATACAGGTTGTGGTGGATCATAAAAACTACTTGGTTACTATATTGATATTTTTTATAGGATGATGGGTTGATATGATGCATGGGGTGGATGTTGTGATACTTTATCACTAGTTTTTTTTTTGAAGGATTCATTTGGAGAGGGATTACTCAGGATGTATGATATTGGGGGAAAGAATAAAAGTTGTGGGGAAGTAGTATAAGGGTAATCTAGTTTTATTATTATATTATATGATCTCTTGTATCTAATACTTGGTGACAGATATACCTAGTGAGGATGGAAACTTAGTATACATGTTAGAATTATGAGTTAGTTTCACCTATTGGTCACAGGGATTTGACATTCTATGTTTATCATTTTCATTATATTATTTAGGGAGGATCCTACTCATTAAACGTATTATTATCCCCTAAATATATATAAACTATTTTTCAAGCAAGTATAAGAATGTTTTATATTAGGTTGGATATTTCTAGTTCATGGTTTTATAGAAGCTATTTTGTAATTTTGGTCACTATCGGGTTTTACTTTTATGAAATTGTATATATCATTTATTGTTGTTTTATTATTTTATGACATTACATGTGTGTATTTGTGATCTATTTTATCTTTATGATATGGAGTTGATTGGTGTATATGTCACATCTCTATCTTCTATATTTCCCTTATAGGGTAATACCTCCCATTAGTATGTTTATTACACCCTCAGTAATTATCACCAACATGAGGCCTATTGGAGGTGGGATTTGGGTGTTAACTATCTTTTTTTCCACATTGGCATCCCAAGAGGGGTACTGTTGGGGGGGGGGTCCTGACAGAGATGTATCAAAAATTCTGGTTGAAGGATAGGATAGTGTTTAGAGTTGGACACAGGTGATGATTAAATGAATTGGTAGGGAAAAGGTTTCACCTAAGATTAGTATGTAACGTAAACCAAGGAGACTGGTTGAGACATGGGTATTTAAGTCCCCTTATGACCTAAAGAATGGACCATTAAGTTTATTGACCTTACTAAATGAAAGGATATTGGATTCGGGGAGGAGTCCTAAGAAAGGATCAAGCGTCAATATTTTTTGATCCTATGTTTGAAATGGGTATACCTTCTTATTAGGTTAAACCTTAAATAAATTAAATTAAATAAATAATTAATGTTAAATATTCCATATTCCAAGTTTAGGAGTCTCTAACAATTTTTCTTTTCTAAGTATATCTCCAGGTTGACGTCACCATCAGGTTCTTACAGTAGAGGTTCGATTGGATTTGCTAACAAATAGCCATAGTTTATAGGTCGATGATAATGATACGTAGAGGAGGAAACTTAGAGAGTTTGAATTATAGAGTGTGTAGATATTTTGGGGCTCTTTTTTAGACTCATTGATAGAAGATTAGTTAGAGAAGGTTGATATAGATTTCATTACGATCCACACATATAAGAAGAACTAGGTTTCGTTTTTTGTGATTATTTCATATGGAACAGTGAGGAAATGTTGATATTTTTCATCAAGGATCTTGAGTATTTTTTGTTATCATGTTATAACATCAAGGAGCTATTCCAATCTGTGTTTCTTTTTTACCAGAAAGGTGGCTAGTCTCCAGGAGTTTCTAACCCTTCGATAGGGGAGTACTAGCATGTGAGAGTTGGGGATATATTTCAATACCCTTATATGATATGCTTCATACCGATTTCTAGATGATGATTTCAGGGAAAGTAATTTCAAGGAGGACTAATATCCGTATATCTAGTATCTGGTAACCCAATTCATTTTTTCAACAAATCTCAAGGAGCTGCTACAGGAAGTGGTGGTTTATAGAAAACTGGATAGAATTGAGTCATCAAAAGAGGGGAGCTAATATAATTTCAAATGAAATATATCTATAGTATAAGGTTCCTAGTTTTCTATAAATAAGAGATTTAAGATAGATGGGGGTAGGACCCAACCCTCATTATCTTGTTTCTCTGGGGGTAGAAACTCTCATGTCTTATTCAAGGTATAAGTTGAATGATTTTATTGTGGATGTTGATGTCATCAAATGTGAGTGTGATAGACCATTATTAGAAGTAACCATGCATTATGTGTTTCACTTTAGGTTCCTTTTTAAAGTAGTTTCAGCTAATTTATCATTAGTAAGATGCTCTAGTATGGGATTAGCAGAGAGGAGATAGGGTGGGCATAGTATATCCCTGAGATGCTCTTCATCATCACAGAGTAGATCACATCCGTGGAGATGTTCATCATTAGGGTCATGGAATCTATAGAGTAGTTCATGATTTTCATCATGCTTTAGTGCTTCCAGCATTGAGTGATTCATACATCATTTTAGGTTCCCTTTCCTTGTTTTCTAAATGGGTTCATGCCTTATTGGATTTAGGGGCTACACACTCATTCATATCACCTAACCATGTCCATGATCTTTTTCTTGAGGTAGAGATACTTCTAATTCACTTGGAATTTATTATTCTAGTTTTAGGTCAATCATATATATATGAATTATGAAGATATTGTGATATTGTGTTGGGGAAACATAGCTCTTTGGGAGACTTCATATTTTTATAGTTACATCCCTAAAATATCATACTCAGTATGTACTAGTTTTATTTGGTGTTGGATATTATGGATTTCATGATGAGATAGGTTTTTTATATGATGATGATGGGTATAATATAATTTTTATTGGTGAACAGGACCCTCAAATGGGTCCAAGGTGTGTTATGTCCTTATATTACTTGTTGTTCAACCTAATGTTGATTTCATCAGAGGTTCATCTGACCATGTTTCCATGTTTTGTAAAAGAGTACCCGAAGTTTTTTCCCAGGGAGTAGGTGGAATTGCCCCATAAATGGGAGATCGAGTTTGGGATAAATATAAAATAGGGGGATTCTTTGATATCAATGTCTCCGTTTAAGATTTCTCCTTGTAATTTTTGAGTTCTATGAGTATATGATCATAATCTATTGCAGTGGAGTTTTTTTTGGATAGTTTTTTCACCATGGGGGAACCTATTTTATTTTTAAAAAAACAAATAGTAGTTTATGTATTTTTATCGATTAATTTTTCTTGAACCAAGTGACAGAGAAAAATAGTTATCCTTTTATGTGGATTGATGAT
This sequence comes from Viscum album, assembly GCA_963277665.1. NCBI lineage: Eukaryota > Viridiplantae > Streptophyta > Magnoliopsida > Santalales > Viscaceae > Viscum > Viscum album. The sequence goes on from OY728153.1 coordinate 1,717,089,373, forward strand.
TTATTCGATAAACTGAAAGGAGATAGATGGTTCTTGAAGATCGATTTGTGGTTAGGATATCATTGGATGAAGGTGAAGTATGAGGATATTCTGAAGACCACTTTCTGATGAAATTGTATTCATTATGAGTTTTTTGTGATGTCATTGGGACTAACAAATTCTCTATATATTTATTTGGTTTGATGAATGTTTTTTCAATGAGTTACTATATCATTTTGTAGTTATTTTCATTGATGAAATCCTTATATAATCTACATATATGGAGGAGAATATAGAGAATATGCATTCTATTTCTGGAGTTCTTTATCATCATCAGTTGTACAATACGTTATTATAGTGTGAGTTCTAGACCCATAATGTTTATTTCTTAGGTAATATTGTATCCTAGTGAGGATTATTTTTGAATCCTCTTAAGATCAAGGAATTGTTTTCTTGGGGATCCCCCAAGATTTTTGTATAGGTAAAAATTCACTTGGCCATGCAAGAAATTATAAGTGGTTCGTAGTCAATTTATATCAAGTTGCAACTCCTATGACATCATTGAATAGAAAGGAACAACTTTTTATATGGACTGACCAATGTCAAGAAGCTTTCTCAAGTACCTAAAGGATAATTTTTTCCGCACTCTAGTTATTTTTTTCAGTAGATGGAGTTCAGTTTTAGTTTTTCTATGATGTTCACATCTTAGTTTGGGTTGTGATCTAATTCATTAGATATTATTTTTTTCTTATGGGTATCATAAATTATTCCCCCATGAGAATAACTCTACCACCCATGATCCTGAGTTGGATGTATGTATTTATTCCTTGAATGTTTGGTGATATTATCTCATTGGTGAGAATTGTGTGTTTTTTACCAATCATAAGTGCATGAAGAATGTAATCTCTCAATGTGACATAAAATTTTGAAAGCAGTGGTGGATAGATTTCTTACCGGATTACAAATTTGAATAATCATACACCAGGGAAGGGAAATTTTGTAATTTATGAAATGAAAAAGAATTAATATAGTGATTTCATTCATAAATATGGGGATTCTTATAGAGTGGTAGATGATCTCTTAGTCACACATATTGATATGAGATAGGTTGGTGGGGGATTTTTCCTTTTCCAGATGATAGTGTAGTCATATTTAGTATAGTCGTTGAAGGATTCTCAGATGGCGAAATCTGATGTAGAGGTTTGGAGAGATCAATTTTTCTTTTGTGATTTCCCTAATGATTGGTCTGAGGACCAATAATACTAGGTGTTGTTCTAAGAAAGTATTTTTGTACCTTTTCTGATTTCTGAGATGGTTCTCTGTGAGTTTCATAGCTCACCATTAGTGGTACATAGTAGTGTAAAAAAATGTACTAAGATCTAAGAGGCTAGTTTTGATGGATTTGGTTAAGGCATGCAGTTATAAAGTTTTTCTCTCGATGTTTAGTCAACTAAAAGGTGATGGTTGAGAAGTGTTCTTAGTGGTTTTCTCCACCCATTATATGTTCCTCAGTGGAAGTGGGAGGGTATCTCATTGGAATGTTTTACTGATTTACCTTTATTTGAAAGAGTATTTTATGTTATATAGGTTCTATTGTATTGTTTGATTAAATTTTACACTTCATAGTTGTTAAGGATTCAAGCTCAGTGGAATTTTTATTGAAGAATTATCTATAGGAGATAGTGAGATGCCACGGAATCTTGAAAATGATTATTTTTAATCCTGGTCATTTTTTACCTCTAGACAGTAGAGAGGTAGTCTGCCTTATTTGGGATCTAACTTATGCCTTATTTCTACTTTTCATTTGTATAAATACTCTCAAATAGAGTCATACATTCAGAATATTGAAGGAATATTTCATTATTGTGTCTTGGATTTTTTGATTTTCCTGGATGAGGCACCAACCCTTGGTCAAGTTTGATTACAATAATTCTTTTCAATGCTCCATTGGTATGTAAGTATTTGATGATTTTTATATCTAACATTTTTATTCTCTATCTTTATGGACTAGTTCCAGAGAGTCTGAAATTATTTGATTGTAGATACTATAGAACATGATAGATATGGATCATGAAATTCTTGAGAGGATGAAAGTAACACATGATATTCATAATTCCTATTAGAATCAAAGGTGTAGACCTATAGAGTACTATGTTGGATATCATGTGTTATTTAAGGTGACTCATCATCATGAGAAGTGAAGGTTTGGTTATGAGAGACATATTTATCCCCAATTGTTTGGGACTTTCAAGGATTTTACTTTTATTAGAGTCATGGAATATCATATATCACTTCCCCCATAGATGTGCTCGATGTATTATGTCTTCTAAGTATCATAGCTTTTCTATTACCTTCATAATGATTCTTGAGTCATTGATTGGGGTGATATCAATGTTGGCGATAATGAAACCTTCAATAAGTGTCCTATGGATATCCATGACTGATAAGAGAAGGTGTTGTGTAAGTGTGTTATTCCTTTGGTTTATGTCTTATTATGGCATTGTTTTGCGTGGGAGAGTACCTAGGAACATTATTCATAGGTATGCATTCTTTACCCTGGGTTTTTTATAGATCTTACCTTGTAATGACGCTCATTTGTGGTTATATAACTTTTTTTTATTTATAAGATGGTTTCCTCTTTCTTGATTCTTATTTTGTCTTTAATTTCATTTGATAGGTATCTCCCCTTGATATTTTTTAGTGGATGGTAGTTTCTATTGCATATTTATTTCACTAGATTTCTCTAAGTGATGTGTTTAATCTCTTATGTTGGTAAGATCATTGAGAGGTATCTTGTGGGGTAGTTTTCTGGAAAACCCTTTTTATTTTTTTCCCTCTCCAAGTATGGTTTTAAATTATCAAGGATGAGAATAGTTTAATAGGTATATGGTGCAATGTTTGGAACCTTGGTAGCCCTTTGATTGTTATTTTTGGGTGTTTTATGTGTTAAAATAATGTTAAAAGGTGTTTTAGAAGTGAAATAGAGGATTTAAGCAAAATACCATCTTAACAAATCATTTTTCAACATGGAGGATATTGTTGTGTCATACCGGTGGTCATTGGTGTGTAGTGAGGATGGTTATAGTTTAAGGAGGATCAAGATGGGAATTAAAAGGCATTTTTCTTGCGGAATGGTAGTTCCATAGTGGTAGGATATAAAATAGCTTGGTTGAGTTGATATACCATAAAGAATAGATACATCTTAGGACCCTCCTCGGTAGTTGAGATGATACGATGTGGAGGTATCAGCATTGGTGTAGTGATTCTAGGGGGTTTCCAAATTAGGTTCTGCCTACATTGTGGGCTATAAGCTTCAATATAGTCACTCCCTCAGGATTATAAGATCTCCACCATGGATATAAACGATGGATCTAAAACATGGTTTGATTGGGTAGGCTATGGTGTCATCCCTTGCACTATGTCATAGTCTTTTCTTGTGTTTGGCCATTCTACGATGTGGTTCTAGAGGTTTCACAACATTCTTATAAATTTTCATTAGTAAAAAAATACATGAACCCCACTCTAATCCCAAATTTCTGCCAATTTTTTTCTCTCAAACCCTAGGCACCTAGGGTTGTTTTTTAAAGTCATTGAATCCCCTTTTTGATATGGATTACTCTCTAGATTCTTGATATCTATCCATGGTGATCTAAGTTGATTTCCTTCTTTTTTTTCTTGTGGTATCTTCTCTATTCCATCTCATTTTCTATCATTTCTTATTTCCATGTTATAGAGGTCAATATTTATTTTCTATTGGTGTTTATTTTATTGTTTTTGGGGTATTAATTTCATGACATTATTGGGAAATTTTAATTCATTATTAAGAAGGTGATCAGATATCAATGTCGATATTATGTTTCAATTTAAGGGATGTTGAAATATTTTACTTAAGGTATTTTTTTCTTCTCCTTTATTTTATGTGTGATCATAAAGTTACAATTATTTATAATTTTTTGATGTTGTAATTTACCCTAATAAATGACAAAATGGATTAAATAATTAATGGTTTATTATTAGTGATCGCATGTGTTATTCCATCATGATAACGGTTTTCCACTTGATTTACAAGATAGTGTGTTATCTATTTTATGCATGTAAGAAAGTTTTTTATGCTTGGTTTAGTATGTGTAATTTGATTAAATTTGTTAAAAACATATACCTAGAAATTTTTAGTTGGATTAAGAACTTAAAGAGGGATGTTTAATGAAAAAAAAATTCTTGTGATTTTATGGTAATCAAATTTATGTTAAATGGATGTTTAATTTAATTTTTCCTTCTATATACAAATAGAATTAGATAAATAATATAAAATTTTAATTATTTTTGTGTATAACAATAAAAATTAATTTTGAATGAGAATTATTCTTCTCAAAGTTTTTTTTAACTGAAATTGATGCTAGATATAATGTTTCAATAATTGAATAGATTATTATAGGTGATTCCATAGGTTACCCACAGTTGTAACTTGAAAATAATGAATTAGTTAATCTATGATGTAAAACATTTCTTGTTTGATAAATATAATGGTTTCATTTTAAGAGTTCTTATTTTCTTATAAAGCGTAAATGCCATGTGTTTTGGTATGAGTTAGCTTATTTTTATATAAAGGATAAATTTCTTATTTATAGGTACAATTCATCCTATTTCCTTTTTCCTTGATTACTTTTGTGTGGTCTAGATATGAGACTTTCTATGTGATGTGATGTGATCTTATGATGGATAATGAGATAGGGGTGGGGAGGTATGATGTTGGAAAAACAGTTGAAACCTATAATAGAAAGATGCATGGTGATGTGCATTGTGGTGTTTTTGATAGAACAAAGATTATGGATTAGGTTGAAGCTTGCATCACCCTTTTTGTGTTGATAGCTAGGATTATTTCTTGTTAATGTTCTACTTAAGAGTTAAATGGTTGGGTTACTTATTTATCTGTATTCCTTTCCCCACTGCTTGAGGTAACTATATGTTCTTAGTTATGTATATCTTTAATGGTGGATTATAATTTTTTCCTAGGGTACATAGAATTATGGAATGGTAAAAGAGTAATTAAGGTTTTACCCATGGGGTTTTTACTATTTGGAATGAAAAGGATGATATTCTCCATAAACCATGGAAACTATTGGATTATGCCTAGAGGGAATTGTTTTCACTTCATTTTATGGTTAATAAAACATAATAAGAATAAATTTAATTAATATATTATTAATTAATTAAAAAATGTTAATTGTAAAAATTATTGAATAATTGAATGTAAGTAATAATGTACCAACCTAAGAGCCACTAAATGGTGCCCCAAGATTGTGGGTAACATGGACTTAACCATCCCTCTCAATATACTGGAGCATATCAACAAAAATGAAGGGTCTATGGTGATTTAGTGGTGAGAATATACCCTAAAAATCAGTCATTCAGTAGTGAAATAGATGAACAAATAGAGGAATCGTAATATAAATAATTGATAGAAGACCAAATGTCTATAAGATTGTAAGAATAATCAGTACCAAAAACGGTTTCCTATAAAATAGGATGATCATTTAATGTATCTATAAAAAAAGGAATCAAATAAATTAAAATTGGAATCCCATATAGTATAGTTATCGAAAGAACAAAAAGACCCAAAAGCAACTATCTATAGCTAGAATCATGATCATAGCTCTGTCTAATGCTCCACTACTCCTAAGTAGTGATCAAATCATGCTTCATAAAGTGGGATATTTCCCTTGTCTCTACCTGCATCCATGAAGAATTTTCTGGTCCCCAATTATATCTCAAAAAGGGTATTAGATAACACTCAGTACACCACCACCAATGGTGTATTTAACAAGTCTAATCTAGGTATAAACAATGAAGTAGTGTGCAATATATCACAGGTATAATAGTAATAGAGGTAATGTGATAAATTTAAATTTGATTGTATCAATTCTATCATCTATAATAAAATAGATATACAAATTATATATGTAAAGAAAGATAAGTATCCACTATGGCTTATTCTGAGTAATCCTATGTCAGACCCCAAGGGCCGGATCCAAGTTATAAAAAACCATGTAATACTCAATGGCATATGGCATGAAATCAAGTTTCAGACTAGAAAGTATTAGATACATGGTTTAAATGTTGGGAAAACATCCCTCAAGGTATCATTGAAGCATTTTTGAGATGAATGTGTTTGTTGACAATGTGGACATCTGAGTAGTGATTGTTGACAAAGTAAAACTATGACATACAAATTTGTTGACAAAGAGGATTTCATGATGGAATGTTGAGTTCAAGAGCTGAGGTCAACGATTCATGTTTGATTCAAGAACGTCGATAAAAGGACTGGATGATCTGGAGGCGGTACAAAAGAATAGATACAAGGTGGTGCCGTTTTCCAGTGTTTGCCAAATTTTTGGGCCTGAAAATCGACAAATGAAGAAAAATGTTTTTGGAAAAGGACTTGCGCGCCGAGGACTTGGAGTATAGGAAACTTGCGCGCCATATGTTTTTCAAGATCACAATATGGCTAAGGAAATAGGTTCGCGCAAGTTTGGGAGTTGGTCGCGCAAGTGTCCAAATGGACAGAAGACTTTCGCGCCGAAACGGAGTCGCGCAGGTGACTTGTGCGCCGTCGCGGAGGGTGGTTAGATTGCCTATAAATAATGGACCACCCCTCCTCATTCTTCACCGGAGTTCAACTCTTTGAGAAATCAGAGCTCCCGTCGCGCAGGTGTGGTGGTCGCGCAGGTGGTGTGTGTGGTCGCGCAGGTGAAGTTGCGCACCAGTGGTTGAAGTTGTGCGCCGGTGTTAGAAGTTGCGCGCCGGTTGGCAGTTGCGTACCAATATTAGTTTCGGTGTAAAAGGAGTAGATTCGCGCAAGTTTGTAGTTGAGGAAGCTTGAGTCGTGCAAGTGCCTGAGGAGGAATTGCGCGCCCGTTGTGACTTGCGCGCCGATACTTGCGCGTCGTGATTGACTTGCGCGCCAAGTAAGGTTTTGTTCCAGCAGTGGTTTTCAGGCTGCGTGGAAGTTGGAAGTCTGCCCGATACTTTCGGTGCAAAGAGATATTCATCTACGGGTGAAAGTTGTACTTCAATAGAGCATCTACATACAAGAGAAGATGCATTCTTTCATGCAAATGAAGAGACCTACAGGTCTATAAACTATGAGTGGATTCCTTCCAAGAGCAGTGAGCTTAGGAAGAGGAAGAAGGTGATCCTCTCCACCGGCAGTGATCCAGAGAGAGAGAGACAGGGAGTGACCCTTGGGAAAGCAGTGAGCTGACCCTAAATTTGTAAAGGCAGTGAGCCTGGGCATAGAAGTGATCTAGCCCGAACCTTGTAATCCACAGCTTGTGAAGATTAGTGGAATTTGGTACGACCAGAAACCTGTTGGAGTATGCTCCTTGTACGTATCCCTTAGCGGTGAACCAAGTAAAATTGATGTGTCTTGTTCTTGCTTTACTTTCTATTTATATTGTGTAGCAGGAAAGAGAGAGAAGAGTGTTTTTCTTAACAGTGAAACAAGATCAGAACGGGCATTAATTTTTAATTAGTCATACCCTGATTCACCCCCCCTCTCAGGGTATTCAGCCTAGTGGACCTAACATTAAAGGACCAAGTAATCCTCATATAGTCCATGTAGAATCTAGATGGAAACTTAATAAGACTTGGGTAGAGCCTATGTATCATGTCCAAGGAAAATCCAAGCAAGATGGATATAAGGAGTAGCAATGTCCACAATATCCAACATAAACTGGATCTATGGAGTAAAAATGTCAATGGTATCCTATATAATTAGGATATTATGAGTAGAAATGTACAAGTAATATGCTACCATAATTAGGATCCATGGATTATAAATTTCCATGGAACCAATGGAATTAGAATTTTAGGAGTATAAATGAACAAGGAATCTACTATAATTATCAATTAATCATCTCAAACACATTCACAAGACTTTATTTCCAACAACCCATTCCACATTTCCCATATAATCCAATTAATAATTTAAGTACATTTAATAACATGAAAAGGAGGTACAATTCATCTCCCTAAATATCTCAATTAATTCGTTATATCTCCCATTATAATTGGTGAGCTCAAAAACATCCATTAAGGTGGTATAATAAGGGAAAATATATATCATCCATCATGGGTGGTCTCATTTGGGGTTAACAACATCCAACCACAAAAAAGTGTTTTTGAGAAACCTAAAAAGTCCCAAAAATTTTAATCAAGACATTCATTTAATTTTTAGAGAAACATTGTGAGGTCTCACGTGTGTCTCAATGGAAAAATGGTATATAAAACACCAAACTTAAATTGATTGTTATAGAAAACCTATTGTATACCTATGGTAGAAAACTCATCTAGTATCAACCTATAATTTGATATGGATCATGAGAAAAAGAAACAATAGAAAAAAATCTTGGAAATAGTTCATATTATCTTTCACCAAAATATATTCATTTATACAAATAAATATAAATAAATTTCCAACATGAATAAATAACTCATCGGTGCCAATCTAATGATATGAACGGTGTATGAATCGGAATAAAACAAGTATAGGGTGGGGGATTTAAGGAATTAAAATAAAATTGGTAATTTTACCCATTTAAAACTGGGTTGTATGGTTTGTTCGCATAGTTGGATAAAATTTTTCACAATTTTGCACCCTTAACTATCTAAATATGGAACCTTCATGGTCCATTCACATGGTTTGGTAAAATTTACGTTAACTTTGTTTCACAACAGTACTAAAAACTAAAGAGCTTCTCGTATCGGTGTGCATCACCGAGTGAAATGTTAGGTAAAAAAGTGAACCATTTTCCAGCCCTTTTTAACCCCAAAAAGTAAGTAGTAACCATGAAACATGGTATTCATGGTTTTTACTAACCATGAGGCCGAGTTGATTTTATCCAAAAGTCCATATCTAGGCTCTGAACAATCCCCATACACTTCCAAAACTCTTATGATCTCATCAAGTAATCACATTATGTTAAAACCAAGAAATTAAACTAGAATTAAAAAGATCTGTAACTCATAGGAAAACTCAAGATTTAGAATCTTTCTCCATAAATAAATTCATCCACTAATTTCACTTCCAAGTGTTTTCAAGAATAATGTTTTAAAAACTTCAGCCTTGGAAGACATATGTTGGCCTCTTGCTCCCAAGTATCATATTATGCATGGTTGTGTTTCCATATCACCTATACCAGAGGAACTGACTATCCTTAGAGAGCCTTTTTTCTCCTATCAACAATATTTATAGTATTTTCCTCAAATGAATAATCTATATCTAATTCAAACTCATCTGGATTAAGAGTGTGAGACAAGTCTAAATGATAACAGTGCATTTTAGAAACATGGAATATGTCGTGCATGGATTGGTACCTCTAAGTTTACTATAACTGATAGGCTATCATCCTAACCCTCCCCACAATATCAAGTGTACCAACATATCATGGTGAAAGATTGAAATATCTTTGAATCATTCTATTTCTCAAACATGGTGAGAAACCAAAAAATACCTAATCCCTGACCTTAAACCCTAGAGGTCATTGATGATAATTGGAATAATATTTCTATCTAGACTGTGATATATCCATATACTTTCTAATTCACTGAATATTCTCATAATTCTCCTTAAAGATAAGTAAATCTATCATGCATGTGCGATAAAATGGTATGATGAACCACCATTAAATCACAAAATATCAAATATATAAAGTCTCCCAATATCATCTTCTAATAATATCTCTCTGGTCGTCAGAAAATTGGAAACACTTGTGAGCATGTCCACAAAAAACCATACAGCATTACTACCTAAAGGAGGCCTCAGCAACCCATTCAAAAAATCCATGGAAACATCATCCCATTTCTAGTTAGGTGTGGATAACTACTTTAATATCTCATTTGGTCACTATTTTTCCTCATTCACATACTAAAAAAGTTGAATACGTCTTGAAAAAACCACCCACCTCTTGTTTCATCCTCAACCGCTAGCATTGACGGCACAAGTTACAATACATCTTGGTAATGCTCATATGTAATTAACAATATAAGGCATGAAATTCTCACATCAGTTACCCATATATAACTACTAGAACCCAAACACAAACATTTATGCATGTAATCTCATCCTTTCCAATATTCAAACCATGAGGCAAGTCCTCACCTACCACACTCTCTCATAGGACTAGGCCCTCTGAATTAGATAACTTCATCATCCTCACTCTATCAAAAAGAGTATATGTTAATGATATGGATGTGAGATATTCCTAGATGGGACAATACTACACCTAAAAGTATATCTTTGAAAACAATTCTATAAGCTTCCACTCGTTACTGGCCTCTTGGACTATCTGTATTTGAGTCCTACTCAGTGAATCATCAAATAAATTTCCCTTTCCATACATATAGGCAAGATCAAAGTAAAAAAATATTGTAGGTATTCAACCCACCTTTGTTTACTAAGATTTAATATATGTTTTGTAAATATGTACTTAGGGATTTTTTGGTTCATGCATAAAACAAAATTCTCTCCCAGTAAATAATGTATCCAAAAGTGTATGGCATGAACAATAGCAACATACTATAGATCATGCATCATAGATTTCTTATTGTATGACCTCAACTGATGAGACCTTTACATTATAAATTTCTTCTCCTACATTAGAATTATCCTAGCCCAATACCTAATGCATCATAGTATCCAGTGTAGCTTCTACCCAACTCTATAAGAATTAGGACCAATGCTGATGTCAGTCTCACTTTCATCTCATGAAAGGCTATCCTATAGATATCTAACCATAAATATTTCACAACCTTCTAAGTAAATCCTATAAGAGTAGCTTCTATGTATGAAAAGACCTTTATTAAACACCTTTAATATCTATCTAGACCCATATAACATTTTATATCAAATACATTCTTGGGATTCTCCATGAAAACTATAGCCATCACCTTCTCGGGATCAATTGATACTCTTATCCCTAAGATAATATGACTTAGGAAGTGAATATTATCAATCCATAAATGTCACTTTGTGAGCTTATCATATAACTGATGCTCTGTAGGTGTATCCAGAATGATCTCAAGATTTTTTTCATGGTCATGTTGATTATGTGAATATAGCATGATATCATCCATGAATACTAACAAAAAAGGATTCTAGATATAGATCAAATACTTGATTCATCATTTCCATGAAAATTTGTGGTGTGTTTGTGACCTTGAACGCCATAACAAAATTCTAATATAGACCATACCCTCTATATAAAGTTATAGGAGGTATGCTTTCATGCCAAATACCCACCTAATTTTAACTTGATCTCAGATCTTTTTTCAGAAACACCTGATATCCTCGGAGCTGGTCATAGAGGTCATATATCTGTGGAAAAGAATACTGGTTCTTCACCATAAGTTGGATCAATTTTTAGTAATACAAACATAAATGTATGTTTTTATCCACATTTTTTTCAAAAATGACCAATGAATCCCATTGAGAAGTATTTGGTGGTATAAACCCTCTAGATTCCAAGTCCTCTAGCTATATTTTGAGCTCTAATAACTCTGTAGTATACACCCTTTAAGAAGGAATGTATACCGATGAATATTCTTGTACTAGATCAATAGAAAACTCTACCTCTATCTCAAGAGGTAGTCCAGAAAATTAATCCTAGAAAATTTTCCTTAAATGATAAACCACTAGAGAGAATTTATTCTATCGTATTCCCTAATCATCTAGATATAAACTAGTAATTTTGGATATCATTCTTCCCAGACCAAGATGCTCTGGTGTAGTTCTACCTTCCTGTATATCCCATTCACCATTGTAAATAAATACCCCACCCACTAGTGATGTGAAATTCACTCTCCAGTAATAGAAATTGATGTGGTAATGATAATAAAATTTCTATTCCATCCTGAATATGATTTAGAACCCTTTTATCTCGAGAAAAAACTGATTTCATATGAAGAGGCACTCACCTACCTCAAGGGGGAATTATATTGAGTATGTATATCCTCTGATCTGATTGCCAATGGAGTATCAAGCATCATAAAACCGTTATGAAATTGATAATCATGTATAAGACTATCCAAAACTATCATAGATTTTAAATAATGAGAAGCACCTATATAAAAACGAGAAGATACTAGAGTATAAGATACTAAGATCACACCTCTCACCACAGATGGCCCACCACTCTACTCCTCAGGTTTAGGCTTTTTAGAATATATCTTCCCTTAACTGTGGCCTTTTGAAACAACCTCACTACAAATAGAAGGTAAATCTATTATCATGGTACACCTATTTCATGGATACCTTTTCCATGGACACCACCTCAAACTAAAAAATCAAAAAAACTCTAGATCCCAACCTAAAGTGGATATATGAATCCTACTCCTAAACTCAAAGTTGGAGTTGATCCTATTCCACTAACTATTGGATAGATGGTCCTATAGAATAACTATATATAGACCGTCTTTTCACATGATCTACACTTGATAGGGTCTTTATCACATTGAATACTCATATGTCCCCATCTCCCACAATAATGATTGAATAAATAACTACAAGAACTCACACTCTGAATGGTATCACCTTTACAAGAATCCTCAAAAAAGTGTTTCATACTACTTGATACTAAACCATTTGTTCAATATATTTAACTACCCTACTCTTCTCCCCCAGTTTCTCGTAGGTTCTTACCAATAAGAAGCTTCTGATTCACTGTCTCATAAAAATTAGTTAGCCAAAAAAAATTCACTTGTGATCATTCGACATTCTTGATACCTTCCTCAAAGCGTTGATCACTAAATAGATCATAAAAAAGATAAACAAGTGAAAAGTGATAAAGATATACAAAGAAAGTTTAATACTCCATAACAGTTATCATACCCTACTTGAGACTCATAAAATCACTTTCCATTTTCATCTCTTTGGGCCTCAAGAAAGAAGTAATTATAAAACCTAGACTGTAAATCCCTTAAATCCATATCTTGAAGCCTATTATCTTGGTCCAAAACATCACACTGTTGTTTATTTTCTCCCCAAAACATATATGTTGTGAGCTTTACTCTCCTCTCAAAAGGTGCCTCCAAATGCTCAAAAATTGATAAAGTAATACCAATACAGATCTTAGTAGCCTATAGACTGATGTCCCCCAAAAACATGGGTGAATGATACTACTAGAAGATATTTGTTATCTCTTCCATAGTTGTGGCACGTTGTAGGGATCCCTTAATGGTCTGGATAAACTGTAGGAAACCCTCATGGAACTGGCCATCAGCATATGTATCTAGTACAACTGGTGATGCCACAAGAGGCACTACTAGAGGTTATACTAGTGACGCAGGTCCCAACTCCTCTTGAGTATGTTCATTACCACACATAGGTCACATGATCAGAGGCCTTCATGGAGTAATATATCTAAAAATTTCAAGAACATTCCTAAAAAAAGATCAATAATGAGATGATCATAGATAAAAAATATGAGTGGTCTAATCCTTATTATAAACAAGATACACACCTCTTCCTACTCCTAACGAAAGGAATGGGTAATAGTAAATATTATAAGATAACACAGAAGATGCTACCCACAACCCACTATTGTGGTAGGGTCTCAGTCAATCACTCTATTTCATAGTACAGGTATTTTTATATCTAATGGTTACCTTTCCATTTCATCTCAATTTTCTTTATGTTTATTCTCATTTATATCTCTATTATTTTAAATAGTGGAATTTTACCGATCACTGCTTCTAATTTATAAGAGCTCGTACACCTTATAAATTAAAGTGTAGTGTCCATTTAATCACAACCATAACACATTCTAGTCCATGCAACCAATGGTTTGTGGCTCAACATTCCATAATTGACTACATAGGGTGTCTTTTGTATCGTATTCAAGAAAACATTATTTATGTTATGAGATACACTCTAAGTTCCAATTATGTTTCTCAATATCTTTCTAGTAACATAAATCAATAAAATTAAGATACACATAGTAAATGTCAAGAATTAAATAAATGAATACTATATGGAATTTCCTATACATGTCATGTGAATCTTGTAAGGTTCTGAAAATGATGCATAAGATGAAATTCCCTCATCCCATCAGGCCAAGTATATAAATATGAAATCAGAATAAACATCAAACCATGCGTGAATCACTAAATTGTGTAATCAAATCAATAATAATAGGAAAAATACATAACAACATGTCCTCTTCCATGAAATTTGACCTCTCCATGTACATAGGTTAGCTATTCTCAATCATATTTCATTACCAAATTCCAATTCATTCTTAATCTCTTAAATATTTTCTTAGAATAGTAAAGCTAGAAAAGAAAGCCTTTGATACCACTTTATAACATCTTTAACTAGGATCCACTAAATGGTTCCCCAAGCCAATGGGTAAAATGGTATCAAATGCACCTCCGCACACACAAGAGGCTTCCAAATAATTGAGAGGGTCTAAGGTGGTACAATGTGGAGACTATACCCTCATAATAAGAGTCGTGTAGTGGTGAAATAGATGAAAAAATAGTGGAATCCTAATATAAATCATCGATAGAAGATAAATAAAACCAAAAACCTATATTAATAATCAATACCAAAAATAGTGTCATATATAAAATGATGATAATTTCAAATAAAATATGATGATAAAATCATTTATATATAGAGAAATTGTAGGAAATACTTGTAAAAAAGGAATCTCATATAGTAAAAGTATTTAAGGAACCAATAGAACCAAGAGGAACTATCTCTATCTAGCATCACAGGAATACCTTGGTCTTTTTCTCCCCTACCCTTAATCAACGATCAAATCAAGCATCCTAAAGTGGGTTCTTTTCCGGTTCCCTACCTGCATCCTTGAATCCTGTCTGGGTTTCTAAAAAAAATTAAACAGGGTGTGAGATAATACTCAATAGGCCACCACCAATGATGTTTATAACATGTTTAGTTTATGTATAAACAATGAAGTAGTGTGTATCATATAATAGGTAAAATAACAATAAAAGTAAATTGAAACATGTAAATATGATAATATCTAGTCTAAACATTATAATTGAATACACATACAAGTGATATCTATAAATCATGATAATAATCTACTAATACCAATTCTATGTAGTCCCATTTATAACCCCAAGGGTCAGATACAAGGTATAAAAACTAAGGCATCCTCAATGGAATATTCCATGAAATCAGGTGTCAGGCCTGAAAGGGTCGTATACAATGTATAAATGACCAAGGAATCCTCATAGATTCCATGGATAATCTTGCTGGAAACTCATTAAAGACTTGTATGAGACCCAAGGATCATTCCCATGGAGCATGTGTAAGGCGCAACCAATACATCTGAATTTAATGAGTATTGATGTCTTGGGAATCCAAAGTAAACTTGATCCAGAGAGTAGAAATGTCCATGGAATCCAATGGAATCGGGTTCCTAGGATTAAAAATTTATATGTCATCTACAATCATAATAAAGATCCATGGAGTATAAAATTACATGGAATATAATAGAATCAGGATATGAGGAGTAAAAATGTCTAAGGAATCCACTACCATTATCAATTCATCATCTCATACACATTAACATGTCATGTGTTTATCCAAACCATTACCCACTTCTTATATAATTCATTTAATCATTTAATATATTTATTCTCATAACAATGAGGAATAATTTCCCTCCCTAAATCACTCATTTAAATAATTATATCTCCAAATACAATTATAGAGCTCACACAAACCTAATGGGGTAGTATAACAAGGTAAGATACAACAACACACATCATGGGTGGTCCAAGTTGGGACTAAGAACCTCCAACCACATAAACGTAATATTGGTTAATCTAAACAGGTCCCCAAAAATTTAATAAAGGCATCCATTTGATATTTGGGGAAACTTTAAGAGGTTCGGCATGCGGAATAACGGTAAAATGGTATATAAAACACCAAAATTTTAACAGAAAGGTATATATCACCTACTGTATACCCATAGTAGAACACGCAACCAGTATCAACCTTTTATTCAGTATAGGTTATGAGAAAAATCAATAATAGATGGAAAATATTGAAATAGGTAAAATTATATTACACCAAAATTCCTTTGTTAATACAAATACAAACAATGAAAGGTGCAATATCAATGAATAACTCACCAACATGGATCTAATGAGAAAAATGGTTTTTGAATTTGGAATTGGATGATGAATTAGGAGAAAATCCAAGGATTTAAGCTTCAAAAAGAGAAAATAACCCCCCCCCCATCCATTAAAATTAATAAAATAAGATGAGGGTGAGGGATTTAAAGAATTAAGGAAAAATCAGTAATTTTACCCCTTCAAAAATAAGGCACACTATTAGAAAAATTTTGTACCAACCATGCGCCCTTCACCACCTCAAAAGGGAACATGCACGATTCATGTGCATAGTTTATCAATCCATGTGAAAACTATACATCACACCTTAGATAAAAATTACAGAGCTTCCCACATGGGTGTGCAACATAAAGTGCACGATTAGGAAAACCATGATCCCTTTTATTCTATTTGTCCAAAACTATATAGTTAGTTGTAACCAGGCGTCTTGGATGTCATAGTTTCTACTAACCATGAATTCCAGTTTATTTATTCTAAAATGCAGTCTCTAGGCTTTGATCAAGCCACATACACCCTTGAAACTCATGTGATACCATTAGGCACTCACATTAGGTCAAAACCAAAAAATTAAACTGGAATTCAAAATATCTGTAAAATATAATAAAACTCGTTATCTTACATAATTATTCTTTAATTATTATGTTATTTTAAGATATTGAGTCCATATTAGTGGAAATCAGGTGTCTAGGTGAAGATTTCTATAGTTGAGATTTGGACACGGTCATTCCCATAGTGTGGTTAAATTTTATATTATATTATGTATGTTTTTTCTTTCATGTGCTACCACACCCATGTCAGTAGGGTGACTAAAACCCAATATACTAAGGGAGGTATTTTACCCTAAGATATAGGTTGGAAAGGAATATATGGTTGACTAACCCTTCTGTCTTTACTCTCATCTCTTGGTAATATTATGTAATGGCATGAAAAGTGATTTTCCCCATATGTGTGTGTAGGGTTATAATGTATTATAGTTATTTTAAATGCATGTATCTTATGATATAGTATCCTAATAATTTTTTTAGGTATGAAATGTATGGATATGGTGGATCAAGGTACATACTTAGTGTATGCAATGGGATGGATTGAGTTAAAATACTTTATGTGTGATACCTGACATACAGTTTGGGGTGTCTCTCGAAAACTACATGGATTCTATATAGAGATTTTTCATGGGATGATGAGATAATATAATGAAAAATGTGAATTTTTTGATACTTTTTCCTCAGTGTTTTCTGGCTAGATTATTTTAGATAGGGATGGCTCAGGATATACAACACTAGGGAAAAGTGGAAAACCAGTTGGTAAGTGGAAGTGGGGAACCCCTAGTTTATCAATATATTATATGATCTCTTATATGTGATAATTGGTTAGATATATCCATGGGGATTATAGAAACATATTATAACTATTTATGGGATATGTTAGTTTCACTTGTTGTTCATGGGGCTTTATCATGATTTGTTTCTAAATTGAAAGAGAGGATTCAGAAAGGATCTTACATAGTATACCTGATATACTCACCCTATATATATAAACTATTTTTCCTATCAAAATTATTTTTATGGGGATTAGACTGGATATTACTAGTTCATGGTTTCCTTTTTGGTACTTATAGTTTTCCTTTCTTTTTGTTTTAGTATTACATGACATTACATGTGTGTACATGGAATATATTTTTTATTTAGGGTCATGATTATATTAGTGTATCCATCTTATATCTCTATTGTTCATGTTATATTGAATTTCAATACTTCATGTTTTTTTGTTTATTATACCCTTGCTGTTTTTTATCAACTCATGTCCTATTGAAGGTGGGCCTCAAGCAGTCATCACCTCCCTTCACACATTTTTTTCTTAGGAGGGGTACTCTTTAGGGGGAGGGGGTCATGACATGCCTCATGATCACTTATTTTGATATAATGATCATATTTCATTAATAATTTTATTTTTTTTAATGATCATGACTCTCATTTGTTCATAATTTATAGATAAAGTTCCAAAGTATGGTCTATTTGTATTATAAATAAGGAAGAAGGATAATACATTTTAAGGATTATGAGTTGGTGTTAAATTAAGATTTTATATATTTTATTCCATTATAAAATTT
Source organism: Viscum album (assembly GCA_963277665.1). Taxonomy (NCBI): domain Eukaryota; kingdom Viridiplantae; phylum Streptophyta; class Magnoliopsida; order Santalales; family Viscaceae; genus Viscum; species Viscum album. The sequence goes on from OY728153.1 coordinate 1,717,107,626, forward strand.
TATATTCATGTTTTGTATGGATTATGTAAAATTTTATATGACTTATGTATATAATTTAAAAACTAAAATGGTTACTTTTCTATAATATTTTATCCACCAATTGTAGCTTCATGTAGTTTCTTATCTGTGTGGTAAATCCACTAAACATATCTTCATGTGGTATCTGGTCTATATAGTCTATCTAGAATAAGACATGTGTTTGATTAGATTAATACATCCAACCAATCTTGAATGAGACATTCAATCAATATAGATAGATTCATGTGGTCAATCCAATGATCATAAATATTTGAATCATAGAAATTTTGATCTTATGGTTTAGTTGAAATGTTTTTAAAGACTTATAATATGATTTTGAGTTTGAGATGAGTTACACACTACTGGATGAGGTTTCTTTTCATATTCCAATGAATTTGAATAAACAAGCATCCATGGATAGAGATTTAATGAATGTTTTAAATGGTTTTATTTTTATGGAGATAAAGATTTCGAGTTATTTCAAATACCCTGGGAGAATAAAAAGATATATTTTTATTATTTTTCAAGGGAGATAATTACCTCAGTTTTAAATTAATTTAAAGACTAATAAATCAAGATAATTCATGCTAACAATTCCATGATAAAGGTATTTTTATTATGAAGATAAATTCAAATTATTATTGACATGGTATTTGAATATTTATTCCAGGAGAATGAGAAATATATTTTTAGATAATTTTTAGTGAGATGATAATAATATGTTGGATTAAAGATAGAGAGGCTAAAGAATATTGACCTATGATGCATTCTTATTCCTGAAGAGGTTGAGTAAACCCTTTCTTATTGATAATTAAATATGTGACTTCTAATGAGAAGGAATAATGTAATACTATACATTGATAATTTCAATCATGAAATTATTATTCTAAATAAAATTGAGATGAATATCAATATGCTACATTTGCGCCATTATCTATCCGGTAGTCAAATTATTTCTTGAAAAAGATCCATACTATTGTGATGAAGCATCCATTTATAATCTAAATATCATATTATAGAATAATGGAAAAAAGAATAAATTTTGATTTACAGGTGGTTCTTGTCTAAATAAAACTATGTATATTATAGTAGGAAGTAGATGATATCTTCCCATAAAGAGAAGTGGATAAAACCTTCTTGAACCTTATGTGTCAATTATAGGCATTTGTAATCACATCAAGTTATAATTTTAATAAAATTAATGACCTAACCAATGGTTGATCATGTAAGGGCGTAGACCTCACATTAAGGACAAACCTTATAAAAATTTCATGTATACTTCTTTTATTTCTTATTTTTTTCATATGGGTGGGGAAGTGACTTATGTGAGGGAATCGTGACATTAAATTTCTACATGGGGTATAAATATATAAGAAGGATTTATAAAATATTTACACCACTAATTATCCCCCCCCCCCCCAAAGTTTCCTATTTGAATTGGTATCTTTATGTGGTATTAGAGTGTAATAAGTAGATATAAAATTATACTCATCTATGGTTCATTATGTAGAATTTTAATTTTTTGAATGACATAGGTGTTCCCTTCTTAAATGTATAGAACTTTCATGGGTGGAATAATCCAATTATATAATTCCTATTATCAAAAGTACTTTAGGTGAGTGTTTTTTTCACTATGGGTTATCCACTAATTTAAATATATGGTTTTATGACATTTATAGATAATATAAATCTCAATATATATCTAAAATCAAGAAATTAAATGTTATTATCTTTTTCTAATGATGTGAACAACAAGGTGATAGAGCTATAGACACCTAAAGAAATATGGGATAAGCTTCAGAATTTGTATAAGGGAAACATCAAGATAAATAAAATATAGTTTCAAATCTAGGGTTAAAATTTGAATAAAATTTTATGGATAAGGATGAGAATTTTTATGATTATTTATCTTGGTTGAATGAGATAGACAGTCAAATCATAAGATTTATATACAAAATAAATAATTCAAATGTGGTCAAAAAAAATAGTGAAGAAATTTATAGGTTGATTTGATCTAAAAACATAAAACTTAGAAGAAATACATGAAGTATATATTGATGATCTAAAAACACACTTACTAATTATAATATGAGAAAAGTGAATGTTTTCAAGAAACAGGAAAAATAAATTTCATTTAATAATTTGAAGAAGATATATATCAAGGAGGAAGAACTATTTGATCCCCCAAGTAGTTTAGATGAAGGTGATAAGAGTAATGATAAACATAAGAAAATCATTACTCTCGTATCTAAAATTCATAAAAGTGGAAAAGGTAACTATAAATGAAATTTTCTACTTAAATGTTTTAGATATGGGTGAATTTGACATTTTACTATAGAATACCCTGATAATAAGAAAGGTATAGTGTTTGATGATGATAAAGAAGAATAAAAACAACAATGGAATTCAAAATTTATATCTTACATAAGAATTTGGATATTAATAAAAGGAAAAAAGTAGAAATAGAATAATGATGAGTAGAATGTAAAAAAGGCATATTTTTTCTATTTAATGAGTTATAGTAGTACTATAATAGAATGGATAATAAAATTATGGATCACGTCAAAATAAAATAATACAATTCCAACAGTGGAGAAGATGAAAGAGATGAAGCATACATTATTCAATGTTAAGGAATGAACTATAAATCTATCATGAAAATAATAATGGCCTCATGAAGGAAGATAAAAACAAATAGGAAATTTATATGCTAAATAATTTGGTGGTGGTTTTTATAGAAAAGTTACAGAGTGCATTGAAGAGATCAAAGATCTCAATTTTTAAGTTATTGAGTCAGAGATAATTATAAAACGATCTAATAAAATGATGAATTCTGAAGAAGAAGAAGAAGAAGAAGAATAAATCATTCGAGCTGGATAAAAGTGTATTAAATATGAAAACAAGCTTGGAAAATTTAATGTTAACTTTGAAAATTTTATTGAATATATGGATGAGTTGTCACAAAACATTGAGAAGCCCAATTCATTAACACTGGTAAAAGATGCACCTATTAAAAATATGTGTGTGTGTGTGTGTGTGTTTATTATAATAAAAAATCCATATGAAATTCTATGAAAACCTAGGTTTAGGTAATCTATTATAGGAAGTATAATATATTCAAGTTGTAGGATAGTGATTCAAATAATTAAGACTCTTAAAACTCTATAGAAAATAAGGTTGATCTTGCACTAAAAAAATTAGATTTTCCTTGACAATCTTAGAATATTTTTAAAAGAAATAAATTCATGGGTTATTGTTGGTTTTGAGGATCCAATATACATTAAGACTATGTTTTTTGGTATAACATGTATCTTCCCTAGAATCAACTATGCTCAAAGTTAAGGGGAAGCTATTCTAAAATTAGGAGCAACATATCTATTTTGATGAAATTAGAATATAGAAGACCAGTTGGTATACCTACTCAAAAATTATTTTAGTGTATTGAATAATTTTTTTAAGGTTTGAAAAGAAAGGTAACTATGTACAAGATTTTATTACTACAAATAAGTTGAAACAACAACTTATTTCAAAAAATGAAATGAATAAAATCGGAGTAAGATATAAAATTCATTGATTCTTGAGGTATCTTTAAAACCTATCCAGAGGGGTAGACCTCAGATCCTTAAGAGTGGATACTCATCACACATGAAAACAGGTACCAATATCTTTAAATTCATTTGCAGTGACTTTTTGAAGTTAAATTTCAGTCAAAATCAAGGGTTTTTTTTTGTTTTTATTAAACCTTAAAGTTTAAATTCACAAGAGGTTTCATTTGTTGATAATATGAATAACAACCTATTTAGTGTGTTTTAATTATTTTACTTGGGAAATGTGGTGATACTTAATAATAAAACTTCTCTCATTATAATATTTAAATCTTGTAAAATCATAAAAATAGGGGAAAGTACCAGTAGAATTTTTTTCATATTTGATATCCTTGTAATTCTTATTATATCAGAGTTATGGGAGAAAAAACATATTTTTTATAGAATACTTATCCATACGGATCAAAATAATTTGATTAAAATATAAAAAAAATTAATATATTTTCCTCTATTGATTCAAGATATAGATTAGGTTTTCACAAACTATATAAAGAGGAATGGTTAAAGGGAAACAAAAAAAGAGTAGAGACACAACCAACAGGACCTTGGAATTAGTTCGCTCAGATTTATGTGGATCCATGCAACAAAAACTATAAAATTAAATTTTACTTTATCACACTCATTGATGAATATATAATAATTAACAAGGTATCATTTATGAAGCTTAAGTCATAGAAACTAGATATTTTTAATATCTATAGAAGGAATGTTGAAAGAGAACTTGGCATTTAAATTAATAAATTGAAAGTTCATAATGGGAAGGAGTACACTTATAGGGAATTTGAGTCTTACCTTTGTAATTATGATATTAAAAATCTTTATAAAAATATTTACACGCCCTAATGGAAGGTTATTTCTGATAGGATAAATAGAACCATTATGTACATGGGAAAAACTATTCTTTCTAAGATTGATAGGTTGAAATTATTTTGGATAGATTTTGTGTGCACTTTTTTCACTTTAAAAATCATTGATTTCTAATAAAACCTCATATGAGATGTTTTATAACAAGAATTCAAAACATGGAAGCTTTATATTCGTTTTAAATCCTTGCATCATTAAACATAAATAATCAATTCTATAAAAATTCAAAAAGAAATTCAAGGAAGGTATATTTATTATGAATATATAAAATGGAAAGGATTTAAATATTGGAAAAAAAATTAAAAACAATATGATTTATTTTTAGGATGTTATTATTATTTAAAATTAACCAAAAAATAGTGATCTATATGCTGATTTTTTTTATGAAATTGATAGATCCAATGAGATTGTTTCAGAATAGAATGGTGAAAATATGTTGAAGTTGAACCAAAATAATTAAATGATAAATCATATCAAACTAGTGATGAAGAATGGTTTGATGTGAATGAATGATATAAGTTTTAGAGAATAAAGAAACATTTATAGATTGAAAATTTCATTAAATAACTTTATAAACCTATAAAAACAAGAATAAAACTAATATATGATGAGCCTACTGTAGAATCAACTAAAATAAGAATAATGTTTGAAGGGATGTATAATTTCATTCCCACTAATCATAATCGATCAAGAATCATCACCTATTTTGTATAGTGGATCAGTCATCCCTACCTATTTCCTATGGTGTATCAAGAACATCAACATGTTTCCCATAATAGATAAGGTGCATCAACTTGTTTCCTATAATATATTAACCACATTGACTTGTTCTCCATAATTATCTCATGAGATATTCAAATATACCCAACGAATTGGATGGATGTATAATTTTTATCCCACCCATCATATAACTAAAACCATACATATATGTTATATAAGATAATAAAACACTCATTATATCGTTAAAATATAAACAATGGAAAAGAAACTAGTTATATAAACATTTCATCAGAGCATAACCCATGAAAAATAAATGGGTTTTATAAAAATATCATCATCATAATCAAAAACCATATAGAAAAAAATAATGGTGGTATAGTTGGATTATTTCCACCTTAAATCATAATTAACATTAATGGATGAAATAATATATGAACATTTCTTTAAAATTTCACTAGAATATTTCTTGAGAAAATGACATTTTTCTTTGAAATCACTTATTTAAAATATAAAAATTTCCCAAATTTTAAAGAAAACATTTTTATTTGAAAATAAAATTGTAAAAATTTAAAGTAAGATTCAAATCATTCACCGTCCATGGTAGTGGAAATTTTTTTTCATATCATTTACATTAAAATAAATATTCCTTTCAAATTTTCGATAAAAAGTCTCAAGTATCTGATTTAGAAAATGATATGGAGATTCCTTTTAAATAATTTTTTGAAAATCCGATAATTGGTAAAAATGCGCATTAAAAATAATTTTATAATAATAAAAACATTCTTATAATATTTTAAAGAAAACATATATATCAAAGAAGAAGATTTCTGATTGAATAGTAAAACATAGACAGTTTTCCATAAAAACATTATTTCAGTCTACTGAGTGCTTAAAGTGATAAAAATGAAATAAAAACATTTATTCCCTAGAAATAACCATAGGAGAAAAAATTAAGTTATTTATCACATAATGATTTTTAAATATCTTCAATATAAATTTAAATTAAAACAATCTAAATTAAGATGGAGTTGAAACAAAAATTCCTTACCATAGGTCTCATATTTATCCATACATGTTCTAACCTCATATAATATATATATATATATATATATTACTTGACTTATATAATGATACTCATGTATATAATACCATATATGATTTACCTATAGTATCTTATCAACCTTTTATTAACAATTCCTTATTAAAATCACTATTTCGGGTGATAAGTGATTTGATTCTCATGTATATTTTGGTTCAATAGTCTCAATCTGGATATGTTGATCATGGTTTCATCATATTCATAATTTTTATCATTACATAAATATCATATATATTTATTTCATATATATATATATATATGTATATATTTGTTTGTTTGTTTTTATTTCGATTCATACAAAAAAGGTGTAGATAGAGAAATGATTTATTTCATTCATGGAGATGCAAGATCATACGTATGAATGAATGGTGTCTTTACTTTTTGACATAGGGAATAAAATAAGTATATATAATAATTCTCCTTAAATGAATATTTATTATATCATTATATCATATATATTCATTAATTTTATTCTTATTACCATCCATGTAAAATAGAAGCGAAAAACATATTACATTGCTTTGGAGAGGTGGTAGTCCAAACATATGCACGAGTGGCGTTATCACTTCCAAATAGATAGGAAGAAAGTGGATAGAGGTTAATCCATCATCATAAAAAATATTATTTATGATATTTAACTAATTATTTTATAATGGATACCAAATATTTTTTGGAGATATAATAAGAAATAAAATTGAAAATGCTCGGTTAAGAGTTATACATATTTATTGGGAAACTTTCTTTGTCTTACACCATAATCCTTAATAGGATGGTATTTTGGGAAAAAAAGATTTACAATTTCAGGAAATAATATATTATGATATTGGGGTAGTTATTATCTAATATATACAAGTCTAACAAATTGTGAAAAAAGAAGGTTACGTGGATCCCTTTTATATGTTAGTGGAGGGACACTCTTGGAATTTCTTAAAGTATTAAAAAATTATAAATTGATTTTAATTGAAAGAGTTTCTCCAAATTTATATAATTAAAATATAATATGATTATGAGTCTAAATAATCATAAAAAATAAAATTTTAACATCTTTTGGTTAAGTTTCTACCCTTATATCCTAGTTTTAAACCCCCATTAACCCTTTTAACAATTACAAAAATATCAAGGTTTTCTACACTTTAATAGTTAATAATGTTATCATAAAAGATCAACTGAATCATAAATGGATTATGATTGATATTTCCAACCATATCTCATTCGCATGGACGAATATATTATTTTTATAAAATTTAAATCATTTTATAAAATAATATTTGTTATAAAATATTATTAATGTCATTTACGAAACTATTAATTTAATTTGAATTTAAAAATAATATTAAAGTATATGAATTTGAATATACACCTTTAAAACAGCACTGATATTTTATTTTTTTCTAAAAAAATTATATAACACAATAATTCATCAAAATTGTATTGTTTTTAATGATTTTAAAATTATTTATTTAATTTTGTATTAATGGATAAATATAGTGTTGATGTTGCATAAGAATTTAAGGTAATTATTCATTTATTAAAAATTAAAAATAAATTACTATGATAGAAAATTAATTCATATTTCACATAAACTTTTATAACTTAACTTATCCTCTTTTTATCCTTATGAAAAAATTGAGATATTTACGTCAAGAGTGTAACATTTTTTATTTATTCTTTTCTTAAATTAATATAGAAAGAATAATTGCAGAAAAATGGGACCAAGTGGCTATATATTCGATAAAATAAATGATATGTATGAACTAAACTCATAATTTTTGAAATAGTCAGTTCCCTAGACCCAACTATGCAGTACTTTTGATTGCCATAACATGTATACAATTAGTTATACATGATGTAATCTTACCATTATAGTGTATATTTTTCTACGTCCACTATTATAATAGTAATGTCCAAAGATTAATTTTCGTATAAATATGTTATAGCAGATCTCATACTATAATGATATCATCGAGATACTATGACATTTATCTTAAATATATGTTCTGTAGTCTAGATACATCTCACAGACTGGACATAGTAGATTTTGACTATTAGGTGTTGGGGGATCATAAATATTGAGACTTCTTATCATGAATTTCAAACTAGGTGATCTCTAGTAGTGAGATGATGAGGACAGACCCGCTAATAGGAACACCACATGTTTCGGGTGTCATTGGTTGTTCCAATCTACGGACATGTGTATTGGTCTCCAGAACTAAGACCATTACCAATGTGTATCATTTTCTTATGTACTTTGATGGTAGGAAAAAACCATGGTATTGAAATTGTGGTTTGGTAGCTTGTGTTGGGGGCGTCGTTGGTGTTATGACGTTGGTTGAATGGTTAAGAAAGGTTTTGTCACTTCCAAGTTTAGGAAGTTGTATATCTCAGGCCTGGTTGATCAGGATAGTGTTGCCTTCATATGTCTTTGGCCAAAGCAGTAAAAAGGTAAATCCATGTGGTTAGATCAACAAATAATAAAGAAAGATAAGGAGGATGACACAAGAGTGCATCTGGCTTTATGAGGTATTTAATGAAAAATAGATTATAGTACACAGTCAGTGTTTGTATGATGGTATTTGTTGTTATGACTATCCTTATATCTTTAGGGTCCATGATGGGTTGCTAGACTCTTCTCTTGGTCTATGGATTTATTCACTACTATAGAGATAAGGGACTATAGGGTCACACATAATAGTGTATTCAAGGATCTGCCCTATTCATTTGAATAGGTATATGGACATAGTGGGCCCTTCAACGAGGTCTGAGTGTTGTCCAAGTTATTGATCACCGATTAATTAAATGAATTCATTATTATTCAAGTAATGAATAATTGTATTGAATTTATTTAATGTATTTACAAGTTTAGTAAATATGATAGAAATGTTAATTGAACAAATATTATTTTAATATTCAAGGTTCGTTTAATATTAAGTATGACAGAGATTTGAGTTAAAAGGGATTGGGTTTTATCACATAATATATCTTATATATATTACAAGTATGTGATAAAATAATAACTAGTTTTGGTGAAGTTTAGTTCATTAAAATTATTTATTTAGAGGACGTTTAAATAAACAGGGGTCGGGGAACCCTACTGGGTATTTCTCAACTCCACTATAAATATATGATGAGGCTCTCTCTTATGGTGTTATAATCACTATTTATTCATTCATGGGATAAAAATTGAGAGCCTCTCTCTCCTCCGACTTCCTAGAGAGATAATTTGTTTATCTATGATTTCAAATCAATTTATTCCTCAAACATTGAAGAGTTCTCGATGCAGTGATCATCGGGACATCGAAAGCATCATTAGATCGCCGTGCTAGCACCTAAAAATTGATGATAGATATTCCATCAGATTTTTGGAGTGTGTGTGGAGGATCTAGAGGGATCCATCTTTGGATACTACAAGCGGTGATGCCATCTACTAGTTTCATTCGACCGTGGCTTAGGATTTGAAACAGGTACATTTTCATTTTAATTTTGTGATCTTAATAATTTATGGGATATCCTCAGACCTCTTCGGGGCTCGCATCATCAACATCGAAAAATATTGTCGATCCATAGAAAATATTTTAAACTCCCGTCCCACAGGCTTCCATTGTGGTCCCCAGAACCTGAAAATGGTATCAGTGGGATCACATAAATTTTCTGAGCCAAATAAAATTAATTTTCATAACATTAATTATAGGGTTCAAATATGGTCCCAATGGTTCAAACTGCGCATCTATCTGATGTCGAATGACTGTGTTATGGTCAGTTTATTTTTTCGGATTGGATCAAATATGTGATTTTATTACTGGTATTAAATTTTTCCATCCCCAAGAACTAATCAAGTTTCTCTTGAATTGATTTAGTTCATCCATGAAAAAATAAAATTTTGTACAAATTACAATTTTATTTTATGATTTGCATAATAATTTTATTATTATTATAATAATTATTATTATTTTATTATAATAGTGTAATAATAATAAAATATTATTTCATGATAATAATTTTATTATTATTAATTTTAAAAGGCTATTATAATATCCTTTAGAAAGAAAAATGTTGTATGGAAATTTTTATGAATAATTGACTCAATTTAAAAATGGGTGGAAGAAGACTTCAAAAGAAGTCTTTATTTAAAAATAGGGGAGGTGGTATATAAAGGTGAAATAAAAAAAATAAAAAAAATAAGGGGTCCATGTACCCCCTACGCTGGCTTCCTCTGAATGGTGTCGCACCAAGGTCTTCGCGCAGTAGGCCCGCTAGCCGACCTTCACTCCTTCAACACAACACAGCAGAAGGACGATGCACCAAAGGAGTATGTCTGCACACTAGGCTACCCACTCCATGCGCCACCTCCACACTGAGTCCTGACTGCCGCATGGAGCCCTGCACAGGCCACGCTGTTTCCCTCTAGGCCAGATCTCATTCATCTGGTGCCCTCGCCCTGCACGCAGTCGCAGCCCTAGTGACCCGCAACACTGGTGCACCCAGCAGCCACTATGAGACCTTCCACCTCCCGCTCACCTCGGCATCAGAATGTCCGCCTGCTCCTGCTTGGGATGCCGCACAATAGGCGATTGGAGCTCTCGGACGCTGCTTGACTCAACCAGCCACCTCCTTTGGAGCTCGACCCTGAGCTGAGGTCACCGCTCAAGCTCGACCTCACCAACATCCCGGATGCCCAGCCTACTCCATCTGATGGATCCATGACCCACAGTGCTGGTGCACTCAGCAGGCACTGCGGATCCTCCCAAGCCATAGCCTGGTGCTGCACTGGCCGACGAATCCTATTCTGCCCTATTGGCCAGCTCCCGAGTGCTCTGCTCGGCCTTCCATGTACACTGCATGCCGCCGCACCATTGGTTGAGGTCCAAGAGGTACTTTTATTTTGTCTGCAATCCTTTTTTCTGGACAATAATTTAGCTCTGAAGTGGTCCGAGTAGACCCTCCCAACCTGGAACAGGTTTTGGGGGGATTTTCCCCACCCAGTTTGGCACTATGTGGCCCTTCAAAGGTTTGGCCCGACCCACACAATCCATGAAATGGTGTTTCTAAGACCAAACAATTAATTAATCAAGATTAATTAAATTAATTAATTCAATGTTATATTTTTAATTTCAATTAAATAAAATTAATTTTGGTTAATTATTATAATACTCGAAACATATAAATTAATTGACTTTTTCAATTAAATTAAATTAATTAGTAGACCGATAATTAATAATTATTTTAATTATTAAATTCATTTAATTTAATTACATAAGCCTCAATCTTAATTGATGCATTTTTAATTTTATCGTGCTTTATTTTACCCACATTCTGGTCTTGAGCTTCAACCCTTATATTTCTGCATTTAATTATTTATTTTGTTAATTATTTAACTGTATGTGATGCTTCTAATTAAATAGATAGTCTGTGTATCTTCTTTCTTTTTCTATTAAAATGTATAAGGGTCTGCGCGCCCAATTTTTACCCAATGTACATTTATCCCATTAGTCCTCCTCGCCTATGCGCAAGTATTTTTTTACTTCAGAAAAAGATAGTGAACGACGTGGATCCCGCCAAGATGAGGCAGCGCACGTTGATCAAGATGGTGAAAGATGGCATGTGGACCCTGCTAATATGAGGCGGTACTCTAAGACGTGATGTGGACACTGCCAAGATAGGGCAATACTCTAGAAGACAAGCGGACATACATGACAGGGCGAGCTTCATAAAGAGTAAAGCTATGACTTCGGTATGATGCCCCTAGGTAATTTAGATGCTAAAGAATAGTCGATTCGTTGTTTACCTTTATGCATTTATTTATTATTTTATGTGTTTTAGAATAGTAGAAAAATACATAAAATAATATATAATAAAATGAATAAAGAATCAACGTATGTTATTTTTATTAAAGTTCAGTTGTGAGTGCGATAACATAGATGAACAGGTTTAATAGAAATGGATTACATTCATCTAGAGAAACCAATAAAACCCTCAAAGAAAATATTATGTCATAATTGTCTTTCGTTATTTAAGTTTGGACAAAATCGGGTGTTTGGGTGACAGTCATGCAATAACTAAGGGTTCTCTTACTACCAGGGAGTTCTTATTAGGGTGGTGGGTTGAATTAACTAAAATTTCAACAAATAAATATCAATATATAGATTTTTGTAATTTTAGCGGCAAGTGTTGATTAAATCAGTAATGATTTTCGAAGCTGGTACTTCACTCAACAGATCAAGGAACCGCAAGTTAATGCGGTTGGCCAGCCAAAATCCTACCTTGGACCCTCCGATCAATGTTGTATCCATATCTTGTAGAATATGAAGGAGGTTTTGGGATCCTTTCCACTAGAATACTCAAGATTATTTTTATTCTAGTAAAGAGGGTTCCTAGAATTCAAAAAATTAATGGGAGATATTTAATTAATTAGTAATTTCACATTTGGTAATCAACATTAAAAGTACCATCTGCTAAAGATTATTTGTAGAGAATGGAAAGTAATACCAAAATAAAACTGAAATAAATATTAGAAAAAGATAATGTCCTAACAAGTAGGAAATTTCATGTGAAGTGCAGGTGCTTGCGCATATTACTATTATAATGGAAATTAAAAGGTACTTGTGTCCCAACATGTTAAGCCACCTCAAGAAGCGAGGGTGTAAATACTTATAGGATACTCATAAATTAAGCATATGATGGTTCTGTCATAATGTTGTCATCAATGTTTGGTTTTAGTTACAGTCTCTACATCAAGACATGGATGGTGTTGTTGTACCTCTCGTACCCCTCGTGGTTTAATTTTCATGATCACAATCACTCTCTTATTTTGTTCTAATCTTGTTTTAAGTGTTTTTGTTGATAGGAAAAAGTTTTCCAAGGAATTGGGCCAAGAAGGACTGAAAGTGGACTGATTTCAATCCACCGTCCAACCGGTGGATGACCACCGGCCAGCCGATGGAGTCTTGACAGAAGGCATCCCCTCTGTCCAGACCACCGGCCAACTGGTGTCCCATCACCGGCCAGCCGGTGGAACCCAGACAAATAGTGACACCTATTGTCTCAGCACCGGCCAACCAGTGGCCTCCTCACCGGCCAGCCGGTGGTGCCTGGGCAGAAGGCTCTTCATTTTTCCAAGCACCGGCCAACCGGTGGCCAAGCATCGGTCAGCCGGTGGAGCCAGTCAAACTAGCCGTTGGGCTTTGACCAGACTTGTCCACTTGACCCCCAACGGCTCCGAAGGCCTCTCCAACAGCTCCGAAGACCCCCAAAGGCCATTTGAGGGTTCCCCCTCTATAAATAAAGGACTAGGAAGCCCCAGAAATGTAAGAAATCCCACGGGAACATTTTTCAATCATTTGGCAAACCTCCGGCGGATTCCTCCAAGGAACCTCAATTGCTCGAACCCACTTCCACATCCAAGGAGCACCATCAAAGAAGCTTGGGAGCGCTCTTCATCACCTTCATCAATCCTTTGGCGCCCAAGGTTTCTCCTCTTACGGTTTTTCTTGTTTTATCTTTTTGAGCATCAATTTGGGTTTGTGCCTACAAACCCCTCTTTCTCTCATCCTCTCTTTGTTTGGGTTTTCACACCACCTTCAAGGTGTGAAGAGGTTAGTCAAGCCTTCCCTTTAAAAGGCTTGAGTCATAGGTGAGCTAGCCTTCACCTGTAAGAAGGCTAGTGGGTTCTTGCTCACCCATTAAAAGCAAGTGGGTTCTTGCTCAACCATTAAAAGCAAGCTGTAATAGGTTCTAGACTACCTTAAAGTCTAGTGGGTTTCTTGCTAAAACCATTGAAAAGCAAGCGGTAGTAAATCTCTCAACGGTTGAGTTGGGAGCGGAGACGTAGGCTTTGGTTTAAGCCGAACTCCGTTATCAAGTTTTGTGTCTTGCCTATTTTATTTCCACTGCTCTTTAACTTTATTTTTAAATTGTTAATTGTTTTTTTTAAAGGAAATTCACCCCCTCTCTTTCCATCACTCTCCGCCCAACAATTGGTATCAAAGGCAAAATTTGAGTAATACCCTAACTGGTTTCAAATTCAAGATCCTTTGTGATGGCTTCATCTTCTTTCGCCCCCGAAGGTTATTCATTGTGTCGTGCTCCATTCTTTGATGGAACCGACTACATTTATTGGAAAACTCGCATGATAACATTTCTTAAAAGTATTGGCTATCCTATATATAGAATTGTTATGCAAGGCTACACTCTCTCTAGCAAAGATGAGTCTAAATGGACCCCCGAAGAAATTGCTAATTTTGAGCTTGATGGAAAAGCCATGAATGCTCTTCATTGTGGGTTAGACCGTAATGAATTTAATCGTATTTCTACTTGCACCACTTCTCTTGAAATTTGGAAGCTTTTGGAAGTGACCCATGAAGGCCATTACAAGCCCAATTGTCCACTCAACAAGAAAAAGACCAAGCAAAAGGAAAAAAAGAAGGCATTCAAGGCCACATGGAGTGATAGCTCCACATCCTTATCCTCCTCCACCTCAAGTGAAAACGGTAAAAAATGCCTAATGGCATTTCATGAGGTATCCTCTTCCGACTCCTCATCCTCTAGTTCTTCAAATTCTTTTAATCATCTATCTTATGAGGATCTTCAACATGATAGAGATCAATTGGAGGAAGGTTTTCACGAACTTTCTTCCAAATTTATTGCTTTAAAAAATAATTTCAAAAAACTTTCTTCCGAAAAGGAACAACTTCTTAAAGAAAAGGAGGAGTTGTCCCTCAAGGTCCAAAACCTTCCCGATGTTGATTCTATGGAATCAACAATCAAGGATTTAAGGGAATCCCTAGCTAAGTTCACCGAAGGTGAACATAACCTCTCGAAGCTCCTTGGTTCCCAATGCATATCTAGAACCACCCAAGGGCTTGGCTATTCCAAGCAAGCTTCCTCTTCCCATGCTCCTACTATTTTTGTAAGGGGGAGCTCCCAATTTAAATTTTGCAACTATTGTAAAAAACCTGGGCACTTAATTTATGAGTGCAATTGAAAAAATGCCCGGTATGGAAGGCCCAAAACCATTTCCTTTAATGATGAATTTCATTGGAGAAGACCCGCCACTAGACAAGTATGGATTGAAAAATCCCTTTTAGCGAATCTCACCGGACCAAAATTTTTCTCGGTTCTAAAATCCTCTCTCTGGTGATTTGTTGTTTTTATTTAGGGGGAGTTAGGATTGTTTAAGCCTTTTTGCTTTATTTTCAAAACTTTCATTTCAAAACTTTCATTTCAAAACATTCAATTCAAAACTTTCAATTAAAATTTCAAAAATTTCAATTGGTTTAAAATCTCTATCTTGTTTTCCAACCTTTCCCTCAATCAAGTTTTATGCCCCGTGCTATTTTGATAATCACAAAGGGGGAGAAATTCTTGGTTGAAAGGGGGAGAAATCTTTCTCTCATACTTTTCTTTACTTTTCAATTTATCCTTTAAAGCATGCCTTTCATTTCAGTCTTTTACATTGCTTGTTTTGGTGATTGTGATCATCAAAATAGGGGGAGATTGTTGTACCTCTCGTACCCCTCGTGGTTTAATTTTCATGATCACAATCACTCTCTTATTTTGTTCTAATATTGTTTTAAGTGTTTTTGTTGATAGGCAAAAGGTTACCAAGGAATTGGGCCAAGAAGGACTGAAAGTGGATTGATTTCAGTCCACCGGCCAACCGGTGGATGACCACCGGCCAGCCGATGGAGTCTTGACAGAAGGCATCCCCTCTGTCCAGACCACCGGCCAACCGGTGTCCCATCACCGGCCAGCCGGTGGAACCCAGACAAATAGTGACACCTACTGTCTCAGCACCGGCCAACCGGTGGCCTCCTCACCGGCCAGCCGGTGGTGCCTTGGCAGAAGGATCTTCATTTTTCCAAGCACCGGCCAACCGGTGGCCAAGCACCGGTCAGCCGGTGGAGCCAGTCAAACTAGCCGTTGGGCTTTGACCAGACTTGTCCACTTGACCCCAAACGGCTCCGAAGGCCTCTCCAACGGCTCCGAAGACCCCCAAAGGCCATTTGAGGGTTCCCCCTCTATAAATAAAGGACTAGGAAGCCCCGGAAATGTAAGAAATCCCACGGGAACATTTTTCAATAATTTGGCAAACCTCCGGCGGATTCCTCCAAGGAACCTCAATTGCTCCAACCCACTTCCACATCCAAGGATCACCATCAAATAAGCTTGGGAGCGCTCTTCATCAACTTCATCAATCCTTTGGTGCCCAAGGCTTCTCCTCTTACGGTTTTTCTTGTTTTATCATTTTGAGCATCAATTTGGGTTTGTGCCTACAAACCCCTCTTTCTCTCATCCTCTCTTTGTTTGGGTTTCCACACCACCTTCATGGTGTGAAGAGGTTAGTCAAGCCTTCCCTTTAAAACCCTTGAGTCATAGGTGAGCTAGCCTTCACCTGTAAGAAGGCTAGTGGGTTCTTTCTCAACCATTAAAAGCAAGTGGGTTCTTACTCAACCATTAAAAGCAAGCTGTAATTGGTTCTAGACTACCTTAAAGTCTAGTGGATTTCTTACTAAAACCATTGAAAAGCAAGCGGTAGTAAATCTCTCAACGGTTGAGTTGGGAGCGGAGATGTAGGCTTTGGTTTAAGCCGAACTCCGTTATCAAGTTTTGTGTCTTGCCTCTTTTATTTCCGCTGTGCTTTAACTTTGTTTTTAAATTGTTAATTGTTTTTTTAAAGGAAATTCACCCCCCCTCTTGCCATCACTCTCCACCCAACAGGTGTCACATGTTGTGTCATCTCCAAGAAGTTTCAAGGTGGAAGCTAAGTGAGATTTGAATGTGATGATTTCACTCCTTTTGTGTAAAGTGAAATACAGTTCACAATCTTGCATCTCATCCCATTATTATACCTTTTACACCCAATTACTCTAGTTTCATTTAACAATAAAAATGAATAGTATAGATTACGTGATTTATTACCTTTAAGGTAACTTTTACCAAGTAATAATAATATTAAAGAAAGTATCATCTTTTTTTTCTTATGGAGAATAAATTGAATGAAAAGGAAAAATGGCCTATGAAAAGTTACTCTAAAGTCACCATCATTATGTCCTTCAATAAAAATTGGATGTTTACTTAACAGGAGGTTATTTTCATTACATATTGAAATAAATTCATGGAAGTTTAAAAAACTAAAATACTAGAAGCAAGTACTCGCTTCTCGTTCAGTTTATTTTGAGCAATATAAAGTATTGTTTCTCACATACTTCTTGGGTATTAAATAAAATATTTTTTTCCCATATATATATTGAAATAAAGTAACTAAGTATGTTTAGAAACATTACTAGGATTAAAGTGTCTTCTCTGAACAGCAGAGAAAAGGTGATTCCTAAGTCAGTGGTGAGAAACACATAACTTCTAATTACTAAGTGATTGATAGAAGTTGAAAAAGTTGTTTAGTGTAACTGAAACATTTATCTCATTTTACCATTTGGTCATAATAATACATTTTTTCATGTTCTTATAATGAATGTTGTTTATTGTAACATATTCAACTAATTGTTCAGACACACTTGAATCAAAGGCAATACATGATGAATATAAAATTTAAGACCTACCCTGTTATGGAAATATGATTATTTGTCCTGTAAATCTAGAAGTGGAAGTCAAAAAAATACCTACTATGGTATTTTGGATTGGCACAGCTAAACACCTTTGGTATTATTGATATCCTTAGTTTAGTCAAAGAAACCATTAGATATAAAGGTATGCCACAAAGCTTTCGGGGTTAGTTAAACAAGAGAGTGTGAACTATTCCAAAGAAATCTGGAGGTAAAGATACTTTATAAGATTCTTTATATCATTAAGGAATTTAATGGTGAAGTATATGATTGGTCATCATATAAGAGTTTCTTCGGATCGGTATGCCAAATAATATCTTGACCAAAAATTCATCAATCATGATAATGTAGCATGGATTATTTCCTAAACACATGTTACCTTATCTATATCACCATATTAATGTTCATAAGGAGGATCTATGATGAATTATTACATGTTAACATTGATCAAAAAATGTAGCATGGATCAATTCCTAAACGCACATTTTATACATCAAAGTTATGATGTAAGTAGTATCAATGTTAAAACCTATAGTAACTTCCATTATATTTCAAAATTTTCTTTGCAAATAACGGTGTAAACCCATAACTATGCGATCTAAAATGATAAAAGGATATCATATCAGTCATAGTATGATGGAAAATCCATTATGTCATAGGACGTGTTTAGATGCAAAGTGTTTTTTAGGATTTAAAAAAACATGCATCAAGTTAAACATGTTGTGTATCTAAGGTAATTATCCTAACAGTTGATTAGGATATTACATAAATGCCTAAGATAGAAAAGATGTGGTCAAGTGATAGACTATATTTCTATTTAAGAGTGAACATCTCTGTTACAAATAGTGGGAGAAAGATTGACTTGGACTTAGTCAATGCTTAATATGCACAATTGGTTGTCATAGAAAAACTTTTCACAAGTTTATGTGGAATAGGCATGTTCTAATGACACATAGTTCATAGGAAGAATGAAACCATACTGATGGTTTTATATTCACCACGGCTGGTGATAAATTATTCATTGAGAATAATAAATCCTACAAGTAATAAGTATATAGCAATTATCTATGATTAACAAGACTAATTTAAAATTCAATAATGGATTCCATGTATGAAAATGAAAATGGGCATAAAAGTTGAATACTGTGGTGGGTATTCGAATGAAATGATACATGGATAGTATAAGTCTGGTACCAATAAGGCTCGATTGGATATACCAAGTCAATATGCCTAAATCTATATGAATTTTACTTTTCATAGATAACTTCTAAGATCATTCTATTGGTCATTGGATGTTAATATCATCTTTCATGGAAGGTGTCTATATAACGCAACCAGAAAGAGATTTTAACATCATCAAAATCCAATAAGGGTTGCAAGTTACTGAAATATAATTCAAGATTAAAGTAAGCAATAGGATCTTAGATAATTCATTATAAATTAACCTTTGCCTTGTGTCTACCAAAGGTCAATGGGAGCGCCAAAGTTTTCCAAGTGAAATATGTTTGGAAAAATATGGAAAACATATCTTGATCTTACAGTTATATAATATTATAATAAAATCAATTCTCCAATGATTTACTTAAAGTAGCAATATGAGTTCTCGGTAACATGATCAACTGAGGTAGATCCATAGGTTTCTTCATCCAAGATAATCCTATATATAGTGACATTGTATTGAAAAAATAAAAGTTAGAACAATTCAAGTTCAGTGTTGTTTCCAATTTCACATGGATTAATATCTCCAGGTTAGCATGTTTGAAGCATGTGAAGAGGTTAATGTTGTGAATTTATACCATACACTTAAATGATGGATCAATCACATATGCATTTTTATGTAAAAGGATTTATATTTCTAGACTATTATTTATAGTAGGAACATATCAATTATATCCAGGAGCACTGCAAGTGAAGTATTCAGAACTATCATCTTGTAGTTCGGCGAGTAAAAATGATGTGTTCTTGGGATATGGAGAATAAGGTATACTAGTTTTTTGTGGTACACAAACTAGTAATCCTTAGATCAATTTGATCAATTATTGTAGTTATGAAAATATGATGAGTGATTCAAGCTCATAAAAGCTAGTGGCAGTCATACCTATAAATACCGAGTATGTTTTAGCTTCTAAGGTAGCTAAGAAGTTCTTTGAATCCCACCTAGTGAGAAAAATATTATCATAATATAAATTATGATATTCTTACTATCTAATTTGTCAATTTATGAAACTGTAAAAAAAGTGATATACATAGGGATACCTTATCTTGAGAATTTTTACTCAAGGAGATGAGGTTGCATATAGTAGATATGCCACACAGCGAAAATGTGGCAGGCCCGGCAGTTAAATCCATTACTCAGCCGAATCATGATCTTTATCATGTGAGTAACTAACAAGTTTAGTTAGAGAGTTGGCTCTAGTGAAAGTGGGAGTGTTAAAATAGTGGGTGCCAAAGACCCAACTATGCAGTACTTTTTATTAACTTATCATGTGTATAGTTAGTTATAGATGATGTAATCTTACCATTATAGTGTATATTTTTCTATGTCCACTATTACAATGGTAATTTCCAAAGATTAATTTCCATATCGAGAGGTTATAGAAGATCCCAGACTATAATGAGTACCTCGAGATACTATGACATTAATATTAAATATATGTTCTATAGTATAGATACATCTCACTGAATGGACACAGTAGATGTATGACTATTAGGTGATGGGGGATCATAAGCATTGATAGTTCTTCTCATGAAGTTCACACTTGGTGATCTCTAGTAGTGAGATCATGAGGACAGACCCACCAATTGGAACACCACAATTTTTGGGTGTAATTGGTTGTTTCTATCTATGGACATGTGTATTGGTCTCCTGACTTGACACAATTACCAATATGTATCATTTTATTATATAATTTAATGCTAAGTAAAAACCGTGGTATTGAAATCATGGAGAGGTAGCTTGTGTTGGGTGCATCATTGGTGGTATGACATTGGTTGAATGTTCAAGAAAGGTTTTGTTGCTTATAAGTTTAGGAAGATTTATATCTCAGGCCTGGTTAATCAGGATGGTGTTTTCTTCATAAGTCTTCAGCCAAAGCAGTACAGAAGTAAATCCATCTGGTTAGATCAACAAATAATAAATCAATATATGGATGATGAAACAAGAGTTTGTCCTACTTTAATAGATATTTAAGAACAAAGAGATTATAGTACACAGACAGTGTTCGTAGGATAGTAGTCAATGCCATGACTATCCTTATCCCTTTAGGGACCATGATGGGCTACTAGACTCTGCTCTTGGTCTGTGGATTTATTCACTATAATCGAGATAAGGGCCTAGAGGGTCACACACAATAGCATATTCAATATTCCACCCTATTCATTTGAATAGGTATATGGACATAGTGGGCCCTGCCATGGGGTGCAAGTGTTTTCCAAGTTATCGATCACTGATGAATTAAAAAAATTCATTATTATTCAAGTTTGAATAATTGGGATTGAATTTATTTAATGTATTTACAAGTTTAGAAAATACGAGAAAAATATTAATCAAACAAATAATATTTTAATATTCAAGGTTTGTTTAATATTTATAGGGATACTAAGTCGAGTTAAATGGCTCGGTTTTTATCACGTAATATATTTTATATATATTACAAGTATGTGATAAAATAATAAATAGTTTTTGCACAGTTTAGTTCGTCAAAATTATTTATTTAGTGGGCGTTGAAATAAACGGGGGCCAGGGAACCCAACTGGGTATTTCTAAACTCCACTATAAATA
This sequence comes from Viscum album, assembly GCA_963277665.1. Classification (NCBI taxonomy): domain Eukaryota; kingdom Viridiplantae; phylum Streptophyta; class Magnoliopsida; order Santalales; family Viscaceae; genus Viscum; species Viscum album. Next base: position 1,717,129,268 of record OY728153.1, read on the forward strand.
TAAGAGGAAGCTCTCTCTTATGGTGTGGTAATAACTATTCATTCATTCATGGGATGTAAATTGAGAGCCTCTCTCTCCTCCCACTTCCTAGAGATAGAAGCTGTTGATCGAAGAGTTCAGATCAATTTTTTCCTCAAGCATCAAAAATATCTCGATGTAGTGATCATCGGGACACTGAAACCATCATCGGATCGCCGCACTTGCACCCAGAATTTGACGATCGATGTTCCAGTAGATTTTTAGAACATGTATGGATGGTCTAGAGGGGTCCTGATTTAGATCCTTCAAGCGATGATCGCCATTGACTACTTGTATTTTACTGCGGCTTCATATTTGAAATGGGTGTTTTTTCATTTTAATTTTGTGCTCTTAATAATTTTCAAGAGATATTCGGACCTATACGAGGCTCGGATCATCGGTGTTGAATAGTATCTTCGATCTGTCGACAAATATTTTAAAATCCTCGTCCCACTGGCTTCTGATGTGGGACCCAGAACCTGAAAATAACATAGGATGAAGTAATGTTTTTTAATGAATTTGAATCCTTATCATATTATTTTTTAACTCTAATTAACCCATTTTACCTTTATAGTGGTAACAAGGATTTAATATGGTTAATATTTATATTAACCAAAAATAAAATGGTCTTATTTAAAAAATTTGGGTCTCATGATTCTAAATATAATACCCATTTTACAATAATAAGTTTCTAGAAGTTATAGAAAGTAATTTAACATAAAACTAAAAAATGCAATGAAAAATAGTTTTTCAGAAAAAATCATTTTAAGTACAAAAATGTTTTTGTACAAAATTAAACCATAAAATTTATTCTAATAAAAATAATTGGATTATTAATAATATAATAGAAATAATTTTTCTTTGAAACAATTTTTTTTTAATGTAACATTGTAAATTATTGAAACAAAAATATAATTTCTAATAAAAATCAATATTTTCACTATTCACAAGAAAATCAAACTTTTTAGAAAAATCCAAAAAATTCACCCTAAGCTAATTTTTGAAAAGATTATTTAAAAAATAATATTTTTTCAAATAAAATTTCAAAAATTTCCAAAAATTAATTATAATATTCTATTACAAATGGTAATAAAACCCATTTTTTAAGAAAAAATATTTTTGAAACATACAATGACTTTATTAAAAATTTAGTGCTTATTAATACATTTTTATTGAGTATAATATTTATTTATATTTAATTATGTCTTTTATAATATTCTATCCAACAAATTCAATGGATAGAAGATAAATTTCACATTAAATAATAATATTTCAATAGTATATTTTGGTTTATATAAACTTGGTGTTGCATGTAAAGAAAGATATAAAATAAATAAAATTTATTTATAGAGAAATATATCATAAAATATTAGTTTTTTACATTATATCCCAATGAAAATTTATTCTAACCTTGAAATTATATCACTTAGGTACAAAAAATGGTGATATCATTATTTAATCACATCATCGGGTTCCCAAGAAGCTTCCTCTAATTTATGGTTTCACTACAAAAAATAACTAGGTGAGTGTTCTTTTTTATTAAAAATTTCTATCAATGATTTGGAATCTCCTCTACTTGTTCCTAATAAGATATATCTTACTCTAGCGGTACAACATATGAGTTTAGTACATTTAATTTATTAGGTATGTATGTCATCCTAAGAGATACAAGGAACACATAGTGAACTTAAGAGTTGTATGGATAAAGTTTCAAACAATAATATAATATCCTGATGTGATCAGGAATCTCAAAAGTACTGATATATATAGGGATCATAGTTTTCTTTTTTTAAAATAACATAACCTTATTTATATGAGATATTCATAAGAATACCTTTCCACCAATTTCAAACACAAAATATCACATATGATTATCAACATAATTTTCTATAGACTCTGATATTCCCTTATATGCTACTAAATGGATTTAAATTTCATTTTCATCTACTCAGATATCTTAGATTCCAATATATTTTATTCACAAACTTCATCCTAGTATATTGGAGTTCCTCAATTCTTGTAATAGAAATATTTATAAAGAGATATCTAAATGTTTGAGTAAAATATATTGTTGTAAGAAAACTCAACTATAGTAATGTGTTGATACCATAAAGCTTTGAAATATAGAGAAAAATATCTCAATATTTCCTCTAGGGTTTAAGTGGTTCTATTAGACTAGCCATCTATCTAATGATGATATGAATTACTAAAACTCAAACTTATATCTAGACCCTGGTAAATAATTATCCATAAATTATAGGTAAACCATGAATCCCAATCAGATATAATAGAATGTGGTCTCCATTCAATCTTACTGCTTTTTTAATTTATAACATTGAAAGATAATTAAGGGATAAATCTTCTTCAATGTCAATACAGTGTGTTTCTTTCATAAATTTATCAAATACAACAAAAACAGCATTGTTACCTTTAGATGTTTTGGGTATTCTGACTACAAAATCCATGGTAATATTTTCCATTTTCCATTAAAGTATTTGTAATAGTTATAACATCCCATTATACTTATATCTATTATCCTTAACTTTATAACATACCAATCACGGGGATATATACTCTTAAGTATCACTTTTTATATTGACCCACCAAAAATACTCTTTCAGATTCCTATAGATCTTAATACTTCCATGATGAATAGAGAATGAAAAAAATTGAGCTTTGCCTAATAATTCCATTTTCAATTATAGTTTTCATGGGACATATAATAGGTTCATAATCCTTATCAATAAATTATAGTAAAACTTTAACTCAAAAACATTTTTAACCTTATCGTAAAGTTCCACATATTCCTTTTGTGCCTCTTTAATCTTCACATGGATATATAGATAAACATTCATCTGAGAAATATAGGATATGTCCCCTTTCCTCAATATTTCAATCTCTATCTTCTACATATCCATAAGTATTGGATCTCTTTAAATCCTCATCATGGAAAAACAAGCATAGTCCTTTTGACTCAAATTATCGACCACCTTATTAACCTTCCTAAGATGTTAATATATTGTGTAGTCATAATATTTAATTAATGTTAACCATATTATCTATCCCATATCCAACTCTTTCTATATAAATATATACTTCAAACTTTTATGATCTATATATATGTCACACCTTTCACTATACAGATAATTACTCTAAATCATCAATGAAAAAATAATTATTAATGAATCCAAATTAGGATTTTGGTAATTTTTCAAATGTATTTTCAATTGGAATATGCAATATTCTATCACCATATCATTATTCATGAGCACATATTCCAATCCCTTTTTTGAATCAATACTATATATCACAAATGCATCTCTACTACAAGGTAGTGTGAGTATAGGTGAACTAACAAACCTTATTTTCAGCACCTTGAAATTCTCTTCAAATTCATATGTCCACAAGATCTTAACCCCCATTTGATTGAACTTGGTTAGTGGATTAGATAGTCATCATAAATCTCTCACAAAGAATTGTTAATATCCGTCCAACCCAATAAAACCATGGATATCACTAATTATGGTTGGTGCAAACATTTCTCAATAGATTCCATCTTGGAAGGATCCACTGAAATACCCTCACATGAGATTATATGACCCTTGAATGAAACTTTTTGATTCCAAAATTCTCATTTGGTAAATTTTGAATACAAATTATCTTTATTTATAGTCTTCAAAACAATTCTCAATTTTTATGTATACTCTTCCTTTATATTTTAATATATAAGAATATAATCTATAAAGACTATAAAAAATTTATCAAGGAAATCTCTAAAGACTCTATTCATTAAATCCATGAAGAAAGTAGGGTTATAAGAAATTCAAAATAGAATCACTATAAATTCATATTGCATATACCTTGTACGGAAGGAATTATTCGTTATATCCTCTTCTTTAACCCTGAATTGATGATATCCAGAATGAAGTTAAACCATGTAAATATATTGATATCCTTGTAATTGATTAAATGAGTCATCGATATAGAGTAGATGATACTCGTTCTTGAAATCAATATTGTTAAGAATTAGTTAATCAATGAAAAGACACATTGGCCCATGTTTTTTCTTAACAAATAGATTATGTAAACCTCATAGTGACCACCTAGGGTGTATGAATCCATATCAATATTATCTTTGATTTTATTCTTCAATTCATGTAACTTAATAGGGTCCATTCTATAAGGACTCCTTGAAATATATGTTTCTCCAAGTATGAGTTCCATTGAAAATTCAACTTCATGATTTGGAATAAGGTTATTAAACTCTTCTAGAGGTACATTAAAAACTCCCATTTAATAGGCTTATCCTCCCTCCTATGTTTTTTCCAAAACATATGATATAAATACATTTCATGGATAGGAATTAATACCTTCAAGTTAGAAGTAATTTCTACTATATGTTTTTATTCATCTTCACATCCATAAATGTTCATAGGTTCATCAGAATATAAAATATAACATACCTTCATCATAAATTGATATCTACACCATGTAAATAATTATAATCCATTTCTTTAATCATATAAATTCAACTAAAAAAGATAATCACAAGATTTCCCAAAATATCATCCTTATAAAAATTAATTAGAGATGATCTGTAGACTTGAGATACAACCATCATAAGATTAGTAGTTTTCACCAGTAATTAAACATCTAATAACTCATATGGTAATTGAATAAAGATATAAAATTCATTAGTTAAAAATATTTTTTATATCCACAATGAGATAAGACATTATCTTTTTTATAGTGAATGATAAGTGTACCTATCGATACATAAATCTTGTAACCCACTTTAGCAATTGTGATAAAAATATATTTCACTTTATCATTAGGATTAAGAGGTTTTTTGTGATTATAATCATAAAAACCCTTCATATGTTTTTAATTTGTTATAATAATATCCATAATCCTTGTATTTTAATCAAAACATTGTGGGTGGTGTATTAGTTTGTGTACTATTTTCCTTCATTTTATTAACTGGAATATTCATCACCTTTTGACATTAAAGAGCTTTATGCCCAACCTTTCCACATTTAAATCACCTCCCGTTTCCATTCAAGAAATTTTATTGATGATTCTTCTAAAATTTTACACATGTATATGGTTGTAATTTCTTTACACAAAGTGATTTATTAAATATTTTATCAGACACTATCTTCCATTTCTTATCAAAACCAAGGAAATAGTGGGAATATCTAATTTACATTGCTACCTTGAGTACATGTCCAATAATTTCTTTATAGTTATTATAGTATATTATAAATAATTTATTTCAGAGACTTGGTTTCAATCCTCCAAAGAATCAATCAATTTTTCTTTTTGGTCTGATAATTAAAATAGAATCATGACATAAAAATCTTTTAAAAACTTACTCATAGGTCCTAATAGATTCATCATCCTTCTCTTTGAGCTTAAGTAATTCATTATTTGTATTTGTAAGTAGAATATCAAGGAAGTACTTACTAAATAATATCCTTATAAACTCATCCCATTATATATAGTCAATTTTTTCCTCTTCCCAAGAATTGTTAGTAATAATTCACCATTTATCTAATTCACCATCCATATAATAAATGGATAGTCAAAAAATTTCAAGTTTAGACAACTAGATAACTTAAAATATTTTCTCAATGGTGTTTATCCATTGATAAACCACTAGTGGATTATAAGACACACTAAAAGAGGGTGAATATTACCTCATTAAAGACTAGATAGTAATTTTCCCACATTTTTCATTTATAATATCATCATGATTCACAACCTAGGAATTTTGTGTGAGCATAGAAATAATATTACTCATTCTAGATCCTTTAGAATTTTTTTGTTTAGGTAGACAATCATGGAATTTTCTACCTCATTATTTCTTATCAGGATGTATTTTAGTTCCTTATATTGAATAAAACCAAAAAGAAAATTTTATGTGTAAATATATAATAACTAGAGTGAGATGTCATATAATCATGAAATATCATTCATAAGATATCTAAATCATGACTCCTTCTTCTAAATATATGGAACTATTGTTTTAAACTAGGTTATCCATGGAAATTGCTAAAAAATTAAGATGTTATCTTATAACTAGACTTATTCATAGGGTTTTACTATATTTTTCTAAACCTAATATTCATATATCAACTAAAACCCACTCTGATATTAACTATAGTGACCCAATATTTTCATAAATAAATATTACATTTTTTATTAATATTCAACACATATCATTATGATATATGTCTTAACCCTATATTTTAATTATCTTTGGAGACTACATATGAAAAATATTTATTTAGATACATTTTTCATCATTTATCATAAATTTATTGTCACAATATACCATTATTGGCATACCCTACTTAAATTATTTCTTTATAAACTGGGGAAAGGAAGCTTAATAAATTATGAGTTAATATTCTCAAAAAGATTAAACATGGGAGATATCAATTGATAATAAAAATAAATCTTAATATAAGAAAAAGGGTATGAGATCATGACCATAGATTTAAATTTTCATACCCAATCTTTTAAACATCATGAAAATGATTCCTGGAAAAAAAATCATTTAAAAAGTCATGAATCATAAGAGTGATAAAACATCATAAAATTATCTTAAAAAAAGGTTTGGATAATAATAAAAAATTACATTAAATTCTAGCACCATCATAGGTATAGAAACCATTTGATATTTTAAGGTTAACAACAGAGACCATCAAATCATATTAGATTGGGAATTAACACTTGTTTCCTATATCATAATAGATCACACATCTAAACCTACTTCCCATATCATAGATCATTCATATTCATCTCATTCCAATAGTGGACCAAACATCATTACATATTTTCAATAGTTGATTAAGCACATTAACTTTATTCTCATATTGGATTATTCCTAGTGAATTGTTTCCCATAATTAACTCATGTGATATCAAACCTTACCTAAGGAATTGGTGGGATATATAATTTTGGTACCACGTATCACATAATAAAAACCATACATATATATATATACCATGGTATTATGAAATATTCATCATGTCATCATAAAACCCCTATTTAATGGAAATAGGCTTCATTAACATTTCATCATTTTCATAATAGAATAACTCATAAAAAATAAACATGTTTTATAAATATATCAACATCATAATCAATAATAATGTAGAGAAATAAAATTGATGGTATAATTTGATCACATTTCCCATTAAATCATCATTAACATCATATGATGTTATCATAGATAAAATTTAATTTAAAATACCACTAGAATATTTCTTGATGAAAATACAAATTTCATTTTGAAATAACTTGTCTAAAATCTAAAAATTTCCATAATATTAAATAAAACATTTTCTTTAAAAATGAGTTTAGAACCATGTAAATTACTAATCAGAACATAATTTTTTTGTGATGATGAAAAATTATATTCATCACATGCATGTGAAAACAAATATTCCATTCAAATTTTCAGAAAAATGTTGAAAGTACCTCATTCAGAAAATAACAAGAATAATTATTTTAAAATATTTTGAAAAAATTACATAACGGGTAAAAATGACTTTTAAAAATAATTTTCAAATAATAGAAATCATTCTTAAAACATTTTAAAGAAAATATGTACATGGATTTATAAGATTCCCAACTGAATATTAAAATATATTTAGCTTTCAATAAAAAACTTCTTTCGATATCTTGAGTAGTTAAGGTGGGAAAATGAAATGAAAAATGTATTCCCCATAAATAACCATAGTATAACATAAATTAAAAGGATTTGTTGTCTAATGATCATAAAATATCCTCAATAAAAATTTAATTATAAACAGTCCCAATTAAAATCGGATTGAAACATAAATCCCTTACATCCAGTCTCATCATTCTTCATTTTCATTATAACCTATTGTATAATAAATATAGATTTACTATAAATGTATTTCAGAACCATATTCATATATATCATACCATATATTATTTACTTTTATCATCTTATTACTCTTTCATTAATAATTATTTATTAAAATGATTATTTCAAGAGATATTGTTTTGTTCTACATGTATGTTTCGATTTGGTAGTTCTGGTCCGTATACTCTGACTATGGTTTAATAATATTCATAATTTCAATAATCATATAAAGTTCATATATATTAATTATATAAATATATATATTTATTTACATTCATTATTAAAATTTTGAGATTGAAAAATGAATTTGATCATTCATGGAGATTGTAGGTAGTACATATGCTGGAACGTGTTTTTCACTTTTTGATGATTAGAATCAAAGAAAGATAAATAATATTTCACCATTACAGAATAACTATTATATTATATATCATATATATTTATTATTTCTAAACTTATTACAATCCATGTAAAACATAATAAAAAATGAATCACATCGCTTCGTGGAGGTGGCAGTCCACACGTATGAATGAGAGATATTATCATTTTCCAATTGATGAGAATAAGGTGGATAATGGTTACTAAATAATCATAAAAAATTATAAAATTTAATATACATAATTAATTATTTTATAAGGGTTTCTGTTAATTTAAATGAGGTATAATGTGAAATAAATTTGAAAATTTTCAGTTAAGACTTATATCTCTTTATTAATAAACATTCTTTGTTTTACACATTAATACATGACTGACTGAAAATTATTTTTTATTATTATGTAAGAAAGTAACCTGAGGGGAACAAATCACGGGGGGAGAAAATAGTGGAGACCAAGTGAATCCTTTTGGATCATGTTAACACACTCGCACGGGAGGGAATTAAGACTGTCAAACACTAACAAGGTCTCCTCCGGTCTGCCCCCGCGAGCTAACACATCTGCCGCAAAGTTGGTTTCCCTTACACTATGATGTATCAGCTTGCCCTAGTTGGTCTCCGCTTTGCATCTTCTAAAAACATACAGCAAGATCCATGGCACGTCACATTTCCCCTTAAGGGACCGAACTAGAATCTCTGAATCGGATTCAAACTCCACCACTTGAAAACCTCTTCTTCTGCATAACATGATACCTGAAAGGAGAGCTCTGAATTCCGCCCCTAACGAAGTGCCCGGTCCGAAATAAGCGCTGAAAGCAATGTGAACTGAACCCCAGCTATCCCGAAGGATGCCACCACCTCTCATAATCCCCCCCGAACACGAGCCATCCACATTTAATTTTAAACCGCTAGTTGGAGGCTGCCACCGAAACCATCTCCCTTGTTGTGATAACTGGGCCCGCTGTCCCTCTGTAAGATTCCCAAGGATACCCGCATGCAAGCCATTCTTCAAGATACCGGCCAGCTCCACTATGAGAAGTTTCATGCGGACCTGTAAATCTAGCAACGAACGTTTTCCTCCCAGCCTTACCTGGTTACATGATTCCCACAGAGTCCAACAAATGGAAATCAAAATGATCAAACCTGCTGAGCGTTCCTCAACCCTGTTACCCAAGCCCGACAGCCATACCGTAATATAATCCCATACCGAAGGATCCTCCTCCTTAGGAACTCTGTAATGAGCGAACTGAGACCATAAGAACACAGCCCACTGCCCCTGAAAGAACAGGTGTAACGTTGTTTCCGATGTTGGGTTCTCACAACAGAAGAAACGCGAAGCCATGCTGATCCCTCTTTTCTTAATGTTCTCCTCTGTGGATACCGCTCGATTTCGAACTCGCCACAGCAGGAAGTTCATTCTCGTCGGGATTTGCTTACACCACGTCAAACCATGTTCTGGTTCCCTGGTTGCTGTCCTCTGATCAATACTCCTGAAGCCGTTCAAGCTGAACCGGCCCGACCCAGAAACGGAAAAACAGCACCTGTCAGGCACGTCACTCATGACCACACTATTGAAGGATAGGAGCTGCGAAGGGTTAAGATTTTCATGGATAAACTCGTAATTCTCGCACGCCTCCCTGAAAGAGATATAAGGAGAGGGGCAGCCCTCATAGCCGAGCCTTTCTTCCAACCATGCATCATCCCAGAAACTGATATCCCCACGCCCAATCACCCATCTGGCGCGGCCATGCAAAACCTCCAAGTGAGAAGCAATGCACCTAGAGAGTGACGTCGCACTGTACCTGCTACAACCACCTTGCGCTCCATACCTTGCTTTGTAAAATTTGGCCCAGAGGTATTTGCCCACTATCACTTCCCAAGCGAGTTTGGCTTGGAGACCCTGGATCGTTTCATTAATATCACGAAGACCAATCCCACCCTCCTCCACAGGGCGGGCCATCCTTTTCCAGGAAGCCCAGTGGCATCTCCCCTCTCTTTTCGCATCCCAAAGAAAACTCGTGAGAATGCGTACAATCCTCTCCACCGTTCCCTTCGGAGGTTTGATGACAGTGAAAACATGCATGGGGATCGAGAGTAGAACACTGTTAATCAAGGTGATCCTACCTCCGTAGGAGAGTAATCTATTCTTCCAGTTGAAAATCCTTCCCAGGATACGATCCATGATGTCGTTGAAGTGAGTCTTCAAAATCCTCCCGCACGATAGAGGAACTCCTAAATACACGATGGGAAGTTACCACTGTCCGCAACCCATGGCTTCTTGAATACGTTTGCACCTCAGGTTCGAGCACCTATTTGAAATGAACAAATGACTCTTCGACCTGTTGATAACTTGTCCACTAAGTTCCCCATACTCTGACATAATTCCCTTGAGCATATTCAAAGATCTCCTCCCTCCGTTCGTGAATATTAAAATGTCATCCGCAAACATGAGGTGTGATACATTGAGGGAGTTCCTTCTTCCACGAAACGGCTTCAGGCTCCCCTGTGCTGATTCCTTCTTCAGGTTTCTGGAAAGGGCATCCTGAGCAAGAACAAACAACAGGGGCGAGAGAGGGTCTCCCTGCCGGACCCCCCTCACTGATTTAAAGAAACCGAAGAACCTGTCAAGTAGTGAAATAGAAATCCATGGTGAGGCAAAGCACCTGAAGCACAAATCACAAAAAGACTCCTGAAAGCCGAAACCTCTCATAACCCGCAGAATGAAACTCCATTCTAGATTATCATAAGCTTTGCAAATATCCACCTGCCAAACTATATTAGAACCCACAGACCGTTTGTTCAGGTCGTGAACCAGTTCACTTGCAATAGCTACCGCTCCCTGAATACTCCTCTCCTGTATGAAGCCATGCTGTTCTTCAGATACTAGCCTCGGAATCACATTGGCCAATCTTCTGCTTATGGTTGTTGCCAAAATCTTATAAGATACGTTACAAAGGCAGATCGGCCTGAAATGATTAACGAGGGTGGGATCCTTAACTTTCGGAACCAGAACCACCCTCGAAGAGGTGATCCCTCTACATAGAGGAGCTCCCCGAAAAAAATCACAAATGGCCTCTACCACACATGCCCCCACCACGTCCCATGCGGCACAGAAAAAGGACACCGGGAAACCATCAGGTCCTGGAGCACTCTCCTTCGACATGCTTCCCAGGGCCTCCCTAATTTCCTTCTTGTCCGGAATTCTGGATAGGTGCTCATTCTCAGACAGAGATAACATGCAAGGCAAACCCTCCAAGAAAGAGGATGCCCCCAGAGACTCTCTGCGAAACCCAGACGAAGCTTCTCCTGCCCATAGGCCCTCAAAATGCTTCAACGCAAGATTATATTAGTGTAGTAATATATTTAACTATAAGGATAAAACATTTCAAATAATTAAGGATATTGGGTTCCCTTTTATAAGTGAGGGGAGGGGCACTCTTGGAATTACATAAAGTATTAAATTAATATAAAATAATTTTCCTGAAAAATTAATCAAATTTGGTATAATTTGAATAAAATATTATTATGAGTTTAAATAATATTATCCAATAAAATTTGGACAAATTTTGGTTATGTTAATTCCCTTATGTCATAGTTTTCACCCCCCGTTAACCCTTTTGAAAATTACCAAAATATAAAATATTCTACTCTTTAAGGGTTTAAAATTTTATCAAAAGATGAAAATTGACTCGTAAATGGGATATAGATGGTATTTTCAACCATAATAAATTTTTTTGTCTGAATATTGGATTTTTATAAATTTTTTATCATTTAATAAAATTGTATATATTATAAAATATTATTAATTTCATTTTTGAAACTATTCATTGAATTTCAATTTCAAAATAATATGAAAAAAAAGGAATTAAAATATAAAAATATAACACATCCCTAATATGTTATTTTTATATAAAAAATCATGGAACACAATAATTCATCCATATTGTATTACTTTTAATATTTTTAAAATCATTTATTTTATTTTTATCTTAATTGGGTAAATATTGTGTCGGTGTTACGTAATCATTTAAAGTAATTATTCAGTCACTAAAATTACAAATAAATTACAATTATAGAAAAAAAATTATTAATATTTACAATAAATACTTATAACATAACTTATCCTCTTTTTATCAATATGAAAAAACTAAAGATATTTAACTCAAGAGAGTCACATTTTGTATTTATTATTTTCTTAAATTAATATAAAGGTCATGATTAAAGAAAATTTGTTCCAAGTGGCCATAAATTTAAGACAAGGACGGAAATAGATGAAATATAAACATAAAATATGATAAAGTCAATTTTTTGATGAATTTGAAGCCATATCGCATTAGTTTTGAAGATAAAAACTTAAAACATGATGAAAATCCATTTTTCAAAAAATTTATTTTAAGTATAAATATGTTTCTATACCAAATTCAAACATAAAATCGATTTCAATGATATTAATTAAATTATTAATGACATAATAGATCTAATTTTCCCTTTAAACCATATTAAAACAAACTGTAACTTTATTAATGGTTAAAAAATATTATAGTTTTCAACAAAAATTAGTATTTTTTTCACTATTCACTAGAAGATTAATCTTGTCATAAAAATCCTCAAAATTCACCGTAATATTATTTTTATATGATTATTTCCAAAACAATAAAATTTTATTAAATAAAATTTTTAAAATTTCCAGAAATTATTTATAATATTCTCTCACAAAAGGCAATAATAACCTTTTTTGAAAAAAAATGTAATTTTAAAGAATAAAATTACTTTACTAAAAAAATGATTTCTTATTATTAATTTTTTATTGAGTAATACCTTTATATATATTTCATAATATTTTTATTTATATTTATACATTTGAATTCAATGTTTGGGAAATAACTATCACATTAAATAATAATATTTCAATAGTATAATGGGGTTTCTTTAAACTCGGTGTTATGTGTAAAGAAAGCTATCAATGAAATAAAATTTGTTTAAAAATAACTAAACCATAAAAAATCAGAGTGTTACAACCTAAATTTTCCTACACTTTAGATATAGGTGTCAAACAGATCGTCCAATATTATTTATTCATTGAAAAATTCATATCCCCCCATATAGGTTGAAATCCAATCTTATAATACATAAAAGGGTCCAACGATCCTAAATAGGGCCTTTCCCCTATAGATATGGCTAAAATAATAATATATATTAGTCAAAATATATATGTCTAGGTTGATATGCCTGCTACATTTAAATTGAACATTCATCAAGAATTTTCTTTCCCTTACCCATGTGTGTGACTCTTACTTTGATAGGGGATATCTCTAAGGAACATACCTAGAAAATCGTCCATGAAGACCAACCAATTTACTTGGGTGATCTAAATCCCTCTTAGTGTAGATTATTTCCTATAAAATAATCTACTATTCTTCATAAAACACATTGGTTTTTTGTTAGGGTATCTCTGAGGACTCCCTATTCATGGTTCCTAATCATTATCCATTATGAATAGCTCATCCAAGGTGGGGAAGGGAATATAGATCCATGGTAAAATATCCTCTTCCATAGAGTTCATCTCTAAATGAATTTGTTCTTTCGGAAGTAGGGAGTTCTTATCAACATATTTTTATATATAAGGGGAGGGATGAATTCAATGTACGTATCTCCCATAATTGGAGTCATGTTGATAATGTGAACATTCTAGAGGATTTTCTTAACCTCTTCAAACATCAGGTGGACTTTGGTCATTTCAAGTATTTGGGACACTCAAGCAGTTATAGGGTTTGGAAAAAGAAATTATATCTTAGGTTAATGTGGTAGTAGAAGTAATCATATGATTTTCTTTATAGAGGAGTTCTAAAAATCAATTATCACCTAGGAAACAATCGGTTGTTTGAGTTTTTTTTATTTTTGAAACGAAAATTAAAGCAATACAATATAGAGTTTTGAAAAATAGAAAGATGAAAGGGTGATTGGGTTACTGTTGTATATCCAATTACAACTTTATCCTAGTCAGAAATATATTATTTCTTCTTTTTATTTACTAATTAATGAGTGTATTCACAACCATTTCACTTTTTAACATTTTTTGTAATGTTTTGTTGAGAATTAATTTAACAAAAAACCTTTTTTTAGTCTACCCTTCTTCATATGTGTGTGAGTGATACAAAAAATACCTCATAGTTTACTTAATAAATACAAAATCATGTTTTGTCCATCCCAATAAATCCAAGAGTAACTACTTCACCTTCCATGTGTTCTATTAATCACTAATCACTGCACCACTTAGCTCATACTATTCCATGATATATATCCTAAAACTAAGTGGTAGAAGATTATAAATCATTAACCGAGGGAATAAATAGTAAATGGAATTAAATCAAACATATCCAAAATCAAAATCTAAAACTATTACTGATTATTTAAATCAGCTAACAAGAAATATGGATTTATTCATTTAAGTGTGAATACTAAAGAATAAAAAAATGAAAACCTTCACTTCCTTTATCCCTAATAGAATTATCCGACCATTCAAATGGTATAAAAGATAAATTTGGGATAATAATACATTATAAAACTATGTAAAAAATTAAAATAAAAATAGCATCATTGATAGTGAAAGTTATACAACAATATCAAACAATAAAATTCTCTCAGTATTCATTTATTATACTCTTCTCATTCTAGAGATATAGACACTTTAACTTTCTATTGGTAAAACCCTCATGAAATATATTATTCTTATCTTTAGAAGTTATATTCTTCATTGTATCTTCAAATATCAATGTGATCCTATTTTCTTAAAAATAAATATCTTTTTTTCTTATTTATTGATCAAAATATCTTTCATATTAGGATCCACACGGCCTCTTTTGTTTGATTGAATTCATGTTGAAGTGGAACCCCAATTCCTCAAATTTAAGTATAGGTGAGTCCATTTAAGTTTTATTGTGATCATTCTTTCTAAATTTTTTCACACTTCCATGACACATACACACTAGAATATGACACATATTAAAACTATAATGACTTGTACAGAAGTGGATAATCATACATATTAATGTGCATAATGACACATACATAAAGAAAATCCACACATACATAGGAGAAAAATCACACTTGCTTTGGGAAAATGATTCCTAAATAGATCGATATCATGCATAAACTGAGTACATGACACCTATTCATAGCTATGATGAGACGTAAACAAGATTACATTAATTCTTACATGGATGTAATGAAGGTTACTCTAGTTGTATGATGAATACACAGTGTTGAATGATGGTTATGTGGTATTAAGATCATGGTTATAAATACTAATAATTGTGGTTACGAAATTGAAAATAATTTTTATGTAGGAAGAAGATGATCACTGTGTAGAAATTTATAGGACTTTTCTGATTCATAAGAATTCTATATTTATCCAAAAAACACGTAACCTTTTCAATATTCTAGAAATATCATCAAAACCAAGGGAAATAAGATGTAGGATTTATTATAATAATAATAAATTTTGATAAAACAATTAAAAAAAGTTTTGATCTATTCTCATAACTAAATCCAAATTATTCCTTGAACTAAAATAGTGTAAATTATACAAATGTTTATAAAAACAATATATTAAAATGATTTAAATAAAAAGGGTAATATATGATAATATCATCTCTCTTTATTCCTCAAGATTTATCCCTTAGACTCTCTAATAAGTGAAATTCAAAAGGCTTATTAAATAAAAATTAGCCAAGAAGAATCCATTTTTCAAAATTGTTGTTCTTATTCTTATCATGCCTCTTTAATTTTCATAGAACTATTTTCTTTATTAAGTTTATTTAATTAATTTCCAACTCTTTCACCCCATTCACACTTATACCATCCTTCCCATAACTATTTCACTCAACACTCAATTGTGAATCTTAAGAAAAGTTATTATAATTATAATATTGTTTAAAAGTCATTATAGACTTGAATAATTTTTTTATCTCTACCTAATGAGTAAAGTATTTGTGCATATTATGGGGCATAATCAAATTTATTATAATCCATAAGTGTTGGAATGTTCTGATGAGAAAATTCTTAGGAAGATTTAGAAATTTTGGATCTATCTTGAAAAAAATGCATGATTTTAAATTTTCTTCAAGAATATAATCCTCTATTTTATTCCTCTTCCACCGATACCTATCCAATAGTTTGAGTTTTCATGGCGAATATACCACCTTAAGAACTTTAGTAGTATTAAACATTCACATTCTTTATTTCCTTCTATAAGGAACGATTTTCTTTATTTTTTCTACTAATTAATGAAGAGATAAGACCTTTTAATTTTCTATTATTGGTGTGAGATTTGTCTTACCCCATATTAGGAGTAATTTCCCTTAATTTTGATGTGTTCCATGGCCTTCTGTTCAACCGATTCAGTGATATTTCTACATAGAACTAGTTGGGAATCTTAATCAATTTTAGTATCTATGTTTGATATTTTATCTCCATTTTTCCTCCAAAATATTATTTAGAAAATTAGTCACCCAACCATCCATAAATTTAGTATTAATGATATATTTATTCCTTCTTTCGCCCTTAATTTAATTGTTTTAAATTGAATTCAGATCTGGATTTATCATTTCGTTTCATAATTCTTGTTCATATTTGAGGTTTTAAAGGGATAGATAGGTTATTTTCACTTTAAAATAGTAGTATACTTTCATGATTAGGCTTAGATGATATTTATGACTTGTTACCAGTATTCCTAAAATTATTGTAACAATAATATAATAGCACAAAAATTACATCACTTCTTCACTTCAGTTAAAAATTATTTTTTAGAATAATTTTCCCTAGATCACTTTTTTCCTTCCCACAAACTTAAATTCAACCCAAATCATGCAACAGATTCTAGATAAAGTTATATAGTAATTTTTGTCTTGTAATTTGTTTACTTGTTATGTTTATTCATATATTATAAGAGATATATGTGTCATATGTAAACAAAGTCTAGAAAATATAGTTATTTGCAAAATGGGGTTTAAAATCAAAAAATGGCTCAATCATTTATAAGATAAATCACTCAACACTTTAAGGTTTTAGCTAGATTATATATAAAGTTCTATTTAATAAAACATTTCTTGGTTGTATTATGAAAAACTGTATTTTAATATGGTTTTAAACTATATTCAGAAACCTCTTTGTTAAATGGTTAAAATATAAGGCAGTATTCCAGGGAAAGATATTCAAGATTTAGTGGACATTGTATGAATTGACCTCCCTTATATTTTTAGAACAAGTTCATTTAAACAATAATATATGGTGATTAAATGGGTTAAATGAGTTCCCTAACCTTATAATAAATTCAAAATTATCAACGGTTTATAAATTGACCTCAATAGATTTAAAAAAACATTAAAACTGAAAAAGAAACACACACAAAATTTGAAAAAGAAATAAAAGTTAAGAAAATAAAAATTCTTAAACTATAAGGGTACCCTCGCCCATACTTAAATGATGTAATTTTATCAATGAATTATAATAGATAAATCATGTAATAAATTTATAATTGTAACCACAACTAGAAAATTAATGTTAAATAGAGGTATAACATGATAGTTTTCAGTGATAAACATTTTGTAGGATGGTGATCTCCTCCACTGGTTCATAAAGCATATTCCCGTAGTAATTCTTCATCCAATTCCTATTAACAGTGGATAGGTCTTTTTATTCTTCTTTCACAATATTTACCATACTATAAGGATAGACATGAGTGACTATAAATAGACATTTCCATCTAAAATTAAGTTTACCTGGGATTAGTTATAGTCTTAAATTGTAAATCTAAACATAGTCCCTATGATGGAATAAATTATGCTAATTGATCTTATCGTGAGTCTATATAGTCCTTTACTATTAAATTCAATAATTTATAAAATCTACTCATTAAATTTATTCTAACTACAATAAGTATAGTTTTTTTCTTTTCTATCCTTTTATAAGTCCAAATTCACCTCTTTCACTAACTAATATGACTTCTGTTCTAAATATATAGTTAGCTGAAATCTATTTTTATAAATAATCCTATATGGACTAATCTAAATGGATATTTTATTGAATTTTCTATAATCCCATAAGGTTTCCTCCAACCGTTTTTCAAATATTTTTTGTTTAGTTTAAATGTTTTCTCCAAAATCAGTTTGATCTCCTTATTTGAAACTTCATATTTCCCATTTTCATATGGATGGTAGGGTGTGTATTTATTAATATTTAATCCATACCTCCTCATAAAACTCTCATATTCCTAATTAAAAAATTAATCCCTTGTTCACTTATGATGGCTCCCGATACTCTAAACCTATAAAAAATGTTTTTCCTTAAATGATTACACAAAACATTAGAATTATCATTTTCATTTGTCTTGGAATCCATATATTTTGAAATATAAACCACAAATACCAATACTTAATAATTAAAATAATACATGGTAAAAGGCCCCATAAAATATTTTTTATATAATTTAAAAATATCATAAAATCTAATTTGATTTTGGGGCATTTCTTTTCTCCTTGATATTTTTCCAGTAAATTGAAATTTTTTACAATTTTTACAATATTCATGTGTATATTTAATTAAATATTGATAATAAATTACTAATCCAAAAACATTCATTGATGTACTTTATGTTTTTTATTTTACTCTATAATCTAGGGAATGAAAAAACATTTAAATAAGTTTTATTTAATTATCATGTAATAATATTCTTATCAATTTATCATTATATATTTTCTTAAGGTATGCATTATTATAAATGTAAAATATTTATTCTTATTTATATATTTTAATTTTTTGGGAATTTAAGAGAGATGAGGCATGATGTGTGACCATATAATAAAACATATTAGCATACCAGGGTGTCAGAAGATTAATAAAGTTCAACTACTCTCCAATAATATAATCATTCACTTGTTCATAGTGTATAATTTAAATTTATACTATATTGGGTCATCTTCTTAGGTGAATAGATACTTATCTCTTAAAACTGTTATTATATTTTATCTATAGGTTGAACTCTTTAAGTGGAAACATTCGCCGAACCAGCTGTATATTTTCTTCAGCCTTATTCATTAAGTATATAAAGGTTTTATGATTAGAAAATATGATTACATCAGTTTTTTGAAAATATTATATTGATTTTTTCAAGGAGAATACTTCTGTTAACTTTTTTGTGGTTGTTTAGTTCATTTATGAAGTGTATAATATACATAATTCATATGGAAAACATATTTGACTTCAACTTTATAGGATAAAACTACTCCAAATATTTCATTAGAAAAATCACAAAGTAGATCAAAAGAGTTCCCCCAGTTTATTTGTTGGACCACTGGTGGTGTGATCAATATACACTTCATGTCCTAAAAATCTTCCCATCACTTAGTATTGAAATAAAAATCAACATCATTAAAAAGAAACTTATAAAGGTGAATATAAATCTTACTAAATTCTATGATGAACCTTCTACAAAATTATACATGTCCTAGAAAAGATATAACATGTTTCACACATGGTAGATAAGAAAAATAATTTATCACATAAAGTTTTTATTTATCTACCTCAATTAAATTTTGGGAAATTACATGCATAAGTAATATTACTCTATCCTCTATGAAATGTAACTTTTATGAATTAAAAACAAGATTTTTGTACAATTCAATTTTTCAAAAATTCTTCAAGATTTTTCAATAAATGAACAAATGAATATCAAAAAAGATTAAATTCAACCAAAGAAAATTCCAATTATTCCCCAATATGATAAAAATATACTTAAAAACCTATTAAATTTACTATGTGAATTAAAAAATATAAATGGATCCCTTTTTCAAAAAAAGTTTCTAAATTGAAATGTGAAAGTGGTCTTCTCTTGGTCCTTTAGAGTCATGTGTACCTAAAAATCCATATGAGAAATAGTAGTGAGTTCTCATTTTCAATGTCTCAAGCATGTTGTCCATAAACGGGATAAGAAAAAGATCTTTCCTAGTAACCTAATTCAACTTACTATAGTTGGTAAAAACTCTACAAGTATTTTTAATTCTCATTGGGATTAATTTATTTTAGTAATTCCTCACAATAGTCAATTTTGGTTTCTTGGGAAATAAATGAATGGGTTAAATATAGGTTTAATGATGTATTCCTCTAAAAGATTATACATTTACTTATTGATAACATATTTCATGGTGGGATTTATACTCCTTTGGGGATGCCTAGTAGGTATGTAACTCTCCTCAAGAAAACTTTTGTGTGCATGTATTTTTTAATTAATACCTAGAATATCGCCTAAAATCTTGCTTATTTATTGTATATTTTCTCTCAAAATTTCAATCAATATTTATTTTTAGTTTTTCAAAAAAAATTAAATTATCAAAACTTTTTTCTTTCCATTATGTATGCATATTTCAAATCATTGGGTAATGTTTTTAATTAATATTTTGGGGTATTCTAGAAAGATAAAATCAGATTTGTGCTTTTTACTTACAAGTCTTGTATTTCATACACATAAGATGAAAATTAAGTTTCTTTTTCCTAAAAAAACTAAAATTCATAAAATATGTTATAATTTACCTCTTATTCTAATATTAATGCATATTTTCTATACATTCAGACAACCTCATTCTTTATTTAATTTTCAATCATTAATTTTCCCCTATGGCGAACATTTCTGAAAATATATTTGGATATTCACTAGGTTCACCCACTTCAATGTGTGAATGTGTAATAATGGAATGGTCATCCAAAGGGTGATTCATAAAGTAAATGACTTATAAGTGGACTATATTGTCTCTAAACTCCATGGTGAGTGTTATTATATACACATTGATTATTTATATAATTTTATTCAAGAAAATTATAGCAAAAAAGATAGGTGGGTAGGCTGGTGTTCTATATTACTCAATGTTGATCACAAAGTATTTGGAAAGATCGTGTTATGAACACTAACTACCATATACTCCAATACTCCATCTGGAAAAATGTTGGATTTTATTGAAAAATACCCCACCACTCTTGTAATATTTAGTTCTCCTAACTAAAAATAAGTAAATAATGAGTAGGGAATAACATTTATGGAAGACCCTTAATCATATAAATCAGCAGAGAAAGTTAGTAAAATAATGGTTCAAGATATTGAACTTATCCCGAGATCTTGAAATTTTGTGGGTAGATATGGTTTTATGAAAGTTGAGACATTAATACCTAGGTTAACCCTCTCATTCCCTTGAATCTGATAATTTTTCATTAAAATCTATTTAAATAACTTAAAATACATTGGGATTTTTTTATGGTCTTCCGAAAGGTATATGTTGATATCTCGTTTTTGGAAAGTTTCTAGAATATCTATTTATATTTATTTCACTTGAATATAGTTTTATTGGATCATTATTTATGAGAATATAATTGGATGGTATATTTTCTCCATTTACTACCTTTTTAATGGGGTATGTTGTTTCTTTCACCTCGGTATAAAATTATCCTATTCCTCTTTCATTTTTTCTACCTAGGTCTGGTGTTTAGTAATCTATCAAAAAAATAAATTTTTTCTTTCTCAAGTTCTATTTGATTTTACACAATTTTAGATATGGCATGTACTGAAATTTACTTTCCACTTTTTTTGTCATCATTCTAAAATTTACAATCAGTTTTGGGAATTATTGGGTTGCTAGTTTTCCATGAATTTTGGACAGTGTTTCTACTAGGTTCCCAAGACTATATCTTAATTTTCTAATTTTATTCTTAAGTTCATATACCAATGCTCATTGAATTTCTTAATGAGAGGTTTTACACTGGTTATAGACTAGTTAAAACATTTATTTTTTTTTAAATAGGGATATTAGTAAGTTAATTATTCATAAAGATTCTTGTATTGTTTTTGGAAAGGATATGCATTTTGGAATGGTGGGTTTTTCTTTTGAAATGTTTTTTGTTGTTGGTATGAGTTTTTTAGTGTGACCTAGGAAATGTTTTCTAGTTTTATAATCCATGTTGTACTTTGGAGTCACCTCTCTATCCTTGGGTAGGCTGCTAGTATTTCCTTGGTAAGAAAGTTGTAGATAAATTATTAGTTTGTTGCACTTTAATAGAGTATTCCATAAAATTTTGAGATTATAAACATAAGATACATACCTAGGTTAGTACATGATGTTAACTAGTTTAATTTAAATCTATTTCTCTTGAAATACTAGTTATATCTTCAATATTATACTCAAATAAATGAGATGATTTAGAAATTCTTACATCATGTGTTCCTCTTGTTCTTATACTTATTATGTTAAATCATTGTGAGTTTTGGGAATTATTTTTAATTAATCCCTAGTCTTATGATAGTGATTATTCAATGAGAACTAATCTGGATGATTCGTCCAATAGTTTTCTATCATTATTAAGAAACATTTTTTAGAATAACGTAAGGAATTGATGCACCTCAATGGATTGTTAAGGGAAATTAGCACATAGCTTATTAAACCTCTACCAGTACTCATAGAGAGTCTATTTAGAAGCTTTTATAATAGAATACATATACTCCCTAATGGTTTTACATATGGTTATTGGGAATAATCACTGAAAAATGATCATTGTATTTCATCTTAGCCATGAACTTCACCTAGTTGTATCTTGTAATACCATTTCATGGATGGTCTTTCAAGTAGTGAGGGGAATTTCCTCCACTTGAATTTTTATTTTTCCACTCCAATTATATTAAAGTTTAAGTAGACAAAATTGAACCCAGTTATTTGTTTTTTAGGTACTCTCCTTCTATTCCATGAAATATTAGAAGGAGTTAAATTCTTCCATTTTTTAAATCAATGTCATTTATATGAATAGGAATGGAAATTTTTATGTTTTTATTAATTAATTATAGATAACATAAGTCACTGGTGGTCTAATTAAGATACCATTATGGTAGGAATGAGATTAAAATTAAAATTTTCACTTGAGTCTACCAAGGAAGCCTCCTAAAATTAAACTTGTGAGTTTAAATTCTTAGGTCTGTTTAGAAAGGTTATTTGAATTTATTGATCAAAAGATATGAGTGTGTTGTCAAAGGTTCTAGTCATGAAATTAAAAAATTATATTTCTGAATTTCTTCCTAGAAATGGTTCTATGTTTTGACACTTGACTTTTCATGCGATGTGACAAAATAAATTATTTCCTAGGTGAAATATCATAGTATTGGTAAACATATTGTTAAAACTATGGAGGAGTTCTTAAAATCTTTTTCACTTATGAAAAAATGGGGTGTCTAAGTTTTATCTGATTTTGGAAAAGAAATTTGAAAAACTAAAACAAAATGGTTTGAAAATAGAATGATAAAAAGGTTTTTATCTCATGTTTGGATATAAATTGCAACATTATCCTATTCTTGAAAATATTATATCTTCTTCTTATTAAAAAATTAATATGTTGATCCACAACTTTTTCACTTCCTAACCTTAGATGAGTGGTTTTGGGGAGGATTAACTAAACAAAACCCTTTATAATTATTTCCTTATTCCTATGTGCTTTAGTCATACATAAAATCACTTCTATTTTATATATGAAATATCTTATCAGGTCTTGCATAACCCAATAAATACAATTGTAACTACTACTCCTTCTAAAAGTGCTAGAAAATTACAAACACTTCACCACACATATCAAAGTATTCCATCATATATCCTGAAATTTAGTAGAGGGATATTATGGATAATAAACCAATGAAATAAATAAAAAAATAGTTAAATCATACACAACTATATTCAAAATTAGTAACTCCTACTAAAAATTAAAACCAATTAATAAGAAAATTAGAGTTTCATTTGTTAAATTATAATTAATCAAGAATTAAAAAAGGAAAACCTTTCCTTACCCAATATCTAATATAATTACCACAAATTTTAAGGTTAAAATAGATGAAAGGGTGAGAATAATACATTTTAAAACTAAAGAAGATATAAAGTATAATAAAAACAATGGTAGTAGTAGTGCAGGTTCTCCACCAATCTTGAATAAGACAAGTCTCCCCTTCTTCCTTCATCTATATATTATTATTATAGAGTCATGGAATCCTTCCCTTTTAGTTGGTAAAACCCTCATGTAGTATTTTCTTTGGAATTTTTACGATTTTATTTCATCCTTACAACTTCTAATCATTCTGTGATCCTATTATACTGAAAACCCGAAGCTTTATTTCCTAGTTCTTGATACAAATATCTTGTATATTATGATTTATATGGCCTCATATGATGGATAAATTTATTATGAAGTGCTATCCCAAAACCTCATCTTGAATTATAGGTTATTCCCTCCATTGTTTTTTCATGATCATTTTTTGGATGAATTTTCTATAAATCCATGAGACACATTGGAAAAAAACACATATACATGCCATAATGACTAATACATGGTTGGAAAATAACACATACACAAGTGGATAACGACACATATTCATAGTATATTCACACATATAGAAGTAAAAAATAACACATATGCGAGGTAGATAACACATACAAAAATAGTTATCACACATATTTTGGGATGATGAAACCTACGCTGAGCTAGGATAACACATCAACTGGGCTAGATTAAAGATTTTGTAAAAGGATTAATAGTTAGTTATCTAGATGATGTGTAAGAAGTAATGAATGATGGTTACAAAACCTTTAGATAATGGTAACATATACTACGAATAATAGTTATGCAACTCAAAAATATGGTTACATATGTTGAAGATGAAGGTTATATAGATATGTCTAGGACTTGTATGATGCTTACAAAGTCTATATTTCTCTAAAAACGCATAAATTATTAAATATTCCAAAAATGTAGTCAAAAAAGGTAAATAAAATGTAGTATTTATTTTACTAATTACAAATTTAGGTAAAAACGTTAAAAATAATGTTTTTCCAGTTTTATAATTTAATACAAATTATTCTTAAACCCCATAAATTTGAAAAATATCTAAATATTGATAAAATTGTGTGATTAAAATACATGAAATGAAAAGTTAAATATATGAAAATATTGTATCTATCACTCCACCTACTAATCATGTCTGATATAATCTTCTTATTATTGTTTGAGAACAATAGTGATACCAAAACCACACATATAGTCCCACTTCCTTGATTTCCTATCAAAATTCCACACATCTCTACTATACCCAAAAGGGAAAACTTCGGTTCATACTGAAGTCACCTCCAAGGAAAATATATCAACTTGAATCCCACATTAATCTCTATTCAATGGTAAAATTCTTCAAAATTGATGAGTGACTATAAAAATTAGGCTCCATAATGTTTCATCTTTCCTATGGTTGAATGATGTGTACCAAAGAATATAGACTATTAAATGGTTGGATTCCCTAATGAAACGATGCATCGCTGAAATATTTTCTCAAGATATTGTGTGATAGTGATTAATTGAGATTATTGGTAGAAAACATTTCCATGGTATAGAAATAGTCATGTCATTAATTATCCTAAATCAATATATGGGTAGTATTTTTTATATTAGTTATTTCCAAAGGCCTACTCCCACCAACTTTGAGAAAAATAGTTGTATTGGGGAACTATTATGGTGTTGATTTTCTAAAATTTTGTTGATCATTTCCATTTTACTAACATATACAACTAAATATTCTTATCTAAGATTGATATTTATAAGGAATCATAATCATTCATCTAACACCTCAAGCTTCCACCGTACACTTCTCTTTGAAAAATACAATATAGTGTGTTGTACGCAACAATGAGTTCAAGCGCACCATGACTTACCAAACTAGCCGTTCAAAAGCAGTTATGAATAGTATTAATATAATTTTAAATTTTATATTATCATTATAATTTTTTAATCCATATTATGAGTTTCTAGGACATAATTTAGGACCAAATTCATTTTGTCATATAAAAGAAATATTTTTCAAAAAAATGAAATTTTACTGCCTTTAAATAGAGAAGCTTTTTTAAATCCAATATTTGAAACTTTTATATATTAAATTTGAAAAAAATTACTTCTTATTTAGAATATGGACATAAGAATTTAGTTTCAATAAAGTTTTGGTTTTTTTCTGATAACTTTCATATTTGGGTGAATAGTGAAAAATACTACATTTTAACTTAAAACAACTTTTTTAATCAAAATAATTTATATTGTTAAATTATACAGTTTAATGTTTTGGAATTATAAATATATTATATTTTTACCATTTAATCCAATGACGGTCATTGTATGTAATTTCACTTTGAAATTGGACATAAACAAGTGTCAAACTTTTGATAGTTATTATTTCTAAAAAATACGCCTTTTGGTTTTGACAGCAGGAATTAATTTTAAATAAATAAATGAAAATTTTATGTTTAAAATTTGGTAAAATATACTTCATTTTTTTATTTGGAATATCTAAATTAGATTAGGGTGAAATTTTGGTACTTTTCTGATAACATTCATATTTTGATGAAGAGTGAAAATTACAAAATAATAATTAAAAATAACTTTTTTTCTCGAAATAATTAATAGTGATAAATTATGAATTTGAGTTATTTTAAAGTATATTTAGATTATAATTTTACCATTTAATCCAATGTTATTCATTGGACATAATTTCATATTTAAACTAGACATAAGAAAATGTCAATCTTATGATAGTTATTATTTGTTAAAAACACGCTTTTTGTTTAGACAATGGGTATTAATTTTAAATTAAATTCTGCCACTTCTGTGTTATGAATTTAGAAAAATTTATTCCATATTTATAATCATGATATACAAATTTTTTAAATAGGTAACAATTATTTTTATACATTTTGAATAATTACTTTGGTAAATATTTTATTTACCACGGTTAAAGGGTAAATCTGGTAAATAAGGGTAAAAACTAATATTATAATAATATTAAATTTCCCTAAAACATGTCCTAACCCTATTTGTTGATACATTTATGACCATGGGCATCTTTAGGTATATTTTGGGACCCCATGGAGCCACTTGTAAGTGATAACGACACTTTATATTAATTAAGTAAAAGTCAATACAAAAATGACATAAGCATATATCTTTTAGAAAAAACAATTTTTACATAGGGTTATATAAGTTATATATTCAACTATAGATATTCATTAGAAAGATAAAAAATATTTCCTACATCATGGTATTTTATTTATAATTTTTATACATTGAATAATTAAATATATTTATGACACAATAATGATGTAGTATTTTCTTTATTAATGAAAGAATCAAATAATTGGTATTACAAATATTAAAATAAATATAATTTGAAAGTTTTGATGATATAAAATAATTTTATTTGTTAATATTAAATTTTAGGATTTCTTAAATGAAATTCTTTCGAATTAATAAAGATTTTAAGACTTTAACAAAAATCAATTATTAAATAGTGGCAAAATTGACATAAATGTGTTTTTAAAACAAATATTATATATTAATTGATATTATATTCCTAAAAATATAAGGTTCGGCCAAAGGACTTATATAATGGTATTTGTATCATTAATGAACCACTTGGGGGTCTCTTGGAAGTATATAGTATGTTTATTAACCATATAATATAAAAATAAAAAGTGACATGGTAAATGTCAAACTATTTAACTAAGAGTTAAATATAAATGATAAGGTTAATATATTGACCCAAATTTGTCTAAAATCTATTGGATGAAATGATTTAGACCCAAACCCACATTATAATTTGAATAATCTACTTTGGAGCCATTAAAAACCGAATATCATTATATAATAAAATAATATTTTCAATCTTTCCTAAAGAGCCCCTCCTCCCCCTTATAAAAGGACACCACTTCTAACCAATTACTCACACCTCTAAAGCCTTTTGGCTCATCCAACCTCTACCCAATTAATCTCTTTACATCCCTATCCTCCTCCTAGAAGCTTTACCTTATGAAAAAAGCACTTCAAGAGTCCTTTTTGGTTCAACCCAAAGGGAGTTACCCCAATTAAAGGTAACGATTTCTCTTAGCATTTTTTATTTTATTTTACTTATCCAACACCTAAACTCTTCTTATTATTTCCTTTTGTAACAAAACCAGTATACTCAATATACTAGGATATTTTTATAAAAATTATTCTAACTACACTTACACACACCTCCATTTAATGGGTGAAGAACATAATGTTTTTGTGGATGGAAACCAAACGCCTCACGAAACGCGGATTGTTCAATTATCTCTTACCACCTCTCATGGTGGCCATTATGATGGAACAATAATTAAATATGATATTTATGATATTTATTTTATATATAAGATTCTTTAATTCCATTTTATATCATACCATTATTCTTTTCATGTTGTATATATATACGATAATTTCACTTGAGGAAGTGTGGACTACCACCCCCTCAAAGTGATATGACTCATTCATACAATACATAAAACGTATAAATGTTGGTGTTAATGAACTTAAGAAATATATATAAGATATTATATTATAATGTAATAATAATATACCTATTTATAATTTGTTTTTGATGTCCTTTTAAAATGAAAAATGAATGGGAAGTAGCGTTCGTGTGTACGTACGGACTACCATCTTCATAAACGCGATGAGATTCATTTCTCATCGTATCCATTCAAGTATAATTCTAATTTGATGATTAAAAATAATGTTTAAGGACTTGATATCATTCTGTATATTAATAAGATACAACCTATCCACAACAAACACGACTCATGTTACAGAACATATAAAAAAACGAGTAAGTTAACACCTGAAACGATGATAATACTAAGATATTATAAACAAAGCAATGTTTAAAGATCATATATGATATAATATTAATGTATATGATTATTTTATAATTTAATAACAATTATATCACCATTATACAAGATTTTAACTTACCCTCAACCAAGGAAAAATACAAGGTAAGGGTTTATCTCACAATCTCTTCATTATCCGGGGTTGTTTATACGTAATTGTCTACTGGGACCTCTTTATCATCCACATCCATGTTTCATTCAAATGTATTTCAAAACATTCTTACTATTTTATAGAATATGGGTTAAAGTATTTTATACCCTTGTTTTAATTTTTATAAGAAGTTTATAAAGGAATCTTTACACCATTTTCCAAACAAGGTCCTTTTTAACCTTTTCGACAAAATTAAGGTAAGAATATATTATTTTTAATATATACGGCGGGTGCGGATATTTTCCACCATTTTAAAATCTATGAAGCTTCCCTTATAATAATATAAGAATATTTTCAAAGTAAATGTTTTATTTTAT
Source organism: Viscum album (assembly GCA_963277665.1). NCBI lineage: Eukaryota > Viridiplantae > Streptophyta > Magnoliopsida > Santalales > Viscaceae > Viscum > Viscum album. The sequence goes on from OY728153.1 coordinate 1,717,158,819, forward strand.
AATTATGTGACTTTTAAATGATTTCAATAAAAGAGATATTTCTCTCAAATAGTTTTGATTTCATCTATGTCAACATCCTTTGATGGATTTTAATCTTATATGAAGTTGATTTACTATGATAAAAAAAATTCATATTGTATTGAAGGTTTTGTGATATGTTTGACTGTGGAAGTGTTATTTTTATACCAATCATGGTTTATGGAGAGAAAGTATTTACATTTCGTATGCTTGTTTTAATACGAATGTTTATGTTATGTTTAAACATGTTCCTATGAGGAATGCATTAGACTTAGTAAGTGACGGATGGAGCCCGCTATAGCTCCACGATGCATCAGTATTCCCCATGAGACAAACTGGTGTCTTGGCATGAGTCCTTGACAAAATCATATTTGTAGTCTTGGCACGATGCCTTGGCAATGTGGTTATGATAGTCTGTCATTATGCATTCCATCATTATGAAAGTGGTTGTTGATATTGCATGTGATTATTCGACTAGTAGAATATCCATGTGAATAAGTAAAATGGCATTATTTTATTTTACTTCTGCCATATTATGCTGAAGTTCATGTTTAAAAGGATTTTTTTTAGTTATACATTGCCTTAAATGTTTATGCTTATTTATGAAAGTTTCTGCTATATTGTTATCCTTATTGGGCATTTGAGCTCACCCCTTTCTATGTTTTATTTTTACCTGGATTTCAAGAAGTGTATTTTGATTGATATGCAAGGTTAAGTCAAGGGAATAATGGAGTTCATAAAGGATTATTTATGTTGTTTTGTATGTTATGAAGTGTAATGTAATATTCATGTATGTAATCTATTTTTGAAGACTGCTGAACTGATCGGTCCTTCAGGACTTGATTCCTTGTAATCATTCTAATGTATTAAAATAATGCACCGACTCTGAATAACTAGGTTCAGGGCGTTATAGTTTGTATCAGAGGAAGTTTAGCAATAACCATAGAAGATAGATTTAGATAAACTCTAAATAGAGCACATAGACCTAAGATAGACATTGAGGATTAGTATGGAACAATTTCCTAGAATTTTGGTATTGTAGAGATTTTGTGAGTTTTCGAGCAGTACATCCCTGTCTCGATACGAGCAAGTAGAGGCGGCTCTGGCACAGATGTACCTAGGGGTAAAACCCGAAAACACCGCTTTGATCTAGACTCAAACGGGAACTGGTGCACGACAATGGGCCTTGCTGCACTCTTGGTTACGACACTCTCGGGGGATACGCTTAGGATAATTCTCATTTTCTTTACAAATAATTATAAAGGGTTTATGAGTATATAATTCCTCAAAGAAGGAATTTTTATGATTATGGATTATATCCATAAACTATTTAATTTATGTTAAGTGTTTTAAAAGTTTGGGATTAGGTATTTCTATTCATAAACTAATCTAGTGTATGCCATTTTTTAGAAATGGCACCCAGTAGAAGGAATGAGAACTCCAGCAATACGCATGATCCAAAGAGTAAGAAGGATCATATCTTTCATGGTCTTAAGCTAGAATTTAGAAGGGAAATAGTCTCCCATGTATTATCATCATATGAAGAAATAGTATCATGTGTTGATAAGATAAGTAAAGAATTCTCGAAGTCCTATGGATTTGAAGGGAAGCCTGAGAAGGAAAGGATGGTAGAGAGAATGACAGATAAAGGGAAGAAGGAAAAGAAGGATTTTCACATATGTGATAATTGTGGAAGGAATCACCTTGGAAAATGCTTGAAGGGAATGGGAGTATGTTATATGTGTAGAGAAAAAGGACACCAAGTATGTGACAGCAAGGGTAATAAAAAGGTTTCAAATGTACAATACTTCATCTGCAAAGAGTTTGGACACTACACGAACCAATGTCTCAGTCATCAGACTATGCTGCAAAATATGATATTGGATAATAATCATGTTATGATACTACCATAGATGAAGAGGAATGACTAGTGTTCTTATGTTGTTATTTTGGAATTATTTTATTGAAGTTTTTTATCAATGATGTACTGGAAATAAATAAGGATTGTACCGTAGTACTATTTCATTAAGGATTTGAGATTTTATGGTACTAAGAAATGTGGCTCTATATCAAGTTTAACTTTTTGTAAATTACATGGTTGAAGGAAAGATAAACCTTAATATGGTCCTAAAATTGAGGTACTAATTTTGGAATAAGATATGGTTCATTTGGGTAAATTATATTGGATATTTTTGACTACCTTGAAACTGATTAACGATATGTATATTCCATCATTGTAGGAATTTACAACATTTTTGGATGGGCGAAGTATATCAAGTATTCTATAAGGAATAAGGGAGCATGAATGTAATCAATAAGGTTTTATGGTAATTCAGGATGTTTTAGTGTTTTAAAAGAATACATGATGAAGGTATTCATATGTTATTACGTGGTAAAAAGGATCTACATTATGTTTAACTTCCATATAAATTTTGGGCTGAGAGTTTGGACAGAAGTATTTTGGATAAGTATAAAGGTTGTAATGGATTATATTTTACATTGGATACTATTGTTAATGTTATTTTTGGATATTTATAAAAAGGACAACACACAAACAGTGTGAAAAATCGTCACGCCAGACAAAGCTATGGGAATCGAACCCAAAACGATAGTGCGATTGGGATTTATCGCCTACCACTGGACTACGTGAAGTCCCTATAGTGTATAATGTTGTTCTTTTTAGGTTCTGATAGATGACTTATAAATTTATTTTTGGAACCCTATACAATTAGGATAAATACAATATTTTTGAGTTCTATTACCTTTTGGAGTGAAAGATGGTTTTGTGGTAAATATTTAGTAAGGAATGAATGTCTACATGACAAGTAAGTATATTTCCTTACGTTCTTAGTAAATCTCATAAATAATTTCTTCAACTTTATTAAAGGTAACTTAAAACAAAAACGTTGTCGGTTAACTTTTCCTACTGGGGAATCAAAGACCATTTAACCAATCACAAGTTTGTGATTTTCTTGTAGTTAACTTTATCCTAATCTTGTTTTCTACAACTATCCATCAGACCTTGATGGTTTTTTTCTACTCTATATCCATGTTTTCATAGAATCCTAGTATGGGATATCTCGGGTGACCTTTGTATTTCTCTTTCTTTATTTTAATGTTATATTTTTATTAACCCTATTTCCGATGTGGGTTTTCTAAAAAGGTATTTTCTATTTTCAAAGAAAAATTTTTAATTGTGAGGACGCAATTTATTAAATAAGGGGATAATGTAACACCCCCAAGCGTCCACGGTATGCTTCTCTTTGAATAATACAATAGCGTGTGTTGTATGCAACATTGAGTTCAAGCACACCACAACTTACCAAACTAGCCATTCAAAAGCACTTATGAATAGTATTAACTGAATTTTAAATTTTATATTATCCTTATAATTTTAGAATCCATATAATGAGGTTGTAAGACATAATTTAAGAAACAATTCATTTTTTTCAGATAAAAGAAGTATTCTTCAAAAAATGAAATTTTACCACCTTTTAATGGAAAAGCCTTTTCAAATCCAATATTTTAATATTTTATATATTCAATTTGACAAAATGAACTTATTCTTTAGAATCAGGATATAGTAATTTAGTTTCAATAATGTTTTGGTGTTTTTCTGATAACTTTTATATTTGGGTGAATAGTGAAAAATACTATATTTTTATCTAAAAACAACTTTTTTAATCAAAATAATTTATATTGTTAAATTATAACTTTTAATGTTTTGGAAGTATAAATAGATTATATTCTTACCATTTAATCCAATGATGGTCATTTTAAGTAATTTCACTTTGAAATTGGACATAAACAAGTGTCAAACTTTTGATAGTTATTATTTCTTAAAAATACGCCTTTTGGTTTTGACAGTGGGAATTAATTTTAAATTAATAAATGAAACTTTTATGTTTTGAATTTGGTAAAATAGAATTCATTTTTGGATTTTTAATATCGAAATTATCTTAGGGTGAGATTTTGGTACTTTTCTGATAACTTTCATATTTTGATGAATAGTGAAAATTACAAAATTTTAATTAAAAACAACTTTTTTAATCGAAATAATTAATAGTAATAAATTATGAATTTTAGTGATTTTAAAGTATAATTAGATTATAATTTTAAAATTTAATCCAATTTTGGTAATTGGACATAATTTCATATTTAAACTAGACATAAGAAAGTATCAATCTTATGATAGTTATTATTTGTTAAAAACACGCTTTTTGTTTCGACAACGGGTATTAATTTTAAATTAATTTATGCCACTTCTGTGTTTTGAATTTAGAAGTATGGATTCCATATTTAGAATCAGTAGATCCAAATTTTTTAAATAGGTTACTCTTACTTTTAGACATTTTTAATAATTACTTCGGTAAATATTTTATTTACCACGGTTAAAGGGTAAACCCGATAAATAAGGGTAAAAAATAATATTATAATAATAATAAATTACCCTAAAACGTGTCCTAACCCTATTTGTTGATACATTTCCGACCATTTTCATCATTGGATCGATTTTTGGATCCCATGGAGCCACTTGTAAGTGATAATGACACTTTATATTAATTAAGTTAAAGTAAATACAAAAATGACATAAGCATATATCTTTTACCAAAACAATTTTTACATAGGCTTATATATGTTATTTTTTTGACTATAAATATTAATTATAAATATAATAATATTTCCTATATCATGGTATTTTATTTATAATATTTAGACATTGAATAATTAAATATATTTATGACACAATAATGATGCAGTATTTTCCTTATTAATGAAAGAATCAAATAATTGGTATTATAAATGTAAAAATAAATATAATTTGAAAGTTTTGATGACATCCACGAATTTTAATGGTTAATATGACATGTTAGGATTTCTTAAATGAATATGGTTCTAATTAATAAATATGTTAAGACTTTAACAAAAATCAATTATTAAATAGTGTCAAAATTGACATAAATGAGTTTTTAAAACAAATATTATATATTAATTGATATTATATTCCTATAAATCTAAGGGTTTTTAAAAGGACTTATATAAAGATATTTATATCATTAATGGACAACTTGGGGGTCTCTCGGAAGTATATAGTAAGTTTATTAGCCATATAATACAAAAATACAAAGTGACATGGTAAATGTCCAACTATTTAACTAAGAGTTAAATATAAATGATAAGGTTAATATAGTGATCCAAACCTATCTAAAATATATTTGATGAAATGATTTCGACCCAAACCCACATTATAATTTTAATAATCCACTTTTAAGCCATTAGAAACCGAATATCATTATATAATAAAATAATACTTTCAATCTTTCCTAAAGAGCCCCTCCTCCCCCTTATAAAAGGACACCACTTCTAACCAATTCCAAACACTTCTCAAGCCTTTTTGATCGTCCCAAATCTGCCCCATTAATCTCCCTACATCCCTCTCCTCCTCCTAGCATCCTTACCTTAGGAAGAAAGCACTTCAATATTCCTTTCTTGTTCAAACCAAAGGGAGTTACCCAAATTATAGGTAACAATTTCTCTTCGCTTATTTTCTTTTATTTTACTTCTCCAACCCCTAAAATATTTTTATTCTTTCCTTTTGTAACAAAAACAGTATAATAAATATACTAGGATATTTTTATAAAAATAATTTGAACTACACTTACACACACCTCCATCAAATGGTTGAAGAACATAATGTTTCTGTGGATGGCAACCAAAGGCCTCACGAAATAATGATTGTTCAATTATCTCCCACCACCTCTCTTGGTGGCCATTATGATGGAACTATAATTAAATATGATATTTAAAATATTTATTTTATATATAATCTTCTTTAATTCCATTTTATAGCATACCATTATTCGTTTCATGTTGTATATATATATACAATAATTTCATTCGAGGAAGTGTGGACTACTGCCCCCTCAAAGTGATATGACTCATTCATACCATACATAGAACGTATAAATGATGGTGTTAATTAACTTAAGTAACATATATAAGATATTATATTATACTGTAATAATAATATACCTATGTATAATTTGGTTTTTATTTCCTTTTAAAATGAGAAATGAAATGGAAGTAGCATCTGTGCGTACGTGCGGACTATCGTCTCCACGAACGTGATGAGATTCATTTCCCATCGTATCCATTCATGTATAATTCTCATTTGATAATTAAAAATAATGTTTAAGGACTTTATATCATTCAGTGTATTAATAATATACAACATATCTGTAACAAACATGACTCGTGTAATAAAACATATAAAAGAAAATGAGTAAGTTAACACCCGAAAGGACGATAATACTAAGATATTATAAACAAAGCAATGTTAAAAGATCATATATGATATCATATTAATGTATATGATTATTGTATAATTTAATAACAATTGTTTCACCATTATACAGGAGGTTAACCTACCCTCAACCAAGGAAAAGTACAAGGTAAGGGTTTATTTCACAATCTCTTCATTATCCAGGGTTGTTTATATGTAATTATCTACTAGGACCTCTTTATCATCAAAATCCATGTTTCTTAAAAATGTGTTTCAAAACATTCTTATTATTTTACATAATATGGGTCAAAGTCATTTATACCCTTGTTTTACTTTTTATAATATGTTTATAAAGGAATATTTACATCATTTTCCAAACAAGGTCCTTTTTAACCTTTTCCAAAAAAATTAAGGTAAGAATGTATTTTTTTTAACTTATACGGCGACTGCGGCTATTTTCCACCATTTTAAAATCTTCGAAGCTTCCTGTAAAATCTTATAAGAATATTTTCAAAGTGAATTTTTTATTTTATAATTATGTGACTTTTAAATTATTTCAAAAAAAGAGATATTTTTCTCAAATAGTTTTGATTTTATCTATGTCAACATCCTTTGATGGATTTTAAGCTTAATTGAAGTTGATTTATTATGATAAAAAAATTACATATTTTATTGAATTTTTTGTGATATGTTTGAATGTGGATATTTATTTTTATACCATTTATGTTTTATGGAGAAATTATTTACATTTCGTATTCTAGTTTTAATACGAATGTTTATGTTATGTTTACACCTATTCATATGAAGAATGCATTGGACTTAGTAAGTGACTGGTGGATCCCGCTATAGCTCCTCAATGCGTCGGTTGGTCTCATGAGACAAACTAGTGTCTTGGCACAAGGCCTTGACAAAATCTTATTTGTAGTCTTGGCATGAGGCCTTGGCTATGTGGTTATGATAGTCTGGCATTATGCATTCCATCATTATGAAAGTGGTTGTTGATATTGCATGTGATTATTCGACTAGTATAATATCCATGTGAATAAGTAAATGGAATTATTTCATTTTACTTCTACCATATTATGCTGGAGTTCAAGTTTAAAAGGATTTTTTTAGTTATACATTTCCTTAAATGTTTATTCTTATTTATGAAAGTTTCCTCTATATTTTTATCCTTACTGGGCATTTGAGCTCACCCCTTTCTATGTTCTATTTTTACCAGGATTTAAAAAGGTTGATTGCGATTGATATGCAAGGTTAAGCCAAGGGAATAATGGAGTTCATAATGGATTATTTATTTATTTTTTTGTATGTTATAAATTTTAATGTAACATTCATATATGTAATACATTTTCCAAGACTGCTAAACTGATCGGTCCTTCAGGACTTGATTCCTTGTAATCATGACAATGTATTAAAATAGTGCACCGACTCTGGGTAACTGTTGTCGGGGCTTTACAATTCATGTCCTGGAATGAATGAGATGACAGAAATCAACAAAAACTGAAAAACTAATAAGTCCCACATAAAAATAAAGCAAATTTAATTCCATGTAAGAATTATATGGGTCATGTGAATTATTAATTAAGTGAATATTTTATATAAAAACTTATGTGACTACCTCAAGTACATTCATGGATCAATTTATTCATGAGAAGCTTTGTTTTTAGAGAGATTCATTTGATAGATGATTTATTTTTAATTATTGAAAGAAGTGACTAATAAGAAAGTGATGATTCAATGTATTTAAAGTAATTAATATTTTCCCTATTGACATATATATTGGGGTAAGAAATATTATGTTCACCACATGAAAACTATGCAAGTTTTAGTTTTTTCCTTAAAATCAAATATGATTCATATAAATCGGATTCGATTCTAAGAGGGGATTTGTTAACACCGCTAAAGGAAATTACTACCATTTAAAATAAGATCATAAGAAAAAGAATGTAAAAGGAAAATTTTTTGCAAACTAAAGTTCATTTTCTATAAAAGTTCCTCATTTATTGCATTAGTGCATAAGTTATTTGCAGTCGCATAAATACTTTATGTTCAAACATATTTTGTGATATGAATGTGTGTTTTCTTTATGGCCATATAATATCCTCATGGTTATACATCCATTTCTACTAGTCACATTCATATACATCATTGTTATAAACTATCTTAATTATAGGGAGTTACTTTATGGAAGTGGGGTGGAGATCATTTTTGGCCATCTAATTATGGAGGTTGCAAATATCTTATGTGACTGTGTATTCTAAGAGGGTGGTTCTAAAGTGTTATTGATAAATACATTTTCATATACTTTGAATAGTAGAACTATGATGACATGAGAAAAACAAATTGGGAGAGTACATAGAGGATTTCACTTCTTCTATGAGGAATCTAATCCCCTATGGATTTCTTCTTTTGTGAATACCATTAAAGAAAACCTTTTCAGTAACACTTAGACTTCAATCTTAAAGTGGAGGAAAGGATCATAATGAAACACGTTTGTGATAATTATATTCTAGTATAATACCTGCATGGGTCCATCGGTATAAGTCATTATTAATAGACTTATGTGAGATTCATTCACAAAAAATGGCTCATGTAAATACCTTAGAAAACATAGAATTTAAGAACAAAATTTTGAGAACTAGGTAAAACACCAATTTCACACAAAAAATCAGGTTCCTAGATGTATGTTTTTTCCTCTTATTAATGGTCCCTAGTCATAAATTGTTTGAATTTTGGTGGGTCATTTAGCAAAGTAACCCTATTATGGGTAACCAAACATCCTTTAAATCCATTCTACTACATGGGTAATATACCTAAGATAAATTGATCCAAATGAAATTACTATATTCCTTTAACCAAGGTTAAAACTCTCAAAATCCCATTCTATAAATCCCACCCCCCATAGCCTCATAAGATACATGACTCAGTTATACACATCATAAGTATCCCCTTTGATCATGTATTTCTTTTATAATAGGCCTTTCCTAGGAAATACTCACAGAACGATAGTGGATTCATGGTGTTTACAGTCATGAATTCTTTAGATAATGATGGTCCCTATTGTTAGGATATTTATGGAACCTCCCTTGGATCATGGTGTTAATCCTAACATCCCAAGTATGGAGTCGGTCTCCTTGGTCCTCTCAATGATCTATAGATCTATATAAGGTGCTTTGATCTGGTTTAAGACCTAAAATATACACCCACCATAGTCATCCACTAGGTTTAAAATTTATATTCATATTACTATGTGTAAGCCACATAACCTACCTTCACTTGAGTTCTCTATTGGGTTTAACTAAAAAGGGTCACCTATGCATAATCCCTAGAATTACTTTTCCAGGACATATTCATCATCATCCCATATGTCCTTCCCTGTTTAGTTACTAATAAAATAAAAGTGTAAATCCATATATATACATCCTATTTGATGTAATCCCCAAATATACACTAATTTATTATATAATATTTATTATCTATTAATGAACTATATGTCTATAGGACACCCATGTGTAAGCCTCAACTTTTCATCAATGAGATATATTCCTCATGAGTCTAGTCACCCTTCCCTATTTAATAATCAATAAATAGGGGGTTTACATCCACCTACGGTCCTCCTCCTTATGTTCAATCTCGAACCATATCCTCACTATGTTATATTCCCTATTAAACCATATCCTCACTAGGCTATATTCCCCATAAAACCATATCCTCATTAGTCTATATTTCCAATAAAACAATATCGTCCCTAGGTTATATTCCCCATGAAACCTTGTATTAATTGGTCTATATTTATAATGAGACCATATTTTCACTAGGATATATTCCCTATGAAAATCATATCCTCGTTAGTCCATATTACTCATGAAACCATATCCTCATTAGGAATTATTTCCCATGAAACCAATCCTAAATAGAATATATTGTTATAAAGAGATAGGATAAACTAAAAAATTAAAATCATTCATAATTGACACACCAACCATTGATTGGAACCTTTCACCTAGATATCCTTACAGCATAATGTTAAACTATATGGATTGGTCCTTCCACATGACCTACAAATTTGGAACAGAAACTACATATAATTTGATTCCAGTTAAGTTGAATACATAATATGTCTTTTTGAGGTTCAATCCCAACACCCCATAGTTTCTAGACACAAGAATATAAATGGAACTTAAATTTTTCATAGATTCCAAACCTTAAAAGGAACCACATTCATCCTTATCACATGACCTTAAAAGGTACAACATTTCTCATTGAGTGTCATTGAACTATGTGGGTTTTGATTCCGTATATATGGATATTTAGGAAACCCCTCTCATGGGCCTGATCCCAACACCCCAACACATGTCACTTTCCATGATGGTGATAAATTCCAAAGAACTCAATTTTTCTGTAATGTCTTGATGTGGGTGCCATAATCTATTTCCCCGAGCTGGTTGGTTAAATGACCTCAAGTGTGCCTCCCCATATCCATATATTGTGGACTAGCAATGAGGGTATAATATATATATCTTGAGGATATTATACATTATTTATCAAAATATAACAATTGAAAAAATCAATATAAAAATCAATAGAATAAAGGTAAATGATAATAACAAATAACCATACATAAAAAAACAAATAAATACCAACATCACATAATAATCTGAAGACATGGATAAAAGAACATAAACTAAAGTAGTAAATATTTCATGCCATATATGTGTCAAGTTTCTAAATAAAACCAAAAATAATGACACACTAACATATCTCAATCATTTCTCGATATCATTTCTCATTCCCCCATCCATGATCCACCCCAACTCATCCATTTTACATAGGACTCTTTCCCTTATATTTTCTAGTAAATATGAATTCTATTTAGGTACCGATCAGGATACCCGAGTATAGTGTAAATATAACTCAGTAGGTCCCCACCTACATCATCTAAAACAATATCCAGTCAATAATAGTGTATTAACTTCTATAAATAATATACTAAAAATGAATAAGTAAATAGTTTTGACATTAAATTATTATTTAATTAACCACATAAATCATTAGGTTCACGTTGACACTTGAACCAACTATACCTAATTTTACCCCTATAGGAGTCTGAACCATCCAAAAAGGATTACACATTTCATTCCTTCATGGTTTACCATTAATCATTTAATACCAATTTCACATCCATATAATGTGGGCCTAGAAAACCAGTCTGGCACACTGTGGCTATTTGGAGGATTTTTCCCTATCCCACAACTCAGTGATCACATGAAATATATATATATATTGGGGGCTAGAGAAATATTCTAGAACCCCATGGGTATTTGGAGTAGCAGTCCCTCTCCCAAAACTCATTCCAAAATATCACATCTCATGGTTCCATATTTCCAACCATTTATCAACCATTACCAAAAATCATTATTCATCCCATTACATAAATTCATTTATCAACAATGCATAATTCATAAATCATTTTTTCAATCATATATGAACAGCCCATGGGTTTATATCAATTTCATAAACCAATAAACAATAATCCTACTATTCCCCAATTTCATAAGCACTTGTTGGACTAATTTTATAATCACATTAGAAATCAATTAATTAATTCAATTTAGAATTCAATTGCCTAATCTAGAAATTGTAATTTTAAAATTGCATACATGAATGTATAATCAATACTATGGGATTTGATAATTATACCACCTACCTCAAGGTTTTTTATGGATGTTTTCTAAACTAAAATTTCACAAATTTTTTTAGAACGATCAAAACCACAACGATGTGAAAGATCTAGGACTAATAGCAAAGATCAAGTTTAAAAGGAACAAGATCCCTAAAAAACCTAGATATGAACCATCCCCAATGGAGGAAATTTTATCCCTCTTTATTGGAAAAGACATAAAAGAGAGAGAGGAAACCAAATGAGAAAAAAACACTTTACCAAAGAGGATTTGATCCTTCAACCGAATCTTTAATTCATTAAGGAAAGGGTTTTATGAGCCTTGAAATCCTATCAGGAGCCTCCAAAACATAAGAAATCATGTTAGGTAGAACATGGGTGATTTGGGTTAAAACCCATGGGGTTCAAGAATTTAGAATAAATTTATAGGGGATTAAAAACTCATGTTCATGGTTTCCTGGGATGAGGCATACGGTTTTCCAAACCATACACCTCTGCTTAGGGGGGAATTATTTATTATAAGTGGCACATGGTTTGATAAATCAAGCACCAACATTAAAAACCCCCATTTTTTGGGGTGAATGATTTAAGGAGGGTTTCCACACTATTTTTCCAAACCATGAACCAACCGTGAGCCACCTCTTTTCACTTCATAATAGGGAGCATGGTTTCCTAGGGCAATCCCTATGGTTTTCCCTAACTGTGGGAAAACCATGAAAAGCTTAATGGGCTTCCAAATTTATCCAATTTCACCTAAAAAATCCCAAAACAAAAACCCAATCAAGGTATACCCAAAACAACGTAAATTAGAACCTGAAAACATGACTACGGAATCTCTAGAAAGGTCAGAATCATACAATATCCCCACCTTATAAAATCCTTTCCTCATGATATACTCCCTAGAATATTTAAGTTTACAAATTAAAAAAGGTCGGTCCACTAAGCATGTACATATGATTATATCTCTCATGTTTCCTCCTGAACACATCCATATTTCCTCAATACTCAAACGGTCGGCACATAATTTCCCTGCAACACATTCTCACTAGAATTCATAACAAGAATCAGATTCTCCAAAAAGGATGTATAAGCCTCAATATCAACATCATCAACATCGATTACATGATAAGGGTGAGGGTGATATTTTAGGAGCTCAAACAGATGAAAAACATCATGAATAACATTGAACCTCTATAGTAGATCCAATCAGTATGTCACTGACCTGATTCTCTTCAAAACCTCAAATGGTATGAAACACCCGAACACCAACATTCCCTATCTCTAAATCATACGGTGGAAAAATATTGGTGACACCTAAAGGAATACATGATCACCCATGGTAGACTCAAGAGTTCTTCAATTCCAATTATCATATGACTTCAACCTAATCTAAGTCATTTCCACACATTTATGAATCAACTAGTCTTACTTTCATGTCTCTTTCATGAGACTATGTCCCAAAAACTCTATGTTTCCTACCTCCATTCATCATGGAGGATATATTCATGGTCGACCAAAAAATACCTCATGTGGTCCAACCAAATATTCTCATGATAACTATTCTTATAAGTGAGCTCAATAAGTTATAAGTGCCTCTACCAAGACCCACCAAATTATAGGATGCATTTTTTATGATATCCTCCAATGCCTATATGGTATGATCTAACTTCCCATCTATCATTAGGTAAAAAATTCGTAATCAGAAACAATTTTATACCAAGAAATTCTACAAACATTTCCATAAACATGAAGTAAAACAAGAATAATAATATAAAACTATACTTCATGGACCCCCATTAAGAATAATCATCTCGCATACATATATATACCCCAAAAAAATCCACTGATAAAGTTTCTTGTATACAAAATAAAAAGGATAATTTATTCAATCGGTCCACAGTAACCCATATAGCATCATTCTTCTGATGCATCCCTGGAAGTCCCACCGTAAAGTCCATATACATGACATCCCACTTCCTTTACAAAATATGAAAAGGATATAGAAAACCACTAATTTTTTTATTCTCATCCTTCACAAGCATACATGTATAGCATCTTGATATGAAACCTACAATCTCCCTTTTCATGCCCATCCACTAATACTATCGATGTAGGTCATGATACATTTTTGTCCAAACCAAGATGCACTTCCCACTTAGAGGCATGAAAATCATGCATCACATATTCTCTCATACACATAGGTATAACAAAATGGTTCCATACAAAGATGATTTCATCCTCATTGATAATTCAATCAGAATGTAACCCCCACCTTCAATGCCTTCCATCATGGTCAAACACTCCAGATCCTCATACTACCTATCTCTAATCCAACTCAAAAGTGTGGACTATACTGATACTAATATGAGTAAAATATACTCATGGCACTCTTGAACCACAATATGAATATCAACTAGTAAATTCATCATTTCCACTCAGAACTAGACTCCTAAACAACCTAAGTATTCCTCTTCCTTCTTAAAGTGTTAGCAACACTGTTACCCATCGCGGGTGTATATGATATCTAAAAACCAAAATAGTAAATATATTAAACCCATATCCACTTCCATATATTCATGTATTAATACAAAAATATATATTTAAGATCTTGTGACTGATATACATAGTAAACATTTCACCCAACAGATAACTATGCCAACACGTTAAGGTATAAACCACTGTAGCCAACTCGAGGTCATGCATAGGGTAATTCTATTCATGAGTCCTCAACTTTAATAACCCATATGAAATAACTTGATCTCATTGCATCAACACTAATCAATGTGTGGTCTCAAAAACATCACAAAACATGGTATACTCCTCACCAAACTCTGGTAGGATTTAAATTGGTGCGATATTCAAATGTTTCTTCAACTCTTGGAAGTAATTTTCACATGATTTAGACCATTCAAACATAATCCCCTAATTATTCAAGCCTGAAAGTCATTCTTCAAAGTGGTAAATGTCCCAGATGAACCTCCTGTAATAACCCACCAAATCCAAAAAGCATCAAATACCAAAAACATTCTTAGGATACTTCCAAGAAACCACTGCCGAAAATTTCTATGGGTATAATTAAGCACCTTCCTATGAGATGATGTGTCCCATGAAATGTACAAATTTTATCTAGAATTGACACTTAGATAGCTTGGTGTATAGAAGATACTCTCTTAGTTTACTCTTGAGGATTTAAAAATATTGGGAATGGTCATCAGGAGTCTGGGAGTAAACCAAGATGTCATCTATAAAATAACCAAAAACTAATCCAAGTATGGGAGTAATATTTGTTTCATCAAAGCCATAAACATAGTTAGTGAATTCATCGGCCCAAATGAAATCATAAATAACTTGTATAGTCCATACCTGATTCTAGAAGTTGTCAATGGTATATAAAAATGTATAACTCTCAAATGATTGTAACTTGAACTCAGTTAAATCATATAAAAACACAAAATCATGTCAAATGGTCAAAGATATCCTCGATACACATAAGAGAGTATCAATTCTTCATTTTCATTCTATTTTGCTTTAGGTAATCAACACATCAGTGAAAGGATCTGTTATCCTTATTAGAAAACAAGTTTAGAGAACCCTAAGGTGATCTAATCTGATGGATAAATCTCATATCCATAAATGCTTCCAACTAATTCTTATGTTCTTGAAACTATGTTGGTACCATTCTATATGGTGGAATAGAAACTGGTTCAGCTACAATAATGAGCTCAATTATAAACTCAACATTCCTATATGATGGTAATACTACAATTTCCTTGTGAAATAAATCATGAAACTAATACACTATGAGTGGGAAGGAATCATGATTCACATCCCCATTGAAACCTAGGTGGTGAGATCCCCTAATTGTTGATGAGCTATCCCTACATATCCTGCCTAGATATCTTATTCTTCATGATGAACATAATTGTTACCCTCAAGATATGTAATGGTCACTCTCCTATGGTAACAATCAATGTGGTATCAGTATTATACCAAACATTTCATACCCAAAATCAAATCAAATCCTGAAATTTAAAATATATAAAGATCTAAAAAGAATCAATAATCCCCATCCTTGAGAGAACACACCTTACATAATCATATGTCTCTCAAATTTACTCCTAACATTGTATTGATCATCATAACCCCACTCAAAAAAAATCCATAGTTAGACTCCAACAATTAAAAAGTTGTTCAGGTATAAAAGAATGAGATGATCTTGTATCAAATAAGTCACTAGAAAGTGTAGAAGCTATAAGAATAGTACCTATAACTATCAATGTCCATGCATCACTATCCACCAGTATAGGATAAAATTCATGAAAACTTCCTCCCACACTTCTTTTTATTGAATTATTAGTCCTCTGAGTTTTACCACTCTACTGGTATAGGTGTTCTTTCCCTGATGTACCACAACCACAACCTCAACTACCACAGCTAGAAGAACTCCAACTATCCAGGGTAGAAGACCCCCTTCTAGAAATCTAATTAATTCTAGTTTCTCTATCACTACCCATCAGTCGAGGTTTCCTATAATACCTTAAAAAGTGTCATATAATACCCCAAGATAAGTACTCCACTGATGGTTAGTAACATTGGCTATGAATATATCCTGATCTACCACACTGGTTGAAGTATATTTAGCTACTACTCTAATTAACTGATCCTTACCCCGAGCCACTTTGGTTTTTATTTCCCTGATTAAATTATTATAGAGATGCTTCCTACTATTGATATATGGACCTCTTGGTCTTCCAAAACAAACCACCATCTTTTTACTACAATCCTTCTTTAGGTTTCCCTCAGAAATGAGAGCCTGATTTACCACATCAGAAAACTTCTTCAGTAAAAATATTTTGACCTAGTAATTATTCTCACTTTTAAGAATATCCTAGAAATTATTTCATATATTAGACTCATATCCATATAATAATTTAAAAACACTATAGGTTAGTAAATTATCCAACATATTCCATCACAGACAAACTTTCCTAGGTCAGCTGCATAAACACAGTTTCCCTCTTCGGCCAGAGCGTCTTGTGGTAGAATTGTTCCAAGAACTTCTCCTGGAAGTCTTTTCTATAGCATGTTCTCTAGCTATCTATAATGATTCAAAATTTACCAACATTTCTTATCTTGGACATGTAATATATAAGCATCCAACTTGGATTTTTTCTCTACAATTGTTTTCAAATGTTTAAGGATCATCTAGATTGACTCAATCTAGAACTAAACTATCTTATGACCACAATCAATGGTGAATGTTATAGGGTGAGACAATTGGAACTCAATTGTAAATTTAGACATATTTAACACTACCCTCCATGGGTATCTCTCCTGAAACTACTCTCTAGATCCCTCACTTAGAACAATCATAGCCTCTGGTTTCACTATTGTATAAACATTTTCATCCATGTCCTCATGTCATCCTATCATCAACCATCGTCATGGAGTAATGTCTTTAAAACTCAAAACACAAAAATTAGGACACATAACATGCCATAATTAAATTTATATAAGAGTTATTTCCATAAATCCATTAAAATCATCCCCTATATCCCACCATATGTTCAAAACTGAGACACTATCACAACCCTCAATCATCCCTCATCTTGTTCATGGCTAACATAGGGTAAAACACTATCAAAATTCAGGTTTTCCATCAGAAACCCATTTATCTGTTTCAAATTATCACATTTAGAAAAAAATTTCCTATTTAAATATATCATTAGTAACCTTTTTCATTTAAATTACACATGTAAAGAAAATAATTTTCATTTAAACATGCCCACGACCAATTTTGTCCTGATTTCCTAAAATAATTCATGTAACATAATAATCTTAAGTACCTTGAATAATCCTTGTATACTAAAATTTCATGCCATACTGAGACCCAAGTAAAATATCAAAAATAAATGACATCACACCACAGGTGCATCACCCAATGTGGAATAATGTCCAACTTTAACAAAAAAATATCAATAAAAACATTCTCATCATAGGTACTTGGGTCCCCCCTAGATTGGTTAGATACTCTCATGCATGATCTCATGACCAAGGCCCAAATCATCCTAGACTCTTATCTACCTTTATAAAATAGTAATATAAAATTAAATTAAACCCTTTTGATACTACTTTGTAACATTCTGACTCAAGTGTCGCATGTTGTTACCCTGATTCGATTGATTATATGACCTCAGAAGCACCTCCCCATATGCTTGAGGTTGCTGACTAGTAGTGAGGGTCTGATATATATACATATATATATATTTGGGAGAATATTCCCCCTTTATCAAAGCATCACTATAGTGTAAATTCATAAAAGTTAGATAAATCAAAATAAACAATAATTAGAATAATACCAAACCAATAAAGACCAACATCACATTATAATCCAAAAAACATGGATAAATCAAAATAAACAAAAGAAATAAATAATTCATTCTATATATGTGCCATGTGTCTATATAAAACCCAAAATAAAGACACACTGACATCTCCCAAGTATTTATGACATCATGTCTATTTCCCTCATCCATGCTCCATCCCAACTCATCCATCTAACATAGATATCTTTCCCTAATTTTTTCTTATAAACATTAAGTATGTTTAGGTGCTGATTAGGTACCCTGAGTAGGCAGTGAGTAAAACTCTATAGGATACCAACAATAATGTCTAACAAAATACTCAATATATAAAGGTATATGAATTTTTATAAATAATATTATACCAATGAATAAGTAAATAGATTTCACATTATATTATTCTTCAATTAACCACATAAATACTCAGGTTCCTGATAACACTCGAACTGACAATGCCTTCTTCGTCCTATGCTTGAGTTTGAATAACACAAAAATGATAACACATTTCATTCCATCATGGTTTTTCTTTAATAATTTAATACCAATTTTATATCCATGCAATAGGGTCATAAAGTAGTATCCTGGAAACCCATGGGTATTTAGTGTAAGAACCCAAGTTTTTAGAAATGGGTCAAAACCCAGCCCTATTTAAACTTTTGACTGGTTTTTGAGAAGTCTGGAAAATCTGGGCAGTTCTAGAAATTTCCAGACAACACGCCATGTACTTTAAGTACATGTCGTGTATGAGTTACCCGACTGACCGGCCGTGTGCTCGCCGGGTACATGTCGTGTGAAGACCGTGTATAAATTTCCATCTATACGGCATGTATTTATAGACACGTCGTGTATCCCATACCTATGCGAGGCTAGGTACATGTCGTGTGGTGCCCATGTGTAAAGTTCCATCTACACAGCGTGTAGCCTTCCTTGACACGCCGTGTACCCTTTCCCCGTGTAGTGGCCGAGACCCTGGCCATGTGTTGACCCTGTACACGGTCCAGGCCATGTGCTAGACTCCGCGTAAGTCAAAGTATGGAAACACATATACACGGCGTGTACTTTGGAAATACATGTCGTGTACTTTTATTTTTATTTGAGCGATCAGGCCGCTGTCATGTCTCATTCCCCGAATCCTCTTCTTCTTTCCCTTTGGATGAACAGATCGTCCGAAAAAACCCAAAAACTCAAACCCTCCTCGAATATCCGTACGACCTCCGTTCTTCAATCCGTCAGTGGCAGCGGGACCGCATCGGAAATTCTAACCTCGTGCACCCTTCTTCGTCCTTGATCCCTCACCTGTTTATTCACAAATTCCATCTAAACGGAATTTCCAAATTTTATGGAAATGCAGATCTACTGTGATTCAGTCTGATTTAGAGGCTGAAATCAAAGGAGTTTCATTGTACGAGTACAAGGTAGGTGGTGCATACCTTCTTTTGTGTTTTCATAGACAAATTGGGGTTGCGACCTTCAGGCGCAATGTGGGTATTGAGCGGAACCCTTATTTATTTAGTTTTAATAGTTTATCTCCATGGTGGGATGACTCTGGGTATTCCCTGACACTTGTTGGGATAGAAAAAGGCCGGGTGAGAGGTCATGGCTTGTTTGGGGCAATTCAGCTGGGGTGCTGGAATGCATGTGTTTTGGACCAATATTAACTGTTCAGTTTTGACTGCTGATGATGTTGTTGAATTAAAATGATGAGTTTGATTGTTAAAGAATGATGTTAACTTGTGTAAGGTGTTAAGACCTTAGGTGTTGGTTTGGATTAGCACAAGTTAGTGAATTTTGACCGTTTAGTAGTTTTCTGTTAAAAGTTATGCTTTCAAGTATGTTTTTATAATGTGTGGCTTTCTTTTGTTGTACTGCTTGATTTTTGGGCATGGCCCGGGTATATGTTGTTGAGTGATGAGGATCACAGGTTGGGGCGTTTGGCTCGGGTTACTTTGGGTGGTTTCTACCATAGGATTGGGCGTCATGGACGTCGGTTGAGGCAGTTGGACTGTCAGGTTAGGCTTTGGCCCGGGTTACTTGGATGGCGAGGCCATCTGACTTGAGCGACAGGTTTTTAAGGACACCAGGTGTCAGAGGTGTTGTGGTTTGGGACATACTGAGGTGATTACCGCATCACCGAGTACTTTTGAGTAGTGTGCACATAGATAGACTCTGTGATGAGGTGGTACAGCCACTCGCTGGGTAGAGACCCCCGGTAGATGTGGTTAGGTATATTTGGTTTGGGGGTGCTTGCCATAAGAAGCCATGTGGAAGGTGAGGAGCCTTCAGAAGACAAATTTGAGGTGGTCAGGTTGGGGGTAGAGGCTCGCCGTGATTTGAGGGCAGACATCATTGTCCCTCCAGTTATCTTTTGAGGACAGGTATCGTTGTTCCTCCGGATGTTGTGCTATGGGAAGGTTGAGCTTTCGAGCTGGGTTACGATGGTTGGGTATGCCTTCAGGACGTCGGTACTTGAGACACATGGTGTCTGGTGGCACGAGGTGTCGGGCTGCAGATCAGACTTTCCGGCGTTGGCCGAAGCAGGTGACACTTCCTGGTGGTTGCTGAGCACCAGTGAATTCCTTGTTTACTTTTGGAATTGGACTGTTTACTATTTTTCTTATATAATCATGTCTTCCTAAAGACTTATATTAGGTACGTACCTCTGGGTGGTATCCTACTAGGACTTGTCTCACATCCTACACGGGCCCTTCGGGACGCGTGTAGACTTTATGAAATTGCGTGCAGGTAGAGGGTCAGCCTCAAGATCTGGACTTTAGTGTTGTTGACTTGGAGACTGGCATGGACCTTGAGGTCATTCCATACCGGAGTTACTTATTCAGTATTCTTTTTCATGTATCATCATGTTTACTTTATATTGTAGCTACTACTGGTTAGCCATTGGTGCCATTATATATGTATTGATTTGTATGACTTTCTTGGATGCATGCTTGGTTGTTTTAGCATTTATTTCAGTTGATTCCTAGCATGATGTTTTGTTTACTCACCGCTTCTGTTGTTTCTATATTGCCTCCAATTTTTATCATTATTGAATGTGTTTCTGATCTGTGGGTCTGGTTCGATTCTGCAGAGTCATTTATTTCTGCTGTATATTTTAGTTTATTACTTGGACCAAAACATTTAATCCCTTTGAGAGGGTATAGCCTCTCCACTATACCCTTTCAGACCCTCGCTACTAGTCGGAAACCTTTGGTGTTCCAGGGAGGTGCGCCTAAGGTAGTAACACCCGACCCGTTTGGCACTGTTCGGGTGGCTGGCCGAGTCTGGGTCGTTACAAAGTGGTATCAGAGGCAGGTTTCATGACAAGGATTTAGTAGCACTGCTTTGCTTGCTACTAATGAGTTTGAGACTTCTCTTTTCATTTTCTTCTGGTTTTACTATTTGGGATATGGTAGACTGGAGGTAGGTTGTTTTTTGAATTGGATTATTGAACTTGTGCTTGGGTTCCTGCAGCCCCAGGTACGAGGGATGGATTGAGTTGCTGGGGGTGGGAATTGTTGTTCGCTTTTTGCTCAGATTACAGTTGATATGATTTCCACCTCGGTCGCTCACTTGTTGTGCGATGTTATTGATTATTATATGTAAACCATGGTCGGTATAGCAAGGGTTGATTACTTGGATTTTGATAGGAACATTTTAGGGTATTTCAATTTCATAACTGCACATATGCTTTGTGAAGTGATAATACCATGTGAATAAAATCAATTTCCATGCTATGTATGCTCTGAAATTTCGATAGGTAAAACTCCTGATAGAATTGCTTTTTTATGGAAATATATTTTTCATGCTTTGTACTTTTGTAGAATTGCATATTGCAGGATATTTGGGTCTGGCATATATTAGATCAGACAGGTACTATGGCTGAGGCAGTGTAACTGTCAGGATGGGGCGACTCGGTCGTCGGGATTGAGGAAACTTTGGTTGTCAGGATGGGCATGGACCGAGGTACTAGTGATACTTGGCTCTATTTAGGGTAGGTAAGGAGTCCATGAGGTCGGGATTCCGTGGGGCATGGGTTGCGGTGAGGGGGAGTAAGGGTAGTTGTTATGCACTGCCTTTTACTGCTTTCCTTATCTGCGTAGAATATATTGTTATATAGATTTATGTGGGTTGTCTGACCATTTATGGTGTTCAGTGGGTTACTTATTCACGACATGATGGAGCGACATGCAGGAGAGGATATGGTACCGCAGGATCAGGCTCAGAATCTGGTGCAGGCAGAGCATGAACTGCAGGTACAGGCTCAGGGACAGGATCAGGTTCAGGATCCAGTGCAGGTAGGGCAGCAGCCGGGTTTGGCAGCGTTCGGACCGTGGCTTGATGAGCAGCTCCGAGCTATCCTAGTTCACGTATTTCAGGGGATTGACAGAGGCGTGCAGGGTACAGAGCCTTCTATGGAATATCTGACACTGGAGTTCCAGTCGCAGCACCCGCCGCTTTTTCAGGGTGAGGGTGGTCCACAGGCGGCAGAGAACCTGATAGAGAGTATGCACATGATCTTCGAGCAGCTCGAGACGCCTCCAGGGCAGAGGTTAAAACTGAAGACATGCATGCTAAGAGGAACAGAGAAACGTTGGTGGGATGTGCAGGTACAGGCTCGTAGGCACGAGGGACTGGCTTGGAAGGACTTCGAGGACAGGTTCTTCGAGCACTTTTATCCGGAGACACTGAGGGCAGAGAGAGCTCGGGAGTTCTTGAGTCATCAGTAGGGAGATAAGTCCATCATGGACTACGCAACTACTTTCATAGATTTGTCTCTCTTTGCACCTAGTATGGTGAGGGATGATGCAGCTAGGGTGAGGTGCTTCGAGGATGGCTTACGACACGCCATTCGAGTCCAGGTGAACATCTTCATGCTGGGTTCTTTATCTGAGGCGGTGAATCAGGCGCTCATAGAAGAGGGAAACAAGAGAGAGAAATATCGTTTTGGCAGGCTGACAACCCCAGGTGATGGTTCGTACAGTAGGAAGTGAGGGAGAGATGAGTTCCAGCAGGGCGGGCAGGCCAAGGACTCAGCTAGACCACCTCATGGCAGTTCAGCGGTGGTTTTCCTTCAGTACGGACAGCCGAGACATGTTCAGGCTTAGTGCGATAGGCCCCCGAAGGAGTGTCGGGCCTGTGGATAGGTCGGGCATCTGGAGAGGTTTTGCAGGAAGCCTTTTCAGACATTCTGCAGGCAAGGACCAGGACAGACTGTGGCATCAAGAGTTGGTTCAGGTTCGGTACCAAGAGAGGGTGGACGAGGTCCAGCTGCACGTAGAGGACGTGAAAGGGATAGTAGGAACCATCTTAGGGGTTCGTGTCTGGAGACTGGGGCAGCACCACAGGGAGGTCAGGCATCGGGCAGCTGTGCTTCAGGCCAGGTGTACACTGTGGAGCTGCCAGGGTTTGAGCAGGCTGGAGAGCCAACGACGGTTGTAGGTACACCGCGGGTGTGGCCGTGAGTTTCATTACTTTATATTGACATGGACTCTTGAGGCATGTCTGGTTGAGTGCACAGGCTTCACAGGATACTTTTGCACTGACGAGATGCTAGTTAGTGGGATTGACATCATATCAGATGTGTTTTATGTTTTATTTATATATTTGAGATGTGTGGCATCAGGAGCATCAAGGATGCAGGTGACTTGAGGTGCCATGGGCATCGGGGCATCGTGGATGTGGGTTACTTGAGGTGCATGGCACAAGGATTGAATTGAGCATCTATTAGATGCAGGACCTCAGGGAGGCAGACGCTGATGCGGTGAGAGTTATGTTGGGTGTCAGAAGCGACACATGAGCACTGAGGAGGTGCAGGGGTGACGATGCGTCACGGGAGGACCATGGGTCCAGGAAATAGGTTGTTGGTCCTTGTTTGTTTATTTTTTTCTTTGATCTTTGTTCGGGTTGAGACCGAGTACATGCCATGTGAAGACCATGTAGAACTTTCCATCTACACGGCGTGTATTTATAGACACGTCGTGTATCCCTTACCTGTGTGAGGCCAGGAACATGTCGTGTGGTGCCCAGGTGTAAATTTCCATCTACACGGCATGTAGCCTTCATTGACATGCCGTGTACCCTTGCCCCGTGTAGCGGTCGAGACCCTGGCCATGTGTTGACCATGTACACGGTCCAGACTGTGTGCTGGACTCCGCTTAAGTCAGAGTACGGAAACACATATACATGGCGTGTACTTTGGAAATACACGTCGTGTACTTTTATTTTTATTTGAGCGATCAGGCCTCCATCGCGTCTCATTCCTAGAATCCTCTTCTAATTTCCCTTTGGATGAACAGATCATCCGAAAAACCCCGAAAACTCAAACCCTCCCCGAATCTCCATACGACCTTCATTCTTCAATCTGTCAGTGGCAGCAGGACCACATCGGAAAGGCTAACCTCATGCACCCTTCTTCGTCCTTGATCCCTCACCTGTTTATCTATAGATTTCATCCGAACGGAATTGTAGGATTTGACAGAAACACATATCTACCACGATTCAGTCCGATTCAGAGGCTGAAATCAAAGGAATGTCATCATACGAGTACGAGGTAGGTGGTGCATACCTTCTTTTGTGTTTTCGTAGACAAATTGTGGTTGTGACATTCAGGCGCAACGTGGGTATTGAGCAGAACCCTTATTTATTTATTTTTAATAGTTTATCTGTATGGTGGGATGCCTCTGGGTATTCCCTGACCCTTGTTGTGCTAGAGAAAGGCCAGGTGAGAGGTCATGGCTCGTTTGGGTCAATTCGGCCTGGGTGCTAGAATGCGTGTATTTTGGACCAATATTAACTGCTGAGTTTTGACTGCTGTTGATGTTATTGAATTAAAATGCTGAGTTTTATTGTTAAAGCATGATGTTAACATGTTTAAGGTGTTCAGACCTTAGGTGTTGGTTTGTATTAGAACAAGTTAGTGCATTTTGACCGTTTAGTAGTTGTCTGTTAAAAGTTATGCATTCAAGTATGTTTTTATAATGTGTGGCTTGCTTGTGTTGAACTTTTTTATTGTTGGGCATGGCCGAGGTATATGTTGTTGAGTGATGAGGATCACATGTTGGGGCCTTTGGCTCGGGTTACTTTGGGTGGTTTCTACCATGGGATTGGGTGTCATGGACTTCGGTTGAGGCAGTTGGACTGTCAGGTTGGTCTTTGGCCCGGGTTACTTGGATGGCGAGGCCAACTGACTTGAGCGATAGGTTCGTAGGGACACGAGGTGTCATAGGGGTTGTGTCTTGGGACATACTGAGGTGATTATCGCATCACTGAGTACTTTTGAGTAGTGTGCACACAGATAGACTCTGAGATGAGGTGGTATGGCCACTCGCTGGGTAGAGACCCCCGGTAGATGCGGTTAGGTATATTTGGTTTGGGGGTGCTTTCCATAGGAAGCCACGTGGAAGGTGAGGAGCCTTCAGAAGAAAAATTTGAGGCGGTCAGGTTGGGGGCAGAGGCTCGCCGTGATTTGAGGGCAGACATCGTTGTCCCTCCGGTTATCTTTTGAGGACAGGTATCGTTGTTTCTCCGAATGTTGTGTTATGGGAAGGTTGAGATTTCTAGCTGGGTTACGATGGTTGGGAGTGCCTTCGGGACATCGATACTTGAGACACATGGTGTCAGGTGGCACAAGGTGCCAGGCTGCAGATCAGACTTTCCGGCGTTGGCCAAAGCAGGTGACACTTCCTGGTGGCTGCTGAGCACCAGCGAAGTCCTTGTTTACTTTTGGCATTGCATTGTTACTATTTTACTTATATAAGCATGTCTGCCTAAACACTTATATTAGGTACGCACCTATGGGTGGTATCCTACTGGGACATTTCTCACACCCTACATGGGCCCTTCGGGACGCGTGTAGACTTTATGAAATTGCATTCAGGTAGAGGGTCAGCCTCAAGAGCTGGACTTTAGTGCTGTTGACTTGGAGACTAGCATGGACCTTGAGGTCGTGTCGTACTGGAGTTACATGTTCAGTATTCTTTTTCTTTCATCAGCATGTTTACTTTATATTGTAGCTACTACTGGTTAGCCATTGTCTCCATTATATATGTATTGATTTGTATGACTTGCTTGGATGCATGCTTAGTTGTTTTAGCAGTTATTGCAGTTGATTCCTAGCATGATGTTTTTTTTACTCTCCACTGTTGTTGTTTCTATATTTCTTCCACAGTTTATTGTTATTGAATGTTTTTCCGCTCTACGGGTCTGGTTCGAGTCTGCTGATTCATTTATTTCCGCTGAATATTTTAATTTATTACTTGGGCCAAAACCTTTAATTCCTCTGAGAGGGTATAGCCTCCCCACTATAGCTTTTCAGACCCTCACTGCTAGTCGGCAGCCTTTGGTGTTTAAAGGAGGTGCGCCTAAGGTAGTAACACTCGACCCATTTGGAACTGTTCGGGTGGATGGCCGGGTCCAGGTCGTTACATTTAGAGCAGTAGTCCCCACCCTATAACTCAGTGATTACATGAAATATATATATATATATTAGTGTCTTAGAATGGTACTTTGGAACCCCAATAGTATTTGGAGTATCATTCCATATCCCACAACTCATTCACAAATATCATATCTCATGGTTCCATATTTCTATCCATTTATCAACCATTACTATAAATCATTATTCAACCCACTTTAGAAATTAATTTTTCAACCCTGCATAATTCATAAATCATAATGGCACACCCCATGGATCGCTATAAATTTCATAAACCATTAATCAATAAATTTCATAATTCCATTATTTCCAAATTTCATTATCACAAGTTAGACCAATTTCATAATCACTTGGTAAATAAATTAATTAAGTCAATTTAGAATTCAATTTCCCAATATGTAAATTTCAATTTAACAATTACATATACATAAGTATAATCATGACTATGGGATTTGATAATTAGAAAACCTACCTAAAGGTCATTGATAAATTTTTCCTAAAACAAAATTCTCTAAATTGATGTGGAATGATCAAAACAAAAACAGAACGTACGATCTAGGATGAATATCTAAGATTGAGTTTTAATGGAACAAGTTCCATGAAAATCTAGATCTGCACCATTTCCAACAAATAAAAACTTATCTCTCTTTATCCAGAAAAGACGAAGGGGTGAGAGGAATCCAAATGGGTAAAAATACACTTACTAATGAGGATTTTATCCTTCAAATAGAACATTAATTTAATAATAAATTGGTTCTATGAGCCTTATAATTCTCCCAGAATCCTCTAAAACTGAAAGAAATCAAGTTAGACTAAACAAGGGTGATTTTGGTTAAAAATCCAGGGGTTCAATAATTTTAAATAAATGTTGGGGGAACTAAAAACCTACATGCATGGTTTCTCGGTATGAGGTGCATGTTTTTTCAAACCATTCACCTTAACCATGTGCCTCTTCTTTGTGGTCGTACAATTTCTTCTAAGTGGAACACGGTTTGAAAAACTATGCGCCAACTGTGAAAACACCCACTATTTCAGGCTACACCATTTTTTGAGGATGGACACATGGTTTGGTCAAACTGTGTGCCACATCTTGTCTCTCCAAAATAGGGTGTACGGTTTCCTAGGTAAACCCTTATTATTTTCCCTAACTATGCACCAACTGTGCATATCCCCATAGTATTCAAAACTTCTCCAAATTTACCCAAAACATCCACAAATAAAAACCCAATCAAGGTATAGCCAAAAAAGGTAAAATTGTACCTAAAAATGTGCTCAATGAATCTCTTGAAATATCGAGATATTGCATGTACGACCTTAAAAAAATTATTACTGAGAAAAAATTAGTAAAATTCATGGCTTTGATTGATCACTTTCATAGAAGTAACCAGTATTAAAATTATTACTTGAAAGAATTCATGAATACATATAAAATATTTAATATAATCCCAAACTAAGGATCAATAACCTAAAGGTATTATCCATAATTCTATCATATCAACCGATGAACACCCAAAGTGTTGCTGGTATGTCCCAACAATAACCTTCTTTTGGAATGTAAGTTCAAACTCACCCAAAATACCCAGACGTGGGAGAGCATCAAAAATAATTATATCTTAAAATTTCCTTTAAACATACTTATTAATGTTTTCAATACCATCTTCTAAAAATGTTCTTATATAGATGAAACTTTTCATGATTTTATTATCCAATAAAAACCATCCTTAAATGTTGAATTAAATCACACAAATTCTAAGCCAATATCCTTATATTTGGAAAATACTCAAACATCCATATTTTCCTATAAACATAAAAATCATATCCAGGCACATCATGTTGTGGAGTAATGATCATTTATTACCCATTCCTTAGAGAACATTTCTTTTTGTGATTTTGAATATAAAAAACTATAGCATCCGTATCTTAATATATTTTTAAGTCAGTTGAATCGTACCCTAATAATAATTGTTATGAAATAATATTCATTCTATACCGAATCATAAACTTTTTTATGTCTAAACTCCCAATACATAATTGAAATACCTAAATACTTATTTATGATAATTATTACTTCACAAACCATGGGTCTATGTTGTGAATTGATTCATGGCCATAATTAAATATTTTGAATAAACATCATATTGTGACCTCTAATCATAGATTAAGAACTAGGGTATAATGCATATCCATGTACACCCTTCTCAACTCACTAAGGATCTCAACCCAATCATCCTTTTTTGTGATGAGATAAGTCACAGTCTAGGAAATCAAATTAATTACACCATATAATTATATTAGTAAAATCCATATCATAATGCATAACACTACACCAATTCTTCTCTTATTAACCATCTGTGACATATATTGCAGTTTGATAATTGATTATCACCACGTTGTATTCAATCCACCACTTATTAAAATTTACCAATAAATATTTTGACATGTCCATTAATGTTATGGAATGATTATTAATGATTTCTATAAATTTATTTCAACTATCCTTTAAATTTTACTAAACTTCTTCAAAACATTACTAATCATATGACACACCCAATGTGACATTTTTCTAACAAACACAACTAGTTTCGGTGATGCATCAATAATATCCCATTTTAATCCATAGTTATCCTCTATAATAACCTAGGTTACAACATTTATAATATTTATAGTCATAATTGGTGAGTAGGTATATTCATAGTTATATAAATTTTCCTAAAATATTTATCCATTAACCATGCCTTAAAGTTAGATACTTGAGCTAACCCAAGAATAACATACATAAATATTACATCATTTTATATGAATATTAAACACATATCACAACTATACATTTCCCATAACCATAAAGGTTTATTGTATTTAGATACTAGATATACAAAAAAATTAATGAAATATCTTCAACATCTTCTAGAAAAGTATTCTATCAGTGTGCCCTTCTTAGACATTCCCTACTTAAAAGGTTTTTTCATAACCTAGGGAAAGGAAACATAAGAAAGGGTAAGGTCGTATTCTTGGAAAGTTCAAACATAATAGATATAAATTTATGATCATAAATGATAATAATATACTAATAAAGGTATAATAACATGATAATAACTTACAGTAATCATACCCAATTAGTCAATTATCATCAATCATAAATCAGGGGATAAATCTTTGTCCTAAAAAAATTCATAACTCATAAGTTTTTTGAATAATAATTAATAACCCATGATCCATGATAACATATCATAACCATAATATATAAGTTTTTGGTATACACATAAGCATATGAAATCACTTCATTAGTCAAATTTCAATCTTGATACTATCATTTTGGACAAAGATCCATAATGGAAATGCATACCCTAAAATTTCCAATATTCTCTTAAGAGTAACATCTATCTAGTTAACTATTTAATATATTAATAGTTTATTAAATTATATGTCTATTTTTACTTTCTCAACTCCATCATCATTACCCAATACATTGGAGGTCTATAATAGAACCATCCATCATCATGAGCTATATTGGGCTCACTCTCACTTAATTATAATCCTTTCATATGAGTTCTATAAGATCATAAAGAATTAATCATTTAAATATATCATATCACATGGAAATAAAATGGGTTTTATAATCATATCATCCTTTCATCTAGAATTACATGTGGAAAATAAAGAGGTTTCATAAAGTTTTTATCATAACATAATAAAAATAAGGGAAAGAAATGGGTTTCAAGGAATCATCCTCAAATTGTCTTTATCAGAAGTCATATAGAGAAAGAAAATTTTTTAGTATCATAATATCATATATCTAGTGAGTTGTAACAATTCTTAATGGATATTTACCTTAATAAAAAATACATTTAAAATAACTCTTGAATATTTCGTTAAAATCATGAGAAAAACATCTTCTTATTTTGATAAAATTTTAAATAAAACTCCCATAAGATTGATAAAATATTTTTCTTGGAATATAACCACAGAAACTTGTATTATTGGATTCAAATAAATTAATTTTCATGACATTAGAGAAATATTTTCAAACCATATATGATAAAATATACCATTCTTTTCATATTTTGGTAAATAAGTCAAAAATGACTTATTCACAGAAAAATTCTATAAAAATATTCCTTTTAAAAAAATTCAACAAATTATAAGGTATAGAAAATTAAATTTGAAAAAAAAATCAATTATAGTTAATAAATTTCATAAAATAATTTTGATGGCAAAGACATGGAGGGAAAAATTGTTAAAAAAAGAGGAAATACGGTCAGCTTTTCATTATAAACATTTTCGTGGTCTTTTTTTATACCAAAGTGAGGAAAATGGAATTAATACTTTCAAATAATAGTAATAACCATAGGTAAATAAAATATTTTTGTTTTAGATAATAATTACCATAAAATTTCCCTTAATAAATATTTAACATAGACAATCCCGAAAAAGAAATGTGATTGGAACATACACCCTTACCACTTTTGTAATCTTCAAATCAAAATATTATGAAATAGATAACCATATATGGGTTTTAAAATCCACATTATTTTCTTGAGAATCATCATAAAATTAATTCATGTTAATTATCTACACTATATAAAATAAATAAATGGGTAATATGGAATATGTCCCACACAAAAAAATTGAGATGAGAAACCCTTACCGCAAGTCCCATCATTCTTCGTACACATTCAACCCTCCAGTATAATAAATTTAAATTTATTATAAATATATTAAATAAAAATATTAATAAATATAATACTATATGTGACTTATTTTTAACATATTATCACACATTTATTAACAATTATTTATTAAAACAACGTTTTTAGATGATAACTATTTCGTTTTTCATGCATGTTTCGATTTGGTAGATCTGGTCCTTGTAATTTGATCATGTTTACATAATATCTAAAATTTTAACCATTTAATAAGTATAATATTTAATCATTATATAAAATTTTATAACCATTTATATAAATTGGTATTGAAAAATGATTTATATCACTTCATAGAGATGGTACTATGTACATTCGCACGAGTGATGTTTCTAATTTTCAACGGATGGAATGATAAAAGTTGAATAATAATTAACCTTTAAAGAATGATTTTTATATAATAAAAATAACATATATACATATACATTCAATAAACCAATCCTTGTTACCATCAATATAAAAAGGAAACCAAAAATGGATCGCATTTCTTCATGGAGCTAGTAGTCCGCAAGTATGCATGGGTGACTTTATCATTTTCCAACAGGTAGAAATGTAAGAAGGCGGAAAATATATTATAATTAAAATAATATGTTTTTCAGAAAAATCATATATATATATATATATATCTATTTTAAAAACCAATAATGAAATATGGTGATGGAAAATGGATCATATCACTTCGTGGAGATGGTATCCCGCACGTATGAACGATCGATAATTTCATTTTCCACTTGACGAAAAATAGATGTTTAAAGGTTATGAAAAAAAATATCCTAGTAAATGGAATATAATTTTTTAAAAAATTTATTGGTTAGTGAAAAAATTAGGAGGTAAAAGATGAAGTAAAATTAAAGTGATTGGTTAAGATGATAACCTCTATTTGAGAAACCTCCACTAGATCTCTTCCCAAGAACCCTATGGATTGTCTTTTAAGGATACCATAACCTAAAAAAATTTGTAATTATGATTATAATAGGTTTTATAATGGTTTTTTGGAATAAAGTGTCTCAATATGGAGCTAAGAATAAAGGAGAGGTGGTTTCCTTTTATAGATAAGGAGAGGATAAACTTGGAATTAGTTATAATATTAAAATATAATAAATTCTATTTCATGAGAAAGTGGAAAAAATTGAAAACTTTTATTAGGAAATATAGTTTAGGGTTGAAATATCTTCAAAAAATAATATTTTTAAAGGTTTATTGGGCATTTTAAACCTTTTATTTGGGTTTAACCCCTTCATTTTCCAATTTAAATCTTATCAATGGTAACACATTTTCTATAATAAAGGGTTCTAAATTTAAAAATAAGGTAAAAATTAGCACAAAATGCTCAAGATATGAAATTTTATATCCTATACCATCCTCCTTGTTCTATGTCAATATTTTTTAGTTTTTTTAAATCATTTAATAATATATAATTTAAAATAAAATAATGTTAAAGTTATTTTAAGAACATATCACATGTTGTGACTTTAAATACATCAATATAAGTATTAAATTAAAATATAAACTCTTTAAACATAATTTATAATCTATTATTATCCATAAAATTCATCTAACACCATAAGTCACCCAAAAAAATATTACATTTTATGTTTTTAAAATCATTAACATTGATTTTTCTACTGCATTCCCAAGTATTGTGTTAGTGTTGTGTAAGAATTTAAGGTAATTATGTCACCAATAAAAAATTAAAAAAAACTACCTTCATAAAAATAAATAAAAATTTCTCATAACAACTTATTACCCCTATGTGAACAAACAGGAGAAATTAAAATCAAGAGAGTAACATTTTGGAATTTTCCTTCACATAAAATAATACAAATACACTTATCAAATAAAAATGGAACAAAAGTTACATATTTTTTAATATTATTGGGGAATTAAAATAACACTCATATAAGGAAATATATTCAATTTTATGGATAGTTATGAATCTGAATTTTTAGTTTTAATCTTGTTTATCTCATTTTACCCTTTAATGAGGTGATAAATTTTACCACGATTACTATTTGTGTGGCCTAAAAATAAAAGGAGACTATTTACCATATTTGAAAAAAATTATTCCAAATATTTAATTCATTTTTCAAGATTAAATTTCTATAAGTGGTAGAAATCAATACTAAAATAAATGCATAAAATACAACAAAAATCAGTTTTTAGAAAATTGTCTTTTTAAACATAAAAATGAACTCATACCAAAATCAAGTATAATATTTATTTATATAGAATTACTTTTATTATTTCTAATAAAATTATTTTTATGTTACAATAAAATAAAATAAAAAATATAATGGCAATTTTAAATAACTTGATTAAAAATTAGTGTTTTACAAAAATCGGTATTTTTCACTATTCAATGAAATATAAATTTTTTATAAAAATTTCAAAATTAATTATAATAAAATATTTAAATTATGATTTAAAAAAGATATTAATTTACTCAAATAAAATTTAAAAAAAATTAAGAAAATATTTATAATTTTTATGCACAGAATTAAATAAAATCATTTTTTAAGAAATATATATTTTTGAAGCATAAAATATATTTTTTGAAAATTGATTACTTATTTTTTAAGAATTAATAAATAAATTTGAATAATTTAAAACCTTTATATATATATATTTAATAATGTGGTTATTTTTATTCATACCATCAATTTAATTTCTAGTTTATAATATATCGTAGTTTGTTTTAACCTCGTTGTTTCTTGTCAAAAAAGATATTGAACATCAATGATTTATATAAACAGAAATATATTTTAAAATATAAATGTGATACATTATACCCCCCCCCCCCCACAAATAAATTATGATCACATAATTTTAATTATCACTTACAAGATTTAGTGTATCATGACATGGTAAAAAATCTGATATTTATTTTATCCTGATAAATAATTTTTATTCCACTATAAAGAAAATTATTATTTCTTAATTAAGTATTTATAAGACCTGTTATGTACTATTATAAGACTCGTGAATTTACAAGACTATACCTTGAAAATTAATAGATACTTTCCACATAATAATTTAGATATTTATCTTCCTCTAACTTCGGTTGAGGAAATTATTTACCATCAATGTAGAGAATACGAGATAACATGCATACTTTATTTCCTTCCACACCGTAAGAATAAATTCATCCTTTTATTATTATTTTAGCTATTCTAAATCCCCTATCTATCACATATTCCATATGATAAATCTTTTTCATGCCTATAGTATTAAAATTAACTTTTAATGGTTTATAAAATCTATAAAAGAATGAAAATGAATTACTTCTATCTTTAGATGTTTACCAAAACCAAATTTATTATCACATGTTATCCAGTATAAATAAATCACCATACACAGATCTCTTAAATATCCATAATAACACCCAAGTCTCAATAAACCTTAAAAATCTTTAAAATATTTTACACCAAAATAAAAACACAAATGTTAGAATGATTTGATATGATATTCATCCATGATTAAGATAATAATTATCAATAGATAATATAAATCATTTGTAAGTTCATATATCATAAATTTATATAACCAAATCATATAGTCCAAAACATATGTTAATTTTTTCTATAAATATCCTCAATTACCATAAATCCATAATAAAATTTCTTAAACATAACTCTATAAAAACTATCTAATTTACATTATCAACATGAATCATCTCATTATCCCAAATAAAAATTATTATATCAAAATAAAACATATTTTAAGTGTTATATATCCTTCAATCATTTTTTTTCAAAAATATACCATTATCACTAAATCACTTTTCCAGATTATCAGTATCATTCAACATATGCTTGAAAATCCTAGAATAAAAAAATTATAGAACAATTATAAGATGTTTACTTATTCTTATAACAAAAATATCATTAATAAAACATGTATACAATATAATCAAATTCTGATATATATATATATATATATATATATATATATAAACCTCAATCATTTCACTTAATTTATTAGTATGACATTTTCCCTTCCTTGGTCTAAGGAATGTACCCTAGATTAGGTCATTGACATGGATAATTCCCAAGTTCCACACACATAATACCTAGAATAATGAAATTTAAATTAATATATAATTAGTTTCTCTCCATAAAACTATAAATTTTTTATTAAATATTAATTTCTATATTCCATTATTTTCACATATAAAACATTTTCTCATTCCTTTGAGACATTAAACTGGGTATTTTTTACCACATAGTTAACATGTAGAAAGATTAATATTCTTCCCTTCATTATCTTCATCAAATGAAATTCCATGAAAATAATTTTTCTCCTCTTTCTTATGTCAGTAACTTCAACCTTGTGGACACTTTTAATCTTATAAAAATATAACAAATTATTCATAATTATAATAATTCACATTCAACCTCCTATTTTATATGGTTTCTCCAGAGAAAAATTATTCCATTGTCCATTACATTCAGTAATAACATGAATTATAATGGTTTCATCCATTTAATAAAACCAAAATACAATGTGTGAGAAACAATAATCATAATGATAAATCATATAATCATAAAAAATAATTCATATGATGTCTAAATCATGATACTGTTTTTCAATATATGGAACCTTTGGTTTAACTTAGGACATTCATGGTCATCATCTATCCAAATCCTTCATAATGGATTGTAATAAACTTTAGATTTAACTCAAGAATGTCCCACTAGAGTGTCTATCCATGTATATAGTCTTAGTCCCACTCCTCATGCACCAGTAAAAATAGATCCAATACTTAATCCCCTTGTTTCATACTTGTTACCCCTAGATACATCTATGTTATAGCCACATTAACCTTCTAGTATATAGATATGGATTTATTTTCTAGGAAACCCACAAAATGTATACTTTTTCAAATCTTCAGGATGTTATCATATAATAATACTTATCCCTAGGGTTTTTAATGAACTTCTCTAACCCTAATCTCCAAAAAAACTAAACCCTACTTTAATACCAACTAAGTTGACCTTAGAATAACATACAAAAGTATTAAATCATTTAAGATGAATATTAAACACATAACTTAATTATACATACCTTATAACTATAATTATTTATTATCATTGGAGACTATATACAAAAATAACTTATTCCATGAAGAATCTTCATTATCTCCCAAAAAATCTTCTTTCATTATACCCTTCTTAAACACTCCATACTTATAATATTCTTTATAACCTAGGGAAAAGAAAATATAATAAATATTTTGATCAGACTATTATTAAGTTAAAATATAATATATTTCAATTGATGATCATAAATGAGCATAATATAATCATAAGGTTATGATAATGTGATCATAACTTGAAATAATCATAACCAATCAATTAATGATGATTAGTCATAAATCGTGGAATAAGGATATTTCATAAAAAATCATAAGTCATAGGTGTATGGAATCATCAATAATCAACCATGATCCAAGAGAATTTATCATAAGCATAATACATAAGTTTTTTTCCATACACATAATTATAAAAAATCACCTCCTTTGTCAAGGACCAATCCCAAGACTTTATTTTTGGAAAAATTCCCATAATGAAAATGCTTAAATAGACATTTCCAATAATATCTTATGAGTAACTTTAATCTTGTTAACTCTTTAATATCTTATAAATTCATTAAATATATTGTGTATTAGTATTTTATCAACTATAACTTCATTATATAATGCATTGGAGAGCTATAATAGACTCAGCTGTCATCATGAGCTATATCAGTCTCACTCAACACATAATAATAATCCAAACATATAAGTTCTAAAAGATAATAAAACATTCTTATTTTCATCATGTAATAACCCATGGAAAATAATAGGTTTAATAAACATTTTATCATTTCATCATATTATAACATGTGGAAAAGAAATGTCTTTCATAAACGTTTCATCGTAACTTAATTTCCCGTGGAAAAAATGGGTCTAATAGAATCATCCTTAAATCATTATCATCATAAGCCATATAGAGAAAGAAATTGGGTGATATAATAATATCATATTCCCATTTAGCCATAAAAATTCTTGAATTATGTTAACATATATGAAAAATACCATTAAAATAACTCTCAAACCATTCTTTGAAATCATGAAAAAAATATCTTTTACTTTTGATAACATTTTAACTAAAAATTCCTAGAATATTCAAGAAATTATTTTCTCTAAAAATAACAATTTAAAATTTTAAATAAATATTCATATAAAAGAACATTCATTACTTTGGGAAAATATATTCATACTGTATATGGTGAGAGAGAACATTGTTTCTCACTTTTATAAAAAAGTTAAAAATAGCTTGAACTGATAAACATTATTTAAAATGATTCCTTTTAAAACTTTTTAAATAAATAAAAATATAGTGATAATTTCCTTGTTAAAACATTTAAATTAAATTTAATAACTTTCATAAAACCATTTTGAAGAGAGTAAACATGGAGGAAATGATATTTCAACAAAATAGTAAAAAAGTTCAGTTTTTCTTTGAGAATATTTTTATGATCATTTTAAGTAAAAAGAGACAAAATGGTAATAATATATGAAAATCCCATAAATAACCTTATGAGAAAAAAATATTTTTTTAAATGTATAATATCTATAAGATTCCCCTCAATATAATTTTAGCATAAGAAATCATGAAAGGAAATGAAATTGTAACATAAACCCTAACCAAATTAGAAATATCTAAATAAAAACCTAGTAAAAGAGACAATCCTTGATGGATTTTTACCTCCATGTAATTTTAATTTGAATCATAATAAAATAAATTTATGGGTATTATTTACACCAAATAAAATAAAAAAGTGGTGAATATGGCATATTTCTCACATAAGAAAAAGTGGGAAAGAAACTCTTACCTCATGTTTTACCTTGCTTAGTACATGTTAAAAACTCATATATGATAAATATATATTTATTATAAAAATATTATATAACTTTATTCGTTCATATCACATCATATATGATTTAATTATAACATTTAATCACCATTTTATTAACAATTGTTTATTAAAATCCTATTTAAGGTGATAACTATATTTTATCATGTAAGTTTTAGTTAGAATATTATAGTCCTTGTACATTAATCGTGGTTCCATTATCTATATAATTTTAAAAATTTAATAATAATGATATATAATCATTATATACACTTTTATAACCATTTATATCAATTAGTTATGAAAAAATGAATTAGATTGCCTAGTGCAAACGGTGGTCCATACATACACAAGACTGATGTTTCCACTTTTCAATGGATAAAAATAAATAAATGTAAATAATAATTCACCTTTATAGAATCATTATTATATCATAAATATCATATATATTGAATAAATATATCCTGATTATCATACATGTAAATAGGAAATAAAAAATGATTTTCATCACTTCGTGGAGGTGGTAGTCCACATGTTCACACAGGCACTGACCTAAACTGTCGTTGAAGTCAGTAAAAGTTAAAAATTTATAATCCTAATAACTATTGTATATGTGGAAAGTAGGGTCGAACCCACAGGGACGGAAATTATGAACACTATTCTTCTAAAAACCTTCTAAATCTCCATTTTTGTCTGCAGCGGAGTGAATTTTTTAATTTTCACTTTTTATACTTTTTTAATATACTTTATTAAGCATTGAAATGACAGAACACTATTGATCTTGTATCTATACTAAGTTGAAGTAATAAATAGTTGAAAACAAAGGGGAACGGAGGTATAAAATCACTGATAATCGAACAATCTATTTAAACACTCTGAAAAAAATCTCCATTCTACAGGTTCTAAAATCAATTAAATTCACTTAAAATACATCATAGAGTGCCACCATAAGAGTATGAATTACCTCCCTCGCTATGAGTTAAGACATACTAGCCAATCTACTCTAGAGTTTTCCACTCCAAAATAAATCAACTGTGAACATTTAGAAAGGTGACAACAAGACAAACTCACCGTAAGTCATGTAATATTAATAATTTTTTATCTTTTAAAAGATGTATTCACAATAAATCTCACCAAATTATTGTGAAATTTAGAAAATAAATTTTTGCAGAACAATGAAATTTAATTAATTTAGTATTGATCTCGTCGATCAATACCGAATACATCTAATGATGAAGTGAAAAAGAACATTTATAGATAACTGGTGGAACATCAATTTATCCCCAAACCAGAGACTTAGATAGAAAACATGTATATTAACCTAACAGTAATTGAAGAAATTCTAAACATAGTGTAATAATTCAAACACAAGGGAAGTAAAACTTCCTGAAAGATACTCTGCTCTTACACTCCTCCAGCTCCAGGAAGTGGTTCCAAAGTCGCCTTCTACACTACCTCTACTTAGAACTGGATCTTTGGATATGTTGAGTGAATCTCTCTCTAATGAATATCTATCTAATTAATGTCCCCCTTCAATCTGCTTCTTTCCCTTCTTAAATATCATTTTGTCAAAAACTACATGTCACCGCTCGGTTTACTGACTTGAGTTCATCTTTCACTATTGCATCGTACACGTGCGTTTTTTCGCGACTGGAAAGTCGCGCTAGTTTTTCTCACATAACTAACTCTTAATTAGTTAGTTTAATGCACCTAGATGTTTTTAAGGCCCGGGTGTGATCCAGCATAATAAATAAAAAGAATAAATCATTCAACATTAATAAAAAGTCTTAACTATTATAAATAAACAACTATCTTACTTAGTTAATTTAAGATTAAATGTTATTTGATTTATATTAATAGTTATATCTTATAAATTAATTATTTTATTCTATTTAGAATTATGATTAAATTATTAAATTAGTAAATTCACTTTATTTGTTTAATTATAAATATTTTATAACGTTACTTAAACAACACTAAAGTTATTATTTATAAAAATTAATAAATAAAAAAAATTAAAACTAATTAGATAAAATATTAATTTATAGTAATGTATTTAATCTAATTATTAATGTTATTATTAATTAAAAATAATAATTATTGGTTAATTAATTATGATTTTAATTTAATCAATTTTTATTAGTAACTTTATGATTATTTTTTAAAGTTTTATTTTTAGATTATTTTGGTTTTTTTCTTCCTTCCCCCCAATTTCCATGATGCGCACCAAGAGGAGAGGGTTTTGGAATCGAGAACTAGTAGCAGTTGCTACTACTTCCACCTCAGGTGACCTCTACTCCTACAACATCAAGATCAGGTCCAGTGGAATCGACCTTGGTTCTGTCTCGGTTCTTCAATACATCAGCGGCTTCAGCTCCTCTGGACTTCAGCGGAGAATAGCAGTGACAACTTCTCCTCCTCAGGTGATGGTGGGATCTTTTCACCCAGTCCATCTCCAATTCATGGTGCAACAACCTTGACTTCGGCCTGGTGTTCAGCGATACTCCAAACGGCAATCAATGATTGGTTCTGCCTCACAAAAGAGTTGAAATTGGACATTCTCTTCTCTAGGAAAGCGACTGTCTACTCCTCTAATCCAGAAATGGCGCGACCTCTTATGCGGTGATGATGGCATGACTCCAATAAGTGCATCATATCCAGACGTATTGGATCTCGGTTATCCATATTTGCAAAGTTTAATCTGAGTTTCATGTCTGGAAATTTTTACTTTAATTCTTTGATTCTAATATTGTTTTTGGGTATGTGGTGTGGTTCAAGAACTCGTGGCCCTGACTTGAAATAGGGTAATGAATCGGCTTCTTTAAAAAAGGAAGGTATCGGTGTGTGTGTGTGTGTGTGTGTGTGTGTGTGTGTGTGTGTGTGTGTGTGTGTGTGTGTGTGTGTGTGTGTGTGTGTGTGACACACCAGTATATTGAGGGAGGAGAAGTGAGATGGTGAAACCATTGTGTGCGTCGATAGGAGGAAAAAATGAACTCCTGGTAAGCAGGAACGGTGATCTATTAGTGAGGTGGGGAAATGAAATGGTGAGGTTATGTGGAAAACTTTGAGATGCAGGGGAGCAAGGTCACTATTAGCTTAAATTACAGGGTCACCGATAGAATTATAGGTTACCAATAGAGTAAAAATAAGGGGTTACTGTTACCAGTAAAAATAAAAAACAAAGGGAAAAGGTCACTATTAGTTGAAAAAAAACCGAGAAGCAGCGGCATGGGGGTTTAGGTAGAGTTGTGAAATGGTGAGGTACAGGGGAACGGTGAGGAATAACTCACCATTAGAAGAAAATAAAGAGGGAAGCTCATTGCGAGGTTCACCCACAAAATTAAAAATAAAAACTCACCTTTTTTATAAAACAGAATATGTCACCTATAGAACAAAATAGTCACTTATGGAACCAAGGGACATTATTAGCACTACATAAAACAAGGTTACCGGTACTTAATAGTCACTAATATAAAAAAGTTAAATACTACCATTAATTTAAAAAGGGGACCTATGCAGTTAAATAAAAAAACTACCAATGCCTACTAAAAATAAAAGGGGAAACCAATACAAATAAAATAAAAGGCTCATCATTGGGCTAAAAATTCACTGGTATAAAATCTCACCGATAATTAAAATAAAAGTTCACAGGTGCAGTTAAAGGGTAATTATAGTCTTTAAGTGACCGATAGAAAATAAATAAAATGGTTACTGGTGGAAATAGGTCATCGGTGAAGATTAAATAGAAGGGTCACCGATGATAAAAGGTCACTAGTAGACTTAATAGTCACTATTTCCCATTAAGAAAAAGGTCACTGTTAGAACAAAAAAATAACTAATGGTGACCTTTGAAAATTAAAAACTTATAAATTGAACTTAAAATTAAAACTATAGTAAACTAAATAAAAGGATATTAAATAATTAATTAAAAGAAAACAAAACACCATGAATTCAAAATCGTATTTTTATTAAACTTTAGGCATTAAAAATATAATAAAAATTATTAATATATAACACTTAAATTAAGAACTAGATATTTGATAAACTAAAATGATATAAAACTTAAATTAAAATTACTATATAAAGAAATTACGAGGTAGCAGCG
Source organism: Viscum album (assembly GCA_963277665.1). Classification (NCBI taxonomy): domain Eukaryota; kingdom Viridiplantae; phylum Streptophyta; class Magnoliopsida; order Santalales; family Viscaceae; genus Viscum; species Viscum album. The sequence continues at coordinate 1,717,201,298 of OY728153.1, forward strand.
AATGATAAAGGATATAATAGGTGACCCAATAGGCTACTGATAGCTCTTGTCTACCTCACCGGTATACTAGAATCAATAGAAAATGAATAAAGAATATAACTGCATACTTAAGATTAAATAATTAAGGCTTAAATACTCAAAATTAATTAATTAAATAACTATTTGAATACATAAAATTAAAAGAGAACTATTTTATTTAATTTGAACTTAAATTCTTAACGAAATTAATTAGCAGGACGATTAGACAAGTAATTTAACATTGTTAACATATTCTAATGAAACTAAATTAAATGATAAAATATTAAAATAAATAATAAGTTAATTAAATAGAATTACAATGATTAAAAAAATTGTTTTTTAAAAAATGTAAGTTTATTAAAAAGTCTAACAGATTTAAATTAACCAAATTAATTAAGAAATAATTAAATTAGAAAAGTAAAGTAAGATTAAAATTATTAATTTAAAGACTAAAAATACATAATTAATTATAAATATTGACCAATTAAAAAAAATTAAAAAAACAAAAGTACAATCATTTAGTATAAAGTGATTAAATAATTCATTAAATTATTAAAAATTAAGTAAAAAAGATGTCGTAAAACTATGCAAAAATAGAGTCACATCAAATTCCCCCACACTTAGAATTGTTTGTTCTCAAACAATCCCATGTTTTATTATCCTTAAAAAATATATTGTAGTATTAAAGATTTAGCTCAAATTGAAACATGTCTCGCACTCATGAAATGACGACATAACATGAAAAGAGGCTTTTGAAAAGTTATTGCTCATATGAATATTTCCTAGAACAAATACTCAATGGTAATTAAGAAAGCAAAGACCATCCATCAAAGAAGATGTCATGCCTCATATGTGATTCTACATAATGATTTGTTTCAGACCAGGATCAGATTCTAAATTCAAAAATGACATGAGGTAAAATATCGATGGAATTAAGACCTTAACTAAGGAACTTTGTACTTTTATTTTATCCTAGGTTCCAAAAATAATTAATTTTTTTGGATCACCTTATTGATACAACCTAAATGATTTCAATATAAAATAATTTTCCCCTTGTTCATTTGGAATTCATCATTCCTCTCACCTTAATGAACTCATTTTTGACCATAGACACTTTATTTTATTTTTTTCCAAGACATGTATCATTATGTTAAGCACTGTGAAATGCACTTATTCAGAGTGAACAGAGGGCCTAAAGTTAACAGAAATGCACCCAGCATCTAGGTTCTCAGAGACTCACTGTGGGATCCAAGATTCCCAGAATACTCCAGTTTCAAAAGATTTTTATAAAAACTAATTAGATTGTCTCATTAAGATGATTACTTTTAATAATTAAAAGAAGAGTGAGGCCCCTAGAATTAGAATCAAACTTCCAGTTCCTAGGGTTATGTTCATAAATCCACAAACATGTAACCCAAATCACTTTCATATGTAGTTCTTAAACCTAATTTCCATGAAATATCTAAGTAAGATCACTCAGCAATCATCTGAACTCATTAATTTCAGACTCAAAGCAGTTTTTAACTACTAATCAAAGCATTTTTCAAAGGAAAGTCTCAATTGAGTATAGGTTAAATCCTAAAATTATGACAGAATTTTGAAAAAATTTACCAATTTTTGAAAAAAAAAAGTTTTAAGTGAAATGGGAATTGATGGGATTACATTAAAGAACAGTTTAGCACAGTCAAGAATTGACCCCCTTCCCCACACTTAAAACCCAAATTGGTCCCCAAAGTTGACTTCTAAAGTGGATAAAAACAATTTGACAGTTTAAGTTCAAAACTGATCTTCAATAAAGTAGATTTATGACATGTTTAAAGGGTCTCTTTGAAGTTCAAAAAGAATTGTTTTCCACAAAAATTAACTTACATCAGGTTCAAAAGCGAGTACATACACTATCATTTGGTTCAATGACACAGATTTTTAATGTAGCTCAAAAGAAAATGTGAAGTGCAAGTGCACTATGAATCGAGGTGAAAGCAATTTTAGCAGAATTAATTCAGTTGGGTAATCAACACAGCAAACAAAGTTCAATCTAAAAAAATCAACCCAAAGTAGATTCAAAAGACCAATAGCATGTACCCCCCCCCCCCCCCGGACTTAATTTCATAAAGTGAAAGATTATTTCAATTTTTACTATTGAATTAAAATTTAAGCAAGAGGTACATGAAGAATGTTTCAATTCAACTTAGTGACATGCAGAAAAAAAAATTAGTATGCAAGATATGCAGTAGATTTTTAGCAAATATGTAGCAGAATTTCTTATAAAAGTAGAATTTTTAAAGAATAATTTTTTAGGAAAAAAAAGTAGTATATTTTTAAAGTAGTAAGGAGAAGGAAAATTAAATAGAAACTAATGAATTGAATACATCCCTGAATATGTTTATTATTAATACTCATCTTGATAATTCCACCCCCTTAATGACAAAACATCAGCATCATTTAACTCAAAAACAGAACCAAGAGACCAAGAACAAGAAGTAACAGGTATTTTGCAAAAACAGAACACAGAAAAAGTACTTTATTAAAGGTTAAAAATAAACAAAGTAAAGGCAAAAAAACCATGGGTTTCCTCCCTTGCAATGCTAAGTTGTAAAGTATTCTTACAGAATTTATTCAAGATCATTTTTCCAACACTATGAAAGCAGCCAAGCCCTTCGGTTGTCCGTAAAAATAAAGTTTCACTATCTGCCCATTAACTAACATGTGTTTTTTCTCTACACCTACAATTTCAATAGCTCCATTCTTCATCACCCTCACTACAGTAAAGGGTTAGACCACTTGGACTTCAACTTTCTAGGAAAAAGTTTAAGTCAAGATTTAAAGAGAAGGACCTTCTGTCTAGGTTTGAATACCTTGTTTTGAAAGATATAATCATGAAATATTTTAGTCATCTCTTTATAAATCCTTGAATTATCATAAATCTCTCTTATAATCTCATCTAGATCACTCATCTCAAGTAATATTCTCTCACTGGAACTCTTAAAGTCAAAGTTTATAGCCTTAACTACCCAATAAGACTTGTGTTGCAAATACACAGGTAAATGACAACATTTTTCAAACAACAGTCTGTAAGGAGACATACCTGTTGGGGTCTTGAAAGAAGTTCTATATTCCCATAAAGCTTTATCCAATTTAAGGGACCAGCCTTTCCAAGAGGTTGACACATTTTTATCAAGTATTTTTTTCAATTCCCTGTTTGCAATTTCCACCTGTCCACTGGACTGTGGATGATAAGGATCACCATTTTTATGAACACAACCATATTTCCCCATAAAATATTTAAATTGATAGTTCATAAAGTGTGTTCCATTATTAGTGATAAAATATCTTGGGACTCTAAATCTTGTAAAGATGTTATTTTTAATAAATTTTATTACAGAATTGACTGGATTTTTGGGCAGTGCCACTGCCTCAACCCATTTTGAAGCATAGTCTATAGTGACAAGAATATACTCATTCCCATGAGATGATGGAAATGGACCCATCAAATCTAAACCCCAAACATCAAATTTTTCAACTTCCAGAATTCCTTTTTGTGGTAACTCTTGCTTTCTACCAAAGTTTCCTAGCCTCTGACATCCATCACATCCAACCACAAAGCTCCTAGAATCCTTATAAAGGGTAGTCCCATTAAAACTAGATTGAAAAACCTTCTAACTAGTTATTTCATCACCATGGTGACCTCCCCGAGGTGATGAGTGACAACTCTCTAAGACAAGAATCATTTCTTCCTCAGGTACACATCTCCTATGAATACCATCAGCACACCTTCTAAACAGCAAGGGATCATCCCAAAAATAATACTTAAGTTCAAAAATGAATTTCTTCATTTCGTTATTAGATAAATTTTTGGGATAGACACTTACTTCCAGGAAGTTGGTGAAATCAGCCAACCATGCAGATTTCATGATTGAAACAGTGAGCAGCTTTTCATCATGAAAGGAAGAGTTAATCTCCCTAGGATCTTCATATTCATATTGAGAAATAGGAAGCCTCTAAAGGTGGTCAACAACTAAATTTTTATCTCCCTGTTTATCACTAATCGCTAAATAAAATTCTTGTAGCAACAAAATCCATCTAATCGTCTGGGTTTAGTTTCCTTCTTAGACAGCAAGTAATTTAAAGCAGAATGATCTATGAAAATAATGAATTTTTTAACCTAACAAGTACTGTCTAAACTATTCTAGAGCAAAAACAATAGCTATCAATTATTTCTCAGTAGTGGTGTAATTTTATTGGGCCTCATCTAGGAGTCTACTAGCATAGTACACCACATGCAGTTTCTTATCTTTCCTCTATCCAAGGAAAAAACCTACATCCATGTCACAAGCATCACACATAAGTTCAAAATGTAGTTTCCAATCAGGTGCAGTGATGATGGGTGATGTAGTGAGTTTCTATTTAGGAAGATTAAATGATTTCAAAAAGTTCTCATTAAAATTGAAAGGTTTATCCTTGACCAGCAAAGAATATAAGGGTTTAGTTATTTTGGAAAAACCTTTTATGAATCTCTGGTAGAAACTGACATTCCCTAGGAAACTTCTAATAGCTTTAACATTTACAAGAGGTGTAAATTTTTGAATAACATCAATCTCAACATTATCTACATCTAGACCTATCTTTGAAACCTTATAACCAAGTACAATAACTTCTATAACCATGAGTTGACATTTCTTCCAATTAAGAACAAGGTTGGTTTCAATGCATCTTTCTAAGCCTAACTCAATATTTCAAAGACAAGTATCCAAGGTACTACCCACAATGGAAAATTCATCCATGAAAACCTTAATGATTCTCTCAATCATATCTGAAAAGACATCCATCATACATCTTTGAAAGGCGGTTGGATCTCCACACAACCCAAAGGGCATCCACCTGTAGGAAAATGTCCCAAAGGGGCATCTGAAAGTGGTCTTTTCTTGATCCCCTTGAGCAACAGGAATCTGGTTTTAACTAGAATATCCATCCAGAAAACAATTAAACTCATTTCTAGCAAGCCTCTAAAGCATTTCATCCAAAAAGGGCATTGGAAAATAGTCCTTCCTAGTGGTTGAATTAAGCTTCCTATAATCAATATAGACTCTCCATTTTGTGGCTTTCCTAACTTGGAATTAATCATTATTTTCATTTGTTACTATAGTAAAACCTCCCTTCTTAAGGAAAACCTAGACAGGGATGACCCAAGCACTATCAGAAATAGGATATATCATTCCAATATCCAGAAATTTGATCACTTCTACTCTCACAACTTCTTTCATGTTTGGATTCAACCTTCTTTGACACTCTACCCTAGGCTTATGGTTAGGCTCTATAGGTATTTTATGCATAAAAATGAGAGACTAATATGCTTCATATCAACTATGGTCCAGCCTATGGAAGATTTAAACTTTTTCAAAAAATTTAACAATCATTTCTTATGACTTTCATTTAGTTCAGTAGAAATTATGACAGGAAAAGTGGAGTTCTCACCCAGAAATGAATATTTAAGATGAGTAGGGATTGGTTTTAGTTCAAAGACATGTGGTTCAACACTAGATGGAAGACTCTTAGGACTAGGAGGTGTAATATCTTCAACATATCTTTTGAAAGTTGTATTAAAATATGAAATATTTTCAATTTCATGTTTAGATTCAAAAGTAACAGTGTTGCCGTCCAAAGTGGGCAGTACGCTATCCAAATTTTCCAGATCAAATTTTAACAAGTTAATCAAATAAGAATCATCAAGTTCTATTATAATTTCTCCCTCAATCTCATCAAAATGTTTAGAAAGGTTTGTGTTTACAGATACACCCTCAAATTCAATCAAAAATTTCCTATGTTCAGAAATAGTGGATTCTTTTACCGCAGAAACTGGACAGTTATCCAGTTCTGGAAAATTTTCTAGATTAAGTGTTTGAGAAAAATTTTCAACTTTTAAAATAGATTCAATAATATTTTCAGCTTCACAATTATTTTCTTTAATAGGGAATTGATTTTCAGATTTATCTATGTATTCAAGTTGATTTTTATAAGAAAACTCAACTTCAAGGAACTCAATTTTTGAACAGTTTTCAGAATAATTTCGTCCATTAATATTCTTAAACCCATTGAACTCTTCTTATTGTTCTCTAGTTTGGAAAATTAATTGACCCTTATAGACATCAATAACAGCACTACCTGTGGCCAAGAAGGGACTACCCAAGATGATGGAAACCTCTTGATCGCACACCATATCTAAGACCAAAAAGTCTCTAGGAAAAAATAGCTTCCCAACCCCAACTAGTAAATCATATATCCTATCCACAGGATGAGCGAAATATCTATCATCTAACTTCAGTATGACTGTTGTGGGTTGAAGGTCACCCAATCTCAACTGTTGAAATAGTGAGTAAGGGAGCATATTAATTCTAGCACCTAAATCACACAAACAGTTGAGCTGGTCAAAATTTCCTAATGTGCAAGGTATGACAAAACTATTTGGGTATTTCAGATTAGGTGGAATTTTCTTTTGGAGTACAGTACTACGCTCTTTGGTGAGGTTGTAAGTAGCAAATTCTTCTAAAGTTTTTTTGTTTGAAACAATTTTCTTTAAATATTTCAAGTAATATGGGATTTTAATCAAAGATTTAATGAATGGAATGTTCAACTAAAGTTTATAAAGGAGACCAAGGAACTGAATAAGTTCATCCATGGTGTTACATTGTGGTTTCATCTTCTCAGGGAAAGGGATGGGTTGGAAAAAAAATTCAGAATAGTAGGTATATCCCTCACCTCTTCTTCAAATTTTTTTCCCTTTATTCTTTTGATTCCTGGATGAACTTTCAGATTGAGTTTCAGATGAAAAATTCAGATTTTGATCATTTTCAAGACTTTTCTATGAATTTCCAGCAAGTGTGCAAAGTAGATTTTTATTTCCAGATTGAAGTGGATGTTCATTTTGGGAATTTTATGGTCTTTTTCAGCTACAGTTTGAGTATTAATCCCATATCTAGTTATAAAATCCATGTCATTCTCTTTAGGGTTAAGTTCAGTGGAACTTGGAGGTATACCTTTTTCCTAGTTGAAGAATCTCTAGTAGGTTGACCATGTTTTATATCCATGTTCTGCATTCTAACATCAGTTTTTGTTTTTTGATAATCATATTGATTTTAATGTTTGGATAGCTGATTCATGTATCTTTTTTCTTGGGAGTTTATTTTGTTCAAGATTAGATGAAGCTTAGAATACATGTGACTATCATTATTTCCTTTTATATTTGAATACTCACCCCTTTTTTGATTCTGAAAATTTGGTCTTGGTTGATTAGAGTGATAAGGGGCAGTGGATTTTTTAATTAAGAATTGATCCTTCCAGGACAGATTAGGGTGGTTCCTATAGCCTTGATTATAATTGTTTAAAAATAGATCTTCTTTAGGATGAATCCTAGGACCATAGTTAACAGATTTTTAGTTTTTTTGTTGTTGGGCTGGCATATCAAAATTAGGATAGAAGTTTTCATTATGCCCAAACATAACACACTGGACACATTGTTCCCTTAAATATTTGTTGGTATTTTGATAGCCCAGTTGATTAACAATTTGTTTTGAGTTCTAGTTCATTAAATATTGAAGTTTTTTGGTGATTTAATCCAGTTGATCTTGAGTTTCATTGATTGAACCAGTGCTTGAATGAATATTTTTATTGACTCTTTTTTTCTTGAATTTTTATGTTGTGAATTCAATGCAAGATTATTAAATATTTGTCTAAGTTTTTCATCTGTTTTATCATTATAATTACCCCCAACATCTTGGTCTAATAGATTCTATCGAGAGAAGAAAATCCCTTCATAGAATGTATCCATAAGAAGGTGTAACAGGAGTTTATTATGGGGACACTGCCAAAGAAGATCCTTGAATCTATCCCATGATTCATGAAAATCTTCTCCATCCTCTTGATAAAAACTAGTTATCTTAGTTCTAAGTTCACCTTTAAGTCTTTAGGGATAAAATTTTTTAATAAAATAATTATACACTTGATCCCAGTTTTCAAAAATGTTCTCATCTAGACTCAAAAACCAATTTCTAGATTTTCCTTTAAAGAAAAAGGAAAAGACTAACATTATAAGTTCATTTTCTGGGAGTCCTAGAATAGGTAATTACTGCACATTATTGTAGAAGTCTCTACTGGAGGCTAAAGAGTCCTCATTAGAGATACCATTAAAAGCAGGCAGTAGTGAAATAAGTGATTGTTTCAATTCATAGTTTCTGGCCCTAGGACTACTTCTGATGGATGATGGATTGCTTGAAACTTGTGGGAGTTGGAATTCCCTCATCCTAGGCCTTTCATTTTCTTCTATGAGTTCTGGTTGATTTTAATAGTTTTTAGGTGCTGGAACCCTATTATCTTAGTTTTCCATTTCATTTTTGTTTTTATGTCTTAGAGCAGTGAGATGTTTGTCTATTTTTAAGTTTAGTGGATCTAGACTAACAGCTGAGTGTCTTGTTCTCATAAAAAGTATATTAACAATTCAAGTAACACACAGTAGATATAAGGACCTGGCCTCCGAGTGCCCAGATCTGGTGCCCATGAGACACGATGTACCACAATAATTACTTTACATTTACATTAATCACATCATATCTCATGCTACAGATGAATTGTGAGGTTTAGGTCCTGGGAAAACTAGCAGCATCTGAAAATTCTTTGAAGACATGACTGATACCTGAAATTTTTTAATTTAAAACATAGGATGAGCATTGAAATACTCAGTAATGGGTTTTGAAATTACTTAATACAACATTTGAATCATACCTTTGAAAATTATTATACTAATAAAAATAGTTCCTTAAAGGAAAACATCATGGAATTTCAAAGGTTTATATTAAATAATTAAAATATTTCCTACACAAGTAGTTGAACATTTAAATGAAAGCTACTTGATGAAAAAAGTAAGCATGTTTGTATAAAAGTTCATGAATTCTAAGAAGTAAAGTAGGCATAACATGCAAGGTATGCAAGTACTACTAAGCATGAACATTATCAGAGTTGCACATAAACAATTTCACTACTACTTATAAAAATGCACATTATGACATGATTAATATAATGCTAACATTTGCATTAAAATTCTAGAAAGGTAAATTGATCTTGAATCATCACTGTCTCATTATATTCCATGTGCACTTTAATATCATACTCATAATTAATGGTATTATAACCAAGGATATTTCTCTTGTCGAAATAATCACTTGGTTGGTCATATACTGAAATATAGTGAGAAAGTGTATAATTTCGGACTCATGCTGAATGTCAAGGCCTCGTGCCATAACCTAAGGGTAATAACCCAATATGACTATCTCGAGAACTATCGATGCATCAAGGAGCTTACTTTTACCATTCTCCAAACCAGAGGGCCTACATTTACCAGTCCCTAATCTGGAGGGCTTACTTTAACCATTCCCTGACATGGAGGGATTTCATTTAAATAGATCCCAACCCGACAGTCCAATACATTCATTATATGCCAATAAGGTCTGATATTCAAAGTGTCTCATACCACTTTGAATATTTAATTTTCAATTGATATTACCCAAATATACTCTAGTGTTTTTATGAAAACATTTGGCAAGATTCTGAAAACAAAATATCTTATTCTGAGACTGCTCGACAAAGTACAGGCCATGATGGATCCATGCCCAATCCCTTCCTGTCTACCACACTCGAGAGTCTGGTTTTCTGAAAACGTTTTTAATCTTGCATTAAATATGTATACATTTTCATTGGGATTTCATATATTAAAACTTATAAACAAAATCTGATACATAAGTAATACATATACATATTCGCACGTATATATATATATATATATTCTTTGAAAATAAGATAACACATAATGACGGGTAATTAGGTTTTGCCACATGAAATGATGGCTTCTTAATTAAAGAACCTTATCCATGGAAATGAATTCTTACTAAAAACATGTCATTAATTATGATGATAAAAGTGTCAAGGAACATGAAATTAGATTCAAACATAACTTGATTTATCAACAACATTCACTGCTTATGGGAAAGGACCATATGAAAATGTTAATTTAAATCATTTTTAAATTAATATCACGAATTCAAAATGTATGAAGTTAATATAATTAAAACATTTTAAATTAATGTATGTTTGACACATACATTTTAATTTAGTAAACACCAAAAATAACATTTATTAAATACCCTTTAAATAATAATTACATTAAAAACACCAATTATATTTTGATGATCATCATATTGAAATTAGGGTTTGGGAATTATACAAATATTTATATATATACATATATCTGAATATGTGCAAGGTGTTTACTTTTATAACCAAATAATTTCTTATGTATAATAAATACATCAATACATAATTAATCATTAATACTTCTTGATTGAAACCCAAGCCATGTAAGATATATAACTTGTGTGACTGAAAGTATATTCATATGTAAAAATTAGGGTTTCGCATACTAAATATAAATCCGATTGAATTCAAAATATATTTTGCATCTAACCCATTATGTAAAGATTGGTATTCACCCTTTTAAAAATAATAAACAGATTTTTAATTAATTACCCATGTATATCTGAATATAAGTGTACACATATATATAAAAAATTTAGGTCTTGTATAAAAATTATAAATCCAATCGAACACAAAACATAATTCACATCAAAGACATTATTTGAGGGTTGGAACTTATCTTTTAAAATTTATAAAATGGATTTAGATTGAATCGTATTTGTACTTGTACATAACTGATTAAACATACTATATATATATTTATTTATATATGTAAACCTTTTATACATATAGCTATATAAAATGGGTTTTGTAAACTAAAAACATAACATTATAATCTCTTTCATAAAAAACCAAAACATCCGAGATCTTATCGGAAGCTTTAAAATAGGAGAGAGTGAGTATATACATATATATAAAATCTTATATACAGAATATATATATATATATACACTAGGGTTTTTTAAATTAGAAACTAATGAAAACTTAAGACCTTACTTGTGAACCCTTAATTAAAACTGTTAAACACATTTTTTTTGGAAAGGCTTGAAAACAGGAAGTAGTTGATATATCTATATATATACATATACAATATAAAATATACCCATTTATACACAAAGAATGTGTAATCGGTTTCCATAAAAAAAATAGGTAGAATAGTCCCTTACATAGCTTGAGGGGGGGAGTTCGGAATGGCAAGAGCTTGATGGAGAGCTTGGGAAGGCACTGGAGGTAAAGAGGAGAAAGAGCTTGGATTCAGCAGGGCTTTGGGAAAGGAATGGAAGTGCAACTGTAGAGTTGTCACATGGAGAAGGTGAAGGGACCTTAAGGGGAGAGAAACTGACACTTGCATGTGCTCGGGGTCGCATACCAAGACTTTGGGTGCAAAAGGGAGAGGATAGGTCGGTTGTAGAAAGTAGGAGAGGCGAAATGGACATGGTTGACCTACTGGTTCGGGGCATTCCACGAAGAAGTCAAGGCCGCAGAGGAATAAAATAATGAGGGAAAAAATGGACGGCTCAGACACCACGTGCACCCCAAATCTGGACGAGACCTGTGACCGACAAACCCCAAGTTGTGCGCTCCCCTTTGGAACGCGACGATGGTTGAGGCTCCATGACGCGCACCAGCTCCTGATCAAGACCCTTCACATGGTCGAACCACCTTCTTCGTTGCACTACACAACCGTGGAAGTCCATGGCCTGACCCTGGTGTGCGATTCAACACATCCCTCGGTAGCGTCATCTCCCCAACAGAACCCTCAAAACCCCAAAATCAACAAACCCTAAAACCTAAAACTATTCAACCCACGAATTTCTCATACCTATCTCCATCTATTTTTATTTTATTTTATCTTTATTACTTATTCTTTATTTTTATTTTATCACCTTTATCATATATATTTTTTATCCACTCCCATGAAAACCCAAAACGGGATTCCCTAACCCTTGACATTTTTTATTATTTCATCTTTTATTATTTTTATTTTTATATCCACTAACTTATTTTATTATTGTCCTTATTATATCAATTATCCTATGTTATCTATTATTTAATTTTAATCATTATTATATCCTAATAAGTCAAATTATAATAAAATAACAATACTTTAAAAAGTAAAGGTTGTATATAATAATCATTACTTTTTAAAAGAAAATAATATTGTATTTTTATTTATTAAATTTATAAAAAAATAATTTTATATCATAATATAATTGTTTTAAAACAAATACTTATTTGAGTAAAATGTTTATTTATTATTATTTATAAAATATTTACTTATTATTATTGTTAAACATATCACCATGTATAATTATATACATGTAATATATAATATCACAATTTATAACATATATATATATAAACATATAAAATGATTATATATTGAAACATATAAAAAATTGGTTCAATTAATCCACGTTTGACTTCCTATCCCTAATGACACTCCACACACACAAATCAAGCAATGTATTATTATTATTAAAAAAAGTGGTTCAATTAAGCCTCTCTCTCCATTTGTATTCACACCTTTATTATAATAATAATATGATATTATTAGATTTCAATAATAATGATTTTTTATCTATTATAATAATAATAATAATGATAATATTATTATTATTATATTACGCCTCTTTATTCTTTTTAATAAAAATATATTTATTTATTCATTTTATTAATATCTCAAAATGTTTAAATTATTTATAAATTTATATATGTATATACACCATATTAGCATTTTATATATATATATATATATACCATGTTAGTATTTTTATATAAATATATATATAATTCATTTTTATAATTTATTGAAATTACATTTTTTATTAAACATAAATTTATTATGCATTTTTTTTAATATAAAAATTATATGTATTTATAATTTATAAATTTTATAAGAAAAAGCATAATATATATCATATATTTATAATATATAATATCTTTAAAATAATAATGATAATAATTTTAAATGACATGTACCATAAAATTATAATTTTATAAGAATATTAGTTTTATTAATAAATAATTCAAAACTAATATTTTGATTTATATCATTATCAACCTAATTAGAATAAGTAAATATTTTAATAAAACAATTACATATATAAATAAAATACATTGCTTGTTACTAAATATATTTTTATATGTAAATATATTACATACACATACATATATATATATATACTTATAATTTCAAAATTAATAATTACAATATTGTCATTATTCATTTATTTTGAAAAATTGATTTACATATTTATTTAGCTTGTAAAATAAATTTTTATGAACCAAAAATTATTTCATTAAAACAAATTTTATTAAAATTTGTACTTTAACATAATATTTATTTTAGTTCCAACTCAGACACTTCCTGAGGCTCTGGTGGTTGTTTTAGCATATGGCTGGCTGTTTGATTTTCAATGGTTTTTTCCTTTTGGTTGATTTGGTCTCCCTGGAGGTTGCTGGCTTTGATAGTTTCACACTCTGAGAAGTTATTTTTTTTTTGCTATCTGGAATTCTTTTATTTCATTTCAGAATGATATCTGAAATTTCAATTTTAACTTTTGAAAAGTTTCAAAATGTCATCACTGGTTTTTTGGAAGACTCTCAAAGACAGATGCAGAAAAGGCTTGCCTTTTTGCTCCAAATGGATCTGCTTTCAATTCTGAAATTTCAGTTTCTCTACTCTCTTATGATCTCTTTGCTGCCTTTTTTGCATTTCAATGGCTCTGCTGTGCTGCGGAGCTTTTGAAGCAACCCAAAGATGAATCATATGCTTTATGTTCCGGATATGAAAGGATCACATCAGGAATTTTTGTTTATCTTCTTCTTGGTTACTGATTTTTTTTAAGGAGTTCCCAGTCTGTTTTGAAGATTCTCTGCTTACTAGCCCTTGGGAGTGCCTATACTCTCTTTGGTTGATGTTTGGTTGGTGCCATCATGACCTTCTATTTGGTGAACTGTTCTGAATACTCTCTGAGTACAATTGCAGCCTGAATCAGTTGAAACCCCGGTTTTCTTTCCAGTCAATGCTGGAGAGCCGGTCCTCAATTCATAAAAAAATTTTCTGGACTTCTGAAAAGTAGTGTGACTACTTTATGCAGCAGTTCCTCATCATATGAAGTTGCACAAGAATTCATTTTCTGCGGTTTTTTTATCAGATTCTAACTTTTTGAATGGTGGTTTTCTTTGATGAGGTGCCTTTTGAAGATAAAACTCACCTGCTGCTTCTGATTTTCTTGAAGTATGGTTCTGGATCAACTGCATAGAACAGATCTGATCTGTTTTCAGTGGAGAAGTTTGGCACATTTTGGATGCTGATGTTCTGATGTTGAATTCTTGATGCTGCTATCTTCTTGCTGGGAAGCAGCCCTTCCTCAAGATGAGATTGGATTGCTATAGATTTTGAAGATGAAGACTACTTCAGTCCTAGAACTGATTGAAGGGATGTCTTTTGGCTATTAGGCTTTCCAGGGATGCTATTGTTTCACAGATGGTCTGTTATGCTGATTCCATAATTTGCTGCATGCTTGAGGAAACACTTGGATGTAAAAGAGATAAGGCCTTCATCAAGGAGTAAGATTACGGGTGGCAAGGAGCTCCAAGGGCACGCAGGGGCTGATGACTTCTGTCTCGCTTCACACAAGGAGAGGGTTACGTCATCAAATCCTGCTTTTGGAAGATGTAATGGTGAATAGCAGCGACTACTAACTAGCAATATTCATTTTGGGGTTTTTCATTGATGTGAGTATGATTGTATGTCTGTTTTTCCCTTTAATTTCTAGTTGGTGTAAGCTCATTACACCTCATGTGTACACTGTTATTCCTTTTTCTTTAATAAAATTTTTGGGGTTGATCTTTAAAAAAAAAAATATTTATTTTAGTTTAAAAAGAAATAATGATCTTAAAAAATTCATTGCATGTTAGTAAATCTTTTTTGAACACTTAATTTTTATTAATATTGTTTTAAGCTTTTCTCTATGTAAATATATATATATATATATCTGTGACATATATTAATTCAAAACATCATTCTTAATTATTTCATTTATTAGAACAATGTCTTTGAAAATATATTTGACGTCGTCGCATATTAAAAACATGACATTTTTTTATAAATAAAAGTATTCATAAATTTTCATTTAGAAAATGCCTTCTTTTATAGTTTACTTATTACATTATTCATTTTAAATTGAAACTTTTTTTTCTGAAACTCGGGGCATTACAATATCCCCCTCTTAACAGAATTGCGTCCTCGCTATTTGATTGGCGTACTCCTACTGACTCGCTGACACAGCCTCCCTGACATCCTTAGTGATATCCCTAATCAAACACTCTAGGATTTAGCAACTAAAAATGAAAAGAACATAAGGAAACTAGGTTGTACATTTACAGAGCCCATATCCATAACCAGTTCGCTGATGTCCTTAACTCTATTCCCAGGGTAGTTCCCAGTTCCTCGATCTCTCTTGTCCAGACACACCTTGGGCAAGTGAGGTTAAACTCCCATATAAAACAATTGGGTTTCCAGATAGAGGCATGAGCGGTGTAAAGCTCAGTAATGTCCATATGAACTTGGTCCCTATAGATTCATCGTACTGCCTAAAAGTCGAGGGGTTTGATGTCAAAGAGTCTCCCGTACAGACTAAAACTCAAGACATGAAAAAGATATGATGCATAGAGATTTCCTTCCTCTGCAGCTTCCTGAAAAACCCTTTTAGCCAGATAGTTTGAAGATAGGGTAAAACATAGGAAAAGACCTTTATAATATTTCCCCCCACACGTATTGTATGCAAGTTGTGCATATGTTATACAATAGTAAACATAAACCGATCCTTGGAAGAGTCGAAAGATATTTGAGTTATTCGACACTTGGTAAAGGAGCTTTCAGGATAGTCAGAGGTTCTCAAGGGTTCATAGTCTTCCATACATGACTTAACAATTATAGTCTTGAGGACTTCAGTGGGAAGTGAAAAAAGACTTGTTAGTGATCTTCTGTCTGCCATCTGAAAATTATAATAAAACCACTTAGTAAGGTTCAGTCATAGTTACATATTTCTATTATCTGGTTTTTCCGGAATTGCCTGAACCTATCCTCTGATACCAACTATAAGTACCCGGACTCCGAGTACCCAGAGTCGGTGTCTATGAGACATGATGTACCACAATAATTAAATTACATTTACATTCATCGCATCATGTCTCATGCTACAGAAGAATCATGAGGTTTGGGTCTAGGGAAAACCAGCAGCATCTGAAAATTCTTTGAAGACTTGACCGATACCTGAAAATTTTTAATTTAAAACATAGGGTGATCATTTAAATACTCATTAAGGGGTTTTAAAATTTCTTAATACAGCATTTGAATTCTACCTTTGAAAATTCTTATACTAAAAAAATTGTTCCTTAAAATAAAACATCATGGAATTTCAATGGTTGATATTAAATAATTAAAATAATTCATACACAAGTAGTTGAACATTTAAATGAAAGCTACTAAATGAACAAAGTAAGCATGTTTGTATAAAATTACATGAATTCTAAGAAGTAAAGTAGGAATAACATGCAAGGTATGCAAGTAATACTAAGAATGGACATTATCATAGTTTCGCATAAACAATTTCACTACTACTTATAAAAATGCACATTATGGCATGACTAATATAATGCTAATATTTGCATTAAAATTCTGGAAAGGTAAATTGATCATGAATCATCATAGTCTCATCATATTCCATGTGCACTTTAATCTCATACTAATAAGTAATGGTTATATAACCAAGGATATTTCTCTAGTCGAAATAATCACTTGGTTGGTCATATACTAAAATATAGTGAGAAAGTGTATAATGCCATACTCATGTCTGAATGTCAAGGCCTCGTGCCATGACCTAAAAGTGATAAACCAATCTTACTATCTCAAGAACTATCGATGCATAGAGGAGCTTACTTTTACTAGTCTCCAACCCATAGGGCTTACTTTTACTAGTCCTAAACCTGGAGGGCTTACTTTAACCAGTCCCCAACCTGGAGGGATTTCTTTTAACCGGACCCCAACCCGGCAGTCCAATGCATTCCTCATATTCCAATAAGGTCTGATATTCAAAGTGTCCCATACCACTTTGAATATTTAATTTTCAATTGATATTATCCAAATATACTCTGCTGTTTTTCTGAAAACATTTGGCAAGCTTCTGAAAACAAAATAACTAATTATGAGACTTCTCGACTAAGTATAGGCCATGATGGATCCATGCCAAATCCCTTCCTGTATACCACACTCGAGATTCGGGTTTTCTGAAAACATTTTTAAGCTTTCATTAAATATGTAAACATTTGCACAGGGTTTTCATATATTAAAACTTATAAACAACATTTTATATATAAGTAATGCATATACATATTTGCACATATATATATATATATATATACTTTGCACAAAATATAACACATAATAATGGGTGATTAGGGTTTCCACATGAAATGATGGCTTCTTAATTAAAGAACCTCATCCATGGAAATGAGTTCTTACAAAAAATACATGTCATTCAATATGATGATAAAAGTGTCAATGAACATGAAATTAGATTCAAACATAACTAGATTTATCAACAAAATTCACTACTTCTGGAAAAGGACCATATGAACATGTTACTTTAAATCATTTTTAACCTAATCTCATGAATTCAAAACATATGAAGTTAATATAATTAAAACTTTCTAAATTAATGTATCTTTGGCACATACATTTTAATTTAGAAAACACCAAAATTAAAATTTATTAAATACCATTTAAATACTAATTTCATTAAAAACACCAATTATATTTTGATGATCATAATATTGAAATTAGGGTTTGGGAATTATACAAATATTTATATATATACATATATCTGAATATGCGCAAGGTGTATACTTTTATAACCAAATAATTTCTTATGTGTAATAAATACTTCAAAACATAATTAATAATTAAAACTTCTTGATTGAAACCCAAACCATGTAAGATATATAACTTGTGTGACCGAAAGTATATTCATGTGTAAAAATTAGGGTTTCACATACTAAATATAAATCCAATTGAATTCAAAATATATTTTGCATCCAAGCCATTATGTAAAGATTGGTATTCACCCTTTTAAAAATAATAAATATATTTTTAATAAATTACCCAAGTATATCCGAATATAAGTGTATACATATATATAAAAAATTGAGGTCTTGTATAATAATTATAAATCTAATCGAACAAAAAACATAATTTGCATCAAATACATTATTTGAGGGTTGGAAATTATCTTTTAAAATTTATAAAATGGATTTAGATTGAATCGTATGTGTACTTGTACATACCCGATTACACATACTATATATATATATATATATATTTTATATATAAACCATATATACATATAGCTATATAAAATGGGTTTTGTAAACTAAAAACATAACATGATAATCTCTTTCACAAATTACCAAAACATCAAAGATCTTATCGGAAGCTTTAAAATAGAACAGAGTGAGTATATACATATATAAAAAATTGTATATACAGATTATATATATATATATATACAAGGGTTTTTTAAATTAGAAACTAATGAAAACTTAAGCCCTTACTTGTTAACCCTTAATTAAAACTGTGAAACACACTTTTTTTTGGAAAGGCTTAAAAACAAGGAGTTGATATATCTATATATATATATATACATATACAATATAAAATATACCCATTTATACACAAAGCATGTGTAATCGGTTTCCATAACAAAAATAGGTAAAATAGTCCCTTACATAGCTTAAGGGGGGGAAGTTTAGACAGGCAGGAGTTTGATGGAGAGCTTGGTAAGGCGCTAGAGGTAAAGAGGAGAAAGAGCATGGATTCAGCAGGGCTTCGGGAAAGGAAAGGAAGTGAAATCGTAGCATTGTCACATGGAGAAGGTGAAGGGACCTTAAGGGGAGAGAAACTGACACTTTCATGTGCTCAGGGTCCCATACCAAGACTTTGGGTGCAAAAGGGAGAGGATAGGTCGGTTGTGGAATGTAGGAGAGGAGAAATGGACATGGTTGACCAACTGGTTCAGGGCATGCCATGGAGAAGACAAGGTCGTAGAGGAAGAAAATGATGAGGGAAAAAAATGGACGGCTCGGACACCACGCGCACCCCAACTCTGGACGAGACCCGCGACCGGTGAACCCCAAGCTACGCGCTCCCCTTCGGTACACGACGACGGATGCGGCTCCACGACGCACACAAGCTTCTGCTCGAGAACCTTCGCACGGCCTGACCACCTTCTTCATTGCGCTACACAACTGCATAATTCTGTGGCCTGCACCTGGAGTGTGACGCGACACACCCCTCGATAGTGTCGTCTCCCCAACAGAACCCTCGAAACCCAAAAATCAAAAATCCCCAAAACCTAAAACTATTCAAACCACGACTTTCTCTTACCTATCTCCATATATTGTTATTTTATTTTATCTTTATTACTTATTCTGTATTATTATTTTATCACCTTTTTCATGTTTTTTTATCCACACCCATGAAAACCCAAAATGGGATTCCCTAACCCTTGACATTTTTTTATTATTTCATCTTTTATTATTTTATTTTTATATCCACTAACTTATTTTATTATTTTCATTATTATATCAATTATCCTATGTTATCTATTATTTAATTTTAATCATTATTATATCCTAATAAGTCAAATTATAATAAAATAACAATATTTTAAAAAGTAAAGGTTGTATAAAATAATCATTACTTTTGAAAAACAATTACTATAATATTTTTATTTATTAAATTTATTAACATATAATGTTATATCATAATATAATTTTTTAAAACAAATATTATTTGAGTAAAATGTTTTTTATTATTATTTATAAAATATTTACATATTATTATTATTATCATATCACCATATATAATTATATACATATATATATAATATCATGATTTATAATATATATATATAACGAAACATATAAAATGATTATATATTGAAACATATAAAAAAAAGTGGTTCAATTAAGCCACTTTTGACTTCCTATCCTCAATGTCACGCCACACACACAAATCAAGCAATATATTATTATTAAAAAAAAGTGGTTCAATTAAGCCTCTCTCTCCATTTGTATTCACACCTTTCTTATAATAATAATATGATATTATTAAAATTCAATAATAATGATTTTTTATATATTATAATAATAATAATAATGATAATACTATTATTATTATATTGCGCCTCTTTATTCTTTTTTAATAACAATATATTTATTCATTCATTTTATTAATATCTCAAAACGTTTAAACTATTTATAAATTTTATATATATATACACCATATTAGTGTTTTTTATATAAATATATATATATATATATATATATACCATGTTAGCGTTTTTATATAAATATATATATAATTCATTTTTATAATTTATTGAAATTACATTTTTTTAAACTAACATTTATAATGCATTTTTTTAATATAACAATTATATATATTTATAATTTATAATTTTTTTAAAAAAAATAATAATATATATCATATATTTATATTATATAATATCTTTAAAATAATAATGATAATGATTTTAAATGACATGTACAATAAAATTATAATTTTATAATAATATTAGTTTTATTAATAAATAATTCAAAACTAATATTTTGATTTATATCATTATCAACCTAATTAGAATAAGTCTATATTTTAATAAAACAATTACATATATAAATAAAATACATTTCTTATTACTAAATATATTTTTATATGTAAATATATTACATACACATACATATATATATACATAGAATTTCAAAATTAATAATTACAATATTATCTTTATTCATTTATTTTGATAAATTTATTTAAATATTTGTTTAGCTTGTAAAATAAATTTTTATGAACCAAAAACTATTTCATTAAAACAAATTTTATTAAAATTCAAACTTTAACATAATATTTATTTTAGTTTAAAAAGAAATAATGGTCTTAACAAATTTATTGCATGTTAGTAAATCTTTTTTGAGCACTTAATTTTTATTAATCTGGTTTTAATCTTTTATCTATGTAAATATATATATATATATATATATATATATATATGTGACATAGATTAATTCAAAACATCATTCTTAATTATTTCATTTATTAAAACAACGTCTTTTAAAATATATTTTGAGGTCGTTGCGTATTAAAAACATTAAATGTTTTTATAAATCAAAGTATTCATAAATTTTCATTTAGAAAATACCTTCTTTTATAGTTTATTTATTACATTTTTCATTTTAAATTTGAACTTATTCTTTTTTTTTTCTGAAACTCGGGGTGTTATAGTAGAGCTAAACAAGAACTCAATCAATACAAAAAACAGTAGCAATTCAGTAGAAAATGAAGCATATTGATTATAATTCTATAATTTTTCATTTTTTTAGTTTCTTTTAGAAGCAATGGCTCGTTCCTTCCCTAGAAACGATGCCAAAAAGAATGACCCAAACCATCATTGAAGTAAGTCAATGTTTAAAATTTATAATCCTACTAGCTACTTTATTGGTGGAAAGTAGGGTCGAACCCACAAGGAAGGAAATTCTGACCACTATTCTTCTAAAAAACATCTAAAACTCCATTGTTGTCTACAGTAGAGTGAATTTTCTAATTTTCAATTTTTATAATTTTTTTATATTATTTATTAAGTAGTGAAATAAAATAACACTACAGATCTTGTATCTATACTAAGTTGATGTGAGAAACAGTTGAAAACATAGGGGAAAAGAGGTATAAAAGCACTGATAAATGAACAATCTATTTAAATGCTCAGGAAAAAATCTTTATTATACTGGTTCTAAAAGCCATTCAATTCTCTTAAAAGATATTGCAGAGTGCCACCATAAGAGTATAAATTACCTCCCTCACCAGGAGTTAAGCCATACTAGCCAATCTAGTCAAGAGTTCACCACTCCAAATTAAACCAACTTTGAAGAGTTTGAAAGGTGGCAACAAGACAAACTCACTGTAAGTCATGTAATCACTAGAATTTATTATCTTTTAAAAGATGTATTCACAATAAATCTTTCCAAATGATTGTGAAATTTAGAAATTAAATTTTGGTGGAACAATGAAATTGAACAAATTCAATATTGATCTCGTCGATCAATACTTAATACATCTAATGATGAAGTGAAAAAGAACATTTACATATAACTAGTGGAAATTCAATTTATCCCTGAAGCAGAGACTTAGATACAAAACATGTATATTAACATAAAAATAATTTAAGAAAATCTAAACAGAGTGTAATAATTCATACACAAGAAAAGTCAAACTTCTAGAAAGATACTCTGCTCCTACGCTCCTCCAGCTCTAGGAAGCGGTTCCAGAGTCACCCTTTACACTACCTCTGCTTGGAATTGGATCTTTGGATATGTCGAGTGAATATCTCTCTAATGAATCTTCATCTAATTAATGTCCCCCTTCAATCTACTGCTTTCTCTGCTTAAATATCATGCTGTCAAAAACTACATGTCACTGCTCGGTTTACTGACTTGAGTTCGTCTTTCACTGTTGCACCGTACACATGTGTTTTTTTCGCGACTGGCACATCGTGCGAGTCTTTCTCACGTAACTAGCTCTAGATGAGTTACTTGAATGCACCTGGACTTTTTTAAGGCCTTAGTATGAACTTGTATAGTAAATACAGAGAATAAATAATTCAACCTTAATAAAAAGTGTTAACTATTATAAATAAACAATTATCTTACATAGTTATTTTAAGATTAAATGTTATTTAATTTATATTAATAGTTATCTGTTATAAATTAATTATTTTTTTCTATTTAGAACTATTATAAATTGTTAAATTATTTAGTTTACTTTATTTATTTAATTATAAATATTTTATAACGTTACTTAAACAACACTAAAGTTATTATTTATAAAAAATTAATAAATAAAAATCTTTAAAACTAATTAGATAAAATATTAATTTATAGTAATGTATTTAATATAATTATTAATGATATTATTAATTAAAAATAATAATTATTGGTTAATTAATTATGATTTTAATTTAATTAATTTTTATGAGTAATTTTATGATTATTTTTTAAAGTTTTCTTTTTAGATTAGATTAATTTTCTTCCTTCCCCCCAATTTGCATGCTGCACAGCAAGAGGAGAAGGTTTCAGTGTCGAGAACCAGCAGCAGCTGCTGCTCCTTCCACATCAGGTGACCTCTACTCCTGTAGCTGCGAGATCAGGTCCAGCGGAATCGACCTTGCTTCTTTCTCAGTTCCTCAACACATCAGCGGCTTCATCTCCTCAAGACTTCAGCGGTGAACAGCAGCGACAGCTTTTCCTCCTTAGGCGACAGTAGGATCTATTCGCCAAGTCCAACTCCAGTTCACGGTGCAACAACCTCAACTTTGGCCTAGTGTGCGACGAGACTCCAAACGATAAGAGAGTATTGGTTTGGCCTCACAAAAGAGTTGAAATCAGACATTCTCTTCTCTAGGAAAGTAACGGCCTGCTCCTCTAATCCAGCAACGGTGTGACCTCCTGTGCGGTGAAGATGGCATGACTCCAATTAGTGCAGATGATCCAGACGTATTGGATCTCGGTTATCCAGATTTGCAAAGTTTAATCTGAGTTTCAGATCTGGAAATTTTTACTTTGATTCTTTGATTCTAATCTTGTTTTTGGGTATGCGGTGCGGTTCAAGAACTTGTGGCCCTGAATTGAAACTGGGGAATGAATCGTCTTCTTGAAAAAAAAGGAAGGGATCGGTGTGTGCGTGACACACCAATATGTGGATGGAGGAGAAGCGCGATGGTGAAACCAGTGTGTGCGTCGGTGGGAGGAAAAAATGAACTGTCGGTAAGCAGGAACGGTGGTCTATCGGTGAGGTGGGGAAATGAAACGGTGAGGTGCAGTGGAAAAATGTGAGATTTAGGGGTGAAAGTTCATTGTTAGCTTAAATTACAGGGTCACCGATAGAATTAGAGGTTACACATAGATTAAAAGTAAGTATTCATTATTACCAATAAAAATAAAAAACAAAGTGCAAAGGTCATTGTTAGTTGAAAAAACAGAGAAGTAGCGGCATGGGGGTTGAGATAGAGTTGTTCAACGGTGAGGTAAAAGGGAACAATGAGGAATAACTCAGTATTAGAAGAAAATAAATAGGAAATCTCAACGCGGGGTTCACCCATAAAATTAAAAATAAAAACTCACTGTTTTTATAAAATAGAATAGGTCACAGGTAGAACAAAATAGTCACTGATAGAACAAAGGGTCACCATTAGCACTACATAAAATAAGGTTATCGGTACTTAACATTCACCGATATATAAAAATTAAATACTACCGTTAATTTAAAAATGGCACTGATGTAGTTAAATAAAAAAAACTACTAATGCCTAATAAAAATAAAAGGGGAAACCAATACAAATAAAATGAAAGGCTCGTCGTTGGAATAAAAATTCACCGGTATAAAATCTCACTGATACTTAAAATAAAAGGTCATAGGTTCAGTTAAAGTTTAATGATAATATTTAAGTGACATATAAAAAATAAATAAATGGGTTACCAGTGTAAATAGATCACTGCTGAAGATTAAATAGAAGGGTTACCAATGACAAAAGGTCACTGGTAGACTTAATAGTCACTATTGCCCATTAAGAAAAATTTCACTGTTAGAACAAAAATAAATAACTAACGGTGACCTTAAAAAATTAAAAACACATAAATTGAACTTAAAATTTAAACTTAAGTAAACTAAATAAAAATATAGATAATAATTAATTAGAATAAAACTAAACACCATGAATTCAAAACAGGATTTTTATTAAACTTTAGGCATTAAAAATACAATAAAAATTATTAATAGATAATGCTTAAATTATGAACTGAATGTTTGACAAACTAAAATTATTTAAACCTTAAATTAAAATTACTATATATATTAATTAAAGGGTAGCAGTGAATGATAAAGGATATCATTGGTGACCCAATAGGTTACAGATAGCTCTTGTCTACCTCACCGGTAGACTAGAATCAATATAAAATGAATAAATAATATAAATGCATACTTAAGATTACATAATTAATGTTTAAATACTCAAAATTTATTAATTAAATAACTATTTGAATACATAAAATTAAAAAGCGGACTATTTTATTTAATTTGAACTAAAATTCTTAATGTAATTAATTAGCAGGACGATTAGAAAAGTAATATAACATTGTTAACCTATTCTAATGAAACTAAATTAAAGGATAAAATATTAAAATAAAGACTAATTTAATTAAATAGAATTATAATGATTAAATAATTGTTTTTAAAAAATAGTTTATTAAAAATTCAAGTAGATTTAAATTAACCAAACTAATTAAGAAATAATTAATCTAGAAAAGTAAAGTAAGACTAAATTTATTAATTTATAGACTAAAAATACATAATTAATTATAAAAATTGACTAATTAACAAAATTAATTATAAAAACAAAAGTAAAATTATTTATTATAAAGTGATTAAATCATTAATTAAATCATTAAAAATTAAGTAAAGTGATGTGGAAAAACATTGCAAAAATAGAGTCACATGAGGTGTCGTTATCAATTTCCAATGGATTTAAATGTAAGAATATAGGTAATATATTAAAATTAAAGAAGCTTAATTATTTCATAAATATAATATAAAAACATTAAATACATCATAAAAATCATCCATGAAATATGGTGATAGAAAATGGATCATATTGCTTTGTAGAGGCGATAGTCTTCATATACGCATGAGTGATACTTTCATTCGCCACTTGATGGAATGGAGATGGTAAAGGTTATGAAATCAACATGATAAAATCCTATTATATGAATGATACTTATGTTGTTATATTTTAAAGGTTATGATATAATTTAATGAGGTAAAATAAGAAATAAAATGAAATAGATCGGCTAATATGATTACCTCCTTTTTGAGAAACCTCATTTGGATCCCTTCAAAAAAACCCTACGGATGGTCTATTGAGGACACCAGAACCTCCATAACATGGATAAGAATTTTTAGAATAGTTTTTTGTAAGTTTTTTTTAATATTAGTGTCCCAAGGTGGCATAAAAAATATAGGAAAGGTGGTTTACTTTTATAGTGAAGGAAAGGAAACACTTAGAATTACTTAAAATATTTTAATACAAAAAAAAATCATTTTTCATGTGAAATTCATACCAAATGGAAATAGTTTTGAAGATAAGAGAGTTTAAGGTTTAAATAAATTAATATAATAAAATTTGTATATGTTTATTTGATATTTTAAACGCTATATTTAGGTTTAATACATTTATTAAAAAAATTTAACATTGATCATGGTAACAACTCTTTCAAAACTAAATGATTATACGTTTACTTATAAGGTACATATTGGAAGAAAATGATATAGGCGTGAATTTTTTGACCATATCACTTTCCAATTGTCGTATATCATGATTTTTTTAGTTTGTAAATCATTTAATAATATATTATGTAATATTAAATACCATTAAAGAAATTTGAAGAATTATTCACATGTTTTTATTTAAAGACATCAAGACAGGTATGTAATTCTAAAATAAAATATTTTATAATCAATTTTACATTATTATTACCTATAAAATTCATGTGATACCATAATTCATCCAAAAATATTACTTTTGATGTTATTAAAATCTTTTACATTGATTTTTCAACTACATGAACAAGTATTGTGTATGTGTTTTGTAATCAATTAAGGTAATTATATCATCATTAAAAATTAAATAAAAAATTATCACTATTAAAATAAATTGGTTATTTTTATAATAAAATTTTATATTCTTTCATAAAACTTATTATCCCTATTATAACATTTAATATAAATTAAAATAAAGACACTGATATTTTAGAATTCTCCTTTATTTAAAATAATATAATTGTCTATAGCAACGAATAAGGGCACCAAAATTGAATATTTTATAATGTGAAGGGGTAGTAAAATTAAAATCATAAAATTAAATATAATAAAATTTATTGATAATTGTGCATACTTGATCTATAGTATAAACCATTTTTGTCCCATTTTATTGTTTATCAAGGTGATAAATTTTACCATAGTTACTATCCATAATGATAAATAAATGAAAAGGGAAGTATTTAAAAAATTAGAACCACCTGATTCCAAATATTAAATAAATATTTTTCATTCAATTTCTATATGTGGAATAAATAAATTTTAAAACAAATGTGTAAAATGCAATGAAAATAAATTTTTTGAAGATTTTGTTTTTCAACATAAAAATGAACTTATACCAAAATCAAATATAATATTGGTTAGTATATAATTATCTGGATTGTATTTAATAGAATGGATATTACATTAATTTATATTGAAAAATAAAATTTAATGATACTTTTAAATTACTTGATTCAAAAAATGTCAATTTTACAAAAATCAATATTTTAACTATTCACAGAAAAATAAAACTTTTTAGAAAAATCCCAAAAAAATCACCCTAAGATAATATTTACATGCTCATTTCCAAAATTATATTAATTTTTTAAAATATTATTTCAAAAAATAGTAGAAATTAGTTAAAATTTCCATGAAAAAATTTCAATAAAAACATTTTTGAAGAAAACAAATTTTTTAAACATAAAATAAATTTACTGAAAATTAAGTACTTTCTTATTATAAATTAATAAATACAGTTTAATTATTTAAATCATTTATGCATATTTTAAATAATGTGGTCATTCTTATTAATACCATTAATTTAACAAATTTCTTATAATATATTGTGGATTGTTTTAAGCTCGGTTTTTCTTGTCAACAAATTTATTGAACACTTCTTATTTATATAAAGAGAAATACATTGTAAAATATTAGGGTGTTACAATAATTCATTATCTATACTAGTATTCCTCTTGAAGAATAAATTATATCCAATAGTAATTAACCAATAAGTTAAATCTATCAAAACTCTTAACATGGTTTATTCAAATGGATTATATCTCATTCATCATTGGTCTAATGCATTTATCACATTTAAAATTTATAATGGATTTCTCTTATGTGGTTGCATAAAAATGAATGACTATAACCAAATTTTCACTATCCATGGGAAGTCTAAATATCTTGAGCACATGATAAATCCTCCATGACGTTCATGGTTTTTAGTATAGTAACTCTATTCTTCTTCCATTGTATCTTATAAAACAAACTCATTTATATTTAAGCATTAATTACCCATTTTGTTCTTCAATTTACTATATATCTATTTTTCTTCTAGTATTTTTCATTTAAATAAACTCCATTTCCAAAAAAAATATTGATACATAAGAAATTTAATTTATGAGGGGTTATAATATCCCATAATTTCCTTTATATAAATAATTATTTTTTAAAAAATGAGTTTTATTAAAAAAAACATTAGTTAAAATAAAATATTTTGATGAAATTTGTGTTTTTCAAAATTAATGTTCATTTTCTACTAATTATTCATAATAATCATGATTTTGGTAAAAATATTAGACCCTTAATTTTTCATCTCCAATATTTAAAAACCTTTTTGAAATTATCATATGTACTTTAAGGAAATTTTTTGAAATTATTAATACATTTTGTTTGATGGTTTATAAATTTTATAAGTTTTACTTCCATTAAATGGTGTTTATTATTATTCATAGTTATATTCATATTATTATTATTATCACTATAGTATGAAACTATTTTCACAAATTTTATTATAAAACTATGATATTTCACTATAGTGGTACTATAAAAATAAATGTACAAAACTATAGCTGTTGGATTAAAAAATTGCTTTTATGGGGCCAAGAAGGGTGAAGACAAGCCCTTTATGGGGGATGTTGGACTTTTCCAACTATTTACTATAAATATGTGTGTTTATTCCTTTTATACCCCCACCCCTAAATAATTAAAATAATAATAATAATTATTATTATTATTATTAGAATATATCCTTGGTTGAGTGGTAAGGACCATATGCCCATATATAGTAAAACATGGTTTAAATCTAGACAGTGATGAATTTCTTGGGTTACTATAGAATTGTTATAATATAATTTTATTAGACATTGTCATGGGTATTATAGTATCTAATCCAATTGGTATTATATAAATTATTGTATGAGAAGCAATGGAACAATTTAAAAGTCATTTAAGATTAGTATTAAGCCCTTTCAGACATGTTATAAAGAACTTTGAACCCTATATATTCTATAATTTTTTCATTAAGGAGTGGTTTATCCCTTTTTAGGGGATTTTGGTCCCATATCATTAGACCTTTAGTATTAAAACGGTCAATTAAAAGGCGACTCCAGTGATCCTTTTTAGAAAAAACAACGTTCGATTTCAATTATGTAAAATTATTTAGCATTTATCCAAAAAAACCAATTTCAGTCTATAATAATCAATAAAAATTACTAAATCTTTTCATGATTCTATACAAGGTTATTTTAAGTATAATAATTCAATAATTTCAGTGAATGAATCTAAAATATGTATTTTTATTTTAAGGATAAGTCAATCAGAATGATTGTTAAGAAGGAAACTATATAACCTGTTTATTTTAATTAACAAAATATTTCAAAAAGAATAAATCTTTGCAATAAATCTATAATTTCTATTCTAGTGTTAAGTAAATAATAAACTCAATGTAAATTAAATTAATTAGTGAAACTAAGTTCTATAATTTATATAAATGATGATTTGAAGATAATGGTGATTAACAAAGGTTTTTCCATAATATATTTCCCTAGGATAAACTCAAAAATTGGGCTTATAGTTTTGTATTTCATTTTATTTAGCATGATATTCTTAGTATATAGGAGTGTGGTCTATATTTTAATTAACTTTATTATAAAAATTATCATATACTAGTATGGATCAAAATGGTTTTGACTTAATTGTGTTCAATGGAATTCAAAATCTTAAAAGAAATTATATATTTTATTGGGGTCCTGATTAAGATAAAATGAATACCTAAATTAGAGAGGTTTTGATATTATTTTTTTCTACTTATAGAGGAAATTGATAGTTAAATTATCATTATTAAAGTTTTTTTATCAATACAGGAGGATGAAATTATTCTCAAAGTTGATTATGAAACATTTCTCTCCATTTTTTAAACTATAAAACCATTGAATATATTCCTAGATATTAAGGATAAAAGGAAGTTTAATAAAAAAAATTAATAAAAGGAAGACTTAGAGTTTATGAGAAGGTTCCAAATCATAAAAATACTAATGAGAAGCATATTTATTAGAAAACAAATAGAGTAAAAATTAATTTTTATATGAATACAGAGATAACTAAATTCTTTTTTGTATAATGATACTCAAAATGAAGTGAAACAATAAGATAGTTTTGATATCCAATGCAGTAATGAAAAGATTAATAATTATATATATATAGGGAGAAAAATAAATATAGTAATTAAATAATTAATAATAATTTTTTAGATTATGTTACTCCTTTTGATGTTATGGAGTAAGAATATTACATTAATCACCAGAAGCTCTCTAATCATGTTGATCCTAGTATGGATTTTCATAAATCATTAATAGATAAAACATGTTAAATATACATTATAATCATCATTATGAAGGCACTTACAATAAGATTCTTTATTATAGGTGGGCTGATGATATTCCAAATAATATGAAAAGCACCACTCTAAAAAATGGAATAGGTAAACCCGTTAATGAAATATCATATGCTAGAAATAAGAATTATGCCTCAAAAAGATCCTAAGAATCATATTTCAAATAGTAATTTCATTATGAAATTTATAAGGTCAAAATAACCATATATATTGTTTTATTATTAATATTTTTATTAATATTTATATCCTAACCTTGATTGGTATTTTTCTTAAAAAATAGATTTCTAAAGGAATCTTCTCTCAATGAAAATTTAAAATAACTTCGTAAAAGGAGGGGGACTGAAACCCTAAATTTTTTTGTTCCATGTATAAGGAAATCAATAACCATAAATATTATTCTATATTAAAAATCAATGGTGATATCATTATTTAAGAACATGATATCTCAACTTCTTTTATTTACTATTTCTCTTCATCTTTTAGAGTTTCTGAAGGTAGAAACATTATTGTTTTTCAGGATTTTAATCTAAATTTAATTAGTAAGGAATATAAAACGGATCAATTAAAATTACATATGAATATGAGATAAATAATTCCTAGTTATCTTTAAATATTAATACTTCATCTAAGATAGATTCCTTCACCAAAATATCTATTATATTCTAGGATATAAATCATGATTACATAGTGTTATTGAAGTATTTTATTATAATGGGTGAATGTGTATTTTTTCAAACTAGTTATTCATTAATTTGAATCCAATTAATTATAATTCTTTAGATATTAAGAGCTATATGCCTTTTATAGTAGGTAATATCATTTCCCAAATTAATTATAAAAACCATGTCTAATAGAGTTAGAAGAATTGTTTCAAATAATGTTTCATTTAATAGTTGTGTTTCATTCTGAGAAATAAAATAAAATATTTCTTATTTAATGACTAAAAAAGTGTTAAATTGATGTGGAGGAGATAAAATCATTGAAATATAACTCTAAAATCATATTTCCAAAGACTTTGAGTAATGAATAGACCTAAGCTGACCTAACACATCTCTCGGTCCGGTCTATCACTAGGTCCAAAGGGAATTCGTGATACCTACAAGCTTGGAATTAGTTTATGGGTATTAATAATACACTCTTCGGAGTTATTTCACCCTTATATAGTTAATAAATAAGAATTGTAAAACTTAACATGAATCTATAATTGTGTATCCATACATTATACATCTATGTAAATTAAATATGTAGATCCAAGTTATAAAACAACACAAACATGACATAAACAAAAAAACCGAAACTAGAAATAATAAATAGAGTGAGTACTATCATATAAAACATAAATAATTTAAATAACCAATATCACTTTAATAATATAAAATGAAAAAATATACAACACATAAAATAAAATAGGAAAGACTATATATAAAGGTATAACCGGACATCATGGATGGTACTCAAGTAGCCCAAAATAAAAAAAATCCATATGGAATCCAAAAAATCCATGTGACCCAGGGTCAATACCACATCCCGACTCATTTATCAATGGAATAATTTAAATATCAAACAAACAGAATCAATACTTAGTAAACTAAGGGGAAACAATAAATATTCATAAAAATATATGCACTAGTGTATATGTAGGGAGTGAGATAAATGTTCCTTGAAAAAAATCACTAGATATTTTATGAAATTAATTTTATAATAACATTTCAGAATTACTATTTTTAAATACAACTTAAAATTATGTTCTTCAAAAGTATGAATAATAAATAAAATAATCACATTATTTTCCCTTTTATAAATAGATATCTACCCTTTTTACAAAAAATATGGGAAGAACAAAAAATTTAGATAGAACACTTTAAATACAAGAAAATATAACCTTTAAATCCATAAAAACACCAAATCCTTTTTATTTATCTTTTTTAAAATCATTTTCCAAAACCCCATATTTCAAAAAAAACATCACCATTATTCCTTTAAAACCATACTTTCTAAAAAATTTTATAAATCATTTTAAAATTAAACCTTAACTGTAAATGAATCAATGTAAACATGAATAGGAAAAAAAATTCCTTGAAGAAAATAATAAACAATAACCAAGGAATGATACCATATAACCAAATCAAGATATAAGGGATACAAAAAAAGTGTAGAGTGGGATCCCCTAAATAATACTCAATAAAAACTAAGATTCATGGGAAACCCACTAGACTCTAACATGAATTATGTTGGACTTAGTTTTTAGATAACTTATCTTGCTGTTAGATCTTGACAATTCTGGGAGCTCTCTCAGTCTCATTAGGTTAAAAAATCCATTATGGGATCTCATTAAATCTCATTAAGCCATAACCCCTTAACCAATATGTAAACTAAACTAGGGTAACATGAATATAGAATATCTAATTTTCTATCTAAGTTTCCCATGGTATAAACAAAATAGATATTGTAAAAAAAGTGAATATGATAAACAATACATTCCTAAATATCAAAACATAATCGATATACCTCATCTTATCTCAAAAACCCTCAAAATAAATATTCCATTTCAAATCATTCACATCACATAAAAATATAATAAATCCCCCCATAAGGCCACAATCAACATCAAACAAAATATAAAAATGGGATCAATTTTGGGTATCCGGATCTTTATGAAAAAAATCATTTATAAAGTGATAAGCGGACCTTTCACAAAACTGACATAGGGTTCCAATTAATTTCACAACATTGAAATCTCACTTTAAAAATTTATTAAATATAAAAATTTAGAAAAATAAATCTCCTTTGAGAACAACATGAAACACCAAATTGACCAAGTGGTCCTAAATCAACATAGATAAGGGATTGATATACACACTTTATAAATAATTCCCTTAAAATAACAAACAACCCTTTAGAAACTAAATTGATAATAAATTCCTAAATAAAACATTTATATTCACCTAAAAAGTCATATGGGAAATTTTCTAAAAACATAGTATAAAAAATATTCATTTTTAAACCAAGACTAGAAATACATTGAGACCCCATAACATGTGAAGTTTAAAAATAACTGCAAACTATTTTTAACCCCCTATTGAGTATCGAATATAGGTATATCTTCATAATAAAATGATATTTAAATCAAAAAATAATCTCATGAAAAGTTGACTAAAGAAAATTCATAAAAACACATCCCTAAATCATTATAAAAAATTCACCTTTCATGGTGAGATAAAAACCCCAAAATTAAACAATCTATAAAGTCCATAAACATCCCAATCCCCTAATTAAGTTCAACCCAACCCCTAAATTAATTCATTATGAACATTATGGTTTTTCAAATAAATTAAAACAAAAGTAAGTGGATAACTAAGGAAAATAAGGGGGACCAACCTTCCAAATCCACTTAGAACTGATGATAAATATATATTTGAGTCTTGAATAAAGAGGATGAAATCTCCCTTGAGATTTATCCTAAGAGTTTGACATGAGTGAGGGGTAGACTAGGGAAAACACCCTTTAAAATCGAATAGGGAAAATATAAAATCATAAAATTAAATATAGGTAAGATTGCCTCATGGTGAATTATTAAGCCTGATGGTGCAACACCCCTCTCTAGGTACCTCTATGGGCATGGCCTCTATATTTTTAGTATAGAGTACCTACGTAAGTCAGAACTAAGGATCCTATGTTCAAGGACACTTTGATGTGGACTTTCCACTCCATAACATATCCTTGTCTATGTTTCCCCACTACAGCTTAATACACCCCCATATAGTGTGGTCATCCCCCCTTTTTGAAATTTCATGAAGTTTAGAAAAACCCTTATTGGAAAACAAATACCCTCAATAGTGCAACCTACATGTTAAAGATTGGTCTTTTCTTTACATGCACCACCATGATGCAGCCATAACCACCATGCCATGGTGAGGTAAACTAAATATAAAAATCTACTCCTCAAAGTTAAAAACACCTAAAAGTAATGGGAAACTCCATAAAAAATAAAATAGATCAAAAAATCTAATATATAAATTAAAAATAACATGGGGGTTCTTTAATTATCCCCATCATTCCACTTTCTTACCCTAAAAATTCTTTGGTAAAAGTGGAATGTGATGGAAAGAAATACAGAATGATACCTCATGATAAGAGGTTGGTGGGTGGGAAATTAACTAGAGGGGGAATCGACATACATAACACAACCTCTCAAGATCAATTGATTAAATCATTAAATATCATTAGATATATTTTTGAAAAATGAAACCATGATCATAAGGTAAATTTACTAAGAATATTTGATACCTTTCATAGGTCTCCCCACTATTTATAATCATCTTAAATTGTAATATATAGGAGAAAAACAACCAAGAGGTAAAGATACTACCAAACAGTCATATCTCCATCGAAAATATATGAAAATGAAAATTATAAACAAACCATTAATAACCCTACCAAAAGTAAATTCTTTAAGATTACAAAAAAATACCACGAAAACTAGGATAAACAATCCAAAAACCCCTATAATAATTAAATAAACCCACTAATGAAGAACCTTCCTCAATAAGAAAAAAAACGGGTCTAACCTGCAGTCACAAGCTAAAAGGGAAGGTTTCCTGGGACCTCACTCTAGGAACATTAGTCCATTATAAACCTAATAGAATAACCTAACCAGTAATCACTATTGATGTAACTGGAAAAAATACACTCATATCATTTACACGAGCACATACCCAAGGCTTCTCATGTTCAACCCAGTAAAAACAGAATATCATCAGAAATATATCATTACATATAAACCACGCAGAATATAATAAAAATATGAGACTTACATATAACCAATGATAGTAAATGTCTCACAAAAATATAAAACAAATATGTACCTCAAATAATACACCAATCATGAATTACCTCAAAAGCTTCAATCATCACTAACTCATTAAGAATAAATCCCAAAATAGATATTCAAAGAGATATAAGCTTCATATAAGAATTATTCTTCTGATAGATAAATTTAAAAAAAATACGTAGATGATTCAAATTTCCTTCTCAAAGATAGGTCCTCAATGTTTTTAGGCAATAAATCCTAGAATATTCTAGGATTCCACAATGGAAACACATAGGAGATAATTATTGACCTTTTCTAAAGAAAATATCCTAGCTTAACCACTCTTTTTAAAGTATACATAGAGTCAATAACTATAAAATGTCATTATAGGATATGGGGGAATAACTCATAGGATCATGATTGAGGATGAACATCATACCTTTTAGTGAGACCTTTCTAGGATGCGTTATCTACATAACATGAAAAATGAACCCTACCCATTTATGATTCATAATAAAATCAAACTATCCTAAAATTATCCAAGGGTAAAATCTAAAATCAAAATTCACAAAATAAATTCACTTTCAAAAAAAACTTGACAAGTTTCTTTTGAAACCACAACCCTCTTAACAGAGGGTCCAAAACACATTTTATAAAGAAAGAACACTTTTCAAAAAATAATAAACCATTATAAAAATAACATCTCATTTAGAAAATTAATAAAAATACAAGAAAAATTCATTTCAAATTTATCAAAAAAATTAAAACCTACTCCCATTAGGAAATTTCAAACATTTATATTAGAATAAAAACCCACCCGCTTTCCTTTAAAACAATAAACCCGCTCTATTATAAATGTATTACCCTTTAAGAAGTTTTAAAAACACTTCTAAATTTTCATTTTAATCCCAACAACTCGTGGAAAATAAATTTTAGAGTGTTAAAATATTTTTGAGATAGACCACAAAACTAGATTTAAAATCAACACATTTCATGAAAGTAAAATTCATCATATAGACACTCTATAAGGACACATTTCAAACTATAAATATTTATTCATGAAATATTTTTTTCACAGAAAACCAATTTTTTAATAACCACATAAACAAATATATACCATAAAAATAAACCAAAACCAACTCTAACAATATTACCACATAATTAAAAAACCATTGAATTCACATCAAATGAATGAAAACCGTCATTATATTAAATTTGAGGGTGAAATGAGTCTAAAAAATAAAATGGGATTTATAATTTTTCATAACATGTCCACATGGTTTTATGGGACATTGTTCTTTTATGAAACTACCCATAAAATATTTTTAAATTCATTTTTATGGTATCGATATGGTTCTTTAGGTTATTAGAGCTGATTTTCAACCTCTAATTCTTCTTCTGTTCACTTCCCAAAACTCAATAAAACACTAAACTATCTTATATAACTGAATGGGGATTAAACACCATCACTAATAAACAAAAATGAAACTGAAAATCAAGATTTAAATCATGACTTCCCTTGGTAACTTGACAGTCGTGGTGAGTAAAATCTATTTAGACTCTCTTTAAACCAACCTCTTGGGTACCAACATCCCTATATGTATACTACTGAATGTAGTTTCCTATAAATAGTTAACTAATAATTAAATAAAACTAGTTGTCTACATGACCTCAAGGACACCTCCCTGTATTCTAGAGGCTTCTGACTAGCAACCAGGGTCTATGATAGTATGGTGGAGAGACTATACCCCCACGATCAGAGTGTAACACAGTGGTATCTAATAACGGTAAACATTAGAAACATTCATTAATAACTAGAAGTGTAATAATAAATCACCCAAATATAATAATAATCTAGAAGTTGAATTATAACATATACCAAAATGATGCTCATGTCATGTGATATACAAAAGGGGGAATATGGTAACAAGCATATATATCTAGCTATACAAAAAAGGCCAAAAACTACCTCTAATAACAACACAAGCATAATCTCGGTCTCTGCTCCGATACTCTATCCTAAGATAGTGAGTTAGAAATCCCATGTTGGATTCTTCCCTTTATCCCTAACTACATACATAAGGTCTATTTGGGTACCAACAGGTATCCTAAATAGTTAGTGAGATATACTCAGTAGGC
Source organism: Viscum album (assembly GCA_963277665.1). Taxonomy (NCBI): domain Eukaryota; kingdom Viridiplantae; phylum Streptophyta; class Magnoliopsida; order Santalales; family Viscaceae; genus Viscum; species Viscum album. Next base: position 1,717,238,924 of record OY728153.1, read on the forward strand.
CACCACCAATGGTGTCTAGAAATATTCATCTTTTTAATTTAAGATGAGTAATGTGCAAGTAATAATAAATTAAAGATATTAAATAAACAAATCACATGATAAAATGTTCCTCATTATATACCCGATCGACACTGACTGCTTCGGATTAAGTCGCACGTCTCTAAACAGATATTACCCTACATGTACAATTATATAAAAAACATTATGTGTATATATATACCACATGTATATATGAAAAAATATGTTCATATATATAAAAACATATTAATAGTTAATACATAAGTTGTAAGCCCAAGGAACCCATACATACTTATAAGGAGTTTCATACTCTCATAACACTTAAGCTTAGAGGTATAACTAGGACGTCATAAGGGTCAAGTATAAGGCATGGAAAAAATCTAAGATTGTGCTTTAGCTTAGTGAACATATTATTGATATTTAATTAATTGGAAACCTAGTCCAATCCAAGGCATTACACATTAAGAACCTAGGTATCAGTCTTGGAATATTCTATCAGAACCCATCACCATAGAATTCCATCCAAGGTGTATGTGTAAGGAACTAAGTATCACTCATGGCATGGTATACAAAATTACCATTTAAGTCCATAAAAGGAATACTAAATCAATAACAAGGTATATATCATGGAATAGTATAGTAATATTGCCTATTGATCTTTATTGATGTAATCCACTAGGGAGCCAAGTATCACACATGGAAAGAATGTGACATCATCCTAGTGAGTCTATCCATAGAAATCTATATAAAACTTATGTATCACTATAAGTATGTTATAATTATTTTATAGATTTCTAATTTTCAATCTTGATGATCCCATCCAAGGAATCCTTAATTAGTAACCTTTTTTCTCCTTCGTCTTGGATTAAAGGAATATTCATATCTAGTTTTAAACTCACACCATTAAAACAATACAATTTAGTCAAATTGGATAACTAATTCAATGAAGTTGATTCAACTAAAACAATGTTAGTAAGGTTCTGTACATTCCCCAACCATTTACCTTTAGTTCAATTCAAAATACATTGCATTCAAATTGGAAAATTCATTTCACCTCTATTATGGTTTAAAACAATTCCAAGTCATGAGGCCCTTAGGCCTTTAAGGAAGGCACACCCTTAGGGTGGATCACTATGAGTTGTTAAACCTACGACATTATTTTTTCGTTTTTTAGGACTATAATAAGCAAGGAAATTTAAATTTATTTAATTAATTAAATGTTTAGGAGGTGAATTCAAATAGTTCCTGCATGTGGAATAACAAAAAACTATATAAATCACCTAAAATTTTGTGAAAAAGAACATGACTGCAAAACTTAGGTTGGTAGATGACCCAACTCTTATTTAAGATTTCTATTCGAAATAAAATTAGAGAAATTGGAAAAATATACAAATTACTAAAAATAGGGCATATTATCTTGAACAAAAATACCACCAAATATTGAAAGGTAAATAAAGGAAGGAAGTAATAGAAGAGGGGATCTTATTGTTATCTATCTAACACAAATGATGTAAAATGAATTTAAGTTCAGACGATGAACCTAAACCAAAGACTAGGTTGGAACTAAGTGATAGCTCCGAGAGGCTATTCATGAAAATGGGAGAATAAAGGTCGGTAAAAAATTTAAACGAAGGCAAGGAAAATGGTATTTCCAATGTTTTAAATAAGTGCACAATTTGGATTCATAGTTTGGAAAATTGTGCACCTAAACCATTTGTCTCCTCTGGTTAAGTGGAACTAAGGGTGCATCCTCGAGAACATATTTTGGGAAAATAGTGTGTCACCTTCTAGCCCAGTGGAAAGCCTCTCACAGCCTTGTGGCCTGAGGTTATTTGTTAGAAATAAATGTGCGACCCTCTATAGTTTATTGAAGTGCCTACATAGTTGAGTCGCATGGTTAGGACTAACCATTATCTAACTATGAGGATCAATTTTTACCTCCAAATTTTTGGAGATTCAGTCTCTAAATGAGACTCAAAATCTCATGAACCACTCCTAATCCCCTTAAGCACATTAATATGACAAAGAAAGAGGTCTTTAATAGTATATTTAGTGTCCATGCCATTTTGAGAAGATGGAAAGTTACTAACCACCCTCTTTAAAACAACTTATCACAGATTTTGTCTTCTTAGGGTGGTAAAACATAATCTATGAAAAATTCCATCCACTGAGCACGTATGTCGGCCTCTCACTCCTAGATCTCGCCCTATAAATGGATATGCAACCATAACGCTTATACCATATGAATTGACCTTCCTCAAAGATCCTTCATGATTTGATCGATGATATATATATGATTATCCTCAATGGGTATATCTACAACCATCTCAATATACTTAGGATAAAATGAATGAGATGGGTTAGAGTGATAATGGTGAAACTCTGATAAATGGAAGAATATTCTCATGGATTGATGACTTTGAGGTAAGGCTCACTAATAAACTACCATCCTGACTCTATCCAAGATCTCTAAAGTACTGATGTAATAAGGAAATATCTTTCCATGTATCTAAATATATCTATGAAACTATCTAGGAGAAACTCACAGAAAGACCCAATTTCCAACCATGAACTCTAGAGGTTAGCGTAGATGATCAATATAAGACTTCTTCCTAGAATGATCTATAGACATACAATTCTGAATAATATGAACCTAATATGAAGTCTCTTATATGAGATGAGGTCCTAGTAGAACTACCTCACCTGCATCTAACCAGTATATGGGTGAACAAAATGGACTCCCATATAGGGCCTCATAGAGTTTCATTTGAAAAGTTTCCTAAAAAATTATTTTATGAAAACACAATGAAATATCAAGAAACCCAAAAATCAAGGATTAATTCTAAAATTGTTTCCTCCAATACCTATATCATGCGATCAAACTGACCATTGGTCTGAGGGTGGTATGTTGTACTTAGAAAGACCTATGAACTCAGTGCCTTTTACAACCCCTAGTATAACTGTGATGTAAATCAAGTGTCTAAGTCTAATATGATTGAATGGGGAACACCATGGAGGTGTAAAATTTCTCCAATGTAAATCCTAAAAAGTTCATCAACTATAAAGGTCTCTCATATATATAGGAAGTGATAAACCTTGTCCGGCATGTCGATCACCCATACTTCATCACTTTTACAAGGGAATCTCGGTAAGACCGTCTTGAAATCCATGGTTATATCATCCCATTTTCACCTAAGAATGGAAATAGGATATCTAATCCCCAACGGATAATAGTTCTCATCCTTCACTTACTAATTGGTAGAACAATGTGTCATAAAACCTATAATATGCCTCTTCATATCCATCCACCAATACTGATGATGTATATCTCGGTACAACTTGGTAATCCCATCGTGTACTTCCCAAAAAAAAGGCATGATACTTCTGCATCCATTTTTATCATATATCTGTAGGCACCTAGATACATCCTTATAAGTGTAGGATCCTATCATCACTAATGACCCTACATGGTGGTGGGTCCCCCACCTAAGACACTTTCTCTTTGGAATAATCCCTCAAGATATAAAATTTTTCTCATCCTTACTCATTATAGAATGGAGGATTTCACTACCAAAACTGATAAAATAGGCAACCCATGACATTATTAAACCTCAAGGAGCATCTCAGAAAACATTTCCATCATTCTCCACTCACTATTGTCCTCTTAAGCAGCATGTTTCTGAGTCTTCAAGCTCAAGGATTCAGCTACTGTATTTCCCATTCTAGGTGTATATTTGAGATAAATTCAAATGACTATAGGTATTTTAACCACATGTGTTTCTTGAGATTCTAATTACTGTAGGTATACTACCCACATGTGTTTTCTGATATTCAAATCACATGGTTTGGAAATGTATTTGAGACATTTTTTGTCAATGTAAATGATGAACAAATCCCCTGATAGATAATTCCTACAATATCATAAAGCATGAAGTATATCTTCTAGCTCCAAATCGTGCATATGGTAATTCCACTCATAATATATTAGATTGTGTGACCCATATTCTATAACTCAATCTCCCTACATCAAAACTTTTCAAAGACTAATTCATAACACATCACATTAAATAGTATTGATTATACCCAACTCTGTAAGAATAAGGATAGGCATTGCAGTTCATCTTCCCTTCAACACTTGAAAGGCTACCTCACATGCTTCATACAATAAAAACATAACACTCTTCTTAGTAAATATCATGAGTGGAATTTATAAGTGTGATAAGTCATGAATAAAATTCTTGTAATACCTAGATAGATCTAATAATCTATATATGTCAAATACATTCTTGGGATGCTCCCAAGAAACTACAGTTCTTACCTTCTCTGGGTCAATGGATACGCCTTCCTCTATGATGATTTTATCCATGAAGTTCAATTTATCGATCCAAAAGTAAAATTTGATGATCTTAGTATATAGCTAGTTATCTCATAGTGTATTCAGCATGATCTTAATATTATTGGAATGGTTATGTCATGTATTAGAATACACTAAGATATCATCCATCAAGACTGCCAGAAAAGATTCCATATATGGGTTAAAAACATAGTTCATTAGAACCATGAAAACTTATGGCATGTTGGTAATGTTGAACGACATGACTAGATTCTCATAAAATCTATATCAACTCTAAAATGTACTATATTCTATGTCAAATTGTCTCATAGGCACCTTATGGAATACTGATCGTCGCTCCTCAGAGATAGTTAAAGAGTTTGTCTATATGTGGTAGTTGATACTAGATCTTAACCATAATCTAGTTCAATTGATGGTAATACAAACACAATATGAGGGTATCATCCATCTTCTTGGTTAAAAGGACTGGCGAACCCCATAGTGAAGTATTGGGTTGTATAATAACCTCAACTTCAAATCCCTTTAACTACTTCTTGAGCTCCTATAGCTCTGTTGGTGCCATCCTATAAGGAAGAATAAACACTAGTGTTACTCTTGGAACTAGCTCAATAGAGAAATACACCTCTCTCATAGAGTTTAGCCTAGAAAATTCATCAGGTAAGACATCCCTAAAATGATCCATAATAGGTGGGAATTTTGTATGTCTCATTTTCTAATCACAGATAAAGAGAATATCCATATGGGTTATCACTCCACCCTACTCGCAATACTCAAGTTCATCTCAACTCGCCTGGATATCCCATTCTCTCTTATAAACATAATTACCACCCTCAAGTGATGTGAAGGACACCCTCCAATGTTATAAATCCGCATGATCATGATAAAGAACTAACCAGTCCATCAGGAGTATGATTTCAAAGCATATCATATCAGGGAAAAATAGATCCCATACAAAGAGATAACCACCTATATCAAGGGGTCACCCCTTACATCATTATACACTTTTGGTACAAATTCCAAACATCATTTACATATTCATCATTCTACAAAAGTACTCAATTTATAAGCCTATGATTCCCATAGTTGTTGCAGATAGAAGGAATGTGAATCTGTTATATCAAATAATGTTGAAACTAAAGTAGAGTCTACTAGAATAGTAACTCAAACTATAAAAGTACTAGGAATATTTTCTTTAGTAATAGGCTAAAATTAATAGATATAGTCAGGTCATTAGCCCTGTGATGAAACCTAGATAACCTAGTAAGGCCCACACGATTTCCATTATACATCTAAAGTTTATGGTGTCCAATACCACCTTCTTAGCCTAATCGGTCAGTAGTTTTCCAACTATATTCTTGATGTATAGCTACTGATATTAAACCTGAATGCAAAGTTGGTGAAGATCCCTTATCACTTGGTTCTAGAGGAAAAGGTCATCAAAATCACTAAAGGTGTCCAATACTATAGTATTATCAGTACTCAATTGGGTTCTTCATACAATGGGGCTTCTTATGGTCATTTGAATCACACTAGTGACACACCACCTAGGTGTCAAGGAATTTCATCTGGTTGGCACTAACCCCATGAGTAGACTCTAAATGAAGCATCATGCTAATAGAAACATTTCCTCACTATATTGATGTTGAACCACTATGTCTTACACTACCATCCTACCTTGTATTCTGCTTAGTGATGAGGGTCTATTTCTTTATCACATACCCTAGTGAAAACCTATCGGGGTAATCACATCTCACCAACTCTTTATGTAATCATGAAGTAGATAAGTTGTGATAATGATACTCCACTCTATAGGTGTCTCCAAATGATTAATGATTGATAAAATGGACTATATCCATGTATCTGCAGCATAAGGATCACCATCCCCCAAGAAATTGGGAGGATGTTGCTGCTTGAATTCTCACGTCAACCCTTCTGTAGTAGGGGAAGGTCATAAAGCTCCATATATATACTATATGAATTGTAGGAATCTCTCTCAAAATAGATAATCAACACCAAGATTTGAAACATCAAGAGTTTCTTCAGGTGGAACCACAGAAGGATATACTGGTGGATCACATCCCACCTCCTCTAGAGCATGGTCAACACCACCTTCCCAACGCACGACTCAAAGACATCATAGAGGAATAATTATACAATCACCAAATATATGTATCAGATAAAATTTAATAGAATCTAGGATTAATAATAACCTAAAAGTACATATACACAACCTTATAATAAATGATCTACACATCTTAGAATAATATATCATAAGAGACACATCCTACTACCCACTAATATGGTTGTTCCAAGTTCAAGGTATCACATTATGTAGTATAGGTCTTACTATATGGATTTTCATTTTCAAGATATAGAATAAAACAACATTTACTTTTCAATCGGTATACCGATTTAATAATAAACATTTATATTTAATAATTTAAATTTATTTCGTTTTATACCGATTTATATGTAAATATATCACATACTATTTAGATTCATCACCATCCATGAGTTATAAAGACATAAGATTTATAAATTTCAATTATCACATTATGTAATAATGACCTAACCTTTACATCGAATATCAAAATGTAAAAGGTCGTAGAAAATGATTTTATTAAATTAACTAACATTCAATATTTATATAAGTACATGCTAATAAATTATAATTATCATTCATGTAATAAAAAACATCTAATGTTTCATCCAATGGAACCAGTGGTTAATGGCTCAAGAATGGAATAATTGGTTAATTAAGGTGTCTTCATCAATATGTATGGGAAACATCATTTATATTGATGCATTAACTTTAATTAACCCAATTATTTTATCTTGAAAGAAACATTAGCACATTTCTATATATATCAATCAAGTAAATCCTAATAATCATAGGTAATTCAGATAATGAAAGCTTCTAGATATACCAATATGGCATTGAAAAATAGATGACTTGTGAATTCTCAAGTAACAATAATTATGCATGAGATAATACCTCATTTTTTTCTATTCCAAGTAAGAAATAAGTCTACAATAAAAATAATAACAATAATAACACCACAAAACATGTGTTTCTCCAAATGGTGAAATCAATACAGTTGTAATAGAAACAAACCAATAACAACAATATCCCAACCTAGGTAATTTGGTTTTTTCCTATACATGGGTTAGCTCCTCCCAAGAACAGTCTCATTACAAAGTTTTTACATGTTCCTAATCTCATGTCAAATAACCAAATAGTAATAAAAAATAACATGGTCCCTCTGATACCACTTTATAGAATCCCAAGCCTAGTTTACTCATAAGTTACTAAGCCTGGTGGCCACATGACCTCAAGTGCACCCCCCCCAGAATTCCAGAGGAAGCTGACTGGTAATGGGGGACTATGATGGTATGTTGGGGAGACTATACCCTTATTATAAGAGTATAGAAAAGTGGTATCTAATAATGGTAAATAGTGGAAATAGTAATAAATAACCTTCAGTAAAATAATAAATCACCCTAATATAATAAGCAGGTGGAATATTAATTAAAATATATACCAAAATAATGCTCTTTTCATGTGATATAAAAAAAGGTGAATAGGGGAACATGCATATACATTATTCTATACAAAAATAAAAAAATACCAAAAACTTCCTTCACTAGAATCACAATCATAAGATTGGTCCTCTTCTCTCGTACTCAATCCTAAGATAGTAAGTTAGGCATTCAATATTTAATGCTTCCCTTTGTCACTACCTTTTCTATAAGGTCTGATTGGGTACAAACAGGTATCTGGAATAGGGTGTGAGATATACTCAGTAGGCCACCACCAATGGTGTCTATAACTATCCAACCAATACATATAAGATGGTTATTGTTTAAGAAATAATAAATTCAAGATAATAAAAAAATAAAGCACATTATACTGAGTTCCTCATGGTATACCCGATCGATACTACCTGCTTCAGCCTATGATGGATGTCTCTAAACAGATGTCACCCTGCATGTACAACTATATAAAATATATATATATATATACACATAATATTCATATGGACATATATGTTCATATAACTATATATAGTAATATTCAGGAATCAAGGAATAATCCCAAGGCATCCATACAAGCTTTTCAGAAGTTTTATACTCTCATACAATATGAGCATAGAGTTATAATTGGGTTGTCCTAAGGGTCAAGTATAAGTCATGGACCAAACCCAAGCTTGTGCTTTAGCTTGGAAAATTTATTCATTATTTTTAATTAATTTAAAATCAGATCTTATCTAAGGAATTTTGTATTATGAATCCAAGTATTGATATAAATATTTTCAATCAAAACCCATCACCGTATGAGTCTTTCCAAGGTATATATGTAAGGACCCAAGTATCACTCACAACATTGTATAAAGAATAATCCTATGTGTCTATCCAAGGTATACCACATCAGGAACCAGGTATCACCCATGGAATATTATGTTATTAGTGTCTTTCAATATTTTCTTAGGTAATCTACTAGGGAACCAAGTATCAATCATGGAAAGCATAAGATATCTTCCCAATGAGCTCATACATGGCATTCTATAAACAACTTTTTTATCACTCTCATCATGATATAATTAATTTTTTTATTTATAATTGTTAATACCAATGATCGCATCCAAGGAATCCTTAATCGGTACCCTTGTGTCACCCTCAATTTATTTTAATGGAATGATCTTTAAACTCATAAAATTAAAAAATAAAATTTAGTTATACAAGCTAACTCATTCATTAAGGTTGATTAAACTACCACAAGAAGAGTAAGGTTCTATAAACATATCCCACTAATTCCTTTTGGTTCAATTCAAAATACATTGCATTCACAAGGGGACATTTATCACACCTCAATTAGGGTTAAAAACAATTCCAAGGAATGAGGTCCTTATGCCTTTAAAGAATTCACACCCATAGGGGTTTCTCATGAAGAGGTGGTCAACATTTTATGTTGTTTCACAATTTTCTAGGACTATACTAGTCATGAAAACATCAATTTATTTAAATAATTAAATTTTTATGAGGCACCACTATAAAGATTTATTGTGCGGTATAATGGCATGCCATATAAAGCATCATAACTTTGGGAAAATAGACCACTTACCTAAGGTTGGTACATAACTTTTCATCCATTTTTTTCTTTATATTAAAAGTAGAATAGGTGAATTCATAAAAATAGAAAAATTACCTAAAAATAGGTTATATTAGATCTCACAAAAATACCACTAAATATAGTGAGGTAAACTGAGAAAAATAAGTAATAGGATTTGAGAGATTATTATTATCTATCAAACACAACCAATGGGGATGAAATCATATCTTGTATGAAGAACCTAGATCAAAGCCTAAAATATAACCAAGGGAGAGTTATAAGTGGTTTTTCATGAAAATGGGATAATAAAGGTGGGTAAAAATCGTAAATGAAGTCAGGTTAAAATGTTCTTTTCACACTTTTTAAATAGGTGCATAGTTTTCCAAGTTGTGATCCTAAATAGTGCATTGCCACTGGTTAAGTGGAGCTAAGGGTGTGGCCTTGGGTGAATAGTTTGGGGAAAACATACGGCCTCTTAAATCCTACTAGAAATCCTCACATAGCCATGTTTCATGAGTAACATGGTTAGAATAAACTATGTGTCCCTCTACGGTTTGTTTCAACACCCACACCATTGTGTTGCATGGTTAACACTAATTGTAAACTAACCATGTGGCTTAGTCTTCCTCTCTAAATTTTTTGATCTACAAGATCCAAAAAATCTATAGACTCTCCTAAACTACTCTTTATCTCCTTAAACATATTATGATAATAAAACAAGAGGTTTTTAGAATCAAATTAAATATCTATTCCTCTTCAAAAATCCATTACATTACCCTAAACATCCCAAATTATAAAAGGGCTCTTCTATAAACTATGCCTTTTAAAAAAACATAGGCTTTAATACCAATTATAATGAACATTCCTGAGCTATCCCAACACATCAATCACCCTGGACAACCACCATGATTAAATGGAATTCGTGATTTCCATTGGATAGTAACTAATGACTGGGTATCAAGAAAACACGATTGAGAGAGATCTAACCCTCACATAGTCAATAACAAGCATCCAAAACTTATTAATAATCTAGCATGGTGATTTCATGCATTTTACTTTTATTCAAATGAAATAATAAATTCCATGTTATAAAATATGCTCAACATTCCATAAATGAAACAAATATACCAAACAAGACATAATCAATAGAGTGATTGTTTTCATATGTAACATTAATAAATTAAATAACGAACATAACATTGATAACATATAGCGGAAACATATAAAAAACATAAACTAAAATAGAAAAGACTATAAATAAAGGTAAAACTAGTTTCCAAGGGTATTATTCAAGCATCCTAAACCAAAAAAAAACCTATACAAAATCCATCAACTTCATGTAATATTTGATCACCACCAAATCCCAACTCATCCATCAATATATAAATATTTATATCAAATGAAAAAACATCAATATTTGGGTACTTGAGAGAAAACAATAATTTTTCATACACACACATACACTAGTGTATATGTAGGGTGTGAAATAAATGTTTCCAACAAGATCCCACAAATGATTTTATGTATTTCTTTCCAAAAAAAATAGTTCATAAATTCTATTTTCAAATACAACATAAAAATAGGTTTTTCATATATATAAAGTATAAAGAGAAAAATAAAAATTTCTATCATTTTTAAAAAAACATACACCATTTTATATAAAACATGGGTAGAACCAACACTCAAGATAGAACACTTTTAAAACATGGAAAGATGAACATTAAATCCATTAAAAAATAAAATACCTTTTTATTCTTCTTTTACAAAATCATTTTTCAAGAACCCATCTTTTAATAAAACATTATAATATTTTTAAAAGTACTTTCTAAACCATTTTTTAAATAAATTTAAATGTTAATCAAATCATAATTTAATTAAAATGTAAACATGAACAGACACTAAGGTATCATTAGAGGATAAAATAAAAAACAACCAATAAATGGATCTATATAACCAAATAAGGATCTAGGGGATACAAAAAATACATAGAATGGTATCCCCTAAATAATCATCAATAGAATATCAAAATCATGGGAAAATCACTAGGATCTAACATTAATTATAATGAAATTGGTTTTTAGGATACTTAGCTAGCTATGTGATCCTAAAAATTCTAAGATATCTCACAGTCTCACTAGGTCTAAAGATCCATTTTGGGATTTCTCTCAATCTCACTGGGCCATAATCCTTTAGATATTGCACAAACTAAACAAGATTAACACTTATCCATACCTTATATTTATCTAGATAAGGTATCACTCAAGTAGAGGTGAGAAAACAAACAAGTGAATCCCATAAACAAAAAATGACTCAAAAATAAAACATAATTGATAACCCTCATATCACCTCCCACACACTCATAAGAAACAACATATTTCAGATAACTCACATAACATGACAATATAATAAATCCTCCATCAGGATAAAATTTAAATCAAACATAATATAACATAAGAGAATCATTTTAGGGTATCATAATTTTCATGAAAAATTCTAATTAAAAGTACTAAATAGGCCTTTCCTAAAATATAATTGGGTGCTAATTAATTTCCCAATATTTAATATCTCACTTTGAAATGTTCTTAAATAAAAAAATTGTAAAACCAATATTATTTGAGAAGGAAATAGAACATCATAAGAACAAATAAATCACAAATATATTTATACAAGAGATAAATAAAAATACTTTTTATAAACTATTCTGACGTGACCAGGAGAAGAATTCATATTGGTTGTCAAGAAGGTGATTGAGAAGTAAGGTCGGAGATTTATAAGTAAATGGGATTGTTTTCATTGTACCTCAAAAAGTAAAATTTAGTATTTTGAGGATTTGTATTGTATTTAATTACATAGATAGACACAAAACAAAGAAAAAAGTATTTTGATGGTTTATAAATTCATGGATATGAGTTTATATGGTTTTAGTTTGACTTTAGTAAAATATGAAATTATTGTGCTTATTTCCACAAAAATAATAAATTCAATTATCCTATGCTTATGAGATTTTAATAGTGCATAATAGATTTGAGAAGACTACAAATAATTTCATCTATGTGTCGATGTATAGATAAATGAAAAAGTAAATTATCCTATATGGAAGTGAAGTGTCCAATGCATAATAAATTCCATCTACACAAATATAGTTCGGCTAAAGAAGATGAAATTTCATCTATATGGAATAAAATTGTGGCACATGTACAAAAATTGATCCATTTGTAAGAATATTGAGTCATGATGAATTTTTCAAAGGAAAATTTAATAACGAGTATGACATTTTAGTTGGTTGTAAGATATTTTAGAAGGCATGGTTATATAAATTTGTGATGAATTGGTGAATGTAGATGAAATGGAGTTGATACATAGAGTTCATGGAGCCGATGTAAAGTTCATCCAGATCTCTATAATGGTGATCTACTAAATGTAATGCCCCGACCTTAGTTACTCAGAGTCGGTGCATTATTATATAACATTGGCATGATCACAAAAGATCAAGTCTCGAAATACTGATTAGTTTAGTAGTCTTGGAAACACTAGATATATTCATAAGTCTTAAATTACATCATAATGAAAAAAACTAAAACAACATATTGTCTTCATATCCCCTCATACATTCCCTGCAGGTCATTTATAAAATACTTCTTCACATCCAGAGAAAAAATAAAACATTGTAAAAGGGTGACCTCAGATGCTTAGAAAGGATAACAAAATAGAGGAAACTTTCATAAATAAACATAAACATTTAAGGCAGTGTATAACTAAAACAAAATCCTTTTAAACTTGAACTTCAGCATAATATGTAAAATATGAAATGAAATAATTCTATTTACTTATTCACATGGATATTCTACTAGTCAAATAATCACATGCAAAATCAATAACCACTTTCATAATGATGGAATGCATAATGCCAAACTATCATAACCACATAGTCAAGGCCTTGTGCCAAGACTACAAATAATATTTTTTCAAGACCTTCTTCCAAGAAACTATTTTGTCTCAGGAGACCTACTGATTCATCGAGGAGCTATAGCGGGCTCCACCTGTCACTTATTAAGTCCAATGCATTCCTCATATTAACAAGTTTAAACATAACATAAACATTCGTATTAAATCTTTCATACGAAATGTCAATACTTTCACCATAAACCATGAATGGTATAAAAATAACACATCCACAGTTAAACATATCACAAAACCTTCAATACAATATGGAATTTTTGTATCATAATAAATCAACTTCATGTAAGCTTAAAATCCATCAAAGGATGTTGACATAGATGAAATCAAATCAATTTGAGAGAAATATATCTTTTTTTAAAATCATTTAAAAGTCACATAATTATAAAATAAAACATTTAATTTGAAAATATTCTTATAAGGTTGTAAGGGAAGCTTTGATGATTTTATAACGGTGGAAAATAGCTGCACATGTTGTATAAGTTAAAAAAAATATTCTTACCTTAATTCTGTAGAAAAGGTTTAAAATGACCTTGTTTGGAAAACAACAGAAAGATTCCTTTATAAACATCTTATAAAAAGTCAACAAGGGTATAAATGACTTTAAACCATATTATATAAAATAGTAATAATTATTTGAAATAAATTTTTAAGAAATATGGATGTGGATGATAAAGAGGTCCCAGTAGATAATCATGTATAAACAACCTCGGATAATGAAGAGATTGTGAAATAAATCCTTACTTTGTACCTTTCCTTGGTTGAGGGTAGTTTAAACTCTTTTATAATGGTGGAATAATTTTTATTAAATTATACAAGAATCATATACATTAATATGATATCTTATACGATCTTTAAACATTGATTTGTTAATAATATCTTTGTATTATCATCGTTTCGAGTGTTAACAGATTCATTTTCCTTTATAATCTTTGTTATGTGAGCCATATTTTTTATGGATGGGATGTATATTATTCATATCCAGAATTATATCATGTCTCTAAAAATTATTTTTAATCATCAAATGAAATTTAGTCTTGAATGGATACGATGGGGAATGAATCTCATCGTGTTCGTGGAGACGGTAGTCCGTACGTACGCACGAGCGACAATATCATTATTTTGATATTAAAATAATATATAATTGGATGGTATATCATATATAAAGAATCATTATAATGTTATATTTACTATTTACTTCAATTAAACATCAATATCATACCCATCAAAATAATAATGTTTTGAATAACAATTACACCACGACGTGGAGACGGTAAGCCGTACGTACGCGGGTATGGTGACATGTCATTCAAAGAATGGATAGAATACTGAATATGTTTGTACCATATTTATAATAACATCATAGTATATAGAATATACTGGTGTTATTGTTTTAGAATGGAAATAACAAAGACAGAAGAAGTGGAGGAAGAAAGGAACTTGAAAGAGGGTGGTGAAAACATTACCTCTTCTTCGGGTTCTTCCTTTTGATTTGATCAAAATGGATCCTTAGGTTGGATTTATGATCCAAATAAGGCCTCTAGGTTGAATTTAGGGAAGTTTAGAGAATATTTGGTTAGGTTTCGTCCGATCCAAATGGATTTGAAGGTATGAATTAGAGAGAAGGGGGAGTGCCCTTTTATAAGAGGGGTGAGGGGCACCTTTGGAAAAGCAAGAAATATTATTTTATAATAAATTCATATTCAGTGTTTAATGGCTCCAAAGTGGATTATTTAAAGGTTAAGGTGGGTATGGGTCAAAATCCTTTCAACAAATATATTTTAGACAGGTTTGGGTCACTATATTAACCTTATCATTTATATTTAACTCTTACCTAAATAGTTGGACATTTACCATGTCTCTTTGTATTTTTGTATTATATAGTTAATAAACTTACATTATACTTCCAAGCGACCCTCAATTGGTCCATTAATGATAAACCTAAAATTATACAAGTCCTTTGGCCAATCCTTAGATTTTTAGGAATATAATATCAATTAATAATATAATATTTATTTTAAAAAACTCTTTTATGTCAATTTTGACACTATTGAGTATTTTGTTTTTGATAATTTTATAACAACATTATTAATTCAAAAAAAAATTATATAACCAATCCTAATATGTC
This sequence comes from Viscum album, assembly GCA_963277665.1. Classification (NCBI taxonomy): domain Eukaryota; kingdom Viridiplantae; phylum Streptophyta; class Magnoliopsida; order Santalales; family Viscaceae; genus Viscum; species Viscum album. Next base: position 1,717,254,491 of record OY728153.1, read on the forward strand.
ATAATAACCTAGTAAATTAGTTTAATTCATAAAATGTCTCAAATTACATTTATTTTGATATTTATAATATCAGTTATTTTAATATATCATTAATTAGGTAATTACTGCATCACCATTATGTCATAAATAAATTAAATTATTTAACAACTAAAAATTATAAATAAAAAACCATTATGTAGAAAATCTTTTTATCTTTATAATGAATATATATAATCAAATTTATCTTATAGGTGAGTACATGTGTTGGGTCAGGCATTTATTTTCTCAACAGTGATACGTGGAACACATCGTGAACTTTGGAGAGACTTGGCAGCATTGCCAAACAGTAAGCTAAAGCCCCAATTCATTCTATAATTTTGAAGGGTCTGATGTACCTGGGACTCAATTTACCCTTCTTACCAAAACGTATAACTCCATTCCATGGATAAACCTTCAAGAAAACATTATATCCTACCTGAAATTCCAAATCCTTCCTTCAGTTATTGGCATATCTCTTTTGCCTACTTTGAGATGCTTTGATGTGGTTTTAGATTACCTTTACCTTTTCCATTGTTTCCTCTACCAGTTACGGGCTTAAAAGTTTTCTTTCACCAACGTCATCCCAATAGGTTGGTGTGAGAAATCTCTTTCTGTATAACGTATTATATGGTGCCATCCAAATACTTGAATGGAAGCTATTGTTATAGGAAAATTCTACCATGGGTAAATATTGATCCCACACACCCTGAAAGTCAAGTGATAAAGATCTCAACATGTCTTTTAAGGTTTTAATAGTCTCTTCTAATTGTCCATCTATTTGAGGGTGGTAAGTAGTTCTCAAACGAAGTTCAGTATCTAGGTATTTCTGAAGAATTTTCCTGAATCTTGAAGTAAAATGGGGATCACGATCAGAAACAATCGATAGGGGTACTCCATGAAGTCTCAAAACATCATTAATATATAGTCTTTCTAGGAGTTTGAGTGGTAAATCCTACCTTATAGCAAGAAAATGGGCTGACTTGGTAAGACGATCAACAATGACCTATATTGCATCATTCCTTCTTGGATTCTTTGGTAGTCCCATGACAAAGTCCATCATTATATTATCCAATTTCCACTCAGGAATGAGAAGAGGTTGCAATAGTCCACCAGGTTGTTGTCTTCTAGCTTTCACTTGTTGTCAAACCATAAATCTTAACACAAAATCATCAATATCCCTCTTTAGGTTATCCCACCAAAAATATTCCTTCAAATCTCTATACATTTTGGTGCTCCCAGGGTGTAAAGATAAATTGGAACTATGAGCATCGTCCAACAATTCCCTTTTTAGATCAAGTATATCGGGAACACAAAGTATCTTCCCAAATTTCAAAATTCCATCTTCATACACAAAGTCATTCAATCTTCCATCATTAACATATTTAGTCTTCTTTTGAAATTTTTCATCATCGGTCTGAGAACTCTTTATACTTTCTAGTAAAGATGGTTTGGAAACCATTTGAAAAAGTATCGATGTTTCAACTTCTATGGTTATTCCCATATCCAACTTTACTAGATCCATGAAAATAGGATCCCTCTCAACTCTCATCTTGTTCAAAACTCCATGATACTTTCTTATCAAATCATCTGCCACCTTATTTTCCTTCCCCGGGTGGTAGTGTATCATGCAATAATAATGCTTGAGTAGTTCAAGCCATCTCCTTTGCCTCTTGTTGAGTTCTTTCTATGAGAAAATATACTTCAAACTATTGTTATCAGTATAAATCTCATATTTTTCACCATAGATATAGTGTCTCCAAATCATCAAAGAAAATATTACAGTTGCTAACTCAAGATCATGAGTATGATAGTTTTTCTCATGAATGTTTAGTTGTCATGATGCATAGGCAATAACTCTAACATTCTACATAAGGACACAACCAAGTCCTTTCTTCGATGCATCACTATAAATAATGAACCCATCATTCCCCAATGGTAGAGTCAATATAGGATCATTGACTAATCTTCTATTAAGTTCTTCAAAACATTCTTCACACTCGTTTATCCAAAAAAATTTAACCCCTTTACGTGTGAGCTTTGTTAATGGGTTAGCCAATCGGGTGAAATTTTGGACTAAATGTCGATAATAACCTGCTAATCCAATAAAACTGTGTACCTCAGTTATACTCATTGGTGTTGTCCATTCTTGGATTGCCTTGGTCTTAAAAGGATCAATGGATATTCTATCCTTAGAGAAAATATGTCCGAGGAATGAAATTTCCTGAAGCCAGAATTCACACTTGCTAAACTTCCCATATAATTCATGTCTTCTAAGATTCTTTAAGATAATGCGCATGTGAGTTTCATGATCTTCTTAGCTTTTGGATTATACCAAGATATCATCAATAAATACCACCACAAAATCATCGAGATATTCCTTGAAAACTCTATTCATTAGATCCATGAATACAAAGGGTGCATTAGTCAATCCAAAAGGCATTACTGTAAACTCATAATGCTCATACCTGGTTCAAAATGCTGTCTTCGGAATGTCTTCCTTCTTCACACACAACTGATGGTATCCAGATCGAAGGTTAATCTTTGAAAAGTATTAAGCTCCATACAGTTGGTCAAATAAATCATCAATGAGAGGTAGGGGATACTTGTTCCTTATTGTTATAGCATTGATTTACCTATAGTCGATACATAACCTCATAGATCCATCTTTCTTCTTAACAAAAAGTACAGGGGATCCCCTAGAGAAACACTAGGGCGAATAAATCCCTTATTACTCAATTACTCTAGTTGTTTCTTTAGTTAAACTAATTCCACAGTGGCCATTCTATAAGGTGTCTTCGATATAGGCCTTGAACCAGGAATTAAATCAATGGAAAACTCAATTTCCCATTCTAGAGGATGTCCATGTAAATATTCTAGAAACACATCTACATATTCTTTCACAATAGGCACATCCTCAATTTGAACATTCCTTTCCTTACCCATAGTTATTTCATTCTCTTCCTCCCCAATAATTGAATTTAATAGAGATATTGGGGGTGGATCTAGGTAAGAATCAGGTGGTGATGATTCTTCTCTAAATATAAGTTGTTCCTTATAGACAGGTTTAGGTCACCTTATTAACCTTATCTTTTAGTTTTAACTCTTAGTTAATTAGTTTGACATTTACCATATCTCTTTGTATTTTTATATTATATGGATACTAAACTTACTATAAACTTCCAAGATACCTACAAGTGGTCCATTAATTATACACCTATCATTATATAATTCCTTTGTCCGAACCTTAGATTTTTAGGAATAGAATATCAATTAATAATATAATATTTGTTTTAAAAACTATTTTATGTCAATCTTGACACTATTGGGTATTTTTTTTGATAAATTCATAACAGCATTGTTACTCCGAAAAAAATTCATATAACCAGTCCTATTATGTCATATTAACCTATAAAATTAGTGGAATTCATAAAAAATCTCAAATTACATTTATTTTGATATCTATAATATCAATTATTTTAATATTTCATTAATTCGGTAATTACTACATCACCATTGTGTCATAAATAAATTAAATTATTTAATGTCTAAAAATTATAAATAAAATACCATTATGTATGAAATCATTTTTTCTTTCTAATTAATATTTATAATTGAATTTATCTTATGTATAACCCTATATTAAAAAAGTTTTGGTTATTAAACTTCGATTTTAACTCTTTTAACTCTTCTTTGAATTAAATAATAATAAATGTCCAAATCTAATCCAAGTGGACTTAAATGATAATATTTTATTCCTAAGGTTTTTTTGGTCAAGATAATCTTTTCCAATAGAATTAGGACATGTTTTAGGGTAATATTAATATCACCTTTACCCTTAATTACCCTATTTACTTTTAACCCTGGTAAATAAAAGTAAAAAGTTACTATTCACCAAAAATTATTTTTATCTTATTGAACCAAATTTTACTCCTTCATATTAACTGTGTCTCTCAAATTTTTGAAATTCTACTCACATAAGCGGTAAAATTAAGTTTTATGTGAATTTTCAAATTCTCCTATCATGTGGGTAAAAAAGTTCAATAGAATTTTTATATATCTAAAATTATTCTAAACTAACTCCAAAAAATTACATTGAACTTATATAGGTATTATGTATCTATTTTGACCTTAATTAAATTTAAATAAAATAAATAATTATATAATAAAAATTCTATTTTAAACTATAACTCAGTGTTTTTTCACTATTCATCAAAAATTGAAAGTTTTCATAAAAATACCAAAAATTCACCCTAAGATAATTTTGATATTTCGAATCCAAAAATGAAGTCCATTTTGAAAGATAAAATTTATAAAATTTCAAAAAGTGGGTATTACTATTCATAACAGCTAGTTTGATTAGTTGTGGTCTGTGTTAGAACTCGAAGTTGCGTACAACACACGCTACTGTATTATTCAAAGAGAAGCGTATCGTTGAAGCTTGGGGTGTTACACTAAATAAATGAGCTATATAAAGGTAATTAAATTTTTACATAAATTTTTCACTAAAAAACAATTCCTATGTAAGGTTCATCTATAAATTTTAAGAGCTCTATAAAGGTAGTTTTTACTTTTCATAAATGTGACCTGAGAAATTCATTACCTTTGTAAGTTTCATTGAGACCCATATCATGGTAATTCAATAGCTTTATAAAGGTTTCAAAAAGGGTCAGTACTTGTGTAAAGGTATATTGAGATTGTAAAATTATCTATTCTAAAGTTAAAGAATAAAATCAGGTGATGATATTACCCATTCCTCAAAAATTCAAATATCATGCTCAATTAATTGATCATTATCCAAGTTGAGAAAGAAGAAAGACTAGGTGAAGTGGATGTTGGTTTGCTAAGATGAAATTCCATGTTATAAGAAGGTGTTTCACATCACAGTTCATGATTACATGCACACATGTAGAAGATTTTGAATGAGTTGAGTGAAGTAGATTTTGTAAAGGACTATAAAGAAGGAAATAATTGAGTCCTCTGAAAATTCAAAAGAAAGACTGAATTGGAATAAAAATTAGTTTGGATTAAAAAATTGAATTATAAATCTATTAACTGATTTAAATTAGAACATTTTTTCTGCATCCTCTCATTAATTGGTTCCAATATTTTTAATATAAAAGATATTATCCGTGATATTGTGAACATAAAACTGTAGGTACTGAAGAATAAGTTAATGAGTGAATTGATAATAGCTCACAAACACTGAGTGGGATATCTTAGAGGTAACTAATACATGACTATATTGAATATAGGAGAAGAATGAGTTCAAAGACATGAGTTATTTATGAAAAAAGAAGGCCAGTAGTTCCAGATTATTTGAAAATTTGTGGAAAACTAGATCACTTAATATCTATCATGATTTTCAGTACTAATAGAACAATTCCAAGTAGTTCTTTAGGGTCTTAAAGATTTAAATAATAAAACTAGTCCCTAAATTCTTATGGATGAAGATAATATTAGTTTTTGTAAAATAAATCACAGGTTTTGGATATATTTCTACCTTTGGATCAATGTTGAAGAGGCGATTAGTGACTGGGGTTTAAAACTACTCACTACTGACTAGGGTGTCTAACCAATCAAGGGGGAGTATTTAATATTGATTCATATAACCAATCATGGAATAAGAGTTGGCATTTGGTGTGTAAAACTAGACATAACTAGAGGATTGAAAATTGGAGAGTATAACCAGTTTTTGTCCAAAACTAGTGATTAGGGTATATAACCAATCACTCTCTTATGTGACTTCAGAACCATTTTAATTGATAACAAGATTATATTGGAGAGTCCCTAGATTGGTGTGTCTAAACAACTGTGGTAAGGAGTAGTATTTTTTTAAACCCTGTATATATCATATTCTAATCTCTTTTTTACTATTTATACACACGATGTGAGGATGTTAGTTTTTATTGAGTGTATAATGAATATTAAAAAGTTATGGAGTTTTAATTGGTAATTAAAATTCATAAAAAGATACAACCAATTCACCCCCCCCACCCGATGGTCCAAATCTAGGCACCATAATTGGTATTATAGATAATATAGGTTCACTCTTAAATGATCTATGTTTTCCCTATTGATTTTAATATATTTAATAAGGTTTAAATTTCAGGAAGGGTTTCAGCTATCACACATAAAGAAAAATGAAGATACTTATGATAGTATAAATCTAGAGATTTTTCCTAAGACATAGAAAAATATTATGAAAAGAGTGGAAAGGAATATGAATAATAATCCAAAAGTAAAGGGAGAAACACAACTAACTAAAGGTAATCAGAGTGGTATAAGTAGTAATAATTATTTTCATTATGATTATTATAATCAATCTTCTTCAATATTTCATAATGTATCACTTTTTGATATTCATTTTAAAATTAAATATTATTTGAATAATGTTACCAAATATTTAGTCACATGTATATTTGATTTATTCAATTTACTTATTAAAGAAAAAATACATCTTGAAGATGAAGTTTATGAAATAGAGAATGCATTATGTAAGAGGCTTAGAAAGTGAATTTCTCTCAAATGCATAGTGTAAGTAAGACAAAATCTAAAACACATTGTAATATAAGATGTCTCCAAATTCAAAAGTAATTGAAAATGTTTATTTATGAGAACTTAGTATCTCGATTAATGTTTTTTAGAATCTTTCAATACACTTGAAAAATTACACAAAAACTTTTTTGGTGTTAAAACTTTCAAACTAAAGGTTAAATCAAAAAAGAATAAAATATATTGATAATTATTTAAAAAAAAATTAGAAAAATGCATGAACAATAAATCAATAAGATAAAATGGGATCGGTAAGAAAAACTAAGATCATTTGAGGATAAGAAGATATCACTTAACTTTAAGTGTCTTAATCTTGAAGTAAGACTGAGAAATCTAGAATCTACACAAGACAGATCTTACTAGTTTTTTGAGAAGAAATATTATGCCATACGAATTTCAACTGAAATTCATAGTCCCAAGAAGACTCGAATGAGTGGAAATAATTGATTTATGTCATTCCAAAATAAAAAATTACAAGATATATGAAATAAGTAACATCCATATCAAAAATCCATTGATTGTGTTAAAAATTATTTTCCATGTAATATAGTCTTTAAAGAGAACACAATATTATTATGGAAGAGTAAAAATGATGATAAGTATTAATCTATGTATATGGTGGATAAAAGAGTGTATATGAAATTTGGTACTCAAAAAAGAACTCAAAAAACTAATAAGAATTTCCAAAACTAAAAATCTATTGAGTCTGGACAATATACAATTTATAGGAAAAGCTCAAGTTTTTTTGGTCATTTTTTTGGTGTTGTAACAGGTATGGGAACAAGTCATTAGAGTGGTATTATAACATGTTAATTCTTACATATCATAGTAGACCACAAGAATGTAAAACAAAGTTGAATAGTGGAGAAAATGTGATATTAAAAATTATATGTTAAAAGAAAAAGAATATGATCATGCCTTGAGAAGAAAATAGAAGATAGGTATTAAAAAAATTGATCCCAAGAATTTAAGGAATAAGGGATATGTGGATACGATGTTCCTAGATAAAAAAGTTGGAAAGCATCCAATTGATGAAAACTTGAAGTATTTTGAGTGTTTTTCTTCAAGGTACAATATTTTATTACATAAATCTTGAAAATTCCTAACCTAGATACTTGGATGGTTGGAGTTTTTTAATAATAAAATTAAATCAACTAAATCTTCCTTGGTTATAATAAATTAAGAGGAAAAGGGATTTCAAAAAAAAGAAAAAATAATTTTGAATGGAATTCTAGGTTGAGACTCATGTCTCAGCCTTACATATCTTAGTAAAAGACCATGGTATCCCATGGTATTCCCTATTATTCTTGATTATTTATGATAATATATAGGTAATTAATGGATAAGATTATGTTTTTCCATGCTGAATAGAATTGGAGGTGTTCTTCATGTAGTATCTCAACCTCCATGAGGAGAAGTAAATTATTATATCTCTTTTGGGGGAGAAAAAATGAGGTGGATCTATCAAAATTTCACAATCTATATGAATATAGAAACTATATATAGATGTAAAAACTAGAGAAATATATTTTCTAATAACACTTCAACCATTGTTTTTTGTTACATCAAATATGTTTATGAAGAGGGAGAACTGGTTGATGAAAAGATGAGATAATGGGGGATTTCTATGCTTTTCACATGAACTTTACAATATTTCTGTTAAATTTTATGAAAGATAAAAAAATTATTAGTTATATATGTCATTATTAGCCATAAATATTCATAATTTTATAATTATATAATATATATGGTGACAATATCAACAACATTTGTTAAATACATCTTTTTTCACACTAGGTTTTTTGAAGTAGTCGTATAGTAGACTAACTACAGGCTATTTTAGAATTAAAATCATGTGGTGTCATCCTTCTCTCACAAGTACCTCAAAATTTAAATCAATAAAGAAGAAGAATATGGTGATATTAGAAGTCCTCTGTAGTCCATTTTCATTTATTTTCAATAAGGGGTAGATGAATTGGTTTTAATTTGGAGAATATGAAATGGGTATTGATAAAAAAATACAAATTTATAGATTACTTTTCTCTATTTATGTTTTATTTGTTATCAATAAGGTTCTTGATAAGTAAAGTTGAATATTTTTGGATAGATGAGTGTGTCTCCATATTACTTGGAAAAGGGAAGTTCAGTTTTTTGAGGTTGCGTCATGGATTTCATCTCTTGGGATTATTCAATATAAAAAAACAAGTATTTTTTATGGTTTATAAATGATTGTGGATGAGTTGAAATGGTTTGGGTTTTATTTGAGTGAAATCTATAATTTTAGTCCATAATGTCAGAAAAATGAAAAGGTAAATTATATTGAACATATGATATTCTAACAGCATACAAGAGATTTGATCGGCCCATAATACATTTTTTATATGAAAATAAGTGTGGATAAATGATAAAAGTAATTATACTACATGGAATATAAGTTTTAAGAATGTAATAGAATTCATCTACATGAAGGTGATCTGTACAACAGGTATGACATTTCATTTGTGAAAAATATAATTTTGACTCACGTGTGAGAATTTATCTATGTGTAAGAAGTGTGAGTTGTACCAATAATTTTAAATGTAAATTTTCATATGGAATATAACATTTCATTATGTCATAATAAATTTGATAATACATGATTTTTTGACTTTAAGAACAATTGTTAAATGTAGATGACATAGAGTTGTGATGTAGAGTTTATAGAGATAATTTAGAGTTCATCTAAAGGTACGTAAAGCTGATCCATAAAATTAGAAAGTTGTGTAAAGGTAATTCATCACTTGTGTAATGGTAAAACTGAAAATAAAAATATTTTTAAGGGTCATCTATAAATTTCAAGAGTTATTTACATGAAGTCTCTAATTTTCATAAAGGTAACCTGATAAATTTATTACCTATATAAGGGTCCATGAGACCTACATCAAAGAAATTTAGGATCTCACACTAAGGGTTCTGACCTATATAGAGGTATGTTGGGATTTAAAAATTATCTATTCTAATGATAAATAATTAAATCAATTGATTCTTTGACCTGATCTTTAAAAATTAAAATATAATGATCAATTAACTGGTCATGATCTAAGCTGATAATTAAGAAAGACCAATTGAGGTTAATACTAGTTTTTTGATATGAACTTACATACTTCAAGAAGGTGTGCCACATCATAAGGCATTCATATATGCACACATGTATGTAATTTCAATTTATTTAAGTGAAGAGTATTTTTCATATGATAAAAATAAATGTAATACTTGAGTCTTAAAGAAATTCAAAAGAAGTATTCATAGTGAATAAAAATGAGTTTTGATAAAAACTTAAATCTGAAATATGTTTACTGATTTAAATAAAAAAATAATTCATGTATATAAAGATTGATATTTTTCCATATTTTTAATATGGAAGATATTATTCATGATATTTGGAATATAAAACTATAGGTAAAAAAGAAGGATTTAATTAATGAATTGATAATAACTCACAAACACACACCCAAAGAGAGTTCATAGGAACACAATACACGATTGTCTTGAAGAGTGGAGAAGAAGGATTTTAAAGATAGGATTCACTCAGGGAAGAAGAATACCTATAGTTCCTTAGTATTAAATGATCTGAGTAAGAACCAGATCACACAAAATCTGGAGTGATTTTTAATACCAATAGAATTTTTTGAAGTGGATATTATTGATCTTGAAGTTGAACATGAGAAAACCTAATCCTATAGGCTTATAGAATAAGATTATTTCAGTTGGTTAAGAAGTAGGTGCTATTAGAGATATTTCCACCTTTATATCAACATTAAAGAGAATACTGATGAGTAGGACATATAACCAGTCATTGCAGATTTTGGTGTATAACCAATCAAGGAGGGAAATTTTATGTTAGGGGCATATGATCAACCATAGAAGAATAGTTTGTGGATATAGTGTGTAACGATACATGATTGGAGGACTGACTGTTATGGTGTATAACTAGTTTTTGATAAATACTAGTGATTAGAGAATATAACCAATAACTCTAATGTATGACCCAAGATCCATTACAATTGATAACAAGATTATAGTGATGAATCTTTAGGTTTCCATATCCAACCAACTACAACAAGTAGTTGGGTTTTATGGTTAACCTTGAAAATATAATGTGATGATCTCTTTATTACTATTTATTCACAAGATGTGAGACTATGAGTTATTTCTGAGTGGGTCGATAACATTAACGAGTTAAATATGTTGAATTAAAAAAAAAGGAATTTGTAAAAATAGACAATTGATTCACCCCATCCCCCACCCCACTCTTAGTAGTCCACCATACCTAGGCACTACACATCCAACTAAAATAAAAAATCTTTAAAAACTGAATCTATACCTAACACCTAAAAAAAATTAAAATTATCTTAAATAACCTTATAGGGAATTTTTACAAATACTCAACATTCATAACATTCATTTTGAAACCAAAAATATAAATCCATTAAAATCCCCTCTTATTCTAAGCATATAAATCATATAAATTCAATTACAAACCAATTATGGGTATCAAATATGTGTATATGTTTATAATAAAATGTTTTTTAAAACAGAAAAGAATCTCATGACTTGTTAAATAAATAAATTTAATAGAAACACATACCTCAATCATTGGAAACAAGTTATCGAAAGTCTCTTTTAATGGTGAGAGAAAAACCCAGCATAAAATGGACTCTATAATCTCTAAATATCATAAGCCCCTAATTAATCCCAAACTACAACCTAAATTCACCCAACAGGAACATTATGGTTTGTGGTATAAAATATAACTAGATAAAATAGATGAAGGAGAATGAATGAAAGGAATACCTTCCTTTAAAATCCACATAGAATCAATAAAAAATAGTGCTTGGAGGCTTGTAGAAAAAATAGATCTCCATTAACCTTCCTCCCAAATAGTTGATGAAAGTTGGGGGAGAGTTAAAACCCCCATTAAAATTGAAGAGGTAAAAATTTAAAAACATAAAATAAAAACTTGGCATACTTCCTCATGTTTCATCCTTAAGAACCAAGGCACAGCGCCCATCTCTAGGTACATATTCAATGCAGATCACCTCTTTAGGGAAAACAAAAGGATTTGAATCCCTATTTCACTATTCCATGGCCTCGTTGCTCTACGGAATAACCTCTCCCATGGTTCCCCACTATGGTTCAACTCACCCCCACTATGGCGTGGTCATCCCCCCTTTGTGAATTTTTTCAAATGTTAAGAAGAAATCCCTCACTAGAAAATAAAGACCCTCCATGGTGTAGCCCACATGTTGGGTTACTATCCTTACTTTACATAGAACACTATGATGCATTCACACCCTCAAATAGGTGTTAAGGTCACCCACACATAAAACACTACTCATAAAACTTTTAAATACCCATACAATTAGGGGAAATTCCTTCAAAACATAAAATATATCAAAATCATATAATAAATAAAACAAGAGTGACATGGGGGGGTCACACTTTGACATAATTAAATGGGATTTTATTTTAAATGTTCTAAGGATGTTTTGATTTTATAATAGATTTATTAATATTATTTCTATAGTTTTTAAATAGTTCTAGACTATTTGAAATTATAAATGAATGTCATAATGGTGTTACAAATTATTCAAGGGGATTTTGGTAGAGAGACCCACTTTCTTCCTAACTCTTTGGATTGGGTGAAGTTTACATTAGTAGGTTTGTAACATCCCAGATTTTAATTTAATATTTTTTTTTGATTTCAATCCTTTAAATATATATGTAAATATAAAAGGCAATTATTTACTTTTATTTTTAATGATATAATCCTATAATTTATATACATAATTATTAAATAAGAACTGGTAATGATATTTTATGAATTTATAATTAATTATATATTACTCATCCTAAAAACATAATGACTTTTACTTATCATTGTCGTATATTCATTCATAAAATTAATAATGTATCCACATGTTTCCACTGTTAATATTTTATTGAATAAATAATAATAAAATACCCTTAATTCATGTAATATAATGGAATTTTATGATTAATTATTATTTAGTAAAATGGTTTTATAAAATTTATTTTAATGAAATTATGATAATTTTTATAAACAGAGATGTATTTGATAACAAAATGACAATTATTTATAGTTTTTTTCATGTGATGATTTTAAGACTAATTCATTTTTTAAAATAAAATTTGTTAACATTTTAATTCATATGTTTTTATAATGATATAACTTTAATATATATAACCAATAAAATTAATTTTATTATGTAATGTGACATTTTATGTGAATCGTATGATAAAAATAAATGCTTAAATAATAATTTCACAAAAAAATAATCTTTTATAATTCATTAATAGTTTTTATAATAATTAATTTAATGTTTAATTTATTATTATCATATTATATCTTCATTTATTGATACTTTAAAATTTTCCTTTTAAAAGGTTAACTTACATATTTTACATAAGAATAATATAATAAAATATTTATTATTTTCATTTTAAAAAATTATTGTTCTTATATATATTGTCTCATTATCATAAAATGAAAATTTTATTTGGATAAGGTAGTCATTATAAAAGTTATATGGACATCAAAATAACACTGTAACAATATGTATAAAGTCTATAGAACCAAAACTATTTATATATGTACATATTAAAAAGATAAATTCCTCATACTTAACGAGTAAATTTTAAAAATAGATGTTATATTTGGAATATAATGTCAAAATTATTTTTAGAGTGAGGTTTTTTTTTTTGAATAATAAAGAATGTAAGTGAATGTTAAAATATTGTATAAGTGAAGTATTTTGTAATAGTGATGAGTGGATGAATTTTGGGGTTTATAAAATTTAGATCGATGATATAATACCCCATTTACTATTAATTAGTAAGACCCATACTTTCAAATAACATGTTTGATCACTATTTTTCATAATAATATTTTATTCCCATATTTTTATAAAAAATACCTCTCTCCTCCAATAAATACCAAACCCAACCTCCACCCCCCCCCCCCCCCCAACCCCCACCACCTACCCAGTTCTCCTCCCACCCTAAGCATATTAAATTTCCAAATATCTTAAAATTTATACCCTAATACACCCTTATACTTGTTGGGGAGGTTCGGGTCTCACCAAAAGTCCATTTTTAAGGATTAAATCGATTAATAAATTATTCATCCCAAAGAGTAAGGTAAGAAATCCTAGTCATGATCATTATTATTCATTCCTCAATTTATTCTTATTAAGCTTTATAAATATCATAAAAGAATTTGATATCATAAAATAAATTCTCTCAAGATAATTTAATAAGAATATTAAAATCATATATTTAATAAATATAACATTATAGTTTCTTTAACAAATATCCACATATTTTCGACATAAGAACCTATAAGGTTGTCATTATTAAACAGCTATTACCACCTTCATGGTTGGTTATGATAAATAATTTTACGGGTAAATATACTATTAATAAGGATCTTGTTTTATGATTCATATTCTAGAATGTGTAAATAATCATAAAACTAAAAAAATCAAATTAAGTACATCGTGGTTAGAAAAACCACCTAAATAAAAAAATCAATTTATGGTAACCTTTATACTTATTAAAGTGTGATTATATTTGAAAAATATATATATTTAGAACTATATAAACATGTGGAATTAATTAAAAACTATACCATGGTAATTTTAGAGATTATATAACTATTGTTCACTGAACATCGATCATTACCTTTACATAAAAGTAGTTTTGGAATTATTAATTGAACAACCATAAAACGGTTGATATAGGAAAAAATAATCTAATAAATGTTTAATACATGACAATAAATGAATTAAAAAGAATAATAATAAGTATATAAACATAAAAAAGTTTCTATATAAAGAAAATAATTAATATAATTTTATTATTCAAGAAGTTAGAAGACGTACAAAGTGAATCGAGACTCATGGTAGGGGGACACCTTCAACTCTCTCTCTCTCTTTGATTTATACTCATATTTTATCTCTATTCTACTGATTATTTGTCTGTATTCTATCTATATACATTGAAAATTATTTTATTTCATTTTTCCAACGGATATACATGTTTTATACTTTCTATTAAAATAATTTATTTTAATTAAAACCATTTCAGAGTATATATGGGAAACCTTTCCATCTCTACTTCTTTTCAATTTATCCCTCTTATAATGATTATATTCTACTTCCATGATTCTATAAGCCTCATATGATAAATAAAATATATTGAACCTCTACTATTTTTTTGGAAAACCACATGCATTTATTTCCTTTAAAATATGTTTTAAACATCTCTTTAAATTTTTTTACGGGGTTCTCTTCTGAATCTTTATTATTTTCATGCATTATTTCTCTGTGGTTATCTTATCACATTTGCCCTATATACAAAGTATTGAATGTTTAATACCATAGTTTTCCTTTATTTTTGAGTTATTACTAGTCTAATTACCTATATTATTTATTCATAATCAATACCTTTCAACATTAGTAAGGTAATCTCTCTTGATCATTTTCATTGGGATTTTCTCTTGATCTTTATCTTTGGGATTTTATCTCTATATCTAGTCCTCTTTTATAAAAAATATATTTAGTTTCAAGTTTAATTATCATATTTATTTTCATATTTAAACTTTTAAGGATAATTTAAATTTCCATCTAATGATATCCTTTTTTATTAAATCCTAAAATATAATGTTTTAAAGGAAAACATCTACTCTATTTTGTAAATTTTTCTTCCATATCAATATTTTTTATTACTATAAATATTTTTTTTGAATCACCACAAGTATTTATATTATACCAACTAGTTTAAATACCCTAATATAGGGGGGAATCTAGGTATTAAATATTAAAACAACTTTCCCTTTGGATCTTGTTGTTTTCTTAAATAAAACAGTATTGTCTCCCTTTACCATAGTAATGTATTAGATAAAATGAAATAATTCAAAAGACACAATAATTTTACTTGGTTCACCCACACGAGAATATTTACAATGAGAATAAAAATATAGTGTGCCTATGTACCAAATTCACTAAATTAAACTTTTTTTATAATGTTAGGATCAGGATCACTATCCCTCCTGGTTCACTACCATTCACAATTTGAAAACTCACTAAGCTCTCAACTAATGTGTGATATCTGCTCCTTTAAAATAATCTTTTCTTGATCACTTGAATCAATATTGTATACACATAATTATTTTACTCATGAATATATACATTAATCCTATTGATTAATACTACTTCACTAAATTATTTCTTATAAATTAATTTTTCTTTGTGTATCCTTTGGTGAAACCCCTTCTCAACTTCTATGAAACTTCACACTTCTTTGAAACCCACAAACTTCCATAAAACCAACACTTTTCATGAATATTTATAATCTTTCATAATAATACCCTTTATTGTTTAACATGATTTATTTCTTCCTAGAACTAATATTCTTATTAAACATTCATGCAAGAAAAAATTTCATGAAACTCTTTCAGAAATTCAAATCCTTTGGAACATTGTTCTAGATTTTTATTTCCAATGGATGGGGTAGAAACCTATTTATAGAAATTTCCTCCCATTTGTGAAACTTTTAATCTCCCAAATACCTTTTTAATAAACTCTTCATTCATTTTCATGAAACTGCCTTTCTTTACAAAACCCTAAGTAAATTTTCCATAGTCACAAAACTTATCATCTTTCACACAAAAATTATGGTATTGTAATAGTTGGGAAACATACCATATTTAATGAAACTTTAATCCATGAATCACCATTATTTTTAAAAAAAAACTTATATGAATTTAATTCTTTTTCTTTATTTTCCTGAGGCATCACTGGATATCCAATTTTCACGAAACTTGTTCCATCCTCCAAATTTTGGGCACCAAAAATTTAAAAAACATTAGAAAATGATTCCACTTTGTACACCCAACTTCCTGAACCTATTATGAAGATTCCATAACTTTTTCTTGTATATTTTTTAAAATACTTTGTCAACAATAATGTTGTAACTCCACAACTAACCTTTCTAAACTAATTTTTCAACAAATATAATCAACCCAAAAACATTATGCACTCACCATGAGGGATGTTTTCCCAAAAATATCCCCCTTTGGGTTTATTGATAAGTATTCACCCTTTAATACTTATTTTAATCTTATATCTCTAGCTTGTTGAGAAAACATTTCACTCATCCATCTTCTATCACAATTCTCTTCTTTCAATTCCAAATAGTGAAAAATGATTTACTCAACACATACTCTAAGCCCGCATGAGCCATGATCGGCATGAGAATCAAAGGTAGAATTCAAAGTTCATGAATGAATCATTAACTATTGAAACACTTGCTTTTAAAAAAACCCATATATCATGATATATAAATTTTAAAACAACATATTTATCAATTTCATATTTAACATAAAATCCCTCTATTTCTCTTCTCCCCTATCTTGATTAATATATTTTCTCTTACTTTGTCTATAAAACCAAATATCACTTTTTTGTGGCTAAAATATTATCAAGAACACATATCATCACATATAGTAAAAACATAAAATACTTCGGTGAGAGGGGGTTCCACATCCACACTTGTTAAGTTATGGGGAGTTGACTAAAATCTAAGAGCTAGTTAATGTCGTTTAAATTATTCTTTGGGTAAGGCCTTCATTAGAATATATAAAACTTTTAGTTATGTAGGAACATACTCCAACTTCCCAAGACCATGCTCCACCTTCTCCTTGATAAAATGATACTTGATTTCAATGTGACTCGTAGATGAGTGGATGGCATGATTTCTATAAGATTTATAGCACTTGAATTATCACAATGGATTCCAATCAGAGAATTCACTTCAACTCCCATATCTTCAAGATGCTTCTCCATCCATAATAACTCTATGAAAGCTTTATTGACAAAAATATATTAATATTCTATGATTCTTAATGAAATGAAATATTTTTTCTTTATTATACAATAAATGCACAATCTTCCAAGATAGAATTCACTACCTGATTTTGATTTTTTATCATCTAATAAACTAGCTTAATATGCATCTATGTAACCCAAAAACTCCTATTGATATTTTTTATTATACAGAAAATTGAAATCCACCATTCCCTTGATATAATAATGTATTGTTTTTATTTGAATTAAATTTCTTTCTAGGGGATTTATTTGATACTAAACAGTTTATCATGTTAAAAAAACAATATCATATTAGGTGACTATTAAAAACAATATACTACCAATGATATGCCTTTATTTTGTGACATTAACTACTTTTATTTCATAATATCATAACAGATTCATCTGAGTAGCCAACGGAGTTTTCATTTCCTTATAATTATGCATTTAATATATTCTTAGATCCTTCTTGGAATATTTGTATTTAGAAATGGATGATTCATTTCTTCCTTATATCACCTTTAAACTAAGTAAAACATTAGTTAGCTAATTATTAGCATTTCAAACTCACTTATCATGAATTATGTCAACTATTTTCAATGTGCTTCATCTGATATACCAAATATTATGTTGTAAATATAAACCATCACCATCATCATTTGAATAGTGTCACTATTGACATAGAAATTTTAATCAACTACACCAAGATGAAAACTAATAATGTCTTGAATACCACTCTCTTGGTGCTTACATCAAACCATATATCACCTTCCTCAATAAAAAAACACTATTCTCATCTTCATGAATGTAAAACTATCTAGATTCTTGATATACACTTCTTATTCTAGAATCCCATTCAGAAATTCTAACTTAACATCCATTTGTAAAACATTGAACTTTTGTTGCACTAATATGGATAAGAATAGGTGAATGGTCCTAATCCTTTCAATAGGTGAAGATGTCTCATCAACATTGACTCCCATGATCTGTTAGTATCCCCTTTACACTAGTTGTTCTTTGTTTATAATTTACAATATTTATTCATTCACTTTTTTAGAAGTCCCATTTGGTCTCAATTACATTCTTATCTTCCAGTATCAAAACAATCTCCCATGTTTGGTTCTTTTCGATTTGGTAAATCTCTCCATTCACTCCCTGAACCCAATTTTTATATTGAGATAATTCTTCAATACACTTTAGATCTAACTGATATAGAAATGATTTATATCGTAGATAATTTATTCTGCTTCTTTTAATTGGAATTTCATTGTCACCAAAAATATTATGTGTATCAATTTCTAGATGCTTTCTCGTCTTTTGTTCAGAAATAATGTCTAACCCTATCCTTCTCATCATATGTGTATTCTTTGGAATCAAAATTTTCAAATTATACTCCCCCCTAAGTTTCTTACATACTCGTAATTTTCATTAGGGAATTGTGTACAGTGTTTTTAAAGATTTTTTTCATTTTTTACTATAGTGACATCATTACTTTCAACCACTTTTCTCAACCTCCTTTTGTAGCATTTATATGATTTTTTCCTAAGTATTGAAGTAATATCCCCTCATATCTACAATACTCAAACTTTCTATTTTTATCCTTATTGAGAATAAAACAATTACTTCCAAATAATATAAATTATTTCTATATTGGATTATTTTAGTACCATAGCTCATATGGAGTCTTTCCTTCTTTCACGCACAACAAATACCTATTGAATACGTAGACCAATGTCAAGATTAATTAATTCCAAAATTTCTTTGGTAGGTCCTTTTCAATAAGAATTATTTTATACATATTGTTTATGATTTTATTTCTCCTCTCAACTACCCTACTTTCTTTAAGACTTCTCACTATTAAAACTTGGTTCATTATTATGTGTTTCTTGAGATAATACTCCACTTGTATGTTTATAATTTTTTTACCATTATCATTTTTAAGCTTTATAATATTATTTCCAAGTATACTTTAAAATTACCTCTAATATTTAGTTAGGAAAATGAACACCTATGACTTGTGGGAAATGAAAATTATTCCTTTCATACTATTAAAATTATCAATGAAAATAAACTTATACCTCTTCATGTTAATTTATCTTGGTGAGATAGGTACACACACATCTACATGAACCATTCTAATCACATTGGTTGACTTTTGTTCTTTTTCATTGTATATATTTCTTATAATATTCCCTTGATAAAAATCACCACATGTGTGAGTATAATCACATGATATCATGGGGAGATCTGAAGCTGCATCACATTTGAATTGATCATATATGGATGGTTTTTATAGATGGACAATTCATTTATGTCACAACCTATTTTCTTCTTCTTTGGATATAAATCATGTATCTTCTTCCCTAATTAAAATATATAGATTACCATTAATTTGATTTCCCTTAAAAATAATTGTACCATATTTCCCCTTGGTGATACACAACTTCTTTTTAAATATTACAACATGACCAAAGTTATGTAGTTAACTAAAATATAGAAAGTTATAACTGATAACATTAATAACCAAGACATCTTCATGTCTCACAACTTTTCCCCTAAATTTAGATTTTCCCGAGATAATAATTTTCAAGACTTCATCATTTCAAAATTTTTAAACACCTACCTTATCATATTTGATTCTTGTAACAAGAACCTTATTTCCCATCATACGAGATGTCCAACCACTATCAATAATCCATACACCAACATGGTATGATGCTTTAAGGGTAATATCTACAACCACATCATACATAGATATTTCATTTTTTATCTACTTCATAGACTTCATACTTGTTGGGGACTGATATTCTTGATCTTCCTTAGAGTATGATTGGCCAACTTCATATTACATAGCAGTAAATAAATTTTTTATTTTTATCTCATTTTATGATTCTTTTATTTTCATCTTACAACCCCATTGGGTATACTTTAGCTCATTAATTTTCATTTTTAATGAGAAATAAATTAACATGTGTCCAAATACCACACATCATAAATAGTTTCATTCAAAATCATTCTTACAATATTGAATGCTATGTGGTTAACTTTGTTGCTCATGTTCCCTTCCATACCTTTTAGCTATAGAACATAAATTTTGGGAATGTCCCATGTTTACATAGAAATAACTCTTAATGTGAGGGGAATTACAGTAATTCATTTCTATAGGATTGGTTTTTCAATGGATACTTTGAACCTTATTATTCTGATTTTTACCTAGATAAATTTTCAATCTCAGAGTGGGTGCTTGAGGTCTAACATCAATCACCATAACTTTAAATTTTAGAACAAGAACCATACTATCCTTATCATTTGTATATGGCTATTTCTTCTATTTTTCTATACCTCTATGCTACACTTTTATATTTTTTGTCACCTAAGTGATCTTATTTCTAGATATTATACTAGGAGTAAATATTCTTTCCTAATATTAAAATTTTCTATATATGTTGAAAAATTCTTCTTTATGTTATTTCATATGTCTTATTTGGTATTTATTTTTGTTTTTAAAACCATTTATCACTCTTCTATTTTCATTAACTTTGAGGTTATACTAAGTGAAATTTTCTGAGTACTTTGGTTTTGAAGACTTAAGTTTTTAAATATCTTCCTTCATATCAGTCTTTTATTCTTCTAATTGATGCATATAGATTTTAGAATCATGAACCACTATGTTGGATTTCATCATTTTGGACTTATACATATATATCTTCTCAAGAGTGGCTATTAATATATCCTATAGATAAACCCTTACATCAACTTCCCCTTCATTGTTTTTATTTTCCTCCCTTGGTGGGGAGTTAGCTAAAAATTCCATGACCCTTACAGTCATCAATCTCTCCTACCTTATATTCTTAAGAATTGAAATTCTGTTGTGAATGTTGTTTATTATTCTTGAAAAAATTTCACTTCACATTTTCCTTACCCTTCACTTAGTTTGATGACTTCTTCATGGTAATTTCAACTTTATCCTCATCATTGTATTGGAACTTATTGTGGAACCTTTCTGCAAGATTTCCAACCTTGCCACATCTAAAGCATGCTATAGGAAGTTTCCCCATGAACATTAATTTTTTTATTCATAGATTTGATTAAAATAATGGCAATACCTCATTCAATTCTTCTTCTTCCTAGTCATTCTCAATAGTGAGTTTATTTATGTCCTTGAATGCCACCTCTTTGGATTTTCCTCTTTCCACATCCTCGTTATCATTATTTCTCATCATGAACACAATAAGATTACTATGTAAACAATCCAATGTAATCTCTTCCAGATATTTTACCCCCAATATAGAGACTTTCATATTGAACTAATGTGGTGGTATTCTTATGATGTGCTTGATGATCTTTAAATCATCAAGAATTTAACTGAAAACATGCATATCTTCCACAAAAACATTCACCTAGCCAAGGAATTCAACTATATACTCATTGGTGTGTATTATAAGGTCCTCGTATTTATTCCACAGAACCCATAATTTGGATTCTCATAATTTGGTACCACCTTCATATATATTTATTAGATTTTATAACATAGAATGTGATGAATTACATGACATTAAATTCATGTATATTATGTTGGATAAAGCTCCTCATAAGCCATTGATTCTAGTATCATCGACATCTAATTCTCATGGATCTGCTTCTGAAAATGATCCACTATCCATACTAGTTTAAATACCATGTATCACTACTAGAAATACCTTCATACCTAAATATCAAAAGTTATGTTTCATCCTATTATTCCACAATTGAAAATTTCTTCAATCAAATATTAGAATACACTTGTGATTAACACCCTCTATTGTATCCAATGAGAGATAAACATTGATTTTAGTATTTCCTGCTGATACAAATTATTATCCAAAATAGGTTAAATGCCTTGGCATGGGGTGAATCGGGGTATGAAAAATTATAACATCTTCCCATTTGGATATTGTTTCATAGTTAAACAAAACACTCTTCTCTCCATTTCCCATGGAAATGTATGAGTAGAAATGAAATCATGCACAATACATAGCAATTTTACTTGGTTAACCCACATTATACTACATCAAAGGATAACACATAGGAAATGTGTGTCTGTACCATATCCAAAAAATCAAACTTCTATTGCAAAGTTTGTAGCATACTCATTATTCCTCTTAGTTCACTACCATTAACAATTTAGAAGATCACCACCCTCTTAACTAAAGTGTGCTCACTAATCCTTTATAATAATCTTTTCTTGATCACTTAAATAAATATTTTTTACACCTCATTTAGTGATATATGAATATATACATTCATTCACTTGATAAATACCACTTTACCAGAAAATTTATGGTCAATCACTTCTGGTTTGTGTAAGATTTCCTTTCATGAACCCCTTTTTCAAATTTTAAGGATATTTACAATAATTAAACTTCACACTTTCATGAAACACAGAAACTTTCAAAAAACCCACAATTTTTTAAAATCTCTATAAACTTTCATGAAAATAACTTGTTCAAGTTGACAAAAGTTTTTTCTTCATGGAACTAAGGTTCTTATTAAAACTTCATGCATGGAAAACCTTCATGAAACTCTTTGGGGAATTTAGAGCCTTTAGATCTTATTTAAGGATTCTTATTTCCAAATGATGGGGTAGACGCATATTTATAGAGATTTCATACCCTTTGAAAAACTTTCAAACTACCAACCATATTTTCATAAAACTATTCATTCATGTCCACAAAACTCCCTTTATTCATGAAACATCTAGGAAATTTTCTATATTTACAAAACTTACTGACTTTCAAAAAAATTTGGGGAATTTTCATAGTTGTGAAACTTACCATAATTCATGAAAAATTATTCCAAAAAACACTAATCTTTCCTGAAACAACAAACATTCATGAATTTTATTCTTTTTCTATATTTTCATTATGCATCCCTAGAAATCCAACTTTTATAAAACTTATGCCATACTATAAATTTTGGACCCCAAAATTTTGGAAAACATTAGGAAACTGTGCCACTTTTTGTATAAAACTTCTCAAATCACTTCTAGAGATTCTATACCTCTATCTTAGATCATTTTAAATTTACCTTGTCAAAAATTATGTTAGAAACCCGAAAATGACCTTGCCAACTAACTTTGTCAACAAACACAACAAACCCAAAAACATTATAAAATAACCTCATTGGATTTTTTACCAACACTTTATTTAGATTATTTTAAAATATGATTATTTATTTCCCTATATAACTCACATGTATCCCATTAATTTTTTTAAAATTAAATTTTATAACTATTTTTTAATTTTACAAGTTATTTAAAATCATTATAAAAGTACTAAAAATTCTTTTTTCCATATCCATACAATTCTATGTCTTCCCCTATAAGTTTATTCTACTTTAAATCTCTCTTTTAAGGTTTCATTATTATAACATTTACTTATTAAAATAATGTTTTAAAATTATTATGTCAACTTATGGAAATACTTGTTTAAGGTCACTTATTTCTCTATTTTTATAAAAATATTACCAAATTTTATGAAAAGTCATTACATTATTTCTCTTCAATTTTCATCACTATTATTATTAGTATTCATTTTTAATGAATTTATTTATATTAAATTTTTAATAATTATTCATTTTTAAATTATCACTTTTTAAAAAACAATCTTACATTTATTTCCTTCCTTGAAAATAAAATTTTCATTATTTATGAATATTTGAACAATGTGTAAAAACTAATGAATATTTTTATTAAATAAAATAAAATATATTATCTTCTTCTAAAATATTTATAATTTATTTTAATTGACTTTTAAATTATAACATGTGAAATTCACTTATGCTACTTCCTATTTTATTATACATTTTCTTAGGTTTTATTAATGTAAAATTACTCCTTTATTCACTATCCGAATTAATTTTTATATATGGTATTATGAAAATGAAATACTAATGAGTGGATTAATTAATCAATTCCTTAGAATTTCTTTATATTAAAATTATAATAAATATAAACTTACTTTAAAAACCATTCCTTACTGAATGCCTTATACTTCCTTATTCTAATTGAAGGGTATTTACATAGATTGTCATATCATTCAATTAACTAGTGAAATTATTAATTTAACAGTATACCCTTTATTCTTTATGATTTGAATATCGTATTCTTAATTATGTTGATTTAATTATATTTACTAAGGTATCTACTTTTTTAAGTAAGTAGTGGTGGGGTTACAATAAAACATGCACCCATGTTTATGTTGGTCCTAACCACACACATCATCCCCCAAGGAGTTGTTCTACCCCCAAAGGCTCTTTTTTCATCCATATTGTCCCTTGATAGCTTGTAAGAACCACGATTTTTCACATTGTAACATCATCATTTTTTATTATTTCATTTCTTTTAATAGTTTTCTCACCCTATATATGTTACAATATGATTCGACTTCCACTAGGAAGTAACAAAGCCACACCACCCCAATACACTTTTTCTAATAATATTTCACCACCTTCCACCCACATGAAGTTATATATCACCACCTTTATAGATAGTAGATTCCCTATCACCATTTCAGTGTGTGTGTGTGTAGAAGAAAATTTCCCCAATGAAGAATCTAAAATGAAGCTGTAGACTAGGATAGAACCTCATCCTTGATAAATGTAGGCATTACAACTAAACCATCCAATAACATCTTTAATACACCTAGATCACTAATTTATTTATTTTTATGACCATTTTATATCCATGGGTTAGTCAAGATATGTTTTTTTTATTTTCATATTCATGTGGAACACATATGTATGGATATATCAGTATGTGATAGGTGGGTCTAGAATTATATAACCCTCAAAATCATTAGTTAAATATATATATATCATGGGATATTTATGTTTTGTATGGACATGATATGGTTATCTTTGTCCAAAATTCTATGTTTTATCCAGATGTGGTTATCTTAGTCTGTTATGTTATAATGATCTTATCATAGATCCTTAACATAAGTTATGATTTTATATGCTTAAAAATTTATCACATTCCTATTTTATATTACCATAATTCATGAATATTTCCTTATGATTTTACATCCAACACCATGGTATGTGTTATGCTTACAGGATTGTCCTTTTGTATATTTTATAACGTGATATATGATTTTGTTATCATTACTCATGGTCACTTGTTCTGATTTTAAGATTTGTTTCCATTAATTATTTCATTTCTCTCCTCATCATGTCTCTCACTTTTTTATAATTTATTTATAATTCCATTATGTCTTTTTGATCATTTTTACCCCTTATTGGTCATTTGAGAGAACTTATTTCATATGTTTCTCTATTTACCTAGGTATTATAGGTGTTAAAGAGATTTTTACTAGTTTATAAGTGGTCTATAATGAAGGATTTTATTAACTTATATGGTATAAGTATAATTTGGTGACTTATTATTACCCTAGTTCTCAATGTCTCTAATATATTGATTTCAAGAGTTGGATTTCATTTTATTGTATGCATAAAGGTATGTATTTTTAGCACCAGATCTAGACGTGTGGGTATGGGCATGTATCTGTTGAGTGAATAAGGTTTCCTTATAAATTTTCCATTCCTCTATGTTCTAAAAATCACAAACACTCTATCTTAAGTCAAATTTTATTTCCCTGAAGTTTTTCCTTAATAAGGAAAATTTTCCTTCCCTAAGGAAATTTATCCTTACCTGTTTTTTATTGTTCATATTTTAGTCTCTCTAAATCTAACTCTTTTTATTCCTAAGTTTATAATTTGGTTTCTTATCTAAAACCTCGGAATTCTATAAATACTTAGATATGGAGTATTCAGTTTTTAGGTTCAAAATTCAGACTCTGAATTCTCTAAAATCCAGACTCTGAATTCTCTGAAATTCAGACTCTAAATTCTCTCAAATTAAGACTCTGAATTCTCTGAAATTCATATTCCGAATTTTTCATAATTAATGTTTCGAATTCCTTAGAATTTAGGTTCTGAATTTCTTAGAATTCGAGTTCTGAATTTCTTATAATTCAGACTCCAAATTCCTCAGAATTCAGGTTCCGAATTCCTTAGAATTCAGACTCCGAATTCCTCAGAATTCAGGTTCATAATTCCTCAGAATTCATGTTCGAAATTCCACATAATTTAGGTTCTGAATTCCTTATAATTAAGACTCTGAAACCTATAGAATATTGATTTTGAATTCCTTGAAAAACAGAATCTGAATATCCATGTAATATAGACTCCTAAATTTAATTCATTAGACTCTAAACTTTATTTTTCCCTAGACTCCAAAAAATAAATTTGGTTGAGAAACCATATTTTACGTACACATGTTATAATTATGAAATGATATCGTGCATTCTGTTTCTAACCAACCGTTGTTTGAGTGAAAAGTGTACAGGTCCCTCTGAGATTCAAGGAAAAATATGATCGTTGGAGGATGGATCCGACCGTTGAGAAATCTCCTATAAATAGAAT
This sequence comes from Viscum album, assembly GCA_963277665.1. Lineage (NCBI taxonomy): Eukaryota > Viridiplantae > Streptophyta > Magnoliopsida > Santalales > Viscaceae > Viscum > Viscum album. The sequence continues at coordinate 1,717,281,451 of OY728153.1, forward strand.
CTCATTTTAATGAGCTCACAACTGAGATACTGTTCTACAACTCTAGAGATTAAATGCTGCTAAAGTGATTTCTAGAGAGAGACTCTCATGCTTTGTGCGTACTGAACATCTTGTTCAGATTTCTTTGTGCGACTATGATTGTTACTGTGTACAAACGAGGGATTCTGGGGATAAAAAGACATAGGTGCTTACTACCTTAAAGTTTGAGTACTTCCTTGATAAGGAATACAGAGGTTCCAAATACCTTGATGTTTTAGGGATTGTGGGGATAGAAAGATAGACTCTGATATTCTTATCAAGGGATTACCCTAGTGTGGGTAAGAAAGACTTTCTTAAAAGTATAAATCAAAGGACCTTTATCCAAGGTTGTTAGATTCCCTACTCTTTGGGTTAAAATATTTCGTACTTGTTACTTTTGTTATTTCAAGTTTTTTTCCACTGAATTTTGATTATTAAGGAAATTATAACTATCTTATACTTTCTTATTCTTGTATACTCTGATTTGTAAAATTCTATACGCTTTAAGGTAGAATATTTTTCCTTGTAAACTTTTTTTAAGTTTCATTTCCGGAACCATATTTCCAGAATCTAGAAAGTTTGTAGAACTAATAAGTCTTGTGAATTTACCTTGTCTAACTTTGTTAAACAATAGAAACTTTTAACCAATTTTAAAGGTTATAAATAAATTTATAATTCTCCCCCCCTCTTGTATATTGAGCATCTACATCATTATTTAGATCCTACAATTGGTATCAGAAGAGGTCTTTGAAATAATTATATTCGTATATAAGTTTCCTCGCTTAATTTTCATTGTTCTATATTTTTCCTTGCTTAGGATTTTTACCATTTTTTACAAAATTTTATAACTAACAGGATTCTATGGAAAGATATTTTCTTTGAGATGGCGGGAATGAATGTTGGTTCGATTAACAATCTTAATCCTGTTAGACCATCTATATTTTATGGGAATGATTATGAATATTGAAGAAATAATATGAAGACTTTTTTATTAATACTGGAGTGGACAACTTTGTAATGCTTACTAGAGATTACAAGATTCCTAATAAGGAATTCATAACTTTTACTAATCAAGAAAAGTTAGAATATCAACTAAACTATAAGGTACGCAATACTTTGTTGTGTTCCATGACCAGAAATATATATATCCAGATTTCTTCCTGTGAAGCTACAAATTGTATTTGGAAGAATCTTGAAGTAACTCACTTTGGAACTTCCAAAGTTATAGAAACTAGAAGAGCTATTCTTAGAGCTGAGCATCATGGTTTCTGCTTTCCTTATGGAGAACTAGTGTGCAAGGTACAATAGAGGTTTATGACCATTGTTAACAGTTTACAATCCATGGTTGAAAAGGGTTTAAATAATGAAGAACTTGTGGAAAAGATTATAGATATCATTCCTAATGAGTGGGAGTCAAAGAGAACAGCTATTGGTGAGAATAGGAAAGTCTCAAATATTACGCTTGATGAGATTTTTGGAAATATTCTTCAACATGAGACAAGAATGAAAAGAGATGCTGATCTAAATAATAAGAATAATGGAAATGGAAGTGTTTCTTTTATAGCTACTCAAATCATATGAAATCCAGGAATCCTAAGAGATTTACAAGATCCAAATCTAAGAGGACCGTTATTCAATATGAATCTAGTTGAAGTGAATCTTCAAAAAACGAGTTATCCAATCTTTCCTGAAGGCTGAACAAGATTGTTGGAGAGAAGAACTTTAAATCTAGATACTAGAAGAAAGAAATAAAGGACAAGAAATACTTAGAAGTCACTTGCGAAGAATGAAAAAGAGCAGGGAATATAAGGCTAGATTTTCCTATGCTTAAGAGAAAAGATAGATAGGAAAATCATTCTGAGAGGAATAGAAAAAAATACTACAAGGATAAATATAATAAAGTCTTGAAAGCCAATGACACATGAAGTTCCAATGGTGGTGATTCTTCTGAATAATCCTCAGAGTATGAATCTTCTAGACAGAAGAATCTTGTTCTATTAACCAAGATACCTATTGAAAATCATTTTTTAATGGATAAGGTACACAATGTTGAATCAATGACCAATATATCCTTGAACAATAATTATAGTGATATTAAATATTATGAATCCTCAGATGAAGAATCTTCTTCTAATAAAGAAAATACTTTACCTACTTATGAATAAGTCTTTAGGTTTGTTATGCTCCTTGATAATGAAAATTCTAAAGTCAAGAAAAATCTTGGTAAGGCAAATTATAGGATTTCTATTATTACTATAAAAGTATCAGATCTTTCTAAAGATCTTGATAAGAAAATTTATGATTTTGAAAGTATTTCAAAAACCCTTGAGGAAGTTAATTTTGAGAAATATAAACTTTCTAAGGATCTAGAAAAAGTAATTTATAAGTTTTTGAGACTAACTCTAGTGATAAAACTAATGTTTTTTAAGATAAAAACTTAGTTATTAAGCTAAAGTCAAAAATATTTTCCTTAAGTAAGTGTTTGTAAAAAATTACCTTAGGGAAGGAAAACTTTGATAAGATATATTCCCAAATTTAATCTCTAAGGAATAATTATGGATTTGGTTATACTCATTCAAAACTGTTTTTTAGTAACAATTATTTTGTTCCTAAAAGTACTCCACTCTGTACTAAATGTCAATGTGGGGGGCATTGGAAAAAAATTATTCCTTAAAAAAACTCAGTCTTTAGGTTTTCATAAAGCTTATTTCTCAAAGAAAATATGAATTCCTAAAATTTTTCTTTCTGAAGTTTCCGGATCCAAAAAATTTTGTGTTAAGAAAGTATAAAACTCTTATTTTCAGGAAAGTAAAGAAATTACCAACAAAAATACATGGTACATGGATGGTGGATGTTCCCAGCATATTACTGGTAACAAAAACTTCTTTGAAAAGATTATTAATATAAAAGGAGGAAAAGTAACTTTCAGAGATAATGCTTAGGGAGAAATTATTGGTATAGGTAACATTGTTCTTCTTATAAAAACTTTTATTTAAAATGTGTTATTCATTAAGGGTATTAATAACAACCTTATTAGCATAACTCAATTATGTGATGAAGGTTAAATTTTTAATTTTAGGAATGACAAGTGTCTAGTACACAATTCCAAGGAATATTTTATTCTTTCTGCCCATAGGAAAGTGAATGTTTACAAAATAAACTTAGAAGACCTTAGGATCCAAGATCAATTTTGTCTTAGTGCAATGGAAGATCATTCTTGCTTATGAAATAGAAGGTTATAACACTGTAACCTTAGAAACCTATGAAAAATCTCTAATAAAAGACTAGTTAAGGATCTACCAGAGCTTAGATTTGATTCTTAAAAAGTTTTTGATCCTTGTAGATACTGAAAGCAACATAAATCAAGTTTTAAATCGGTCAGTGAAGTCTTAACCACTGATGCATTACAGTTTGTGAATATAGATCTTTTTGGTCCAACACATACTAGAAGTATTGGAAGCAAATATTATGTATTTGTCTTAGTTGATGATTACACTAGATTTGCATGGGCCTATTTTTTAGAAAAGAAATTTGAAGATTTTTCTTATTTAAAAATTTTTAGATCCCAAGTTAAAAATGAAAAAAAACCATCCATTGATAATTATTCATAGTGATTATAGAGGAGAATTCCCAAATTCTTATTTTGAAACTTTTTGTAGAAGAAAATGCGTTACTCAGAAATTCTCACCACCAAGAACACATCAACAAAATGGTGTTTTTGAAAGAATAAATAGATTTATTCAAGAGATAACAAGAACCATGTTTAGTAAATATTCAGTAGCTAAACATTTTTGGGCTAAAGTTGTATGTATTGATTTCTATACTATAAATCGTGTTTTGATTACACATTTTCTTAATAAAACTTCTTATGAGTTATGGAATTGTAGAAAATCTAGACTTTCCTACTTAATGTTTTTTGGTTTCAAGGTAGTCATTTTGAATACTAAAGATAATCTACACAAATTAGCACCAAAATCTGATGAATGAATTTTCTTAGGCTACTCTGCAACTTCTAAGTCTTATAGATTTTTAAACAAAAATAATTGTATTATTGAAGAAATAGTACATCTTAAATTTGATGAAATTGATCCTTTTTTTTAAACATCCTCAACGTACATCTTCATATGTTTTTTCAAAAACTGATTATCAACCCTTGATAGAAGATCCTTCTAATAAGGAAAATTCTCAAGAAAATGTTTCTAATGCATTTACCCCAGAAGACTTCCTACCATACGTTGATGAACAGGTTTTACAAAACCCAAATCAGTTGTTTCTTAAGAATCAGCCCAGTGATTGTATCATTGGTGATGTAAATAAACTTGTAAGGACTAGAAGATCCTTAATAAATGAAATAGATCATCTAGATTTACATTCCCAATTAGAACCAAAAAACACTAATGAAGCTTTAGGTGATGATGATTGGATAAAATCTATGCAAGATTAGCTAAATGAATTCGAAAGGAATGAAGTCTGGAACTTGGTCGAAAGACCTAAGTAAACTTCTGTTATTGGAGTAAAATGGGTATTCAGAAATAAGTGTGATTAAAATGGAATCATAATAATAAATAAAGCTAGATTGGCTGTTAAAGTATATAATCAACAAGAAGGAATAGACTATGAAGAAACCTATGCTCCAGTATCCAAACTTGAATCTATTCGTATTTTACTTTCCATTGCAGCATTCTTTAATTTCAAAAAATTTTAAATGGATATTAAATGTGCTTTTATTAATGGTTATGTTCAAGAGGGAGTTTTTTTTGAACAACCTCCTGGTTTTGAAGATACAAAACATCTGGAACATGTTTTTAAACTTACCAATGATTTATATGGACTTAAACAAGCCCCAAGAGTCGAGTATGATAGACTTACATTATTTTTTCTTCAAAAAAATTATGTTAAGGGAAATGTTGATCCAAAAATTTTTATAAATAATGATAAGAAAAATGTTTTGATTATTCAAATTTATATTGATTAAATTATATCTAGTTCAACTCAGCAATCTTTAACTGATTCCTTTTCGGATCTAATGAAATCTGAGTTCGAAATGAGTATGATGGGTGAGTTAAAATTTTTCCTTTGTTTTAAAATTTCTCAAAAACTAGAATGAATCTATATATCCCAACATAATTATATTAAAGATATTCTTAAAAAGTATGGATATGAAAAACATAAGAGTATAAGTACTCCCATTGGTACCTAAAACTCACTTGATCTTGATGAAACTAGGAAACCAGTATATCAAACATCTTTTAGAGGTATGATAAGAAGTCTACTTTAATTGATAGATAGTCATCCAGAATTAATGTTTTTGGTATGATTATGTGCAAGATATCAATCCGATACTAAGGAATCTCATTTAAAGGCAGTGAAAATGATTTTTTTCTACTTAGAGGGAACCATGGATCTATGACTCTTTTATACTTCTAGAAATGATTTTGTTTAAAAAAAACAGATGCTGACTTTGGTGGATGTAGAATGGATAGGAAAATTATGTCTGTAACTTTTCATTTCTTAGAAGATTCATTAGGTTCTTGGTCAGGAAAAAAGCAACACATAGTAGCACATTCCACTGCTGAAGCTGAATATGTAGCAGCTAGAAGTTGTTGTGCTCAAGTATTGTGGATGAAACACACACTCACAGATTATAGTATGAGTTTTACCAAAAAAAATTGTGTGATAATACTAGATCCATTTTCTTAAGAAAAAACCCCTAACAAAACTCTCGTGCCAAACACAAAGATATTAGTCATCACTTTCTTAGGGATCACACACAAAAAGAAGATATCATTCTTCAATTTATTGGAATGCAATATCAACTTGCTGATATTTTCATAAAATATTTACCCTCTAAGAGATTTGAATACATAAAACAGAATTTCGGAATGATAACCATAAGGTAATCTAACATATTAACGTTTTCTTGAAACCTATCTCTTTACAGTAAGAAACTACTTTTCATTGGGGGAGTACATTTTCTTATTAGTCAATTTTTAAAAAAAAAAATTGTAGTCAAAATTTTCGTAATCAAAATTTTCATAGTCTAAATTGTTTTTCGTAATAAAAATTTCAGAATCTAAAGTTATTCCAAAATAAATTTTCCTCATTATGAATAATCTTCTTAGAAATCCGAAAGGTATGTTTCTATTCCTAAATTTTCATAATCATCTTTTACTTTTTGGTATTTTCTTCTTGTTTTAAATTTTTTAGATTCATTTTTCCTTAAATCCTAATTTTTTTCTTAAAAAACTCAAAAGATCAAAATCTATCAAATTCATTCTTTGGATATCATCTCAACCATCAGATATTCTCAAGAATCTTTCAACCGTTGGATCAATCGGGGAATTTGAACTTCTGCTTCAATTTCCTATATAATGGACCCTCAATCGTCATCCCACATTGAACCCCAAGCTCTTGTGTGCTTAATCTCCACCCTTCCTTCTTAAGACCATTCAAAATTTCTCAGGTCTTCCTTGGTTTCGAATGTCTAAAGAAGCCTCTCCTCAAAAATAAATGTCAACCGTAAAGGATATCTCTGAATGGAAGATTTATCGTGAAAGTTTGGTATACTTGGACTTCTTTAGTTAGTATGATTCAATCATCTCAAAGAACATCAAGTTAAATGGATTAGAGATTATAGCTATATCGAAACCCAAGGAATAGGATCCGGTGATTATAGAGTTTCTAGTGGAGTTTTATGAATATGTGTCTTTTTTTAATCAAGGTGGAAAAGAAAAAATTTCTTTCAAGAGTTATGGTAAGACTTATTCTCTTAATTATTCTAAGTCAACTAGTTTGATTGGAATACCTTACGAAGGAGAAGCTGAATTTAGTTCCCATAAGTTACCTAATGATATAAGAAGTTTTGATGAGGAAAAGGACATAGAGTTACTTGGTTTGGTTGGAATTAAGACTCTAAAGATTCTTCATCTTTCTATGAATTTGCAGATTCTATAACTTTGGGTTCAAGAATTTATCATTCCAACAAAAGGAGATAAATATACTCTGAATAAAAGTGATATGTATGTTTTGGATTTCTTAGTAAACCTCTAAAAGCTGAATCTGGTTAAGTATATATTGGTTATGATTGATAATATCAATAATGGGAATCTAAAATCCCATAATATCATGTATCCATAAATACTATCAAAGATCAATGTTTCTTGTTTAGAATCAGTGAATATTTATTGCAAATCAAAGTCAAGAAATTTCAGGGTAATGTTGCTAAGCGATGAAACTCTAAGGAGAATGAAAATTGTATTTTTTGGTGAATCTGGAGAGTTTTATAATTTATCAAATGAAGAAGTTGAAGATTTATCAACGAAATATGTTGTAGCTAAAACCTCCAATAAAGGTGTAAGGAAGATGAAAGTGAAGTAAATTCAAGAGATAGAAAAAGTTTCTGTTGCCAAGGAAATTCAGTCTGCACCTCCAAAGCTGAAGAAGTAAAAAGCCTATTCTGATGAAGTAGTGGCTAAGTAAATATAAGACAAGAAAAACTAAAAAGAAGGGGAGCCTATTTTTTCTTATATCCTGCTAAGGAAAAAGCCCTAAAGATGAATTCTACTGAATATCTTGAGAAACAAGAGAAATATATGAAGCGGAAAAAGAAATTTATGAAAGCTGAAATCATTCAATCTCTTCTTAAGGCTACTAAAAAAGCCTCTGATAATATTCTGGTACCCAAATCGTTTTTCAAATAATTACTTCCAGAGACTCTGGGAAAGAATTTTGTGATTCCAGAACTACATCAAGAAGAAGAAGATGAAAAAGAAGAAGGAAGTGGTGACACTGATTACATGATACGACAAGTGGAAGATTATCATGAGAATGAATGTACTACCGAGAAGTTGTCAATATGAACTTCTAAAGCTGAATCTTCTAAGCTTGATACACCTATAGATGATGAAAATGATATGTAAGAAGTAAATAATCAATTCAAAGAAGAAATTAGTAATCATGATGTTATTCATCAAGGAGAACCTCAAGCAGAGGCTGAGAAGGAAAATTTTGATGAAGATAAAATGGTTGAGCTATCAGACAGTGAGCATGAATCTCAAAAAGATGATCAGATCATTTCAAAAAAAAAAGATAAGGATAAGCAGGTGATGGCTGGTACTCAGAAAGAAATTTGTTGGTGCTTCATCAAAGAGGAAAGCTTATGTGCTTGAGAAGGAATCATCATCACTAAAGTATTCGAATTCAGAATCATCTTCTCTTGGTCAGGACTTTTTTGTTCAGTCTTTGATGAAGTTGTTTGGTACTATTCTGATATTTCCAACCATAGATTCAAGGTTCCAAATGCTTTATCATTTCTTAAATCAGAAAATAGATTTAGTATCCATGTTGATGGATAAGTGTGTCAAACTAGAGGCTGATTTCAAAACTTTTTTCATTAATTATGAAGCTCGTAAAAGATCTTGCAAGAAGATGACTAGTTGTTCAAGGAAAACTATTGAAGAAATGAGAATTCTTGATGAGTTTAAAGATAATGTCAAGGATTCTTTTGAAACCGAGGATGATAAGTTCAAAGATCTCACTAAGTCTTTTGAAAAAAAGATATCTCTTGAAGAAACTACTCAGAAGCAAGAAGTGAAAGACCTGAATGGGAAATTGTATTCATTTTCTCAGAGTTGGAATAGGGAAATCAATCTTAGAATTGATCTTGAGGAAAAAATTTCTAAACAAGAAGAAGCCTTGAAGACTCAGACTGATATGCTTAAGGCTCAGGAAGAAAAAAAATTAATTCCTTAGAGAAGAAAAGTGAATATCAAGATCAGTTACTCAAGTGCATGGAAGATGATCACGAGGAACTCAAGAAGCTTAATACTATTGTGAAAAAGCTGATGCTGAAAGAAAAGGAGGGATAATTTCATTCCAAATTCGATCTTTTGTTGTGTTTTACTATTGAAAATATTCTTTCAATATTTATTAAATTCTTATTTCACTTCATATTTTTGGTTTTCTAGTACTAATATTTTAGGTACCATATTTTCTTTTCCATTTCATTTATTCCTTTTTGAAAATCACAAAGGGGGAGAAAGGAATGTCAAAAAGAATACTAAGTAAAGAAGAAATTTCCCTAATTAGGGGAAGTTCATTTAAGGGGGAGTATTTATCATGAAGATTTTTATATGCAAGAAAATGTAAAATATCATTCAGGAAATCCAGAATATGATCCGTAGGGATTTCAAAGCCTAATGTGGGGTTATTTGTATTTATTATGATCCATAAGTAAAGGGAGATAAGTTCTTTTTTAAGATCATAAAAATTTTAAAGTCCATATATTCTTTTTAGTAAGGATGTTTGTGATTTCTAAAAAGGGGGAGATTGTTGAGTCAATAAGGTTTCTTTATGACTTTTCCATTCCTCTATGTTTTGAAAATCACAAACATTCTATATTAATAAAGTTTTATTTTCCTGATGTTTTTTCTTAATAAGGAAAATTTTCCTTCCCCAAGGAAATAAATCCTTACCTATTTTTCATTGTTCATATTTTAGTCGGTCAAAATATACATCTTTTTATTCCTAAGTGTAAAATTTGATTTCATATATAAAACCTCATAATTATATAAATACTTAGATATAGATTATTCTGTTTTTAGGTTCAAAATTCAGACACCAAATTCTCTAAAATTCAGACTCTGAATTCTCTAAAATTCAGACTCCGAATTCTTTGAAATTTAGACTCCGAATTATTTGAAATTCAGACTCTGAATTCTCTGAAATTTAGATTCTTAATTCCTTAGAATTTAGACTTCAAATTCCTTAGAATTACAGTTCTGAATTCCTTATAATTCATACTCTGAATTCCTCAGAATTCAGGTTTCAAATTCCTTAGAATTCAGACTCCAAATTCCTCAAAATTCAGGTTCCAAATTTCTTAGAATTCAGCCTCCTAATTCCTTATAATTCAGAATCTGAATTCCTCATAATTTATGTTCCAAATTCCTTATAATTCATGTTCTTAATTCCATATAATTCTGGTTCTGAATTCTTTATAATTCAGACTCTAAAATTGATATAATTCTGATTTCGAATTCCTTGAAAAACAAAATCTGAATATCTATGAATATAGACTCTAAACTTTATTTCCTTAGACTCTGAGCTTTATTTTTCCATAGACTCCAAAAAATAAATTTGGTTGAGCAACCATATTTTACTTACTCATGTTATAGTTATGAAATGATGTCATGCATTCTATTTCTAACCAACCGTTGTTTCAGTGAAACATGTATAGGTCCCTCTGAGATTCAAGGAAAAATATGACTGTTGGAGGATGGATATGACCGTTGGGAAATTACCTATAAATAAAAGCTCATTTTAATGAGCTGATAACTAAGATATTGTTCTAAAACTCTAGGGATTACATGTTGAGTAAGTGATTTCTAGAGAGAGATACTCTCATGCTTTGTGCATGCTGAACATCTTGTTCAGATTTCTTCGTGCGACTCCAATTGTTGTTGTGTACAATCAAGGGATTCCAAGGATATGAAGATAGAGGTGTCGACTACCATAAAGTTCTAGGACTTCCTTGATAAGGAAGGCAGGGGTTCCGACTACCTTAAAGTTTGAGGGCTTGTAAGGATTACAAGACAGACTCTGATATTCTTATCGAGGGCTTACCCTGGTGTGGGTAAGAAATAATTTCTTGAAAGTATAAATCAAGGGACCTTTATCCATGTTTTTTGGATACCCTACTATTTTTTTTAAAAGATTTTTTACCTATTACTTGTATTGTTTCAAGTCTTTTTTCCACTGTATTTTGATTATTAAGTAAAGTATAACTATCTTATACTTTCTTATTCTTGTATACTCTGATTAGTATGATTCTATATGATTTAAGTTAGAATATTTTTCCATGTAAACTTTTATTCAGTTTCGTTTCTAGAACCATATTTTCTGAATCTATAAAGTTTGTAGAACTAAGAGGTCTAGTGAATTTTCCTTATTTAACTTTGTTAAATAATAGAAAGTTTTAACCAATTTTAAAGATTCCAAAGGAATTTTTAAAGTATACAATTCCCCCTCCCCCCTCTTGTATATTTAGCATCTACATCGTTATTGTGATCCTACAGTATCATTTGGTATCATAGTGGAGTTTGGATTTTTTTTTAATTAGTAATTAAAAAAAAATTGGTTATAAATCCTTATAAAGAAAACCATTAAGTTTAGAGTACTTGGTTAAGTAAAAATAATATCATCATATAGAGTTAAAATTATTAATTCATCTTTTCAATTCATATTATAACATTATTATAGATAATTTTTAACATGATATTAATTCTTTGTAATGTGGTTCATGAAAAGTGGTAAAAATGTTGATAAGTTTTTATCATTGAGTAAAAATTTTGAGGATTTAATTTCCTTAAGGGGGTTTATGAGAGACATATTTCTAGAAATTTTTTATTGAATTACATTGTAAAATACCCTTATTTTGTTATTAAAATGGGAATTAATAAAATTATATTATCTTAATGTTTATTTAATATTTATTTATTTTATTTGAATAAATTTTGAGTTTAAATGAAAACCATCCTTGAAAATGAATTTAACAGCATAATCATAATGTTTTTAATTTTATTACCATACATTCAAAAAATTTGTTTTGATTTTTTTTATATGGACAAGTATTTTTCATTTCATAAAGTAAAATATATTTTTTTGTAAAAAATTTCACAATCTCTTAGTAGTCAATCCTAGCTCTTGGAAAACCTATAAAGGGAAACTCAATATGTGGCTAGGGATATATCAAGGGGTAAGTAGTAGAGGCCCACATGAGTAATGGGAAATCACATAAGAAAAGGACTAGAGTCCCATTTATAATGGGATGGATTACTAGTTTAGTTTCAATGAAAAGTATATGTTAGGCCAAGATTCCAAGGTTGTTCGAGGAAAAACTACATTTTTGGTGGAGCCACACACCTAGGCTTATCAATCCTGAAACCTACCATGGTGGATTCCAATGTATGATGAGGTTAATTTTATTAAAAATCAAAAAACATGGTGGGTTTTATATGGCTTCATTATATGGTAAAATAAAAGTAGAAAGGGAGATGAACCTATTCATTATGGGGTGACACAGTTCGACTAGTAGATGAGTGAAATCTGGATAATAATGTAGAACCCCATCCAGTGACATTTATGATGTGTGATAAGGAAGAAATTTTAGAATGTAAATATTAAAAACACTATGTTTCACAATTTTATTCTTTGTTAAATCACTAAACTCATCTTCATTGTAACTTATTTCAAAAACTAGAACCTCTACACTACCATTTTATCATGTATCACACATGAGACCATTCTATAATAATCAAGAAAATCCTAGTAGCCTTTGTTTTTAAATGGTTACCCACCTACATTAATCCAAAAATATTTCCTTTGCAAGACCTCATGATTTATTAAATTATCATTGCATTACAGTGTGTAAAAATTAGAAATATTACAATATTATATTGAGACATGAATTTTACAAGTATAATCACAACTCCATAAACATTAGTTCTCTTGAGTGAAGAGCAATAATGTGTTTTCATGAGAAGTAGGTCAAAAAATGGGGATAAATTGTTACTAAAAGGTTTTCTCATGTGGGTAGTATAGATCATAAAATTTAAAAGAAAATTCAAATACAATGAATGATAAATTATTTTTTTTGACAATTAAAAATCCCCACAAATTTCATTTTGGTTGATAATTTGGACTTGGATATCCATTTTTTATTAGATTGGAAAAAGTATGTGTGGGGGTGATGAGAGCCATGTTTTTAGAGAAACAAATTTATTGAATTACTATTTCAAATTCCCCTTATTTTTTGTTAAATGGTCATTAATAACATTTTATTATTTAAATTGGTATTAAATATTTTTTAATTTGTTTGAATAAATTTGTATTTTAAATGAATTCTGTATTAATAGTTTGAATATAAATTAATAATCATAATTTTTTTTAAAAGTGTTTGAATTTAATTGGATAAAATTGGTGTTGATTATTTTTAGGTTGCCAAGTAATTTTCCAAGCATAAGGGAAAATATATTTTTTGGAAATAAAATGTTGCCACCCTTTAAAAGTCAACCCTATCTCACAAACACCTTATAAAGAGTAGGAATACAAGAGCCTAATGATATATCAATGGTTGAGGAGTATATTCCCACACAATTAATGAGAATGATCAATTTTAAAAGATATTAGGCATGTGTATAATGGGTTGTATCCTGAGTGTAGATTCAACAAAAGTGCAAGAAAATCCAAGATGCCTAAAAAGTTCCAGGCATAACCTCATTTCCGATGGAGATTGATGTCTAGGATTATCAACTTCATCCATTACTAAGTTGATTTTAGATATGGTATTAGGGTCATCCCTAACAATAGTATTTCTGAAGACCAACATCCAAATTATTGACCTTCCCTATATAGATTTTAAAATTAAAAAATAAGTAAAATTATTATTCATATTTTTAGGAATTTAAGTAATTTAGTTTGATATCAATTCATATTATATCAATTTTTTCTATTTTTAAATAATGAAATGTATATAAATGAATTTTAGTTACTTAATATAGATTAATAACCAACTAAAAAATGAAATTAAACTATACACTCTATTTTTTACAGACCACCAACATCGTCATTCTTTATTTAATTATTGATAATAGGAAGAGTACATGAAGGTACACAACATAAAATGAGAGGCCTAGGGAGGGATAGAATTAGTGAAACCTGAGGTAATCCCCTCTAACAATGTTAAAACCCTTGGGTTTTATTTGATTTAAGTTGTGAAAAATAGGAGGTACTAGAACCATGGGCTACAATTGACACTATATGATCATCCACCATGTTTCCCTCTCACCAAGTGTGTCTCAACTAGATTTTATTAGAGATGATAGCTGGGAATTTCCTATTGGGGTAGGATATACACCAGGGGATAAGAATAATTTGATGATTTGGTGGTGGAAAATTATAAATAGTAGGTAGATAAAAGGAAAAGATTCATGGTGGGGGATGTTATCGATAGGGATGTGGATGTCATAGGTAGGGGATGTGTGGAAGGGGGTGGAATCATTATAAAAAGAGTATGATAATTTAATTGGAGGATGGGAGGTGAGGTGGGGAGTTGTAATGACCAGTGGTGTCTGCATAGAGGTGGTAGGGTAAGAACGTATGGGTTGAATTATAGTGGAACCAAGTTGGGGGCCACTATTGTGGTTAATCTAGGGTTGTAAAGTCAATGCAGCAGTGAAGGGGGAAGTTTTCCCCTTAATTAGTGGTTTCCCTAGACTGTGGGATCATAGAGATTTCCATTAGTCTAGTCCTATGTAATATGGGGCTAATTTTATTTAAAAGTGAAAAACTCGTTGGGAATGATGTAGCTGGAGTACACAAAAAATGAGAAGAAATATGGGATCAGGATCTATATAGTGTGAGGTGGCACTATTTTATTGGTATTTAGGCATGATTTGGAAAATAAATTAATGATTATATTGATACCTTGTTAACGAAATAAGGTTTTTTGAATTTGAAATAATTTAGTTTTACAAGTGTGTTATATTTTATTTTCAAATAAGAAATAATTCAATTAAATTTTTAATAGTTAATAATAAAACTGACCATCGTATTCTCAAAATTAGACTCACATTGTGTATTAAATTCCATCAGATTGAGAATAAGTTGTCTGGAAGAAAAGGTTCATTAGACTCACCTTGAGTTTGGAAAGAGAGGAATATCACAATGAGAATCTATTTTCGAGTCTTCATAACTCTGATGTAAATCTAGTGATTCTTTGTTGTTTTTTATTTCTCACAAATCATAGGTAAGTTTAAAAACATGTGATGTAATATTTATGAAGTAAACAGGGAGTGTTTCCAATCATATTCAGGAAAATATTATTTAGGTGATTGGAAAGAAAGATATTTTTGGAAGACTGGGAAGTTACAATACTTCTCATTATAAGTTATACGATACTAACGTTGGTATCTAATTTATTCAAAGTCATGAATGAATTAATTCTTACTGACTAAAGTTTGTATAAGAATAAAGTATCTTAAGATTTCTAGTCTCCAGTCATCGGTGTAAAATAATTATATTCATATTTTTTTAAATGATGGGAAGTTTTTCTTGATCGTAATGAGAGAAACTAAAGGTTCTGGTTTTCAGTCAGACCAGAATCCAAAAGATTAAAATCTTCAGAGAAATAATTTTACAAGTATCATAATCAAAGAAGAGAAGAAGTTGTTGAAGTTGGAGATACTAATATCGGTCCACCAGACTCAGTATTTTATAATAGTTATCAGAGGTAAAATTGGTTTCACTAGGAATTTTTGTTACTAATGAAAAGTAAAATAAGTAATCTTGATGAGGTATTATATAAAAATAAATTCAAAGACTGGTCAAAAATTTAGACAACCATTCATCAGGTTGAATTTTTTTGAATATCTGGTTTATTTTAAAGAGATTGTTGTCATGTGGGTCAAGAGAAATAATAATTACTTTAATAATTGGTTCAAGAACTTTCATACTAGTTCTTACAATTATTATATAAATGAAGCAAAAAATTGATCTATCAGATACAGGCTGACACTGATAACTCCATGAGATGCAGGATTATCAGTCAATAGAAAATAAGAAAAAATAGGGTTTCTTGTTGAGGAATAATTTTTTTTATCAGTTGGTTTAGAGCATCATAATTTAAAGATATATGTCTTAAATTTATTGCAATTAATATAGAGAAAAGTATTAAATAATATGATGTCTTCATCAAAATGAGGAAATCAAAATGGGAAGATTAATTTTTCAAATGGTGTAGATCAATGTTATGAGATCTCTTTAGTTTTCATTTTTTTCAAAGTCAGTCAATAAAACCAGATTGACCAAATGCTTTTATTATAATGAAGAAATAATATTTGGGAATATAAATTAGGAATTTCATTTGAACAAAAGATTTTTTATTGAGTTTGAATCATTGATGAATTCAAATAGATATAAAAAAATAAAGGGAAATTAAAGGGACTGAACAAGTCAAAGAAAGATCTGAGATTTATGGAATATTGAACATTCAGGAAATTTGGTCAGGTAGGAAAACCTTTTTAGAATCGTAATTAAAACATTTTTTGTGTTTATAAAAGGATGAGAATACTTTTTCTATTATAGGACTTACATCGCTCATGAAATAGGAGAGAGAATCTCTACAATACTAGTAATAAGTTTCTGTATTTTTTTTACTTAAAGAGGCTTGTCAGGCATAATAATAAAGGATAAGAGACAAGATTATATTTAGTTAATTAGCATATTGGGTTTGATAATTAGATTGGGAAATTTTTTTTGAGATTTCTAGACTGAGGAAGAATAATTTTAGGATTTTTTTCAGTGAAGTTATGATAGAAAAATGTTATCCTATTGAGCAATATGGAAGAGTATCATTATGAAGTCCAGAAGAATTTCTTTCCTATTTTTGGGTAATAAAGTGGAGAATTGTTTTTTAAGATCCTATATTTTTCAAATTTGATCAATAAGCATCATAACATTTTTATTTCAAAAAATATATTATATCATTTTTTTAAATTGAATCACACGCACTTTTGTATTGATTATAGTTCTACAGAGTTTAAGGGAATATAATTCTCAATATATTCCACCCAAAATAATTATTTTCTAGTGCATTGTGTGGTACTGAATTGTTTTCAAACCATACCAATGACATAGATACTCTTTTTTTAGCAGTGAACCTTGTAAATTATTGTGTTCCAATGGATGTGTGTTTTTTTTGTTTTTAATAGGTAAATAAATCATTAAAAATATTTAAAGGTTGTTTCAGAAGTAAGGAAACTTAAAATAAAAAGATATAACTGGTTTACCTCTCCCCCTCCTAATGATACAACTATCTTTATTAGGTTATTACAAGTGGTATTATAGAGAAGTCTACCTTTATTTACTTTTTTCTAAATTTTTTAATATATTTTTTGATGGAAAATTAGAATTTTGTGAACAGTAATGGGATTTTGATCTTAAATGGGGAGAACTATCATATCTATAGTGATATAATGATGCATTATCTTAGTTTTCTTAGGTATGATGTTCTTGAAGCTACAAAATATGGATTTCCTTCTATTTATGTTAAGGTTCCTCATACACATGTTTATAAGAAGAATCCCGATAATGATGGAAAAGATAAAAATCATTTACTCTCATCACCTTCTGAAAGATATATTTTAAGAGTGAAAGGAGTAGCCACAACCAAAGGCATCTTGGATAGTTGATAAAAAAATTATTAAGGCAATACAAAAGTGAAGAAGGAAAAAATAAAAATATGGAGATTGAACTATGAAGATCTAAAAATGGGTGAATATCAATCAGTTGGTGACTTCTTTACCAGGGATAATTACATTTTCAGTACTACCAGATGTCTTAGTGAGAAGCTAGAAGACTCAACCACAGTTGAGAAGATCCTGAGAATTATTCTCATCAAGTTTGATGAAAAAAAATTATTGGAAGATAGAGATCTAAAAACAGTATCTCTAGATTATTTGTATAGTAATATCATCCAATATGATATGAGAATAAAGAATCTTACGAAAGGAGAAAAAAAAATATGATTTTAAAACTTCTATTAAGGCTGCCAAGAAATAAATGTACAAGAATTATCTTGAGGAAGAAGACATTTCTTACCCTAACATTGAAAATGAGGTATGTAAAACTCTTGAAGAAATTTTATCCCTATTTTATAAAAATATGAGAAAAGGTACTGGAAAATATAAAGGAAAAATTTCTTTGAAGTGTTTTTAATGTGGATATATTGGGCACTTTGTGGCTAGTTATCCACACAAAAATAAAAAAGAGGAGAGTGATGAAGATAAAATATAGCCAAGATGGTCATGTAAGAAATAGGGTGATAAAGTTAAATATTTTTATAGAGGGAAAGATAAAAACATTTCCCAATCCAAAAGGAGAATTTTCTAATCTAAAGATGATAAGGAATAAGGTAATGAAGTTGAATCTGAAAAATCTTCTTATCACACTAGTGAGAATAATTTCATTGAAATAGTGAATAATGAAGATTGCAGAATCTATGGTTCTAAAGAAGATAAAAACCAACTATAATTTTATCTTAAATAATAATTGAAATAATATCTGAGGGAGATTAAGAGACTTGAAAAGGAAATCATGAAGCTAAAAATTTAAAACTCTTCAACAAAAAATCAAGAAGGTTTTCCTGATGAGAAATTAAATCTAATAAAATAAATTTAAGGTATTAATAAATATATTTAGAAAAAAATAATCTTAATGAACATCTTAAAGTTAATAAGAAGGAAAAAAGAAGATGAGTTGGAACTTGTCCAACAAAAACTTTATAAAACTGAATAGAGAGGTACAATTTTTAAAAAAATCTATCTCTAAATTAGGTTAAACTTATCAAAAGGAAGAACCTAATAAGAATCAAAAAAAATTACCTTCAAATGTTGAGAAGAAATTTAGAGTTATTTAGGAAAATAAGAAATATGGGGAAAATATGTATATGGAAAAGACCATCAAAGTTGAGAATTTATAAGTTTCTAAATATTCTATGTTTGAAAACTTTTCTATTAATTCTGGTTAAAATAAGGTTAAAAATAAAACTGAGTTAAAAATAAGATTATGGTTGAGAACAGAATGGTTTTTGGTCAAAAATTTTCTAGAAAGAAAGGTAAAAAGTTTGTTGATGGTCAATATGGATGTTTCATATGAAAATACTCTTTCTATGTGTACTGTTGTTATTGTGGCGGATTCTGAGATATGGAAAATATGTGTTTGTTTAATCAAAAATATTAAAACTATTCCATAAATTATAGAAATCAAATTTTTATGTGGATTCAATACCCTCCAAGTAAGAAGTAGGAGAAGGATGTTATAAAGAAAATGGATAAAGTTAGAGTAAAAGTTGAAAATAGATTTCAACTAATGGAAAATATTTTTGAAAGATTTGAACAACCTAAAAACCATGAAAAAGGATGTCATTTTTTTTCACCAGTACAAAAATGGTTCTTAATTCTCAAAATCTGTAGATGAAGAAAGACATAGGGAAATAAAAGACTCTTATTGTATAAACTGCTCTGAAATCAATAAAATGAGACCGATCTTGGATTCTTAATAGTGGGTATTGTTCTTATATGGAAAGAGATCTAAAGTTTTTTAATAATGTGAAAGAATTCAAAGATGGAATAGTGACATTTGGAAATGATGAATCTCTAAGAATCAAATGTGTTGGATCAGCCATCATTGGGAATGAAAAGTTGAAATCCAAGAAATATTTGTATGTTGATGAGCTGAAAAAAACTTACTAAGTGTTTCACAACTTTGTGATGAAGTCAAAATATTCGTTCTTATAAAAGGTGGATTTTGTTTTGAAAAGTGAGTAGTATGGAAAGATTATTATAGGAGGAAAATGTGAAAAAGAAAACTTATTTATAGTTGGTGAAATAAAAAACTCCTCTTTCATAGGTATGGTGGAATAGAATCATTTATGGCATAAAAGGATGGGACACATGTGTTAGAGAAACATGAGAAATTTTTCAAAGCAATATAGGGTTTGTGATATTCCTAATATATAACGAAGAATATATTGGTGATTCACTATTTATCATAAAGGAAAAATTACTAATTCAATTCATATAAAATTTGATATTTGTTCAAAACAACCCCTAGAACTTATCCATTATGATATCTATGGTCTAATGAGAAAAAAAAATAAAATAATGGAGATAATTACTCCATCACCTTCATTGGTTACTTTACTTACATTACTTTTGTTATGTATATGAAACATAATTCATATGATCTGAAAAGTTTTATAAGTTTTAGGAGGAAAGTTGAGAAAGAATTTGAGTATTTATTAAAGAAGTTTGAACTGATAATGGTGGTGAATGTAAAAATGGATAATTTTAAATTTATCTTGAGAAGCATGGAATTTTATATATGTTCAATTCACCATACACTACTCAAAAAATAATGTTACTAAAAGGAAGAACAATATTTTGGTAGAAATGAGGAGAAATATGTTACTTGAACATGGTGTTTCTTGTTTCTCATTACTATTATAGGAAAACCATGAGTACTACAATGTATACCCAAAACTGATGTTTCTATAGGCTATGTTCATATATGAACCTATATGAATTTTTTATGATAAAACTCCATGTTTGAAACACTTAATATTTTTTAGGATTCCATGCATCATAAATAAGAAAGATAGAAACCTTGGTATGTTTAAGCAGAAAGGTGAATATGGAATTTTTCATGGATATGCTCCAAAAGAAAGATGATACAGATATTTAAACAAATAAATAGGAAGAATGTTTTATTTTGTTAATGTGAAAGTTATTGAAAAGGCTGAGGAAGATAAATAGACTCTGGCATATAAAGAACTTGAGTATGATAAAAAAATTTGTTAAAAAGTCTAATAAAGATACTGACAGTGGTAATACTAGTCAAGAAGATGAATCAATCTTAATTATTTCAAATGACTAGGAATAACCAAAAAACTCATACAAGACTAAGGAAGTAAGTTGAGGCTTAGAAAATTATTGGTGATCAACATTGTAAGGCTCAAAAAAGAACATCAAAAGTTGTTAAACATACTTCTTTGTATTCAAAAATTGAACTAAATAATGTGAATAAACATTTTGGGCATCTGTAATGGGTTCAGGACATGAATTAATAGTTGGATTAGATAGAAAATAATGATACCTAATCTAGATAACAAAAAAATTATTAATACAAAGTGGGTTTTTCGGAATAAGTTGCATAAAGAAGGTGAAGTGATTAGTAAAAGTGAAAGATTAGAGTGAAAATGTTACTCAAAAATTGAAGGTGTTGATTTTGAGGAAACTTTATCTAGTGTGTAAAGGTTAGAAACAATCATAAT
Source organism: Viscum album (assembly GCA_963277665.1). NCBI lineage: Eukaryota > Viridiplantae > Streptophyta > Magnoliopsida > Santalales > Viscaceae > Viscum > Viscum album. Next base: position 1,717,302,359 of record OY728153.1, read on the forward strand.
CTTTCTTTCTATTATTGTACCATGAAGTTAAAAAAAATCCTATGGATGTGAATTCCAAATTTTTGAATGGGGATCTTGATGAGAATGTTTTCATTGAAAAACCTTGTGGATTTTTTGTTGGAAAAGATGAAAGTTATGTGTTTAAGATGAATAAATACTTGTATGGGCTAAAAAACTCTTTGAGATAATGGTATTCCAAATTGGTCACATTCTTAAGGAAGATGAATTTTATGAAAGGAAGATTTTATAAAAATATTTACATCAAGTAAAATCAGGAGTGTTCCCTCATCATAATTGTTTATATTGATGACATTATCTTTTGGGGGAATGATAAAAGAACTTGTGAAAGATTTTATGAAGAGATAAAAATGTTTTTTGAGATATCCATGTTAGGGTAAATGAATTACTTTCTTGGGTTAAAAATTATACAAAATACTAAACATATATTTCTCTCTTAATAAATGTATGATAAGGAAATTCTCAAGAAGTTCAACATAGAAAACTCAAAATCATTTTTCACAATGATTTTAGTCAAAAACATGTTCAGTAAAGATATAGAAGTCAAGGAAGTTGATCACAAAGAGTTTCATAATCTGATTAGAAGTTTATTCTATTTGATTTCCTCAAGAACTGACATTTTCTATATTGTTACATTATGTGAAAGATTTTAGAGTGATTCTAAATAATTGAATTTACTTTCTAGAAAAATAATTCTCATATATATGAAAGTCAGAACAAATTTCAAAATTAGGTATGATGTCTTAGAAATTATTGATTTTTCGGGGGGGGAATTCAAATTCTGATTGGGTAGGAAATGTTGATGATAGAATATCCACATCTGGTAGAGTTTTCTTTTTAGGAAAGTGTTGTGTTAGTTGGAATACAAAGAAACGAAAATTTAGTAACTCTTAGCATATATGATTCTAATTATATTTCTTACACTCAAGTCGCTACTCAAATTTTGTGTATGAAAACTCAATTATAAGACTTACTTGTTGAAGTGAAGTTTCCCTTGCTCATGGTTTGTGATAATAAAAGTGAAATCAACCTTAACAGAAATCTAGTACAACATTATCATTCTAAATATTTTTACATCAAATATAATTTCATCAAAGAGCATGTGGATCAGAATTAAATTATACAAGAGTATGTTCCTACATCGGAACAAGTTTATAAAATTTTCACAAAACCTTTACCGAAGGAGGATTTTTATAAAATTAGGTTGAAAATGGGAATATAACCTCTTTATCATCAATTTTGAGGTACATTTTCTTCACTCTCTCATCTATTATTTGGATAGTGTTTTCAAGGGGGAATTATTTCATAAATCTATCCATTGAGTATGTGATAGACCTTTTAATGAAGCATGTATAAAGGGAGATTTATGGGTAAGTAGTGAATTAATCATGTAAGTTTGTGAACTATTCTAACTATTTTTTGGAGTTGTTGTAAGAAAATGTTGTTTTCAAGAATGTTAAATAATAAAAGTGGTAGAAGAAGAAAGTTGTGAATAAAAGATAAAGAGGTTTAATTAGTCACTACTTTTGGAAAGCATGATTTTTTTGTCAATAATTCTTGTTTATAATTAGATCACGTAGGCTTCAAATTGATGATAAGTAATATATTTATTGAGATTATAAAGTTCAGTGGTTTGTGAATCTTGGTTGACAAAAAAATCCAAAGGGGGGATTATTGGGACCAATTTGGACAGAGAAGGTTTTTGAAGCTAAAAGAAGTTTGTTTTAGAAGTGGGTTTCCTTTTTTTCAAAGAATAAAGAAATCAATTAACTTTTTAATAGTTGACAATCGGACTTAAAATCATATTCAAGAAATAAAACTCACATTGTTTAAGAATTTCCATCGGATTGAGAAGAATTTTTCTAGAAGAAAAGGTTCATCGTACTCACCCAGAGTCAAGAATGAGAGGAATATCATAATGAGAATAATTTTAGGAGTCTTCCTGACTTTGATGTAAATATTACCATGCTCTGTTATTTTCTATTTCTCACAAATCAAAATAAATTTGTAAAACTTTTTATTAAATCTTTATGAAGGAAAGGTGGAGTGTTTCTAATCGTATTCAGGCTAATCAAATTCAGGTGATTAGAAATAAAAATGTTTTTGGAATAATGGGAAGTTACAATACTTTGCATTATAATTCAAATGATGCTAAAGATGAACTTCAACATATTCAAAATTCATGAATTAATACATGATTAAATGGTAATTTTTTGTATAAGAATAAAGTTTTTGAAGATTTACAGCCTCAGATCATCAGTGTAAGATCATCATATTCATATTTGTTTAAATTTTGGGAAGGTTTTCTTGATCGTAATGAGAGAAACCAATGGTTCTGGTTTTCATTCAGATCAAAAATCAAAATATTTAAATCTTGGGAAAAACAATTTGATGAGTATCATAATTATAGAATAGAATATGTTGTTGAAGTTGGATCTTCCAAGACCAGTCCACCAGACTCATTATGTCATCGAACTAATCATATTAAGAATTTTTTTCATTGGAAATTATTAGGGCCAATTAAATGGAAAATAATTAAAGTTTCTAATTGATGATATGAAAATAAATTCAATGACTGATCAACAATTTAGTAAGCCATTCATCATGTTTAATTTTTATATTTCTCAGTTTTTTTAAATACTTTGGTCTCAAGTGGGTCAAGATAAAAAAAATCAATAGAAAGAATAATTTTCTTAAAAATTTGGTCAGGATCTATCATACTAGTGCCAACATCGATTATTGGAATGAAGTAGGAACTGATCCATCAGACACAAGATGAAAATGCTAACTCCATCAAATACAGGATCATCAGTCTTAGGAAAGGATGAAAAAATAGTGTTTCTTGCTGAAGAAGAACTTGTTTTTATCATTTGGTATGAAGCATCATAATGGGAATAAATATGTTTTACATTTGTCAAAATTGATATAGAGAAACGTATTAAAGAATATAATATCTTAATATTAATGAGTAAATAAGAATGGGTATATTATTTTTTTAATTGGTGCAAAGAATTGTTATAATATGTCTTCATTTCAAATTTGGTTTCAAGTGGGTCAAGAAAATACGAGTGACCAAATTCCTTTACCATAATGGATAACTCATATTGGGAAATCAGAATTATGAATCAAATTCAAGTTAAATATTTTTTAGGAAGTCTAAAGTGTCTAAGAAGTCAAAGAGATATCCAAAATTGAAGGGAAGTTAAATGTGTTGAATAGGTCAAATAAATATCTGAGATTTAAGAATGATAGAAGATTTAGGAAATTTGGTAAAGTAATAAAACATTTTCAGAATCCTACTTAAACCATTTTTTCTTGTCCATAAAAGGATGAGAATAGTTTATGTATTCTAGGACTTTCATTTCCCATGAAATAGGATAGATAAGCTCTATAATTATAGCAAGATGAAGTTTTTGTATTATGTTTTCTTGAAGAATCTTGTTGGACAGAAGAAGAAAGGAGAAGATATAAGATCGTATTCATCAAATTATCATATTGGGATGGATAATAGAATTGGGAAAATCATATTGAGATTATTGGACTAAGGAAGAATAATCATTGATGAAGTTTAAAAATTCTTGGATTTATAGAATATATCCAGTTACATTCGGAATAAGGAAGCATGCATTTTTTCTAAAATTATTTTTTGTAATTCGGGTTATTACTTTGTTTTAAGAGAATATATGATGATGGTATTAACATGTTTGAATGTGACAACCAATAGCTACTTTATGATATATGGGGAATCAATGTTAAGATGATTTAGTGTCGTTATTTATAAAGTTTTGGATTTTCATCATTCAGAAGGGTTATATAGTCAACCATTTATTGGATGTTTAAGTTAAACTTCAGATGAAATTTGTGATATTAATGTATTGTCTCATCACATGAGGATTTAGGAATATTGGATAACCTTCTATAAAAAACTTTTTTTTATGGTAACTGAATAGATATGGAATGACTTATCATGGATCTTGTGATTTGTTAGTGGTTCAATAATTAAAAATTCTCCTTTGGGTAAGAGATGAAGTGGAAATCTGTCAAGGCATAACTGAAGGGTGATATAGGTCATAGTAAAAGGAATAAAATTATTTGACCTGAAATATTATGATTTTTATCTTATAAAAACTCATGAATCTTTATATACCCTAGTTATTCATGATATATTAATTTATTGTCATTATTTTTCTACTCTTTGTTAAAAAATATAGTTAAGAAATTATTTTTATGAAAGCCTGACTTTACCCTCTCTTCGGTCGTAAATATGTGTTCCTTCAAAACCATGTTTTATAAAAAGGTTTTCCAAGAATATTATACTATTCTCCTATAATATTTAAAAGTAATTTTTACCCTTTTTGTATTTTACCAATGTTTTCAATGAAACCTTATTCTATCTTTCCAAACAAGGAATTTTTTCTAACCATTTTACCGTTCAAAAGCAATGTTCTTTTTACCTCATATGTCATATATGGATTTACATGTCATAATTTATGTGAAGCTTCCATTTCATGTTTAAAATTTTAATTTTTAATAAAAATGTTTTTTAAAATTAATTTTCAAAGAAATGGTTTTAAAATGTTGTTCAGATTATTTTATAAGTTTTTAAGGAAAATGTTTTTCAAACTTTTTCAATATTCTTTTATAAAGTTTTGAAAGAAATGGATTTTAAAGTGTTTTCAAACCTCTTTTATAAGTTTTCAAGGAAAAAGTTTTTGAAAATTATTTCAAGGTTTATTTATAAGTTTTTAAGGAAAATGTTTTTCAAAATTTTTTCAATATTTTATTATAATTTCTCAAGATGTTTTTGAAGGAAAAGGTTTTCATTATGTTTTCAAAAATTCCTTTATATGTTTTTATAAAAATGGTTTTCAAAAGGTTTTAGGTTTAAAAATAACTTTCAAATGAAGAAAGGATATTTTTTTCAAGAAATGTTCTAAAAATATTTTTCAAAATTATTTTCCATCTATGATGACATATGTTGATGTCACTCATGCATTTATAGGAAATTATATAAAGGTTCCATACATATTCTTTCATATGTTGATGTCACTCATGCCTTTATAAAAAATTATATAAAGGTTACATACATATTATTTCTCTGAATGGTTTATACTTTGATGTCATCATGTTTATGAAACTTGTTTCCTCTTCCATAGGTTATATGATTCTAAAAACTATTTCTATTTAATGTTTTATTCCATGATAAATTATTATGAAACCCTCTTCATTTCACAGGTTATTCTAGGATTAAATGATTATAAAACCTGTAACACCCGATTGTTTTTATAAAATATTTTCTATATCTAGTTTTAATTCTTCAATAGCTTACATTGTACGCAATCATAAGTTTAAAAGAACTTTGAGATTCCCTTAGTATAAAATTACTATTTTAAACTAGCCGTTAGGATAGTAGAAATAAATATAACTAACTTATGAAAATGTATAATGAAGTCATTCGCTACCAATTATTTTTGAAAAAATATATATCAAATATATTTTTTTTATTAATAAATTGAGTAAATTAATGTAATTTAATGAAATTTATAAAATATATATGTTTCATAATTAATAAAATATTTTTTATATTCATCCAATATATTTTTTTTGTCATAGGGTATGAATAACCCCTATTTAATGTATAAAGACCTATACTTTCAAATTTTTAATTTTCTATCTTTTAATGGAGAACCCCTTTTAAATTAAAAATTTGACACATTAATAGTTTTTATAAGACAACATAAAAATTTTATTTGGAAGTGGGATATAAAAATTTACTTTGGTAAAATTTTAATGTTTTTTGATAACTTTCAAATTTCGATGAATAGTAAAAATTCACTAAATTTTAATTGAAAACAACTTTTTTATAGAAATAATTTATATTTTTAAATTATAATATTGAATATTTTTAAAGTATAAATATAACATATTTTTATCATTCAATATAATGTATCTAATTATCATTAATTTTACATTGAATTCATATGTAAAAACATTTCAATCTTTTGCAATGTTTTAACTTTTAAAACTCATTCACTCTTTCTAACAATGGGATTAATTTTAAATTAATTACTGAAACTTCTATATTTTAAATTTTTAAAAATTGATTCCATATTTCTAATTAGTAGATCCAAATTATTTAAATATCTTTTTTTATTTTTGGGCATTTTGAATAGTAACTTTGGTAATTTTTATTAATACAGTAAAAGAGTAAAAGTGGTAATTAAGGGTAAGAATACTATTATAAAATGACCAAAACACTTGTATTAATATAATTTGATGAGTGTTTTTTTAGATAAATCATCCTTGGGTCAAAATGGTGTCCTTTTAAATCCACTTGGATGACATTAGGACATTTATTTTATTTTATTTAAATAAAAGTTAAATATGTCTCACTCAAATTTTAATAACTAAAACATTTTTTATATAAGTTTATATAGTAGATAAATTCGATTATAAATACTCATTAGAAATATAAAATGTTTTTATTTATCATGGTAATTTTTTTGTAATTTTTATAAAATAAATAAATACCTTAATGACTTATACTTTGATGATTTAAAAATTAATTAATTAATGATAAATCAATAAAACTTTTTTTATTAAAATATTAATAACCATAAAAGGACTTAGAAACTTGAAATAATATTATTTTTAGAATCTATATAGACCATAACCATCCAAGGGTCGAGTTATTGACCATTTGGAACCATATAGAAGAGATTGTGACACTTATATTATTTTATTTAAAGTGATGTTAAAGTTGTCACATACATAATTTGATAAGTATAACATTTTAAATGTTGCATTTTATAGAATATAAATTATACTAATTATATTATTATAAAATATATTATATTTATCTTCATAATAGAATTTTATTTTTAATTTTTATTCAAAAAATAATTATAATAAATAATTACACAAAAGTGATGTAATAATTATTTTATTAAGGGAGATATCAAATAAATATTATTAAAAATATTAAAACAAATATAATTTGGGTTAATTAATATATCCAATGAATTTTATATATTACCTTTACTTATTATAAATATAATAAAATATTGTTTTATAAGTTAACTTTTTTATCTTCATATTTTTAAAAATTAATGAATTGAATAGTGTCAAAATTGACACTATTGATTGTTTATAAAAATAATGATTTATTAAATTATTTAAAAATCATAAAACATTTTTAAAAAATATATAAGAATAATTAAATGTCCATAATTTTCTAATTTAATTATTTATGGTCTAATTTACATCAATAAGTAAATATTTCACCCTTTTTTTATTTAAATATTTTTATCTTAATTAAATTAAATAGAATAACTAAGTGTTAATTAAAATGATAATGTTTAAATTGAAATAAAAACTTGTATAAAATTTTTTTTTATGAGATTAAAACCCTATCTCATAAAATATTCTAAATTGGGACATTTTTTAGGTTTTTGGATAGGATTTTATTTTATTATAAATTAATCTTTTGGGAAATCTCAAAAGTACCCCTCACCTCAATTAGAAAAGGGAACCTCCTCTGTCACCTCTTCCTTTCACTTTGAGCCTTAAATATTAGATATAACCAAACATTTTCCCTTCTCAACTTCCCTAGTTACATTCTAGAGGTTCTTGTGTTCTTTAAAGATCGACTCTAGTTCTCTAAGAGTATATTTATAGGAAGCACATCAAAGAAGAGATAGTCTCCTCTATCGATTATTTAAAACTTTTTCTTCTTTTAATTCCTCTTCATGAATTGTTTTATTATAAAGAAATAACTATAATATAACTTATATACTGATATATTATTATAATTTTGAAACAATTATATTCTACCTTCTATCTATCCAACAAAAAATGAAATCACCACGCGTGCGTACATACGGCTTACCGTCTCCACACCATGGTGTAATCTTATTTTCACCGCCACCTTACATGGATGGGTATAATTATGGAAATAATAACTATATATGATTATTATAATATGATATTAATTCTGAAATATTATACCTATACAATTCAATATCATTCAACAAATATGGGAATGATATCATTGCTTGTGTGTATATACGACATACCATCTCCACGATGTGATGAGATTTATTCTTCATGATCTTTATTAAATCATAATTATAAAAATGTAAAAAATGAATAAATATGGTATATATTATGTTAATATAATTTTTTAATGATATAAATATTACCTAATAAGTGGAACCAGAACTTATTTGACAAAACATGCATAAGAACATAAATCAATTAAGATCTGACTAACGAGTAACAACGAATTGTTATTAACAAACAAAAGATCATATGATAATATATAATAGAATAAAATTGAATATTATTCTTTAATAATTAAATAAAATTATTTAAATAGTTATGAAGGAGGTTTTGATACATACTAAGGATATCATACCTAAGGTTAGGGATAATTTTTCAATGTCATTATTATCTGAGATTGTTTATTCGTAAGTATTTACTAGGGTATATTTATCAGCCACATACGTGTTTCCTAAATATTTGATATTATTTATATTATTATAAAAAAAATTAAATTAAATTTTACCCATTGGTTAATTGTAATTAAACAATATAAAAGGAATATTTTGTGATTATTTGATACGAGGTACATTTTGACTTTTTTAGGAAAAGTACGAGGAGATTGTTTTTTAACTTATACAGCATGATCAGATTTTTACGTCTTGATAACCCCTTATATCCATGAAGCTTACTATATAATATATCAATTTTATTTTTAAATAAATTATTTTATTTTAAAATTACATGAAATTTTGATAAAATAAAACATTTATAAATAAGAAAGGATGTTTTCCTAAAGAATTAATATCATGTGTTTTATCAAAATTATTTTCCATCTAAGATGACATTATTTAATAGGATTGTGTTTCTATCATTACTATTACTATGGTTTGATTGTGTTTATTTTTGGGATTATATTTTTGAAATTCATCTGTTTTATACAGATTATGATGGAATGATGTTAAAGAAACCCATTTTCTTCCTTGGGTTATGCTATGATGAAATATTTATATTTTTGTGGCACATGTAAGAATGATTTTATTATGTGATGGGTGGGAACTATATATCCCTCCAATTAATTGTGTAAATATTTATATCTCATGAGATATACATGGATGGAATGGTAAATGATCTCAGTTCAGTAATACAGGTCAGGAACGAGGAATGAACTCAATTCAGTAATGGACTTTGTCTGCTATGATGGTCTTGGAAATGAGCCTAGACTAATATGAAATGATTTTATATGATTATGTGTATGCCAAAAAACATCATGTATTATTTTATGACTTTTAAGATTATGTTCATTGATTCTTAAGAACATTTATGATTTATCCAATGGCATGATATCATGAACTTTCATATAGAGGATACGATTTTCAAATGTTATGTCCTTATGTATTATGTTTATGATATGACTGATATTTTCCTTGTTTACCCTTAATAAGCATCTGATCTCACCCTTTCATATGTTTCTTTTCCCTAGGTCATGAATAAGGGTATTAAGTATGATATGTCCAAAATGGATTTATTTATGATGAAATGAGTGGAAGAAAATGAAAATTTCTTATTAATGAGTTGGTTATATTTCCTAGTTTCTAAATACACTATACTTATAAGGTACTTTTATAGATTTTTTGTATTTTATAATGAATATTATTCAACTTTGAAGTAAAATAAATGTATGTAAAGTATGTTGTGTTATAGTTTGTATCAAAGAAAAGGTACAGTTAACCTTTGGAAACTAGGATGAGAAAACCTTAGTAAGAACCCTAAGGATATGTAAATTAATAGGATAATATTCTATTGTTTTATAAATGATCATGAATAACCTAAGATAAAACCTAATTTTTCCCAAATTGAACTTTTATTATTTATTATGTGGTTTCTACATTATGATTAGTGTTTCTAACATTATTCTTCTTGGTTTTAGTCAATGGTTGGAACTTGAAGTAATCCCATCAATGTTGAATGCCACTAGAAATGAAATGATCATCCACCTGAGCAACGAAATGTTATAGGATATGGAATGAAAAATCTTGTAGCTATTATCACAAAAATTTATCAAGATATGAATCATACAGAACTTCCAAATGAGTAAAGGAGGGAACAACATTCTATTAAGTCCTTCATGAGGCAGCATCTACCTTCTTTCAGTGGGTTTTCTGATCCATTAGTGGCTGAACAATGGATCAGTACCACTAAAAAGATATTTTTAGTTCTCCAATGTTCAAAACATGATAAATTCATCTTAACATTCTATCATTTTGAAGGTGAATCTGGTCAATGTTATAACATTATCCAGAATATAAGGCAAATATATTAAACTAAATCCATCGAATGGGACAAGTTCAAGAACTTATTTTTCCATAAGTACTTTCCTTGTATTCTTAAAAAAAGATGGAGAAATAGTTCCTTGTACTTAAGAAAAAGGATGATGAATATGTTGGTACCTATGAAGAAATTTTTATAAGACTTTCAAGGTATTCTTCTGGAATTATTATCCAACCTGAGAGTAAAATTGATCTATTCTTTAGTGTCTTAAAACCAAGTATCTAAAGGGAATTATCCATAAGGTACTTCAATAGCTATGAATAAATCGTTTGATATGCTCTCAAGGTTAATATGGATATTAGAGTAACCCGTCAGACCTATGGGTTTGATAAGAAGATAAAAATTGAATTCAATGGAAAATCTAAAGACCACACTGAAAATAAGATGAGTTTTTCCTTATGCTCAATTTTTGGAAATAAACATGGAGGTTGTCTCAAAGATACTAGTAAATGTTTTAAATCTGTAAAATAAGTTCATTGAGTAGTTGAAAGCTGAATTTATGGGGAAAATATTTCTAGTGATGTAAATATAAAAAATGATACACAGAATTAACCTCCTACACTTCAATTTTACAAGTGTAGAGAAATGGGGAATTATTCCAATCAATTACCTAATCTAATGGTTATAAATGATGATCGATTTTAGAAAAATCTTAAGGCCAAAGACAAAGGAAAGTGACATGTGATCACTATCGGAGATATAGAGTAAGATAATTAAGTGGTGAAAGATACACTTTCTATCCACTCTAAAGTATCCAATGTTTTATTTGATTCTGGATCCACCCACTCTTTTATTTCTGAATAATTTTCTAATGGTATCATCATATTTCCTAAACAATTAGATATTTAGTTAGTTGTTACAACTCCTAATGGAACAATGGTTACATCAAAAGTTTATAATTCTTCTTTGGTTGAAGTTTTTAGGAAACTGATTCCTGCAAATCTTGTGATCCTTCCTATAGTGTAATTTTATGTGATTCTTGGCATGGATTGGATTTATCTATATGGATCTCAAATAAATTTCCAAGTAAGTGAAGTCACATTTCATATTCTATATCAATCTATGGTCATATATCGATTCAAAGATGAATATAACCTTCTAGTAGAAATTTATTCCATCATATGGGTCTTGATTGCTATAAATGAAGTTTATTTACCTCAAATGGTTGGAGAGAAACTCACAATTAAAAATACACCTATTGTATGGGAGTTTGATGATGTCTTTTCGGAATAATTTCTACATCTTCCACTGAATATTGAGGTTTAGTTTTCAATAGAACTCATATTGGGTGATATACTTATTTTAAATACACATTATAGAATAAACCTAATTGAGTTCCAGAAATTAAAGAAGAAACTCCAATAGAATCTTGATAATGGATTCATACTCCCTAGTGTATCACCTTGGGGAGCACCTGTTTTATTTGTTAAAAAGAAAGATGTATCAATGAGTGTCTATGTTTATTATCGATAAATTAACAAGATCACTGTTAAGAAAAAATATCATCTTCCCCACATTGATGACTTATTAAAACAACTACATGAAGATCAATACTTTTCCAAGATTGATCTTCATTTAGGATATCAACAAATAAGGGTCAAGAAGGAGGATATACCAAATATGGAATTCCATACACAGTATGGACAATATGAATTTATAGTGATTCCTTTTGGTATTACTAATTCCACCTCTATCTTAATGGATATAATAAATAGAGTATTTAGAGACTATCTTGATAAGTTTTTGGTAGTTTTTATAGATGATATTCTTGTATATTCAAAGAGAAAGTAAGAGTATGAATATCACTTTATAATTGTACTCAGGACCCTGAGGAAGGATAAACATTATGAAAAATTTACCAAGTGTGAATTTTGGCTTCATAAAATTTCATTTTTGGGTATCATAATCTCAAAAGAGGGGATATCTGTGGATCTATAAGAAAAGAAGTTATTGAAAGTTGGCTGAGACCAAAAACGGTAACTAAGATCCAAATTTTTCCTGGTTTGTATGGATATTATCGACTTTTTGTTAAAGATTTTTCATGATTATCTAATCCACTCACCAAGTTAACTCAAAAAGGAGTTAAGTTTGTGTGGATAGTGGAATGTGAAGATAATTTCAAAGAGCACAAAAAAAGTTTATCCAGTGCACTTGTGCTCACCCTACCTTATAGTGGAGAAAGGTTTTTGATCTACAGTGATGCATCCAAAAAAGGATTGGGTTGTGTCCTCATGAAAAATGATATAGTGATAGCTTATTCCTTATAAAAATTGAAAACCCATGAGAAAAATTACCCAAATAATGATTTGGATTTAACTATGGTAATATTTTTAGTAAAGATATGGAGGCATTATATTTATGGTGAAAGTTGTGATATATATACTGATTATAAAAGTTTAATTTATATTTCACATAGAAGAAGATGAATATGAATCAATGAAGATGGTTGGAGATTATTAAAGATTACAATTGTTTGATACATTACCACCCTTGGAAAGCGAACAAGGTGGAAGATTCTTTGAGTCGAAAGGAACATGTTATCCTATCCATGATGAGGATTGCAAAAGAACCAATATTTAAGTATTTTCAAAGGATGGATCGTGAAATTTTAAAGTAAGGGGAGAAATCTTATCTTTCTCAAATTAATGTTCAACCATATATACAATTGAAGATTAAGAAGGTTTAGAAAGATGATTTAGATAAAAAAAGAAGGTGAGAAATTTTCTTGAATTCAACCTTGATTTTGATGGAATAATAAGGTTCAGGAATCAGGTTTTTATTTCTCCCATACTAGAATTAAAGACGGAGATATTTGATGAGACTCATAGTTCTTCATTATCTATTCACTCTATAAGTACAAAGATGTGTAGGGACCTGAAAGAGTATTTATAGTGGGATGGAATGAAAAATATGTTGTCAAATATGTCTTTCGATTCTTGGTTTTTCAGCAAGTTAAGGCTAAGAGACATAAGTCTAAGGGTATGTTACAACCATTTTCCATACCAAAATGTAAATGGGAAAAAATCACTATAGAATTTGTCCTAGAACTTCCCAAAACATATAAAGGTAATAATTTTATATGGGTTACAGTTGATCACCTTACTAAGTTGTCACACTTCATTTCTATTAGATAGGATTTCTATCTTGATCATATTTCCAAGATATATGTAAATGAAGTGGTAATATTTCATGGAGTAACACTTTCCATTATATCTGATCAGGATTCGAGGTTTACCTAAAAGTTCTAGTGAAGACTTTTATATGCTCTGGATACTGAGTTATGTTTCAACACTACTTATCATCCTCAGACAGAAGATTGGTCTTAGATGACAATTCAAACTCCATAAGACATATTGACACCTTTCTCTATGTATTTCAAAGATGGTTGGGAAAAACACCTACCTTTGTGGAATTTTCTTACAAAAATAGTTTCTAATCCAATATTCAGATGGCTCATTATGAAGACATATATATAAATAAGTGAAAAACTTTAACTTTATAGGATTAAGTTGGGAAAATAATGCTATTAGGACCTGATATTGTCGATGAACTGGCAGAAAAGGTTAGATCTATTCAACAACACCTAAGAGAATCTTAGAGTCGACAAAAAGGTTATGATAACAACCGAAGAAAATACCTAGAGTTTGAAGTGAGTGAAAACGTTTTTCTACAAATATCTTCTTGTAAGAGAGTAATGATATTTGGAAATAAGGGAAATTTCATCCCTAGGTATATTTTTCCTTTTGAAAATCTGGATTGTGTTGGGAAGGTAGCTTATCGATTGGCCCTTCCACTGAATCTCTCTCAAGTTCATGATGTGTTTCATGTATCTCTCCTGATAAAGTACATACTTTATCCTTCACATGTAATAAACTCAAAATTCCTACCTCTAGAGAAGTATATTTTTTATTAAGAACAACCAATAGAGATTTTGGATTGTAATGAAAAAGTTCTGCGAAATAAGACCACTCTCTTGGTTAAATTTTTGTGGAAGAACCACTAATTTGAGGAAGCTATGTGGGAACTTTATTATATGATGAGGTAGATATATACTCATATGTTTTTATCTAAGTGGTGAATTCTGAGTGTGAAATTCAGTTTAATGGGGGTTGAATGTAACACCTGGTTGTTTTTATGAAATATTTTCTCTAAATAATTTTAATTCTTCAATAGCTTGCATTGCATGTAATAGCGAGTTTAAACAAACCGTGAGATAAACTTAGTACAAAATGGCCATTTTAATCTATCTATTAGGTTATCAATAATAAATATAACAAACTTTTGAAAATATATGGTGAAGTCATTCTCTAGAAATTATTTATGAAAAAATATAAATCAAATATATATTTGTATTTTTTATTAATAAATTGATTGAATTACTATTAGTAAATGAAATTAATGAAATATATAAGTTATATATGTTGACGCTCCTTTCGTCACAGAATCTAAAGATCGGAAAAGGGGAATATATAAGCAAAAAGTGATTCATCCTTTGAAGAAACATCAAAAATCGACAAAGGGATGAACAAGGAGAACATTGCCCATAGGTTGCGCAAGTTCCCTCATGGTCGTGCAAGTACACTTGCGCGCCGCCTAGTGGTCGTGCAAGTACTTGCGCGACGCCTTATGGTCGTGCAAGTGACTTGCGCGACCTAAGTGATAACCGCCCGGTAACCGCCCGGTAACCGCCCAGGGTCTTCTTTTGCCTATAAATAGACCCTGTGGGCCCCCCATTCTAGAGGATCTTTTTCCAGAAACTCAGATTGAATCTCTCGATGCCCAAGTCTCTTCTCAAAGCTTCCGGAACACTTCTAAGGTAATTTCTTACCTAGAACGGAAGATCTAAAGAGAATAAGGAAGGACTAAGTGTTGAAACTTATCAAACACTTGCGCGCCGACTTATTTCCTTCAATATAACTTGTGCGTCCCTTTTCTGGAAGAACCTAGAGAACATTCTAAAGGGTTTTAAAAAGAGTCGCTCGAGTATTTGATTGTTGGTTGAAAATCGCGCAACTAAACTATGTGTCGCGCAGGTATACCTGCGCGACCAACACTTGCGCGCCCACGGAATACTTGCGCGCCTTGCAAGACTTGCGCGCCCCTATCTTTTTGGGTGCCCATCTTGCCCATTTTTACCCCTCTTAAGCCATTTCACCTTTCCTTTTCAAGATTCAGTCTTCAAGACACTCTTCAAAGCCATTTATGGCATGATTTCTTGATTTTACTTTCTTATCTGAAAGGAATTCTGTGGAATCTCTCTCAAAGTCTAGTGATTTAAATATCCTTATGTCACTAAAATACGGAGAGTTCATTCATTCAACCTCATCCTTTAAGATGAGAGAATCTTAACCTGGGTCTCCTTTTCAGGAATAATCCCCAATTATGAAACTTTTAATCTGGGCATCTTCCTCAGGAGTAAGCCCCAAATTCTTAAAGTTCCCAATCTTGGGCATCTTCCTCAGGAGTAAGCCCCAATCAAGTCCTTTAATCTGGGAATCTTTCTTAAGAATAAGCCCCAACCTCAAATATGGGCATCCTCCTCAGGAATAAGCCCCAAACCTTAAATCCCTAACCTGGGTCTCCTTTTTCAGGAATAAGACTCAGTCATAATCTTGGGCTTCCTTTTCAGGAGTAAGCCCCAAGTCCCTTAACCTGGGTCTCCTTTTTAGGAATAAGACTCATTCATAACCTTGGGCTTCCTTTTCAGGAGTAATCCCCAAGTCCCCTTAAATTTCTCTTAACCAGTCATAATTTACCTTTGATTTGGGTTTCCTTTTCAGGAGTAAAACCCAATCATAAGTCCCCTCCTAACTTGGGCATCCTCCTTAGGAGTAAGCCCCAAGATTAGAGTATTCAAATCTCCATGAAGCACATATAACTTTATGGACCCTGTTCATGGATTTTCTCCCTAAAATTAAATCCTAAACCTTCATATATCTGGGCATTCATCCATACATAAGTCCCAAACAAATTATTATGATTGCATCTTTCATGGCACAATTGTCTAAATTTTACTAATACCTCTTGTTTCTCACACCGAGCATGACTCACGTGAGCTTAGAGTGTAAAAGTAATTATGACATTCATCTTTGATCCATCAATCATAAACATCATACTCCATTTCTCGAACTACGTGGGTTCTGATTCCTTTTCCAAAACAAAGGATACGTAGGTAGCCCATTTATGGGTTCGATCCTAACTTTGAAATAATCTTTGTCCTTCTGAATGACGATAAACTTCAAGTGCCCCACTGAGTGGCTTTAAAACCAGCCCGGTCATCATAATGACCAAGAGACTTTTATATAAATGTTTTGAAGGATACCATTGACCAAGAATCTCTAAACAGATATAGATGATTCTCTATTGATGAAGAACCTCGAATACATATAAAAGATTCTCTAAATTTCTTGCATATTTAATCATTGATTGTTAAAACTAAAGGAAAGCACATTTTATACTTGGTAATGTAATAAGGATTCACGAACATAACTTAAATCTATAAAGAGAGTCCCGGAGTAGACAATAATTTCCCTCAAAAAGGTGTGATGAGTCCGACCTCCCATCCTCTCGACCAATGAAAATTCCTAAGCCTCATTATTCCACAAGCTAATGAGCGCCTGCCTTTGGAAAGTAGGTCCAAACGGATGTGGAATCATTGGATGTTTCCAGTTCTACGAACAAACCCGTTAGAAACCGATCGGAACGTTTGAATCTCCCGTCGAGGAGGTCATCCCCGGATTCCATGCGAAACAAAAATGGTGAACCCGACGTGAATCCTTAACCAAGTGAAAGTGATGTTATTCTTATTTGTTAGGCCCCTTGGGCCAACAAAGCAATCATTGACATGTGCTCATCCAAAAGATGCAGTGGCCGGATTTATCTTGATTATGTCTGTTACATGGAACAGGCACTTTATTCTCAAGATCTTCTGCAAAAATGGCTTTCCTTAAATTCACCCCTGTGAATACTGCTGTTGTGAACACCTCTACTGTGAGGTCTGCTGCTGTGAAAACCAATGCTGTTACTCCTGCTGGAACGTCATCCGCTCTGAGGATGACATCACCAACTCAGCATCTTCAACGCTGTGTTTCTAATGCACTGGTTAAGGAGTACCGTAGCAACGGTACTATCCCAACTCTGGAGGCCGCTCGTCAAGCCCTCCAAGTTAACAACTCTATCTGGTCGTCCGGACAACGGCGGCCAGCAATCAAGAAGCAGGCGGTGCTGACTACCGTCTCCAACCATTTCGGGTCGTCATCCCCGGAACGCAATTTCCATTCACTCCCTTACTCTGAGGAAGTGAATGAGCAGGTCCCGTAGGACCTTAATTCAAAAAGACAGGAGTCCTTCTCAAGGGCTCCCATCAACAATCGCCGCCAGACTCGTGTGGTAGTGCGCCCTCAACATGATGAGGGTACCGACTCCAGGAATTCAGCTCAGGTTCCTCGAACCCAAGCAGGAAAGATGAACCGCCAGAGACGGAATCCGGTTAATAATAAGTAGGTTGTCATCCCTGCCATCTCCGAAGAAGTCCACCAACCTAACTTGGTGGAAAACAACGAGCAGGCATACACACCTGTTCGTTTTAATTCCGCTGTCCAGCAGACTCGTCTGACAGCATCAAGCCTATCCCGCCAGGCAATTCCGGCGGAGTACCATAGGCAGGAACATACACCTGCTTATACATCATCAGTTAGTCAGCAGGCTTGTCTGACTACATATGATGGATCTCGTCAACCGCGTTTGGCGAAGTGTAATCAGCAGGCACATACACCTGCTAATACTAATCAGGCCTACCAATAGTCTCGCTTGGTAGCGCCCGGAGAAGTCAGTCGGAAAGTCCCGACGACAAACAGGAGGCAGACTCAACTCTCTGCCTCCACACTTGAGTACTGTCAGGATTCACTGACAGGAAAAGGAGGACAGGAGCAGGCACATACACTTTCTCCAAGCCCGGAATGGACGTATATCCCCGTTCTGGCGGCTGAAGTCACCAAACATATTTTGTCAATGGTGAAAGAGCAGAATCAAATTCCTGCTCATATTCTGGATGCTTGCCAGGATATCATAACAGCTTCAGCATCATCTCAGGGACAGACACATAAATCTATCCCTAGCAATGGAGTGACACATCAACGATTCACTCCGGAACAGACACACACATCGGTTCCAGTCCAAGAGGGTTATGGGGCATACTCCCCCATATCATACGGACAACCAAGTCAGGCACATACACCTGATTTGACTGGAGATCGCAGCCTAACCTGACCATCTTTCCTGATCAGGCACATACACCTGCTCAGAGAAATCACTTTCGTCATCAAGTGGTTTCTAAAGCGAGTAAGAAGGCATCTAAGAAAAAGATTCGCCCAGCACAGTCAGGAGATCAAAGGCCAATCTGCAACAAGGCCTTGCTCGATGCTGGAGTTCTTGAAGCCCTCAGACATTTATCTGTCAGAATTCAAGATTCTACTCCCTCAGTTCCCAATAACGGGAACATTAATTCTGAAGGTCTTCAACAGACACTTCCTCATGAAGACTTGCTTCATGAAAATTCGGTCAATCTTGAAGTTTCTTCTTCAGATGAGAGACACAGGAACCCTCTGTGTGGTCAGAAGACCAAGGAGCAAGAGATTTCATCTTTTGTTGTAACCCATCATGACGGTCCTCCTCATGGTGATGAACTTCGCTGCGAAAGTCCTCTCCGCAGTAGTGATTCACGTTGTCTCGAAAATTCTTCAGAAGGCAATGTAGTAACGAGAAAGCCCTCCTATCTCGAGGCACTTGCAAACGTAAAACCAGTCATGTCTGATGCTTTACTATCGGCAGGTGAAACTCTTTCTCCATCAGAAGATAGCCTGGGGTTCAGGTTATTCTCCGAACCATCCCTGGGTCATTCATCTTCCAGCATGAATAGTGATTTCTCTACCAATCTTGTTGAATCCGATGAAGCAACAAGGAAACACCAACTCTGGTCCAAACAGGTAGAATAATCTTCATTTAATGATAAAGAGGAAATGCTGAACATGAGGAAAAAACTGGCAAAAGGTGAAGTACCAGTCATGTTTTGGCCTTTGGCTGACTCCCAGTACGACATTCCAAAGATGTTGACGGATGATGGAATCCATGATATTCGTCTCAACATATGGAAAACTCTTTTTCAATTAAAGAAGAAGGTATTATCTTACGATGAATATGAAAATCATCTTAAGATAATAGAAGGGTTACAACGCCAGATTGATTTGGCATCTCTATCAGTCTCTCGGTATCCAAAGGCTGAAAAGCAACAGAGAACCCTTCAACGTTCATGCCTTGGCGCACTAAGAAAATTGCGTCAGTTAATTTCCAATGCTCCATCTGATGTTCATATCAGAGGATGGGGTGTTCACGGAGAACTACATTTCATAGTGCTTTCCGGTCAGCAAAGCCCGCCGAAAATGGTCTCATGCAATGTTATTGCCCATGGTCGGCCACAGTCAATGGGCTTTGTTCATAATAAAAAGCTTGCTCAAGAACAATCTTCAACTAGTTCCTCTCAAAATCAATTATATAGAGAACAAGTTGTTGAATTGCTCCTACATCAAGCAGGCGAGAATATTGCACAAGCCTCTCGTCTGGAGCAAACACGTCATCAAATGACAGAAGTTTCGGAAATCATCCAACGGTCTGTTGAACCAGGTGATAAAAGTGGATACAGGTTAATGCATCCAGCTAATTTCCGAACTAAGATTCACAAGATCAAGAGAGATTTCAAGAAGATCTCATACATAGAATGTCAAGAGACACCCCAGCTTGCTAGACTGGGGACTTCTCTAACCCAACCCTCAGAGTCAACAAATGGAATTCGAGGAGTTGAGCGGAAGCAGCAGGAACATCCCCAGTCCACCGGACTGGGGACTTTTTCAAATCCTCAATCCCTCCCTCAGAGAAAGTCAGTATTCTCTCGATTAGGGAATAAGCCTCAAGAGGAACGAAGAGCCAAGCTGTCAGGAGATTCTCTCCAAGTGATGGTTCTCCAAGAAATTCCTGAGGGATCAAGTCAACGGAATTCCATGTCTCATCATGGACATAGAAGGAGACGATATCGCAGAAATGCTGATAGAAAGGATTCCATGCAATATGCATCCATTAATGTCATCAATGCCGTTGCTGCTGATTCACCAGATGAGGCTCAATCAGAGGGATCAAATGAAGAGGTTCCTGCTCAAGAAGTTGCGCACACAGACCTAAATGAAGAAGGTGTGCGCACACGTAATCAAAGGCTTACCCAAAATCTGGGTATTCCTTCAAGTAACCCACTTCCCCCTCTCCGAAAAGGATCCAATAAGGGGAAAGGAAAGAATCAGGTTACTTCTCACCCTTCCTCTGAAGGAGGTCAATCGCTCTCATTAGAGTAAAGGTTTGCACAACAGGAGGAAGAAATGAAATAATTAAGAAGGTTGAATGCAGAACTACTTCAGAGTAGTCTTCTTCTTAAGAATTCTGAAGTCCGACAGCCGAAGGAATTTGTTGTAACTACTGAGATGGATCAAGAATATCCTCCTTTATCAGTACACCCATAGAGGTCTAATCCTACAGGTCAAACGCAACAACAGTTGGCAGCACTACCATCAGTTGCAGCACCAACCACCATGTCTGTCGAAGCTCCATTCATTGCACCTACCCAAAACCAAGTTCAACCTGACGTTTCTCAAAAGTTAATAACTACTATTGAGTCATTAATAGCTCGGTTAGAAACTATGGAAGGGAAACGGGCGCAAGTTCAACCAGAAAAGAAAGTTTACCCTGAATGGGTAGATTCAATTTCTCCTCCATCCAGTTTTGGAAACCCTATTTTCCCTACTTTCAATGGATCAGGCGACCCTGAACAACATTTGACGCATTACGTGTCTTGTTGTGATCCTATGATGGGAACTCCAGAGCAGCAAGAAGCAGTGAAACTCAGATGCTTCGTGCGAACCTTGCAAGGACCAGCTTTTGTCTGGTATACAAGCTTGCAATCCCGGTCAGTCATCGGATGGGAGGATCTTCGTCAAAAATTCCTTCTTCAGTTTAGCTCAACTTTTCCAAAAACGACAGTTTTCGATCTTACAAACTGCAAGCAAAGGGAGAATGAAAGAGTCTCTGATTTCATTGCTCGTTGGAAGGGATTAACGTATTCCTTGAGTTTAGCACTCCCTCAGGAGGAATTATTGCCAATATGTGTGGCAAATTTGCATGACAAATTATGCACGCCATTGATCCCTGTGAAATACACAGGAGGGTTTCGAGACCTTACTTCAATCGCTCAACAGATTGAAGATTCCCTTATACAGGCTAAGGTTAAATCTCGTGTAATTCCATCAGCTCCAGGAAGAAGAATGGGTAAAGCAGAAACTGCTACAGTTATGCTTAAACAGGCACCTGTACCTATTTCTACTTCAAAACCTTCATCTTCTCGAAGGGCTCCACCTCCTGAACGCCAACAACAAAGGCTGTTTCGTCCAAATGATCAAAAAGATCAACAACGAAAACAATTTGAGGATATGAAGAGTAAAACATACTCTTTCCGAAGTGAGCAAGTTCCTGGTTACTTCATTTCAGCTCTGGAAAATAATTTGGTTCAATTACCAGTGCCGAAGAGGCCAAACAAGGAATGATATGAAGACCGTCCCAATTATTGTCCCTTTCATCAAATGTTGGGGCATCCCATCCAGGAGTGTTTTGTCTTTAAAGACCTCCTGCAAAAGATGGTCAACTTGGGACAAGTCAAATTGAAGGGTTCTTCAGCTCATGTAGCGTGTATTACCGCTACAGATCCAGAGGAAGGAGGCGAGTGGTAGGAAGTCAAAAGCAAAACTGCGAAAAAATATGATGATTGGATGGTCAGAAAGACAATCAATCGGACCCATTCCATTTTGCGAACACAATTGAAGAAGCCAATTGTGTCTCCTACAAAAGCTGCAGTAAAGCCTCCATCAAAAGACAAATCCTCAAAAGGGCAGCTCAATTCAAAGAAGAAAGAGGAATCAGGAGAAGATGAGTATGTATCAAAGCCTAAATTGTCTTTGACTCTGGAAGATTTCATGCCATCTACTTCAAAGCCACGGGCACCGTCCCACCAAACGGAACAGCCTAAACAGGCTAACCAGGCAGAGTCTTTATCAGACGAAGAATTAATCTTTGGTTCTGTTAATATGATTCAATTAACAGATTCATATTCCAGTCTTGATGAACCTGAATTCCCTGTATCAAATAAGGGAACCCGAGTAAGTTCTAGAGGTTCAGGATATAGGGGAAGACGTGGATCTTTCAGAAGCCACTACTCTAATTCTACCCCTGCTAGCACTGTATATGCAGCAGAAACTCGTGGTAGAGCCCTTCAGCGAGCTCAAAAAGAACAAGCAAGTTCTTCTGCCAATGGCCAACTCAGTTTCGGCACAGTTATTTTGGAAGACCGATTAAAAGTTCCATCTTCTTTATCTCAGCAAGTAAATGGATCTAATCAGTCTAATTTTCCAAAACCAAGGATGTTTCCAACTTCAATACAAGATGCATTAGCTTCCAAAGCATCTGCTTCCAAGGTACCTGCTAAACCACATATTCCTATTGGGAAACGCAGACCTCTAGATCAAAAATATGATATATTGAAACACTTGGCCCAAGTACCAAACAAGTTATCAATTTTGGATGCTTTGAATCTGTCAAGAGATCTTCGGGAAGCACACATCGAAGCTTTGTCAAGTCCTCAGGAGTTTGAAGCTGAAATTGCTGCAGCTGAAATCTATCACATAGAGAATAATCCTGCAGAATGCCATGCAGTGATATCTTTTACTGATAAAGATGAAGATGATGTTGTGCATGGGCACATAAAACCTTTGTACTTATCTGGCAAAGTCAATGGTATAGATGTTCGAAGAGCTTTCATTGACAATGGTTTAGGAGTCAACCTCATGCCCATTCGCACACTTCGTCGATTGGGCCTCACGAAATCTGATTTATCTCCTTCTACCATGATGTTGCAAGGATATGAAAAAAATGAACAAGAACCACTGGGAGAAGTTACGCTCAGAACTCAGTTTGGAGATCTTGTTTCCAATTCGGATTTCATGATTGTTGATCAAGACTCAGCTTTCAATATCTTGCTTGGAAGACCCTGGCTACATCAGCATGCAGCTATTCCGTCATCATACCATCAATGTCTCAAATACTGTTTCGATGGTCAAGTTGGAACATTGTATGGTGATAAGGCCCCGTTCAAGACATGTGAGTCTCAATACATTGAGGCAGAATTTTATCACATGAAGGGAAGAGAAAAATCTACAATGAAGGAAATTACCAAAGTTAATGCTCCATATGGTTTGGAAAAAATTCCAATAAATCCATTTTCACATGTGAGTACAGATTATGTGTTACCTATCATTCAAATTGACAAAATAGGCCCAAATCAAAATACTCTTATGGAAAGATCCATAATATCAATTACGGCAATCGAGCTAGACAACATGGGAGAAATTGGTAACTTACCAAGCAGTGATGAAAGCATAAGTGGTGACGTTTTCATTTCATCTGCTGAAATCCAACAAGTCTATACTTCACTAATCAGGCCAGAATAAGTTATAGCAACACCAGAGGTGAATATTGATGTCGATTCTCAATCCATCATCTCCTCTTTATTTCCCAAAGAAGACCCTTTATCATCAATAGGGTCGGAAATGGAAGCTTCTTCTTCAAAATGTGAAAATTTTGACATCTCTTATGATCATGAGAATTTCGTTTTTTCATCTACTTTGCAAGTAGAAACGGAAGAAATAACACATGATGAATAGGAAGAGGAAGATCTTAGAGATGCTCCTCCATCATTTGAAGAGGGTATCTCTACCACTGTGGATGAACTCAGAGAAGTAAATCTGGGTACAGAGAAAGATCCACGCCCCACTTTAATTAGTGCGGCCATGACCCTTGAAGAGCAAGAGATGTATATTTCTTTTTTAAAGAAAAATAAAGATATTTTTGCTTGGAATTATACAGAGATTCCTGGCCTTGATCCTGATGTTTCCACCCATCATTTGGGTTTGCCAAAATAACATCGAGGATTCAAGCAAGCCGCGAGAAGAACACACCCAACCTATGCTGCCAAAATCGAGGCTGAAGTGGATAAGCTTATCAAAGCTAACTTCGTCAGAGAAGTTCAATATCCCAAGTGGTTGGCTAATATTGTCCCTGTAAAGAAGAAGAACGGACAAATTAGGGTTTGCATCGATTTCAGAGATCTTAATCGGTATTGTCCTAAAGATGATTTCCCAGTTCCGATTACAGAACTCTTAATTGATGCGACGGCTGGCTATGAAGTACTTTCTTTCATGGATGGATATTCTGGATATAATCAGATCCGAATGGCCCTAGAAGATGAGGAATATACAGCCTTCAGAGCTCCTCAAGGTGTGTTTTGTTATCGGGTGATGCCCTTTGGTTTAAAGAATGCAGGTGCAACATATCAACGCACCATGCATCGTATCTTCAAACCTTTTCTAGGGAAGTTTGTTGAATGCTATGTAGATGATTTGGTGGTTAAATCCAAACAACGTTTTGATCACTTGGCTGATTTGGAAGTCGTATTCCACAAGGTTCGACAACATAATTTGAAGATTAACCCCTTAAAATGTGCTTTTGGGGTAACCTCAGGAAAATTCCTCGGCTTTGTTGTACGCCATCGTGGTATTGAAGTCGATCCTGAGAAGACCAAATCAATCATTGGTATGTCACCTCCTCAGAATTTGAAAGAATTAAGAGGACTTCAAGGACACTTATCCTATATTCGGCGTTTCATCGACAATTTGGCAGGCAAAAGTTTACCCTTTACCAAATTATTGAAGAAAGGAGTCACTTACCAGTGGACTGAAGAATGTCAAGAAGCATTTGAGGTTCTCAAGAAATACCTCTTGAGTCCACCAGTACTCATGCCACCTGTTGAGGGTAGGCCTCTTATCCTCTATGTGACAGCTTTAGAGCGATCATTGGGTGCCTTTCTCGCTCAAAAGAATGATGCTGGGAATGAAAATAGTCTCTACTCTCTCAGTAGAACTATGCTTGAAGCGGAAACCCGGTATTCGAGTATTGAAAAGTGCTGCCTAGCATTAATCTTTGCAGTTCAGAAACTGAGACACTACCTGCAACATCACGAGGTCCAATTGGTATCTCGTAATAATCCACTCAAATTCATCCTTAGTCGTCCAATGCTTACAGGACGTCTGGCAAGGTGGGCGGTTATTCTACAGCAGTTCGACATCCAGTATGTGTCTCAAAAGGCAATTAAGGGCTAAGCTCTGGCTGATTTCCTGGCTGAACATCCTTCAGTGGAAGACACGTATTCAGATATCGAACTCCCTGATGAGGAAGTTTTCTCTATTCAAGAGAGTCCTCAAACATGGGAAATGTATTTTGATGGTGCTTCTAGAAGTCCAACAGGGAAGAAAATGGAAAATCCTAAATTCAACAAAGTTGGTTTAGGAATTGTGCTCATTTCTCCAGATAAGGCAGTGTTACCTTATTCCTTTTTGTTGTGGGAAGGTGGTACCAATAATGAAGCTGAATACCAAGCTCTCATTACAGGCTTGGAGTTAGCACTTCAAGCACAAGTGAATCACTTAAAGGTGAAAGGTGATTCAGACCTGGTAATCAAACAAGTCAATGGGGATTATGCCATCAGAAAAGAAGAATTAATCCCTTTGTATGATTACGTCAGAGAGTTAATGTCGGAATTCCCTTCAGAACCGACATTTTCTTATGTCCCAAGATCACAAAATACTCAATCTGATGCACTGGCTAATATAGCCACAGCTTTAGAAGATCCAAATCGGGACGAGACAACCATCTGTATTGCCCACCATCGTGCAATTTCACCTTATGTTCAAGTCAGAACAGAGGAAATTAATGAAATTAGTCCCATTCCTAAACCGTATGGTCATACTACAGGATGGATGTCACCTATCAAGGAATACCTTCAAAATGGAACACTTCCACCTGATAGAGCCGAGAAAGAACAAATTCGGCGACGTGTGGTCAATTTTACTCTTTATGATGGTCCAAACCACCTCGAGAAAATTCTCTACAAACGTGGTTTTGATGGAGTTCTCTTCAGATGTATTGATGGTGAAGAGACAATGGCTGTCATAAAAGAAGTGCATGCGGGAGTCTGTGGTGCCCACCAGTCTGGAAATAGATTGTCTGATCAAATTCAAAGGCTTGGATACTTCTGGCCTTCAATGATACAAGATTGTGTTAATTTCACAAAGAAGTGTCATTCATGCCAAGTATATGCCAACTTCATTCATCAACCTCCAGAGTTGCTTCATACAGCTAAATACTCATGGCCATTTTCCACATGGGGAATGGATGTGGTGGGACCTTACCCTTCAGCTACGGCCAAGCAGTTTAAGTACATTCTTACTGCTACTGATTTCTTTTCCAAATGGGCAGAGGCAGTACCTCTCAAAGAAGTCAGTTCTAAATGCATTGTTAGCTTCATCAAGTCTAACATCATTAGTAGATTTGGTGTCCCTCATACCATATTGACGGAAAACGGCACCAACTTCTGTTCTTCTGAGGTAAAGAAATTGTATCAAGAATACAACATTAAGTCCAACCATTCATCTCGATATCATGCAGTGGCTAATGGCCAGATAGAGGCCTTCAACAAGACTCTTTCAAATATACTGCAAAAGATGGTGGATAAAGATAAGAGGTCATGGCCTGATAAACTCTTTCATGCTTTATGGGCTTATTGGACTACCACTCGCAATGCAACGCGGTCTACTCCATATTCATTGGTATATGGAACAGAAGCAGTCTTGCGAATTGAAGTTCAATTGCCCTCACTCAGAATAGCCATTTGTGATCAGTTATCAACAGATGAGAAATCCCAAAAGCGGTTTAATGAATTGGAATAGTTAGATGAGAAAAGATTGTGCACTTTGCACCACTTGGAAATCTATCAGAATCGGATAGCATGAGCTTTTAACAAAAAAGTTCTTCTTCGTTCATTCATTCAGGGAGAATTGGTGTTGGTTCTCAGAGCACCAATGATACCAGGAAATAAGCCTCCCAAGCTTGAACCAAAATGGGAAGGACCTTATTCAATACATAAGGTCTACTCCAATGGAGCGTATTCTCTGATCTCAATGGATGGAGAACACATCACGACTCCAACTAATGCCAGATTTCTGAAGAAGTATTTTGTATAAACACAAAATATTGTTCCCAGAACCAAGACTCTTACAATTGGTTCATACAACAATGGTCCAGTATGACCTTAAACTGCAACTTCGTCCAACATGACGTTAAACTGTGTCACCTTCAATGTCCGAGATGACATTAAACTATAAATTGTCCGAGATGACATTAAACTATATTGTGTCCTAGCAACATGACATTAAACTGTGTGGCACTTTCATCGTCCAGAATGACTTTAAACTGTAAAAAGTCCCCAGAACTGATATCCTCATATTGGTTCACCTTAGTCTTAGCTACATGACTTTAAACTGTAAAGCACCAGTTCGTCCTTGCTATATGACGTTAAACTATACAGCAATGGTCCAGTATGACTTTAAACTGCAACTTCATCCCACACGACATTAAACTGTGAAAATGTTCCCTAAATCGTCCAACATGACCTTAAACTGCATCATCCCTGGTCCATGTATATGACCATAAACTATTTGCAAATCCCTTATGTCCAGCAAGACGTTAAACTGTGACGTCCTAAATTACATGACGCTAAAATGTATAAAAGTCCCTCACGTCCGAAAAGACGTTAAATTATATAATCATCAAAGGTCCAGCATGACATTAAACTGCACCATCCACGGTCCATGCATATGACCTTAAACTATTCACACTTTTGTCCAACATGACATAAATGGTGTGTTATTTTGTCCTTACGGCATGACATTAAACTGCACAGTCCCCCTTTCGTCCAATATGACGTTAAACTATTTTATCCCCATCGTCCTAACTACATGACGCTAAACTGTACAGAAAATCCTTGATAGGTCCTACATGACATTAAACTGTATTTTGTCCCTGCTACATGACACTAAACTGTGCAGCACCAATAGTCCTAATTACACGACTTTAAACTGCATAGTCCCTTTTTTATGACCTACATGACATTAAACTGTGCATCGTTAAGGTTGTTATTACCTCTTGTTTCTCACACCGAGTATGACTCACGTGAGCTTAGAGCGAACGTCAACCATAACATTCCCTTTGGGCCACTAACCATGTGTAAGTCCCAACAATATTTTTTATTAGATCATTGTCCACTAGAACAACTTGATCATTAATTCATTCTTTAATTGAACTACACGGACTTTGATCCTCGCCCTCCAGGCTGGGTATGTAGGCAACCTCCCAGGGTTCAAGCCCAAAAACAATCTCTTCACATCGGTTCACCACAACCTCATATGATGTTGATTTGTGAAACCGCCCCTGGAATCAATATCTTTACATTTATTCACTTTCGTCCTTGTTATATGACGTTAAACTATACAACACTTTTGTCCGGTACTACAATAAACTACAATATTCTTTGATTCCCTCATTTGAGAAGGAACCATTATTGACATTGATTTTTTTTAATCATGTTTCATTTCAAAAGACTACGTGCATACATGGTAATGCCTAAACTTTTTATCTCAGGTTAAACCATCATTGCACTAAAGTCCCCTTTCACCCTTCACATGTATGAACCAAATTTGTACAAAGGGTAGTTCTAGAACTACGTGGACTTGATTCCCATCCTTATGGGATACGTAGGAACATTCGAGTGTCCCTCGAATCCAGTCCCAAGTCTTTTGGGCCTAACCCCAAATTTCACTTTCAGTCCTTTGGATGAAAAGTCCTCATGAAAACACACACTGTGTATTCATTATTATGGTCCGAATTCTATGACCCTAAACTAAGATCATTCATACTTTCGTCCTGCACGACGTTAAACTGCATTTCAAGAACTACGTATGGCTTGATTCTCATTCTTATGAGATACGTAGTGAAGTCCAAGTTTCAATTCAGGACCCAGCCACAACATGATTATGGTTTTCATTGACCTATGTATCTCTATATACATTGGACAATACCCATATTTATGTGTTATAATCCTAACCTTAAATATTTTCAGATCTTCATAACCCTTTTCATGACTTCTAGTCACAAAAATGTCAAACTTCTGAGAATTCTTTTGTCTGACTATGCAGCACGTGCCCATAGGTGGCCTTGCATAAACAGTCCACATAACAGACTTGTCAGCCAAAAGATGCTATTCATTTGACCATGCAGCCAATGCCCATAGGTGGCCCTGCATATTTCAACCCCCTAACGGGTTTTGTTAAATAATAGTAACTTCATTCTTGGGAAGAATGCCTCTTTTGTCCTTATTTGTCTTAAAACGACAATATGTGGGGATCCGCAAAAAATAGCCATCCTTAACATATTTTTCCCATATCATTTTTCATGATCTGAAAGTATTCAAGTCTATGGTTTATTCTTCTTCCCTACGTTTGGGTCAGACCTTTGTAGGAGTGATATTCATCCAGTTCTTCGATGTTCTTGTTCAGAAATATCTTCTCCATATTCAAGTACCTCTTTCCATACAACAAACTCTATACTTTAGAAAATTTGAATCTCCATAAACTTTCACTAACTTTTAGCACTAGGAAAGTAAATTTCTTGGAGTTCTTTTGCCTGACTATGCAGCACGTGCCCATAGGTGGCCTTGCATAAACAGTCCACATAACAGACTTGTCAGCCAAAAGATACTATTTATTTGACCATGCAGCCAATGCCCATAGGTGGCCCTGCATATTTCAACCCCCTAACGGGTTTTGTTAAATAATAGTAAATTCATTCTTGGAAACTACTTCTTCTAATGACTTTTAGCTCTTTTTCATATCATTCCTCATATTCAAATATTCTTAAGCCATAGTTTACATATTTTCCCTCATACTTGAGTATGGTAGTATGTTTTCAGATGAACTTTCAAGGAATTGTGTCAATTCTAATCCATTTCGGTCAAAGCTATTTCGACCTTAAACATTAGCCCCTTTATGTCCGGCATGCATGACTTTAAACTGCCTACAAAAGACAAAGGAACTCTGAATAAAAGTCAAGTTCCAGCAGACTTGCGCACTGCCCTTTGTTCCCTAAAGTCTTGCGCGCCCCCTTTTCCTTTGGATGGATTCAATTTCCTCAGAGTCAAATACTCATTTCTCTCCGGATCCAACTCTGAGGGGGGACTTTTGTTGACGCTCCTTTCGTCACAGAATCTAAAGATCGGAAAAGGGGAATATCTAAGCAAAAAGTGATTCATCCTTTGAAGAAACATCAAAAATCGACAAAGGGATGAACAAGGAGAAAATTGCCCATAGGCCGCGCAAGTTCCCTCATGGTCGCGCAAGTACACTTGCGCGCCGCCTAGTGGTCGTGCAAGTGACTTGCGCGACCTAAGTGATAACCGCCCGGTAACCGCCCAGGGTCTTCTTTTGCCTATAAATAGACCCTCTGGGCCCCCCATTCTAGAGGATCTTTTTCCAGAAACTCAGATTGAATCTCTTGATGCCCAAGTCTCTTCTCAAATCTTCCGGAACACTTCTAAGGTAATTTCTTACCTAGAACGGAAGATCTAAAGAGAAGAAGGAAGGCCTAAGTGTTGAAACTTATCAAACACTTGCGCGCCGACTTATTTCCTTCAATATAACTTGCGCGTACCTTTTCTGGAAAAACCTCGAGAACATTCTAAAGGGTTTTAAAAAGAGTCGCTCGAGTATTTGATTGTTGGTTGAAAATCGCGCAAGTAAACTATGTGTCGCGCAGGTATACATGCGCGACCAACACTTGCGCGCCCACGGAAGACTTGCGCGCCTTGCAAGACTTGCGCGCCCCTATCTTTTTGGGTGCCCATCTTGCCCATTTTTACCCCTCTTAAGCCATTTCACCTTTCCTTTTCAAGATTCAGTCTTCAAGACGCTCTTCAAAGCCATTTATGGAATGATTTCTTGATTTGAATTTCTTATCTGAAAGGAATTCTGTGGAATCTCTCTCAAAGTCTAGTGATTTAAATATCCTTATGTCACTAAAATACGGAGAGTTCATTCATTCAACCTCATCCTTTAAGATGAGAGAATCTTAACCTGGGTCTCCTTTTCAGGAATAATCCCCAGTTATAAAACTTTTAATCTGGGAATCTTCCTCAGGAGTAAGCCCCAATCAAGTCCTTTAATCTGGGCATATTTCTTAAGAATAAGCCCCAACCTCAAATCTGGGCATCCTCCTCAGGAATAAGCCCCAAACCTTAAATCCCTAACCTGGGTCTCCTTTTTCAGGAATAAGACTCAGTCGTAATCTTGGGCTTCCTTTTCAGGAGTAAGCCCCAAGTCCCTTAACCTGGGTCTCCTTTTCAGGAATAAGACTCAGTCATAACCTTGGGCTTCCTTTTCAGGAGTAATCCCCAAGTCCCCTTAAATTTCTCTTAACCAGTCATAATTTACCTTTGATTTGGGTTTCCTTTTCAGGAGTAAAACCCAATCATAAGTCCCCTCCTAACTTGGGCATCCTCCTTAGGAGTAAGCCCCAAGATTAGAGTATTCAAATCTCCATGAAGCACATATAACTTTATGGACCCTGTTCATGGATTTTCTCCCTAAAAGTAAATCCTAAACCTTCATCTATCTGGGCAGTCATCCATACATAAGTCCCAAACAAATTCTTATGATTTCATCTTTCATGGCACAATTGTCTAAATTTTACTAATACCTCTTGTTTCTCACACCGAGCATGACTCACGTGAGCTTAGAGTGTAAAAGTAATTATGACATTCATCTTTGAGCCATCAATCATAAACATCATACTCCATTTCTTGAACTACGTGGGTTCTGATTCCTTTTCCAAAACAAAGGATACGTTGGTAGCCCATTTATGGGTTCGATCCTAACTTTGAAATAATCTTTGTCCTTCTAAATGACGATAAACTTCAAGTGCCCCACTGAGTGGCTTTAAAACCAGCCTGGTCATCATAATGACCAAGAGGCTTTTATATAAATGTTTTGAAGGATACCATTGACCAAGAATCTCTAAACAGATATAGATGATTCTCTATTGATGAAGAACCTCGAATACATATAAAAGATTCTCTAAATTTCTTGCATATTTAATCATTGATTGTTAAAACTAAAGGAAAGCACATTTTATACTTGGTAATGTAATAAGGATTCACGAACATAACTTAAATCTATAAAGAGAGTCCCGGAGTAGACAATAATTCCCCTCAAAAAGGTGTGATGAGTCCGACCTCCCATCCTCTAGACCAATGCAAATTCCTAAGACTCATTAGTCCACAAGCTAATGAGCGCCTGCCTTTGGAAAGTAGGTCCAAACGGATGTGGAATCATTGGATGTTTCCAGTTCTACGAAAAAACCCGTTAGAAACCGATCGGAACGTTTGAATCTCCCGTCGAGGAGGTCATCCCCGGATTCTGTGCGAAACAATATACTTAATAAAATATATTTTTTTATTCATACAATAGATATTTTTATCATAGGGTATGAATAAACCCTATTTGATGTATAAAAATATATATTTTTAAAAGGGTAATTTTCCTCCTTATAATGGAGAACCCATTTTAAATTAATATTTTGACACATTAATAATTTTTATATAACAAAATAAACATTTTCTTTGGAAGAAGTATATAAAAATTCACTTTGGATGAAATTTTACTGTTTTTCTAATAACTTTTACATTTTGATGAATAGTAAAAATACTCTAAATTTTTATTGAAAACAACATTTTTCATAAAAATAATTTATATGGTTAAATTATAATATTTAATGGTTTTAAAGTATAAATATAATATATTTTTATCATTCAATATAATTTATTTCGTTATCAATAATTTTACATTGAATTCAGATGTAAAAATATTTCAATCTTTTGTAATGTTTTAACTTTTAAAACTCATTCTCTCTTTCTGACAATGGGATTAATTTTTAATTAATTACTGAAACTTCTATGTTTTTAATTTGGAAAAATTGATTCCATATTTTAAATTATTAGGTCTAAATTATGTAAATATTTTTTTTATTTTTGGGTATTATGAATAGTAACTTCAATAATTTTTATTAATACAGTAAAAGGGTGAAATGGGTAATTAAGGGTAAGAACACTATTATAAAATTACACTAACAGTTATCTTAATATCATTGGATTTGTGTGTTTTGACCTAAAAAATCCTTGGGTCTAAATGGTGTCCTTTTTAATCCACTTGTATGAGATTAGGAGTTTTAGTTTATTTAATTTAAAGAAAAGTTAAATACATCTCACACAAATTTTAATAACTAAATCATTTTTTATATAAGTTTATATAGTAGATAAATTAGATTATAAATACTAATTCTAAATAAAAAATGTTTTTATTCATCATGGTAATTTATTTGTAATTTTTATAAAATAAATAATTACCTTAAAGACTTATACTTTGATGATGTAAAAATTAATTAATTCATGAGAAATCAATAAAATAGTTTTTTAAAATATTAATAACCATCAAAGGACCCAAACGCTTTACCAAATCTTATTTTCCAAGTATATATCTACCATTAACATACAAGTTATTAGTTAGTGACTATTTCAATCCTTATATAAGAGATTGTGACACTTATATTATTTTATTTAAAGTGATATTAAAGTGTTCACATTCATAATATAATAAGTATTACATGTTAAATGTTATATTTTACAGAAGATAAATTCTACTAATTAAATTCTTATGAAATCTAGTAGATTTATCTTCATCATGGTATTTTATTTTTAATTTTTATTCAATAAATAAGTATAAAAAATAATTACACAAAAGTGATGTAGTAATTATTTTATTAATGGAGATATCAAATAAATGTTATTAAAAATATTAAAATAACAATAATTTGGGTTAATTAATATGTCCAATTAATTTTATATTTTACCTTGACCTGTTATGAATATAATTAAATAGTGGGTACAAATTTAACTTTTTATATTAATATTTTTAGAAATCAATGAACTGAATAGTGTCAAAATTGACATTAATGATTGTCTATCAAAATAATGTTTTATTAAATTATTTAAAAATCAGAAAATTTTTATAAAAAATATATAATAATTATTACATGGCCTAAAATGTTCTAAGATACTTTTTTATTGTATAATTGATATCAAATAAGTAAATATTACACCCTTTTAATATTGAAATATTTGTTATCTTAATTAAAATTAAATATAATAACTAAGAGTTAATTAAAATGATAATGTTTAAATTGACATAAAAACATGTATAAAATTTATTTTTTTAGGATATTACATACTTATCTCATATAATCTTATAAATTGGGACATTTTTTAGGTTTTTGGGTATGTTTTGATTTTATTATAAATTAATATTTTTGAAGATCCCTAAAATGCCCCTCACCTCAATTATAAAAGGGAACCTACTCCCTCACCTATTCACTTAACTTTGAGCCTTAAATCTTGTCTATACCCTACCATTTTCCTTTATAAACTTCCCTAAATACATTCTATAGGTTATGGTCTTCTTGAAAGACCAACTCTAGTTCTCTAAGAGGAGATTTAGAGAAAGCACATCAAAGAAGAGGTAATCTCCTCTACTGATTCTTTCAAACTTATTTCTTCTTATACTTCCTCTATATGATTTGTTTCATTATAAAGTAATAATTAAAGTATCAATTATAGAATTATATTTTATTATAATTTTTAAGCAACCATATTCCACCTTGTATCCATCCAACGAAAAATAAAATCACCATATGTGCTTACGTATGACTTATTATCTCCACGCCATGGTGTAATCTATTTTTCACCACCACCATAATTGGATGGGTATAATGATGGAAATAATAACTATATATAATTATTATAACATTATATTAATTATTAAATATTATACACTATCCAGTTCAATACCATTCAACAAATATGGGAATGATATCGTCGTTCGTGCGTACATATGACCTATTGTCTCCATGATGTGATGTGATTCATTCTATGTGATCTCCATTAAATAATGATTATATAAATGTAAAAAATAAATATATATGGTATATATTATGTTAATATAATTTTTTTAATGATATAAATATTACCTAAAAATCATAACTAGAACTTATTTGACAAAACATGCATAAGAACATAAAGCAGTTAACATCCGAATAATGAATAACAATGAAATGTTACTAACAAATATATGATAATATGATCATATATTATATCATAAAAATTACTATGAATATTTAATAAGTTAATAAAATTATTTAAATCATTATACATGAGGATCAGATACATACAAAGGATATTAGACCTAAGGTAAGGGATAATTTTACAATCTCATTATTATCTGAGATTGTTTATTCATATATATTTACTGGTGTATATTTATCATCCAAATCCATGTTTCATAAATTTTTTATATTATTTATATTCTTCTACAATTTTTTAAATTCAATTTAACCCATTGTTTAATTTTTATTAAATGGTATGAAAGGAATCTTTTTTCGTTATTCGATATGAGGTACTTCTTGACTTTCGAACAAAATTATAAGGATAATGTTTTTTTAACTTATACTACCTGAACGTATTTTTATGTTTTCATATCACCTTATTTCCATGAATCTTACTCTATATGATTTCAAGTTTATTTTTAACTAAATTTTTTTCTTTTGAAATTGTGTGACATTTTGAGAAAAGAAAATGTTTTTGAAGAATAAAAAATATTTTCCCCAAGAATTTATATCAAATATTTTATCAAAATTATTTTCCATCTAAGATGAAATTATTTAATCGTTTTATGTTTCTATCCCTATTGTTACTATGGTTTTATTGTGTTTATTGTGTAATTATAATTTTTAAATCTATTTGTTTTATATGGATTATGATGGAATGATGTTTAAGAAACCCATTTTATTCCTTAGGTTTTTCTATGATGAATGGTTTATGTTTTTGTGGAACATGTAAGGATGATTTCATTATGTGATGGTAAGGCTACCATTATTCAATGGAGTCTCCTATGATTTCATTATGTGATGGTAAGGCTACCATTATTCAATCCGAGATCCGTCACGATATAAAATGCCAAATCTTCGGAATAGAACGAAGAACGAAAAGAAAAGAAGAGTCCCAGAACCCTTCAGGAGGATCATCATATATTGATTATAATTAATTTAATTAATGCATAAGAATTACCTCATTGGAATTATTTTTTCGTTGATATGTCCGGTCACGATTCGGTGGTCTGTCGTTGCGTCGTAGAATCCAAGTGTAGGATTCCTCTAGCGGTGATCCACACATGTGTCACGTATCTTTGGATGTCGCCGAAGGGATCTCCAGGTGCTAGCGTGGAAGAACCTTTGCTTGCGATGTCCGCCTTTGACCACCTTGATCCGGTGGAGGATCTTGCTCTCGTAACTTGAGGGTGTTCTTGGTGGAAAGGGAATTCTCTCTTTGGCTTGAGAGTATTTCCAAATCTGTTGTTCACAACAATGGCTCTACAAAATGTTGGGGTTGCAAGGATATTTATAATCGGGTTTGAGGTTAATAGAGTTATGACAATAAATAAACGTGTTATGCCTTTTATTTATTTCATTAACTCTTATTGAAAACCCCCATGTCGAATTATTAACTCCTTGACATGCACCCACGCTGATTATAATAAATATCATTTATTAAAACAATATTAAATCCTCAAAATCCAAACTGGAAAAACTACACAGCGTGTAATAATTAATACACGGCGTGTACTTTCTTTTCCATAAAACTACACGGCGTGTATATTTAATATACACGGAGTGTACTTTTATTTTCCATTTTTCTCCAACACATTTATTAGACCTTGAGTAATGACTATTTATTTCTTAAATAAATGTAACCGCATTACTCGCTAATAAATATATTATTTCGTCCACAATATATTCTCTCGAATAACTAGTGTCAAAATAAATGTGATCACACTTCCTTAAATAATTATTAAACCACAGTCGGGAATAATATTTATTTAATTTGTTAAATAAATATTTAACTGAGATACATGGACACACTTAGTGTGTGACCCTCTAGACCTCTTTCTCAGTGGAATTAGGTTGAGCCTGCCTAAAGTCCAAGGTTAGCGTCTAGCAACATGCCAAGGCACCCATAGAGAAAGAAGTTAACGTCGCAATGATGTGTCACCTCCTACGAATTCTTACCGTGTAATATAATTTCTTTGTCTCGATATCTTCAATCAAGCGGGTTGCATGATAGTGCCATCAACCCATGTTCTTGATTATTCTTTCTTTGACTTCCCAGAATTGAACTTGCCCATACCTTACTATGTCCATGGATTTATTTAGGCTATATCAATTCCATCAAAGGGCCTGAGATATCTACTTCTGTTATGGAACGAAATGGAAAAATCCTTTCTCGCATTATCTATTAATGTGGTATTACTCGTGACGCACCCAACGTATCCTACCTCGCTGCAAAAAGTGTGTCATCACAGTTTTCATCAATACATCTAAGTGCGCGAGTTGTAATACCCATTAATAATAATCTTAAAGTCTAAGGACCAATACACACGTCTGTAGATAGGAACATCCAATGACACTATGAAATGTGGATTTCCTACTGGCGGGTCTCGTTCTCATAATATCCTCCTGGATATTACTAAGGGCGCACACCATGAGAAGGTGCCTCAAAGTTTTATGAGTCCTCACCCCTAATGACTTGTATTATTTGTTTCCCTCAAATAATATCATTCGGCCATAGAACATACATTCAAGAATAGTGTTATGGCACTTCTAGGTTCTCATCATAGCAGGAATCCTCTACGACCCCTTAATGCAACAGCTGTCCTTAGGACATTATCACATAACATGTCACACAGAAGAACAATCAAGATGTGATAAGGCTTTTATTTAATGAATAAAGTACAAAGTAGTTGGTTCTAGACCACCAACTCCAACAGACTCCCACTTGGACTAAAGACAACTGCTAATAACCTTTAACCTGCTAGATCTCACATGATATTCATGCTTCTACTGAGATAGGCCTTTAGTCATGGGGTCCGCCACGTTCTCTTCTGTGGACACTCTGCTCACTACAACTTCACCCCTTTGATAGAAATCCCTCAAGAGGTGATACTTCCGGAGTATGTGCTTTGTCCATTGATGTGACATTGGTTCTTTTTCAAGAGCCACCGCTGTAGTATTATCACAATACAATGTAATGGGATCTTTATTGCTAGGCACCACATCAAGCTCCTGGACAAAGTTCCGAATCCAGACGGCTTCCTTGGCTGCATCATAAGCCGCTATATACTCGGACTCCACTGTAGAATCAGCAACAACTGGCTGCTTCAAACTCTTCCAGCTCACAGCTCCTCCATTGAGATAGAAAACATATCCAGATTATGACTTCAGATCATTCTGATCTATTTGAAAACCAGCATCAGCATACCCTCTGATGACAAGCTTCTCGTCTCCTCCATACACCAGGAACATATCCTTAGTTCATCTCAGATACTTAAGGATAGTCTTAACAGTAGTCCAATGTTGTTCTCCTAGATCTTCTTGATATCTGTCTACCATGCTAAGGGAATAGGCATCATCAAGCTTGGTACATAACATGGAATACATGATGGATCCTATAGCCAAAGCATATGGGATCTTGCTCATCCTATATTTCTCCTATTGTGTCTGGGGACACATTTTCTTAGAAATATGTAAGCCATGTGACACTGGAACCAATCCCCTCTTGTATTTTTCCATACTAAATCTCTTTAGTATCTGGTCAATGTATGTACCCTGACTTAGTCCAAGAAGCCTCTTGGATCTGTCACGAATGATCTTGATCCCTAGAATGTAGGCTGCTTCTCCTAATTCTTTCATGGAGATACACTTGTTCAACCAGTCCTTAACTAACTGTAAGCCCGGTACGTCATTTCCAATAAGCAATATGTCATCAACATATACCACTAGGTTGATGACTGCATTCCCATTAAACCGCTTATAAACACATGGCTCACATTCGTTCTTAATGAAACCAAATTCCTTTATGGATTCATCAAATTGAATGTTCCATGACCTGGATGCTTACTTCAATCCATAAATGGATTTCTGCAACATGAAAACCTGTATGGCTTCACCTAGTGTCACAAACCCTTCTGTTTGTGTCATATAGACATCTTCCTGAAGGTTCCCATTAAGGAATTCTGTTTTGACATCCATCTTCCAAATCTCGTAGTCATGGTAAGCTGCTATGGCAAGTATGATTCTTATGGATTTAAACAAGGAAACTGGTGAGAAGGTTTCATCATAGTCAATTCCTTTACATTGTCTGAATCCTTTAGTCACTATCCTTGCTTTATGGGTGCTAACTTGACCTTCCATGTCCATCTTTCTTTTGAATACCCATTTTCATCCAAGAGGCTTTACATCAACTGGCTCATCGACCAGAACCCAAACTTGGTTCTGATACATGTAATCCATCTCAAAATTCATAGCTTCTAGCCATCTTGCAGCTTCTGAGATTTATACTGCTTCCTTGTAGGAGAGAGGTTCATCATTGTCCAACAATAATGATTCACCATCTTCGGTGATGAGGAAACCAAATCTCTCTGGTTCCATTACCTCTCATGAGCTCCTACGCAGTACTTGTGTTTCTAGAACCTCTTCCATGGGGACCTGTGGAACTTGTTCCTGTACCAACTCATGTGTATCTTGAGCATCAACTTCGTCGAAGTCAATATTTCTCCCACTATCCTTCTTGAGGATGTGTTCCCTCTCAAGAAAGACGGCTTGTCTGGCGACAGTCACTTTCTTGTCTTGAGGGTTATATAGGTAATAGCCTTTCGTTTCCTTGGGATATCCTATAAATATACACTTCGTGCCCCAGGGTGCTAGTTTGTTGCCTGAGAAGGCCTTAACAAATGCCTCTCATCCCCATACACATGTGTGCAACAAATTGGGTTTCCTTCCATTCCATAACTCGGATGGAATTCCATTTTCCGCCTTAGTTGGTACTCGGTTTAATGTGTATGTTGTAGTTTTTAATGCATACCGCCAAAAGGATAATGGAAGATCCACATGACTCATCATCGACCTCACCATGTCCAACAAGGTGCGGTTTCTCCTTTCACTACCACCATTCTACTGTGGTGTATAAGGTGGAGTGAGCTGAGATAGAATCCCAGACTCCCGTAGAATATCGATGAACTCTTGATTCAGATATTCTCCACCTCGATCCGATCGAAGAATCTTTATATTCTTACCAAGCTGATTCTCTACTTCATTCTTGAATTCCTTAAATTTCTCTAAGGACCCTAACTTATACCTCATTAAGTAGACATAGCCATATCTACTCAAATCATCAGTAAAAGTAATGAAGTAATAATATCCACCTCTAGCTTCTACTGAAAATGGTCCACACACATCTGTGTGTACCAATCCAAGAAGCTATATGGCCCTTTCACCTTGTCCACCAAAAGGCAGCTTCGTCATTTTTCCTTATAAACAAGCGTGACATCTATCAAGTGGTTTTAGCTCAGTAGAGTCTAAATAGCCATCTTGGCAGAGCTTTGTCAAACGCTTCTCGTTCACATGACCAAGGCGGTGATGCCATAACTGGGTGATGTATGAGTCATGTGAGTTTTTTTCTTTATCGATTTCCAACACTTGTTTTTCATAATTCAATACATACAAACCATTATTTAAATGTGCCATACTATAACATACGTTGTTCTTATAAAAGAGAAAACACTTATTTCCAAATTTTAAAACAAATCCATCCATATCCAAACAAGATACAGAAATTATGTTCTTGGTAACACTAGGCACATAATAACAGTTATGTAAAACCAAAATCATCCCAGTCGGCAATGAGAGGTGGTAGTCATCAATAGCCAATGCAGCCAGCCTTGCGCCATTGGCAGCTCGAAGATCCACCTCTCCTCTGGAGATCTTTCTAAAAATACTTGGTCCCTATATTTGAATACAGATGTGAGCCCCACAAGCTGTATCTAATACCCAATGTGTAGAAATAGAAAGATTTCACTCGATAAAAAACGCACCTTTAGCATCCCCACGCTTCTGGGTGCAGTTCCTCTTCCATTGGCCCTACTTGCCACATGAAAAACACACTGCCTCCCATTCCTTGCCCTGCCTCTGGATCTTCCCCT
Source organism: Viscum album (assembly GCA_963277665.1). Taxonomy (NCBI): domain Eukaryota; kingdom Viridiplantae; phylum Streptophyta; class Magnoliopsida; order Santalales; family Viscaceae; genus Viscum; species Viscum album. The sequence goes on from OY728153.1 coordinate 1,717,343,977, forward strand.
TCTTGGAGGGACGGTTCTCAGGGGCTTCAGACCGTTTATAAGTCTTTGGGCCCTTTTCCTTGTCCTTCCTTTTCTTGTTCACCATAAGGACCACTGGTTTGTCATGCCCCATGTCCTTATCTACCTGGAGAATCAAGTTCAGAAGCTCTGATAGACTCTTCTCATTTCCGCTCATGTTATAGTTGACAATGAATCTAGAGAAGGTCTTGGGAAGTGATGATAGGATGAGATCTGTACGCAACTCATCCGAGAATTTAATCCCTAAGATGTCCAGGCATTCAATGTAGCCAATAAGCTTGATTACATGAGGCCCAGCTGGCGCAGACTCTCCAAGATTCGTGGTAAACAAAGCATTGGAGATCTCATACCTCTCCCATCTCGCCTTCTCTTGGTAGAGATCTTTAAGGTGAGACATCATGCTATACACGTCCATGTTTTCATGTTTCTTCAAGAGATCATTAGACATGGCTGATAGCATGAAACACTGGACATCTGTGGCATCATCCATGTGTTTCATGTAGAGAGATAATTCCTCATCACTAGCCTCTTTCCTAGGCGCAACTGGAATAGGCTCTTCCAGCACATATAATTTCCTTTCGTGGCGAAGGATGACGCGTAAACGCCTCTTACACTCTTGGAAATTGGTGCCGGTGAGAATGTTTTCTTTTTCTAGTATGGTGCGCAATGATATGTTTGAAGTCGTTTTCTTGCCGTTTCTACAAATTAAGATGAGCAAAGGTTTAGTACTTTGTTACAAAAATTGTGACAAATAAATAAATTAATACTTATTAGTCTCCCACTATTTTATCGAAATCCAATAGCCCTCACCATTGACTTTGGAATATTCTATTGTGTGAATATTCTAGTGGAAAGGATCCATATTGCCCTTCGCATTACCCCAACTAGGGTTGGTCAAGCAACTTGAAGGGTTTTAGGTAGGCATTCCAAATGCCAACTGCATTAACTCGCAGCCCCTTGATCCGCTGAGTGGACTCCCCAATCCTGAAATCCTTTTTGGATTTCCTCAACCTTTGCCTCTTGTTCACACCAAGTCCTGCTGTGGTAGTCAACCCTTGATGCGAACCAAGTCAAGTCAACCCAAAACCTTGAATTAGAATTCCTTGATAATTGAAAGCACCCTAACTAGTGTTGGTCAAGCACTTTGAACTATGGTACGATTCTAACCAAGATTATGGAAGGTTATGCCGACTTAATATTTATTTTGAGGGATTTTATCCTTATATGGAAATTTCCATTTTATTATCTTTGATTACATGATTGTTAATATTAAGTGGGATATACTTAAGTGATTAACCATGTCTAAGATAATATTTACGTATAACCAGGTTTTATTTTAGTTCCATCTTGCATGCTCATTTAATTCATTAATTGTGTGATCGTGACAACACACCCACAATAAATAAACTATGCAACTGACAAAAATAAAATAAATGGTATGATCATGAGCTTTTCTATTGGTTAGTTTATCTAGAGGTTGATAAACTAACCCAATACCTAGGGGAGAAACACCTTGAACCTTGCAGGTTCGTGTTTACAGCTTTCCACATGTCCACCTTTGTATCTCCTTGGATTGGTTTCACCTCGGCTCCTGACTTGAGCCGCCTCCACTAGCTTGGGAGCTCCATCCATTACATATTCATTTATCTCACACACAGGTGAGGGGTAAAAAGGGGTTTTTACATAAAATAATCCTTGGGCACACAGGCCCTACATATTAATCAGGAGATGTCTCACAGGCCAATAAATTTAATTTAAATAAATAAATTAAAAAGAAACCATTCACATACAAAGGTCTCGGTCTAGCTCATGATCATCCACACATGCAACGATATTTACGCATAAATAAAAAACTAGCAATCAATTCTTTAATCGTTCTTGTTTAAGATAAATCACGGTCGAATCAATTAATTATCTTTAATTAATCAATCCTTTTATCTTAAATCACTTTTCTGGATTTCCTTGAGATTCTCATCCATCATAATTTTAAACAAATGAATTCATTTAAAATTATCCTTGTACGTAACTTGTACCTTGGAGGAAACCTGGTGAATTCCCATTTATTACGCAGATGTTAAATTAAACACATATATATAAAACACCTATCACATGTTGTGCCTCAGCTTTACACCTGCACCATGGTACACGTCTCAAGGGTTTGTATAATATAATAATAAATTTTAATAAATCTTCATAATTTGGGTGAGTACACGGCGTGTAGTTCTGACTACACGGCGTGTACTTTTCTCCACCATTCATCCGAAGTACACGCCCGGGGACAGGGCGTGTTAATGTACTTCGGAAATTTTCGGAGTATACGGCATGTACAGTGGGACACACGCCGTGTAGTTTCCGCGTTACATAGTTTCCAGCCGGGCAGGCTATGTACGGAGTACACAACCCAACCCTAACCCGAAGGGACTACATGTCGTGTTCATTAGACCACACGGCATGTATTCCAGAAACTGTGTGCCACCTGTTTCTAGTCAACACACGGTGTCTTAAATTCTTAGAAAAAATCCAATACACGGCCTGATTTGGCGGATCAGTCAATGCATTGAACCTAGACTACACGGCGTGTACTTCTGAATACACGCCGTGTATTCTGGTGTTATACGGCCAGAAACGTTTGGCTCCTCCGGATGAGTTCCTATATTTTATTTTAATCAAAATTAAATGAAAAATTCATTTCTGTGAGGTGAACGAGAAACGAGGGAGGAGGAATAGATCTCGACATTCAGATTTACAGAACGATTAAACTTGAATTGAAATAACTAAATTATTAAATGTGTAAATTACCAATGAAAAACTAAATAATTATAATCAACGATATTACCCCCTTTGATACCACTTGTAGGTTCCGGACGCAGTGGAAGCGCGTTGGTGGGTTTTCCCAACTTTAATTTTAACATTAAACAATGTTCAATCCGAGATCCGTCATGATATAAACCACAGAATCTTCGGAATAGAACGAAGAATGAAAAGAAAAGAAGAGTCCTGGAACCCTTGAGGAGGATCATCATATGTTGATTATAATTAATTCAATTAATGCATACGAATTACCTCGTTGGAATTCCTTCTTCGTTGATGTGTCCTGTCACGATTCGATGATCCGTCGTTGCGTCGTAGAATCCAAGTGTAGGATTCCTCCTGCGGTGATCCACACATGTGTCACGTATCTTTGGACGTCGTCGAAGGGATCTTCGGGTGCTAGCGTGGAAGAACCTTCGGTTGCGATGTCCACCTTCGACCGCCTTGATCCGGTGGAGGATATTTCTCTCATAAATTGAGGGCACTCTTGGTGGAAAGGGAATTCTCTCTTTGGCTTGAGAGTATTTCCAAATCCGTTATGCACAACAATGTCTCTACAAAATGTTGGGGTTGCAAGGATATTTATAATCGGGTTTGAGGTTAATAGATTTATGACAATAAATAAACGTGTTACGTGTTTTATTTATTTCATTAACTCTTATTGAAAACCCACATGTTGAATTATTAATTCCTTGACATGCTCCCATGATGATTATAATAAATATCATTTATTAAAACAATATTAAATCCTCAAAATCTCAACTGGAAAAACTACACGGCGTGTAATAATTAATACACGGCATGTACTTTTTTTTCCATAAAACTACACAGCGTGTATATTTAATATACACGGCGTGTACTTTTATTTTCCATTTTTCTCCACCACATTTATTAGACCTTGATTAATGACTATTTATTTATTAAATAAATGTAACTGCATTACTAACTAATAAATATATTATTTCATCCACAATATATTCTCTCGAATAACTAGTGTCAAAATAAATGCGATCACACTTCCTTAAATAATTATTAAACCACAGTCAGGAATAATATTTATTTAATTTTTTAAATTAATATTTAACTGAGATACATGGACACACTTAGTGTGTGACCCTCTAGGCCTCTTTCTCAGTGGCATTAGGCTGAGCCTACCTAAAGTCCAAGGTTAGCATCTGGAAACATGCCAAGTCACCCATAGAGAAAGAAGTTAACTCCGCAATGACGTGTCACCTCCTACGAATGCTTATCGTGTAATATAATCCCTTTGTCTCAATATCTCCAATCAAGAAGGTTGCATGCTAGTGCCATAAACCCATGTGCTTGATTATTCTTTCTTTGACTTCTCGGAATTGAACTTGCCCATACCTTACCATGGACATGGATTTATTTAGGCTATACCAATTCCATAAAAGGTCATGCGATATCTACTTCAGTTATGGAAAAAAAGGGACAAATTCTTTCTCGCATTATCTATTAATGCGGTATTACTCGTGACGCACCCAACGTATACTACCTCACTACAAACAGTGTGTCGTCACAGTTTTCATCAATACATCTAAGTGCGCGAGTTGTAATACCCATTAATAATTATCTTAAAGTCTAAGGACCAATACACACGTCCACAGATAGGAACATCCAATGATACTATGAAATGTGGATTTCCTACTGGCGGGTCTCGTTCTCATAATATCCTCCTGGATATTACCAAGGGTGCACACCATGAGAAGGTGCCTCAGCGTTTTATGAGTCCTCACCCCTAATGACCTGTATTATTTGTGTCCCTCAAATAATATCATCCGGCCATAGAACATACATTCAAGAACAGTGTTATGGCACTTCCGGGTTCTCATCATAGCAGGGATCCGCTACGACCCTTTAATGCAACAGCTGTCCTTAGGACATTATCACATGACATGTCACGCAGAAGAAAAATCAAGATGTGATAAGGCTTTTATTTAATGAATAAAGTAAAAATTAGTTGGTTTTAGACCACCAACTCCAACATTGTATTCCTTAGGTTTTTCTATGATGAATGGTTTATGTTTTTGTGGAACATGTTAGGATGATTTCATTATGTGATGGTAAGGATATTGTTATTCAATGGAGTCTCTTATGAGGTAAGGTATCTAACAGTCTTAATTTTCAACTCATAAATTGTAACACCCTGACCCTAGTTACCTAGAGTCTGTTCATTATTACATAACATTGGTATGATCACAAAATATCGAGTCTCGAAAGACCGATTAGTTTAGTAGTCTTGGAAACACTAGATATATTCATCAGTCTTACATTACATCATAAAGTAAAAAAAGTACAACAACATATTGTCTTCATATCCCCTCATACATTCCCTATAGGTCATTCATAAAATACTTCTTCACATCCTAGGAAAAATTAAAACATTGAAAAGGGGTGATCTCAGATGCTCAGTAAGGATAAAAATATAGCGGAAACTTTCATAAATAAACATAAACATTTAAGGCAATGTATAACAAAAACAAAAGCCTTTTAAACTTGAACTTCAGTATAATATAGAAAATATAAAATGAAATAATTACATTTACTTATTCACATGGATATTCTACTAGTCTAATAATCACATGCAATATCAATAACCACTTTCATAATGATGGAATGCATAATTCCAGACTATCATAACCACAGAGTTAAGGCCTTGTGCCAATACTACAAATAAGATTTTGTCAAGGCCTTTTTCCAAGACACTATTTTGTCTCATGAGACCTACTGATGCATTGAGAAGCTATAGAGGGCTCCACATGGCACTTATTAAGTCTAATGCATTCCCCATATGAACAGGTTTAAACATAACATAAACATTCTTATTAAAACTAGCATACAAAATGTCAATTCTTTCTCCATAAACCATTAATGGTATAAAAATAACACATCCACACTCAAACATATCAAAAAACCTTCAATACAATATGGAAGTTTTGTATCATAATAAATCATCTTCAAATAATCTTAAAATCCATCAAAGGATGTTGACATAGGTGAAATCAAAACTATTTGAGAGAAATATCTCTTTTTTTGAAATCATTTAAAAGTCACATAATTATAAAAGAAAACATTTACTTTGAAAATATTCTTATAATCTTGTAAGGGAAGCTTCAACGATTTTATAATGGTGGAAAATATCCAAACTTTCCGTATAAGTTAAAAAAAGACATTCTTACCTTAATTTTGTCGAAAAGGTTAAAAAGGACCTTGTTTGGAAAATGACAGAAAGATTCCTTTATAAACATCTTATAAAAATTCAAACAAGGGTATAAATGACTTTAACCCATTTTCTGTAAAGTAGTAAGAATGTTTTGAAATACATTTTTAAGAAACATGGATGTGGATGATAAAGAGGTCCCAGTAGATAGTCACGTATAAACAACCTCATATAATGAAGAGATTGTGAAATAAACCCTTACCTTGTATTTTTACAAGGTTTAGGGTAGTTTAAACTCTTGTATAATGGTGAAATAATTGTTATTAAATTATACAAGAATCATATACATTAATATGATATCATATATGATCTTTAAACATTGATTTGTTAATAATATCTTAGTATTATCATCATTTCAGGTGTTAACGGATTCATTTTGATTTATATTCTTTGTTATGTGAGCCATATTTGTTATGGATGGGATGTATATTATTCATATAAATAATTATATCATGTCTCTAAAAATTATTTTTAATCATCAAATGAAATTTAGTCTTGAATGGATAAAATGGGGAATGAATCTCATCACGTTCGTGGAGACGGTAGTCCGTACGTACGCACGAGCGACAATATCATTCTTTTGATATTAAAATAATATATAATAGGATGGTATATCATATATAAAAAATCATTATAATGTTATATTTATTATTTACTTCAATTACACATCAATATCATACCCATCCAAATAATAATGTTTTGAATAACAATTACACCACGACGTGGAGACGGTAAGCCGTACGTACGCACGTATGGTGACATGTCATTCAAAGGATGGATAGAATACTAAATATGGTTGTAACATATTTATAATAACATCAAATTATATATAATATACTGGGGTTATTGTTTTAGAATGGAAATAACAAAGGAAGAAGAAGTGGAAGAAGAAAGGAACTTGAAAGAGGGTGGTGAAAACATTACCTCTTCTTTGGGTTCTTCCTTTTGATTTGATCAAAAGGGCTCCTTAGGTTGGATTTATGATAAAAATAAGGCCTATAGGTTGAAGTGATGGAAGTTTGTTGGCGCCAAAAATGTGGCCCGAAAGGAAGGAACGAAAAAGACAGTCGGCGCGCTGCCTCGCGAAGCACAGCCGGGAAGCACAGCCGCGAAGCCCCGCCGCGAAGCATCCCAACCTTGGCGGGCCCGCGAAGCTCCAGAGGCAGTAAGCCTCCGCGAACCGGTTTGACGTTCGCGAGCCGCCGCGAAGCTCCAGAGGCGGTAATCCTCTGCGAACTCGTTTGACGTTCGCAAGCCGCCGCGAAGCCCCGAAGGCGGCGCGCGAGCCCTGCTTCGCGGCGCCCCTTCCCAATAAATACTCGACTCCCCCTGAGTCCCGAGGACGGACAATCCGACCTTTCGGCTTCTCCTCACCCGAATCGCGAAGCACACTTTGCCCCGGGAATCATGAGCTCCGTGAGGTATTTCTACTTCGCGAGACGACTCTGATTTGTTTCGTTTTGAGCCCCTCTTCCGAGAGGGATGCCCTTCGCGAAGCTCAAGGGCGTTCGCAAAGGAAGGGGATTCCCAAGGGAACCCGGGCAGCCGCGGAGCACTTGTGCTTCGCGAAACACCCAACCCATACGAGTAATCCTTATGCTAAGGCATGATCGCTCCACTTCGTGAAGTACACTGCTTCGCAGGACCCTGCTTCACGAACCACTCTTTCTTCGCGAGGCAGTGCTCCGCGAACACTGTTCCACTTTGCGAAGCACCTCCCACTCCCACCTATGCCCCATGCTAAGGCCAAGGCACCCCACTTCGCGAAGCACACTCCTCTGCTTAGCGATTCCTCTTTCCGTGCGACCCTCCAGGTTTGCACGATGTGATTTCAAAGTCCCATGGACAACACCTCCCGTAGCGTTGCTTCGCCTAATTCTTCTTCGCATAGCCACGCTAACGTGGACCCCTCGATGGTTCGTCCCACGACCCCCCTTTACCATGGCCTTACCGACACCTTCTCTTCCCCAAGGACCAGAGGGTACCGGTTATGTAAGCCCTAGGGGTGTGGAGTGAACCCACCTCGTCCGAGCTGCAGGACGTTAAACTGCCAAGCACCACGTCCTCAACACATGACGTTAAACTGTGACCCAACCTCGTCTCCCTCACGAAGGGTCCCCCCATCTCGAACAATCATTACACCACTCGTCTCCACGGGAATGGAACTCTTCCGCACATGGAATGAGATCCTCTTTGTCGGAGTGGTGTATGTTCGCAGGGGAAGGGTCGCCTCAGAGCGTAAGTCCCTAACCTTTGGTACGGATGATTGCACCCGTGCATCTCGGTACTTCCCCACTACCAAGGTCAGTGGAGGACGTGATAGGGAACGAGGCACCTCCCATCGTCGGACCAAGGTCCATCTTCCCCGATCTCTGTCACGCCATGGGCCTCCATCCTGGAGTAAGTCCCAACACCATGGGCCGCCCAACGCATAATCCCCTCTTCGCTTCTCACGGACGCACCCTTCGCGACGTGATCGTCAGGTCCGTGCAACCTCTTGTTTCTCACACCGAGCATGACTCACGTGGGCTTAGAGTGAGCACCGACCCTGACAACCAACCTGAACTACGAGGTCTTTGATCCATGTCAAGGCATGGTACGTAGGAAGCCTCCACGAGGTTCAAGCCCACCCGTCGCTCATTCACGTCGGGTCCCATTCTGGTCCAGTGGTAAGCCATTGTGACCCACCATTTGAACTATGAGGTCTTTGATCCATGTCAAGGCATGGTACGTAGGAAGCATCTACGAGGTTCAAGCCACATTGCTCGGTCGTTCATTCACGTCGAGTTTCACCCCCGTCCAGCACGACGTTAAACTGCACCCCGGTCCAGTGGTAAGCCATTGCGACCCATCCATCCTAACGAACTACGGGGACTTTGATCCGTGCCAAGGCATGGTACGTAGGAAGCCTCCACGAGGTTCAAGCCCACCAATAGTGGACCAAGGTCTACTTTCACGTCGGTTCACCGACACACCAACCCGTCGTTTCTTCACGCCGGGTCCCATTTTCGTCCGGCATGACGTTAAACTACATTCCCCTTTGAACTACGAGGTCTTTGATCCATGTCAAGGCATGGTAAGTAGGAAGCCTCCACGAGGTTCAAGCCCACCCATCACCCAATTCACGTCGTGTTCTACCTACGTCCAGCATGACGTTAAACTGCACTCTGGTCCTGTGGTAAGCCATTGCGACCCAACCACTTGAACTACGAGGTCTTTGATCCATGTCAAGGCATGGTACGTAGGAAGCCTCCACGAGGTTCAAGCCCACCACTAGTGGACCAAGGTCTGCTTTCACGTCGGTTTACCGGCGAAACCCACCTGAACTACGAGGTCTTTGATCCATGTCAAGGCATGGTACGTAGGAAGCCTCCACGAGGTTCAAGCCCACCACTAGTGGACCAAGGTCTGCTTTCACGTCGGTTTACCGGCGAAACCCACCTGAACTACGAGGACTTTGATCCATGTCAAGGCATGGTACGTAGGAAGCCTCCCAGAGGTTCAAGCCCAACTCCCCTCGGACCAAGGTCCAGCTTCACGTCGGTTTACCGGCACCATCCCGAACTACGCGGACTTTGATTCCCTGCCACGGGGATACGTAGGAAGCCTCTTCAAGGCTCAATCCCAACTTCACTATCGCCCCCCTGCGATGGTCCCATTTCATTCTCATCCGTCTCCGCTAGACGTTAAACTCGCGGCATACCCTGTGTTGAACACGGGAAGCTGAGGAAAACCTCAGATACGTGTCTATGACATGTAATTCCCCGCACTCGATGTGGGATGCCTCGGGCTTCCACGCCCTCGAGAAGCCTTGTGATCAAGGATAACAGACGGACATGCCAGGTACCCCAGCATCCAGACACGCTACTGATGCCTCAACGTGACTACTACCCTGACCGAAGGTTGCTGCCCTGACTGGACCCTTTGGAATGTCCCGATAGAAGTAGTGTAATTAACCGGCGCCCATGGAAACATGGCACTGGGAAGAGTTTCACAAACTACGTATTAAATCTATGAGGGAGACCCGGACTAGGTGACGAGTTCTGAGGAGGAATCCACAGAAGGAAGAACCGACATCCCATCATCTCGTTTCGATCAAGGAGCAGACGTACCTGAACAAGGAACGAATGCCGCCCACCTTTGGAAAGTGGGAATGCGGGGCAACAAAGCCGCGCGTCCCCCCCCCCTGACGGACGGATGCGCGCGCGCCCCGGCGAAAGCGTCGGAAACAGAAATGGTGAACCCGACGTGAAATTCTTCTCCTCAGCATGGAGATTAGTAGCGTTCGAGACACCAGTAGATTGACGTGTCACCGGATCCAGATATTTGTTGCCTGGTCCCGCCGCGCAAATGGCGGGCCTGTCGTGAAACTCACCGGCAGTCGGGGTAGTAGAACGTGGGGCACTCCGCTCCGCAGCGTGTTGGCGTGGATCCTTCTCACAGAAGTGGAGGATGGAAGAACGCTGGGGCACTGGTTGTCAATCCTTTTCCTCTCAGTACTGATGAGTTGATCCCTTCGCTTGCCAGGAACCAGGTTGTTATTTCAGAGATGCGGTCACCATCCGTTCCTCGCCCGCGCAAGGGCAGGGGAAACACCACGACGGCCACTCCACATGGCGCCACCACCGCCACCAGCCCGCCTGACCCGACGTCAGCGCCGGGCCCGGGCTGAGGACGCTCGCCTAGGCGCATCCACGTCGACAGCTACAGTGTCCCGGGCCACCGCCGACGTACATTATGAAGCCCCCGCGTACATTGAGCAGGGGAACCCCTTCGCCCAACCAGGATCGAGACCCCAACCGCCCCGCGGTCAGGCTGGGTTGACTCTCCAGGTTGCGGGCCCAAGTAGTGATCGCCGCGAGCCAACCCGCGGTGATGCCACCCCGTACGGAGGTCCTCCCCGTACCACTACTCCACAGAGCGTGGGCCTTCCCCGCTCCGAGGTTCGTCATGGAGGCATGCCTCGTGCTGCCCCCATCCTGCAGGAAGACCTGCCCCGTGGCAGTGATGCTCAGCGCGGAAACATTTCCCGCGCCCGCTGTACAGGGTATGGAGCCCATCCTTCTGAAGGCACCGTCCATCCGGTCCTTCTCCCACGTGGGGGTCCCCCCTACATCCTTTCTGCAACTGGCGAAGGTCCTCCTCGCCCCAGCAACTCAAGGAGTGAAGGTCAGCCTCACTCCACTCGCATCGACCATGGAGGTCTTCCCCATGCTCCTTCCAGTTCCAACAGAGGCCCCGCCCACATGGGTACTATTCATGGAGGTCCTCCCCATGTACCCTTTGACATTTGCCCTGGTGCCCCTCGCACCCCGGCTGTCTCGAGTGGGGGCCCTCTCCGCCACGGCGCCAGCGCCGCCCCAAGGATGCCTGATAGGGGTCAACCCTGTCCTGAAGAGCCACCCAGGGGCAGAAGAGCGGGTCGTCGTCGCCACAAGAAGAATCTTGGGAAGGCCCAGGCGGAGATCAAACCTGCCCGCTTCTCCGATTCGGAAGCGGAATGTGATTCAGCGATAGAACCTTCTCCCAGCTCCTCCGTATCAAGGACTGGGGCAGGAACCAGACGCGTCAGCCTCGTTCTCCCAGAATTTGAGGTCCCCTGGATTCCCGTCTCTCTCCGCAGGTACATCCAGGAGGAAGAAATCCTGGGAATTCCGCAGGTTTCGACCGCGCAGTCACCGCCATCGTCACCCGAAGCGCCCTCTACCTCCACTCGGGATCACGAGGAGCTGTTTTGGGGATCAACGGCGGTAGAGCCACGACATGACCAGACACCGGTAACGACGATTCCCGTACCCGAAGCAGTGGCTGTTAGCCCGTCCTATCGTGACATTGTGGTTAGGTCACCTCGCTCTTCAGAGGAAGGCCCAGAATTCGGTGGCCAGTCTGCTCGCTCTCCGTATTCTCCACCGCCGAGTTTTCTATCCCAGAGGTCCGCCTCGGTACCGCTACCGGTCCCTCAGTCGCCCCCAGTTGATGAGTGGGGTAATGTAGGGCCGAACCCCGAGGACGAACCCAGGAGCTTCTGGAGTATTCTTGCAGCGGACTACTTCCCTGAGAAGTTCTGGCCCACGGCGGCGCTGAATTTCCGCGTACCCGAGTCGCTTACCCCTGAAGAAGTGGGATGCTTTTGTCAAACCCTCTGGGCAACGCACTTCCGCCTCCGTTTTGAATGGGTCGTGTACCCCAGAAGTCGAGAGCACTTCGAATACATTGGAGAGCAGTGCCGCCTGATCGATGCGGCCGCACTTCTTGCAGCCCGGCACCCTGAGTCGCCAAGACACCAGAGCGCCCTTCAACGAAAATGCGTTCAGAGTCCTAAAGAACTCCGCAAGATCGGCAGGGAAGCCACCCCCCATGTGCAAGTCCGTGGTTGGGGACGCTATGCCGCTCTCCTCTTCGACCCTATCCGACGACAGCCCGATTCGCTATGCGACATTGAGGATATGCCCTCAAGAGGGGTCACAGTCCACTTGGCCGACGTTGTGGATAAGGAAGATGAACTGGAACTCCTTGATGGAGACTTCCCCCCAGAGGGTGCACCGCCACTACTCGACCCATCAGGGAGAGTCACCCGTCAGCAGAGGAACCTGCTAGGCCTCCCCGTGCCCACCGAGTCACTGTCACTCGGTCGAAGCACTGGCAAGGGTAAGGAGCACGTCGGAATAGTCAAGCACTCCGACCCGTCCGCCTCTGTGAAGAAAACAGACGAGGATCCTGAGAAGTCCACGTTGCGCCAGCAGCTCGCTGAGCAGAAGAGGCTGGTTGACGAACTATTGGCTGAACGCGCCGCAGAGCGGCGACCCGACTATGGTAATCCTAGGCCGGGGCAGCAGGGGCAGGAACAACTTCCCCCCGGTGAGATGCCTCCAGGAAACCCTGATCATGCTACTGCCGCGGACAGGGTGGAAGCCGGAACATACGGTAAGAGGGCGTGATATGTCTCGCCAAACCCCCCTGAGCGACGGGGCAATCTGAAGAATCCAACCCGGGTTCCCCCAGTCGCCTAGCAGGTCATTCAGCCAGTTGACCCGCGAGCGGCCGAAGCCGTCTACCGTGTTGAAGAACCTGGCAATGTGCTTGTGGTTAGGAATCCCCGTCAAGACAGGGACCCCCACCCGGAGGACCTTATTGCGGCACTCACAGCCCGCCTCGAGGCGTTGGAAACATGGCAGGTGGCGGTCCCACCGGACGGCAAGCCTTATCCCACGTGGGTGGATGATATGCCCGCGCCTCCGGGTTTTGGGAACCCCACCTTCTCGCCGTTTAACGGGACAGGGGACCCACCCCAGCACTTGGCTCATTTCTCTTCCAGGTGTGGCCCCATGCTGGGGACCCCGGCTCAGCAAGAAGCCGCTAAGCTCAGATGTTTTGTACAGACATTGGAAGGTCTGGCATTCGTCTGGTACAGCCAGCTCCCTATCGGATCAGTGACCGGTTGGGAGGATCTTCGCCGGCAGTTCTTACACCAGTTCAGCTCCACCACGCGAAAGACCAGCATTGCGGACCTCTTCAAGTGCAAACAGAGGCCTGGTGAGCGGGTTGCAGACTTCATCGCCCGGTGGAAAGGACTTACGTATTCCCTCGACATGCCACTGACTCAGGAGCAATTACTGACGATGTGTGTGGGGAACGTCAAGACAGAGCTGGTACCCTCCTTGATTACCCAGAACTACCCTGGAGGGTTCAGAGATTTCTCGGATAAGGCCCAGCGCCTCGAGGAGGCCCTGCAACAGGCTAGTCAGGCACGTTTGTTGCCCCCTATGATCCCAGCCAGGAGGGCCGCCAGGGATGAACCCGCTGCGGTGGCTCAAATAGAATCCCTGAGGCAGCTGGAATTGCTACCGGTGGCACCACCCCCGCAACCCCACAGAGGTCCTCCACCTCAAGCGCAGGCTCCTGCCCAGCAGCGACCTCCTCAGAACCGACATGTTCCCCCGCGCAATGCGCCACCGCCACCTAGGCGAGACAACCAGGCGCCGCCTCCTCGGCAGGCCCCTCCGGTCCCTCGACAGGACCAGGCCCCCAGGGCTCCTTACCCGGAAAGAAAGTACCATACCAATTCGTTCAACGAAAATCAGGTCCCTGGTTACTTCCGAAGTGCTCTAGAGCAAGGGATCGTGCGTCTGCTAGAGTGCAGAAGGCCGGCAGAGACGCATCTCACCGATCACCCCAACTACTGCCCTTATCATCGGATCCTGGGGCACACCCTCAAGCGATGCTATGTGTTTAAAGACTGGCTTCAGGACCAGGTCAACAACAACATAGTCAAGTTGGGCCCAGCGCCAGCACAAGTGGCAGGCGTCTTTGCGGGATCAGAAATCGGCAGTGACAGCGAGGGTGAGTGGTAGCAGGTCCCTAGCCGCGGGTCCCAGAAATACGACAACTGGATGGCTCGAAAAACCGTCGTCCGTGCCCAGGGTATCATCCGGGCACGCCTGAAGCAGTCAGAACCTTCAGAAGAAGTAGTCGGTGCCTCAGCATCGTCTTCACAGTCGACCTCCGCCCAAAAAGGCAAGCAGCGGCGACGCAAGAAGAAGCAACGTGCACCGCCAGTGCCGTCGTCATCCCGCACTCTTGGCGACTTTATGCCCCCCGAAATGGGCATTCCTCCCAGAATCCGCCCAGCGGTGGATGACTCTTCGAGCGACAGTCAAGGATACGCTTCGGTTAACACCGTGGAGCTGGTAAAGCCCTATATGACCCCCGACGAGGGGGAACCCCAGGCAGACCGCCCCAATGTTTCCAGCCGACGTCAACGTCAGCAGAATCGCAATCGCGCCGGTCATCGAGGTACGTCAGCGGGCACTTGTGACCAAGCCGTGCACGCTACCGAGACCAGGCAGCAGTCTCAGCGCAGGTCTCAACATGCGCAGACCCATCCAACGTCCTCGGCTCTACCTCCACCGCCGTTCGTGCTGCTGGATCGGGGGGAGCCGCCTCGTTCGTATCACAGCCAGTCTTGCCCGGCGACAGGCCAGCCTCCGCTGTCCGATCTTAGCCCGGTGACTACTCTCCAGGCTTCTACTGGTAGGCAGAAAGATGTGCCCAGTACTAGTTACTCGCTGATTCAGCCAGCCGGACCCGCTGTGCATCCAAATGCCGAACGACCTCCTGTAAGAAGAGGTTCGCGTTTGGCACGAAAGTACGATGTCCTGAAGAATCTGGCCGGCATCCCGGCGAGGCTTTCCATCCTCGAGGCCCTTCACCTATCATCTGAAATGCGCGAGGCACTTGCCGAGGCCCTAAGGAGCCCCCTCCAGTTCGAGACGGAAGTGGCAGCTGCGGAAGCCTTCCATACCGAGACGATTGAAAACGCCGAATGCCAGGCGGTTATCTCGTTCTCCGGCAAAGATGAGGACCCTCCTATACAGGGGAACATTCGCCCACTGTATATCACTGGCCACTTCAACGGTGTGGAAGTCCGCCGATGCCTCGTTGATACGGGTTCTGGAATCAACCTGATTCCGACCCGGACGCTGCGAAAGCTGGGTCTGTCCGAAGGTGATTTAACTCCCTCTGACCTCAGGATCCAGGGGTACGACAGGACAGAGCAAACCCCGGTCGGCAAGATCCGCCTGAAGACCCAGTTCGGTGGCTTAATTGCCAGCACCGAGTTCATGGTTGTTTCTCAGGATACCGCCTACAACGCATTGATGGGTAGGCCATGGCTCCATCTGCATGCAGCGGTCCCCTCGTCGTATCACCAGTGCCTTAAGTACTCGCTCAACGGTCGAGTAGGCGTGCTCCAAGGAGACGCGTCCCCTTTCACTTCTTGTGAGGCCCGCTATCTGGATGCGGGTTATTACAAAAGTAAGGACAAGCAAATCCTAGTCAGCGAGGATGAGCCCGCCCCAATCACAAGTGATCCCTGGGCAAGCATGGACGACGCCTACATCCTCCCGATCCACCGGTTGGAGGCCACGACCCCCGACATGGGACAATGTTTCGTTGTTTCGGGTACGCAAGGAAGGCATGTTCCCGTGTCCAAGCGACGGCGGATAATCACCTCGTACTCCTACATCAACTAGGCTCGGGTCATCCTGGAACCTCCTACCCCTGTACGGTACCGGGACGTCAAGCTGATGACAACGGCGGTGCGCCATACGTGTCACTTTCGCCGGGCTGGAATTAACCGACTCAGGCCGACACGTCACCACTGCTTTGATATCATCAAGCATGGACCCTTAGGCCGAAGGCCAGATGGGATCGGATCAAATGCATTCATTGCCATGGTCTCAACGACAAGTGAGTCTCCTGATTTGATGACCACTGCAGCCCAAGCCGGCACCAGCTGCCCCTCAGGTTTTGAGAGCCCAGAAGTATCTTCTGTCGCGGGAAATCCCCCACGGCTGGGGAGGAAGACTTGGAGGATGCTCCCCCAGCCTTTGAAGAAGGCGTCTCTACCACGGTCGATGAACTGGTACAGGTGAACCTTGGTAGCGAGGCAGATCCAAGACCCACATTGATCAGTGCGGCCATGTCCCTCGAGGAGCGGAAGCAGTATGTAGACTTCCTCAAACAGCACCGCGATGTGTTTGCCTGGAGTTACGATGAGATGCCAGGGATGGATCCCCAAGTGGCCGTCCACCGTCTGGGCCTCCCAGCAAAACATCGTGGGTTCAAGCAGCCTCCCAGGAAAATGCACCCTTCTCATGGTGCTATGGTTGAGGCCGAAGTTGACAAGCTTATCAAAGCCAACTTCATTAAGGAGGTCCAGTACCCCAAATGGCTCGCCAACATTGTGCCGGTCAGGAAGAAGAATGGGCATATCAGAGTCTGCATCGACTTCTGCGATCTCAATCGCCACTGCCCAAAGGATGACTTCCCACTCCCAGTGACGGAGCTGTTGATTGACGCCACGGCCGGGTTCCAAGCCCTCTCTTTCATGGATGGGTATTCCGGGTATAACCAGATCCGTATGGCCCCCGAAGATGAGGAGTCCACTGCCTTCAGGGCTCCCCAGGGCACCTTTTGCTACCGGGTAATGCCATTCGGTTTGAAAAATGCAGGTGCCACTTATCAGAGGGCCATGCATCGCATATTCAAACCGATCCTCGGGACATTGGTGGAATGCTACGTGGATGACCTTGTAGTCAAATCACGCCAGCGCCAGGACCATCTCAAAGACCTTGAGAAAGTGTTCGGTTTCCTCCGTTCCCGTCACCTGAAGATGAACCCGCTGAAGTGTGCCTTCGGAGTCACCTCCGGGAAGTTTCTGGGTTTCGTTGTCAGATACTGAGGTATCGAGATCGACCCGGAGAAGATCAAGGCCATCAGCCAAATGCCTCCCCCGAACAACATTCGGGAGCTTCGAGGCCTGCAAGGCCACTTAGCCTATATACGCCGATTCATTGTGAATTTGGATGGCAAGTGTAAGCCCTTTTCCCAGCTCATGAAGAAAGACGCTGCCTATGAATGGGATGAGGAGTGTCGGGCCACCTTCAAGGAAATCAAGCAGTATCTGCTCCAACCTCCGGTTTTGATGCCACCCGTCTCCGGAAAGCCGCTGGTCCTTTACGTGACCGCCCTGGAGAGATCCCTCGGTGCGCTGCTCACCCAGAAGAATAACGAGGGAACTGAGAACAGTCTCTACTATCTCAGTCGCATGCTTCTCGATACGGAGGTCAGATACTCCCCCATCGAAAAGAGCTGCCTTGCGCTCGTTTTCGCTGTGCAGAAGTTGCGGCACTACCTGCAACACCACGAGGTACAATTGATCTCTCGGGTAGATCCGCTGAAGTACATCCTGAACCGCCCCATGCTGACTGGCCGACTAGCGCGGTGGGCGGTGATTCTCCAGCAGTTTGACATCAGATTTGTGCCTCAGAAGGCCGTTAAGGGACAGGCGTTGGCAGACTTTTTAGCTGCTCATCCAACCTCCACGGATCAATCCCTGGACCTGGATTTCCCCGACGAGACGATCCTCTCAGTCGATCATGCTGCCCCATGTTGGAAAATGCATTTCGACGGTGCCTCCCGGAGCCCCACCGGTAGAAGGTTCAACGACCCCAAGCTCAATAGAGTGGGTCTGGGCATTGTTTTCATTACCCCGGCGCAAGCCGTCCTTCCGTACTCGTTCCTGCTGTCAGAAGGTTGTACAAACAACGAGGCAGAGTACCAGGCTCTCATCACCGGCCTCGAGTTGGCCCTTGAGATCCATGTACCCCATCTACATGTGAAGGGAGATTCCGAGCTGGTGATCAAACAGGTTAATGGCAACTACGTCATCAGGAAGCCAGAGATTGCACCGTTACTGGAGTACACCCTCCTCCTAATGGCCCAGTTCTCTCCTCGGCCAGAGGTTACCCATGTCCCAAGATCATAGAACGGACAAGTGGACGCCCTGGCTGGCTTAGCCGCGTCGCTCGTAGAACCCAAGCAAGATGATTTGGTCATACACGTGGCCCACCGGAGAGTCATTGCTCCCGTCACCCAAGAGGACCGTGATAGCCTGCGGGTAAGTCATATCACCGCCGGACCTCCCATATCGGGAGTCCCGGGTTCGTCAGACGCAGTGGTTGAAACCACCCCCGACTGGAGAGCACCTTTTGTCGAGTATCTCCAAAATGGTCAGCTCTCGGACGACCGGGCCGAACGCGAGCGAATCCGACGCCGCGCGCTGCAATTTACCCTCCAGAGCGGCCCCAGTCTTGAGCAGATCCTCTATAAGCGGAGTTTCGATGGTGTCCTCCTCCGTTGCATCCAAGGAGTAGAGATACCTCAAGTTATGCAAGAGGTTCACGCCGGTTCCTGTGGCGCCCATCAAGCTGGGCCGAAGCTGTCCCAGCAAATCCGGAGGTTAGGGTACTTCTGGCCCTCCATGATCCACGATTGTATTGGATACGCCAAGAGATGCCACGCGTGCCAAGTACACGCCAACTTCTTGCATCGGCCGCCAGAACCCCTCCACCCCACCAAGTACTCTTGGCCATTTGAGGTATGGGGACTTGATGTAGTGGGACCGTATCCGCCGGCAACAGCCCGCCAGTGTAGGTTCATCCTGACTGCTACAGATTTCTTCTCCAAATGGGCAGAAGCAGTTCTGCTCAAAGAGGTCAAGGCCCGTTCCATCGTTGACTTTGTGAGCTCTAACATTATCCACCGGTTTGGAGTCCCTCACGCTGTCCTCACCGATAACAGCACCAACTTCCGGGCAGCTGAATTGAAGAAATTGTACGCTAAGTACGACATCCGGTCGAACCATACCTCCCGCTACCACGCACAGGTGAATGGGAAGATCGAGGCGTTCAACAAGACCCTCTCTAACATTCTGCAGAAGATGGTTGGTCAGAACAAGAAGAGTTGGCCGGACAAGCTCCCCAACGCCCTATGGGCTTACCGGACGACGACTCGCAACTCTACCCAGGTGACCCCATATTCCCTGGTGTATGGAGCTGAGGTCGTCCTACCCATTGAGATCCAGCTGCCGTCACTACGCACTGCAGTTTATGATCCCCAGACATCAGATGAGGTAGCCGAGATCCGTCTAGCTGAATTAGAGGCACTGGACGAGAACCGGCTTCGTGCCCTGCACAATCTGTAAAGGCATCAGGACAAGATAGCGAGAGCCTTTGACAAGAAGGTTCGTCTTCGCTCTTTTCTACAGGGTGACCTGGTATTGGCCCTTCGAGCGCCAATGATTCCCGGTAGGAAACCACCCAAGTTAGAATCCAAATGGGAAGGGCCTTATATCATCCATAAGGTTTACCCTAATGGAGAATACTCCTTGGTGACCACAGATGGAGAGCGTGTAACCCCTCCCACCAACGCCAAATTCCTCAAGCTATACTTCGCCTAGGGAAAAAAAGTGGTCCTTCACGACCCTAAACTGCGAGAGGGTCCTGCACGACATTAAACTGCAGTGGTCCTGCACGACCCTAAACTGCGACTTGGTCCCGCATGACCTTAAACTGCCTCTCCGTCCTCACTGCAAGACGTTAAACTGCAAGCCAGTCAGGTCTTCCTGACCGAGGCTCAGCCTCAGGCCCCTCGGCCTCTTTGGGCCCCTGGCCCCGTCTCCACCGCGGTCTGGCCCCCGTCCCCCTCGTTTCTCTCCGACTTACCCTCTTACGGGATCGTGCGGTGCGGTGTAGTACTACGTCCTCGCGTTGGGATCATGTACCATACCGTGCACATCCCCGAATGAGATGCCCCTCGTCCAGCATGACGTGAAACTGCATTTCAAGAACTACGTACGGCTTGATTCCCATCTTTATGGGATACGTAGGAACGCTCGGACGCCTCGTCTTGAGCCCAGCCTCAAGATTTTCTCTTCCGCTATTCCCCCTGGGGATAGTCTCCTTGGAGGATCTTTGTGTAGTAGGGAGTAGGCTTTCTTGGCCCCGCTCATGCAACCCCACTCACGCAAAGATTGTAAAGGTCGCACCATGCGCCCACTCCCGTTCTTCTACCCTCCCACGTCCTCACCGCATGACGCTAAACTGCATGGCCTTCAAGAAATACGTATGGCTTGATTCTCATCCTTATGAGATACGTAGGAACACCCGGACATTTCGTCCGTTGGCCCAGCCCAAAAGCCAAAATCTTCCCCTTGGGTCAAGACATGGCAGGGTGCACACTTTTGCCCCGACCCACATCGAGCAAGCCTCGACCCGGCTGCATATTCCCCCTGGAGGTGTTTGCCCCTTTTCGTGGATGAATGCAACTGAGCTTCACCCGCTCCTTGACTGGGATTCTGTCCCAAGGAGACAAACTTCCCCCAGGTGGTGCTAGCGATTCGGGCCACGGCCCAGGATTCCTCATAAGGGTGTACGGTGTGATGTAGGACTGCATCCTCATTCACGTCGGGATCATGTACCATGCCGTACGCCCTCCCTTTACGAGGCTCATCCTCAGGCCCCTTGGCCCCCTCGGGTCCCCGACCCTCGTCCTCATGTAAGACGTTAAACTATAAACTAGTCAGGCCTTTCTGACTGATAACTTCCCCTTTTCTCCGGGCCACGGCCCAGGATTCCTCACCCGGAGTGTACGGTGTGGTGTGGGACTACGTCCTCATTCACGTCGGGATCATGTGCCATGCCGTGCAACTCCCCTTACGAGGCCCAGCCTCAGGCCCCTTGGCCTCCTCGGGTCCCTGACCCCCGTCCTCATGTAAGACGTTAAACTACAAACCAGTCAGGTCTTCCTGATTGATGCTTGACCTTAGGCCCCTTGGCCTCCTCGGGTCCCCGACCCCCGTCCTCATGTAAGATGTTAAACTACAAACCAGTCAGGCCTTCCTGACCGAGGCTCAGCCCCAGGCCCCTTGGCCTTTCCGGGCCGCGGCCCAGGACCTATCTTATAGGATCGTATGGTGTGACGTAGGACTATGTCTTTATTCACGACGGCTTCTTTACCATGCCATACACCTCCCTTGTTTAGGGGTATATTACTCCCCTCCTCGTCCAGCATGACGTGAAACTGCATGTCAAGAACTACGTGTGGCTTGATTCCCATCCTAATGGGATACGTAGGATCACCTGAACGTCTAGGCTTCGGGTCCAGCCCCATCTCTCGGGAATCCCCATCCCATCTTGGCCCCTTGGCCCATCCTTCCTCCATGAGGGGATCATATGGTGCAGTGTGGGATTATGTCATCATTCACGACGGTCTCGTGATGACCACGCCATGCTCCCACCCCCCTACTGAGTTGTTTCGTCGATCCCTCTTCTTCGGCGGTTCACCAATGTTCTTAAGAGTACTCTGGTTTTTTACCTGGAATGCCAATCTTTACTCGGACACGTCCGCACTCGCTTTCCAGGCTTTGCGTATCCCCGCGTCAGGGCTTTCATCACCTTTTCACACCCGGAGGGACCCCCAAGAACGGCCTGGATACAATGCCCAAGGGCTCTCCTACCGATACGGGCCAACGCCCCCCAGGGTTTCGGACAACAAATCGATAAAATCCCACGTTGCGAATTTGGTCAGCGGTCGATGCTCGTTTTTTGTTCCCACCTCAGGCTAACGCGATACAGACGCTGTGTTTCCGTCATGGATAACAGTTTTCCTCTATCGTCACGCCAACCCATTAAGCCCAAATGCTGGGTACACAATTCACACCCTTCATCACTTCATCATGTCCAAGTAGAGTCTCGGAACTCTTGGTACTTTTCCCCCGTGCACGTCTGTGCGTTCGAGGAACAAGCTACATCAAAGGTGTCCTTCGAAACTCTCTGCTGACTCCCCATCGGTGGACGCCCCAAGTACTGCGATGAGGATACCCCCCTTGTTTCCCACACCGAGTTTATCTCACGTGGGCTTAGGGATTGGGTTAACATCTGTGCTTACTTGATAGTTGTCACCATCCATGGTCCGAGCTCTAAGACCATAAACTAACACTCTCATCTGGAACCACATTCAAGACTCCTCGTCTTTGGACCCAGCTTGAGTTCAGCAAATTTACCTCTCTAACCCTGCCTTCAGGACCCTGATCACAGAACTGCGTGGCGCAGTGTAGGACTACGTCCTCATTCGCGTCGGGTTTGCAACAAATGCACCACGCACGCCCCCATTCTGAGGTTCAGTCCTCTTATTCCCTGCCCTGCATGAAATTAAAAGGCACCCTTCAGAACTACGTGTGGCTTGATTCCCATCCTAATGGGATACGTAGGACCACCTGAATGTCTAAGATTCGGGTCCAGCCCCACCTCTGGGGGATCTCCTGATTTCCCGGTCACCTAGGCCACTTGGTCCATCCCTCTCCAGCGGGGGGGGGGGGGGGGGTAGGTATGATACAAGGTTTTGGGAACCATGCCCCCTTCCCCTGGGGATCTGCCATCTCTCGATCACCCTCAAGGTTGAGTCCCTTGGCTCCCTGCAGTGGTTCACCCATGTATCAAGAGCACTCTAGTCTAGGACCAAGAGTGTCAGATTCAACTTGATCAAGTTCCTTCCACTTGTCAAGCTTCGCGTTCCCCTCTATTCGGACTTCCATCATCTTTCACACCCGGAGGGACTCCCAAGAACGGCCTGGATACTAAACCCAAGGGCTCTCCTACCGATATGGGCCAATGCCCTCCAGGGTTTCGGACAACAAATCGATAAAATCCCGCGTTGCGAATATGGTCAGCGGTCGATGCTCGTTTTGTTAGTCCTCATTTCAGGATAACGCGACAGGATGCTGTGTTGCGAACATGGTCAGCAGTAATCCTCTGTCGTCACGCCAGCCCCTTCAGTCATTGAATGTTGGTTGCATGATTCACATCATCTTCCACCCCAACATGTCCAGGTGGAATCTCGACACTTTTGGCGCTATCCCTCAGTGCACCTTTGCATGCTAGGGGGACAAAGCTGCAATCTGGCGTCCTTTGGGGCTCCTGTGGTCCGAGCTCTAAGACCATAAACTAAGATCCATTCGGGACTACGTTCAACTTGATTCCCATTCTCATGGGACACGTAGGACCGCCCAGACGCCCTGTCTCTGGGTACAACCCATCCAGGAAGCCAGTCTCTCTCCCTGTTTCACCTCTGTGTAGGCCCCTCGGCCTAAGGTTTCCCCCTCCAAATGGCGTACAATATGATGTGGGATCATGTCTCCGTCAATTGTGTTTTATAACACTGCGCACATTTCCCGCCTAGCATCGTCTCTGCTACGTCTGCGCTGCATGACGATAAAATGCATGCTTGGTCCTATCATACGACCCTAAACTGTGACATTATCGTCCTGGCCGCACGACGAAAAACGGCACCGCATTGTGGTGACCTCGCTGTAGAGGACATCACGTTGGGTATTGGTCAGGTGCCATAACATTTTTCAACGCCCATCATGGCTTGATTCTTGTGGCGACATCACGACCTACCGTTTTAGGCCTGTCGCTTCACAAAAAAAAACCATTCACCTTAAAGAACAAACAAGATACATCAAATTCCGCTTCTTTAGTGCAAGGGCTATGCCCACACTTCCCTTTTCCCCTGGAACTGGTACCTTACCGTGCCACCTTCCAGAACTACGTTTGGCTTGATTCTCATCCTTATGAGATACGTAGGAGCGCCCGGGTACTTCCCCGCGGGCCCAGCCTAACCCTTGTGTTCGGTCCCTCGACTCGAGCATCTCCTCGGAGAACGCATGGTATGCAGGACTATATCCTCATTCACGTCAGGTTTTGATGTCATGCGTCCCCCGATCCCTTTTTCCCATCCATGGTCTGAGTTCTATGACCCTAAACTAAGATCTCCCCAAGGGAAAGGAATCTGCTCCCTCTCTCTAATACGTTTCGTTGCCATATTCAGATGTGCTTTGACAAAAAGCCCGAAGCATGGGATTTTCATAGGGACATTCCCCTCATCTCATGACCAAGCTTCGTGGGCTCGCTATTTGGATCCTCATCTTCTTCCACATTCAAAAGGACCCTCGGACGACGTGGATACTGAGCTTAAGGGCTCTCCATGAATGCTGGACCTAAGGGCCCTTCAATCGTTTCGGGTCAACGTCCCCACGGATCTCTAACAACATTTGTGACACGGTCCCGTGTTTCGAACATGGTCAATGGTCGACCCTCATTTGTTTGTTCCCACCTCAGGCTAACGCGACAGGATGCTGTGTTGCGAACATGGTCAGCAGTAATCCTCCATCGTCACGCCACCATCATTGTGATCTGAATCTCGAGCACCATGATTCACACATTTCCACTCCCTCATGTTCAAGTGGAACTCCATCATACTCGGCTCTTTCTCTTCACGCATCTAGGTGCGTTGAATGATCGTATTAGTGTCATCGGGCCAGTAGTCACCGAGCATCCCTTTACCCTAACCTGCCCCTCTCTGCGTCGGGAAATTCCCACCACTACTGCTTGTTTCCCACACCGAGCACGACTCACGTGGGCTTAGTAGTTTTGGCTGGATGTGTACCAACACGGTTAGGCTGCTCCTCATCCAGTATGACGTTAAACTGCGCTTCCAGAACTACGTGCGGCTTGATTCCCATCATCACGTG
Source organism: Viscum album (assembly GCA_963277665.1). Classification (NCBI taxonomy): domain Eukaryota; kingdom Viridiplantae; phylum Streptophyta; class Magnoliopsida; order Santalales; family Viscaceae; genus Viscum; species Viscum album. The sequence continues at coordinate 1,717,368,981 of OY728153.1, forward strand.
GGATACGTAGAGACACCCAGGCATTTCACCTAGGGTTCAGCCCCTGGAATCACAAAATCTTGTTCCTCTCCATTTCCAGCCCTCGCCAGAGGCCCTATCTGGAAGAAAGAATGATCTGAGATCAAGCCAATGCGCCCAATTTGGCGTACTCCCTCCACGGTGGTGCAACTACCAAGGTGTTGGATTCTGTTTGAACAAACCACCACTCCATGTTCCACGCTTTGCGTGTCCCTTATTCGGACCCTCGTCCTCTTTCATGTCTGAAGGAACCCCCTAACGGCCTGGTCTTATGCCGCATCGGCTCACCTACCTTCCTGCGCCAACGTTCCGGAAGACTGGTCATGTCTGGAAGGACCCCCTAACAGTATGGATGTCTGACCTATGGTCCACCAACTGTCCTGGGCCAATGTCCTGGAAGATTGATCGACAACAAATCGATAAAATCCCGCGTTGCGAATATGGTTAGCGGTCGATGCTCATTTGTTGTCCCCATTTCAGGCTAACGCAGTAAGGATACCGTTTGTCCGCCACGGTTAGCGGTTGTCCTTTATTTTCACGCCATCCCCACAGTGTTCCGAATTTGGGCATCGTGATTCACACTTCCCATTTTCACCTGTTTGAACCGATTTCAGCGCCCCCGGTGCTGCCCCATTCGTGCATAAGAGCACGTTGGAGAAACGGTAATTCGGCTATCCTGGAAGTTCCTCCTCCGATCAAGCCTTCCCCATCTTTCGGGAATCTGGACTGGCTTGAGGAATTGTCGTCAAACGTCCCGCATACATTGTAGGGATGTAACAAGGCAATTCAACGGTGGAAATCGTGCGTGGTATGGAACTCAAAACAAAGGAGAAAGAAAGAGTTGAAGCACAAAAGTGTTAATAAAAACTTCTTTCGGGTTTGTTACAATACTCGGGGGTCGACTTCCCCCATGGACGGGTTGACCCCGTCAAAGGAGCGTTGCAGCTCCGCCACCCGTTGACTTACGGCGTCCAAAGCCTGTTGCCGCTGATTCAACTCCCGCTCCTCTTCAGCAGCGGCGGGGCGTAATTCGTCAACCCTGGCCCTGGTCCTTTCTACCTCGGCCCGAACGGCAGCCATCCTTCCAGAGGTCTGCCCCATGTGCTCCTCGGCCTCTGCCAGCTGGGTCTTCAATCGTGAGACCAGCTCAGACTGCGCATCGAGAGTGGTTGAAAGCTCGTTGGCCCGGATCTTCATCTGTTGGACCTCGCCTTCAGCCTCCTGGAGCTTCCTAATGCTGGTCGCCTTCCTCCGCTGCCATCCCACGCTCAGCCCATGATCATGCTCCCGGATCTTCTCAGCCATGAGGTCTCGGATGAGCGCGTGAGGACGTTGGGCATCCACTCCCCCGGCACACAGTTCGCGCAACCGCGAGCGGAGCCTATCCATTTCGGCCAGCCATTGCGCTTGGGGAGTGTCCCTGATAAAGCGCGTGATCAGCTTCCACGACCGGCGGCAGACTATGCTGCTGTCTTCCTCATTAGAGGCCGTTTCGTCCCAATCCGCGCGGTCGGCAGGCTCGTACGCAGGATATGCCTGCAGGAATTCCTCAGCGGGATCTGCATCTGGTGTTGAGTCTGGTACGACACCTGACGCCGGCTCAGGCACGACAGGACTGGGGCTGACCGTTTGATCCTCTTCCTCAGAGTCCACCTCGATGACTTCAGGTATGGCCCTGCTGGTGGTCCCGCCAGTGATGGTGTGCGCCGCAGCTTGAGAAGGTGAAGGGACTATCGTCACCATCACCGGCATGCCCCTGGGAGGGACGCCGCCAGACATCCCGACCAGCCTCGCTGCAGCAGCCCACGCCAGTCGGAGAACTGTATGACAGAAAGAGACATAAACGTTAGTTGGCATGGCCCACATGTGACAACGAGGAGACCGGTGGAGAAGACTTACGAAGATCGACCTCCGAGCGCTGCTCCTGGGTCGGTACTGATGGGACTCCGAGACGAGGCCCCCCGTATACTGTTGGAAGGCATGGAGAGTCCAGAGGAGCCACCTCAGACCCCCTGGTCCCACCAGATGCAGAACTAGACGCAGCCATAGGCACGGGTTCTGAAGGTCCTGCGACATCACCCGCCAAGGAGCGAGAACGAGGCCTACGAACAAGTTCTTCCTGCATGGCTCGAGCATTGGTGAGAAGTCCATAGGGATTCAAGAACGGATCGTAAGAAGAGAAGTTCGGAATGCTACATCGAGAGCCTCCGCGAAGTCGTCGGATTCTGAGCTTCGGTCTCCGACCTCGCCCTCCTCCAACGGGCTCCCTCCTCCAGCCTCGTCCCCCTGAGAAGAGTCCCCTGATTCCTCTGGCAAGGGGAAGCGCTCCCTCAGATCGGCAGCCGATAACTGTGGGGGCACCATCTGATTCAACAGTACCCTCACCCGATCTGTCATTGGGCGAGGAACACCGCTGGAGTGGACGTAATCCTCCAGCTCGTTCAAGTATTGCTCCGCCTCCGCCGGAGACACCATGAATCTAGCCCGAACTGGGCCTATGCCCGGCAGTTTCATCCCGAGGCGATTCAGGTGGGCCCACATCTCGGTTGGGCTGAGGAATTGCCGGTTGACATCCCAAATGTCCCAAGCTTCCGGAAAGACGACATCTTCTGCCATGTCGATGTGACGCAGCCGCTTCCCCGGAGCCTGAGCGGATATCCGACGGAATCCCCTCGGTGGCCGCCCCTCCGTATGACCCTGCTCTCCCGGAACCACCGGATCCGCCGCTGCTGCCATACCCTCGGCTGGTGCGGGTCTCTCTGCCATGGAAGCCCCGCTGCCGCGAGCGGCCCTAGCTGCCCTCCGACCCCGACCTCGAGATAAAGGAGGCCCACCGTCGCCAACCCGGATCGTTGGCTGCTTCAGCATCTCCCCGGGGTAGGCGGCCTCCCAGCTGATGGCGTACTCCTTCACTAAGCCGAAAGCGGCGGTGGACGGAGGCAATGCGATCTGCATCCTTCCATCCTCACGTGTGAACATGAGCCACAGCTTCCTCATCACACACGGGTGCTCCTCGTGACGCACCTCCCAGTATACCTGCGGGGTCAGCCGCTGGAGGCACCAGAACTGCCTCGCAAAACGATACGGGGTGTACGGTTCACAGATTGGCTCACGGTCTATCCGAGCCACCAAAACCCCACCTCGGAAGGCCAGGAGGTAAGCCCGATGTTCTTCCGTCCCCCGTCCATCATCAGTAAGCCTCCCCGTCGGCAGTGGGAAGGGATGAAAGTTGAACTCGTCCGCCCTCCACACCCTATTCAGCACCATCGGAACGGCCAGTTTGAATGGGAAGCTCCCAACTGCGTTCAGAATGGAGGGGCGAAAGTCTGATCCCGGCGGAGAAATGGGGTTTGGATACTCGTAAATCCCCCTGATATGCGCCGTGATCCACCCATACAGGAGGTGGAAGGGCCCGCATATTCTTGGCGGCTTCTTGCCCTCGCTAATACGCCGCAGCATTCTGTATAGTTTGGCGAGCATCGAGATCCCCAGGTTGACTTGCTGCCCCATGGCCAACATCGATGCCATGATGAACGAGCTGGGCCGCACCCCCATGATTGTATCTCTCACCGGTAGGATCCACCCACAGATGAGAGCCGCGATGAACGCCGCCAGCCTGACTATTGGCTGTTGATCGGTGCTGACGCTGAAACCCCAAGTCTTCCATTGGCTGTCCTCCAAGACACGCCAGTACGAGTGTCCCTTGCCCCGCTGGGCTGCCCTCGGACAAGTTCGAGGACTTGGAGGGAACTCTCGATCTTCTGGGAAGTTCAGGAAGCATTTGAACCATCTTCTGAAGTGGACATCCCTCACTGGTTCCTTGTCCTCTCCAGGGACAAGCACCACCAGCGCTGACGCCAGCCGTGGCATTTGCTCAGCATCTCCCCACACGCTGGCAACGGGGAGGAACTCGTCATACATGGCCCCCAAGATCGGGACCCCGGAAATCTGGTGGACATCCCACAGGCTGATGCCCACCTCCCCGTGATGCAGGTGAAAAGTGTTGGTTCTGGACGACCATCTACTCAACAGTTCCGGCATCAGTTGCTTTGGTTGATAAATGTGGAACTGGGAGGCCCATGTCGCCTCATACAATCCCACTCTCCTAAGCTCGGCCTCGAACTCCTCGCAGGAGGCGCCTACCCAGTAGGACCAGGCCCAGTCATCGGTGAAGTTGCCGCCCTGGCGCAGGTCCCACTCATCGGACCATCCCTTCTTTGAATCCTGCAGAGCCGCCTTCAGCATGGTGTGATAGAGAGGAGGGGACGTCTCCGGTTGCAGTGGCCTCCCGTCAATATCGTTAACATGATTGTAGAGGCAATCAGTGGTGACAGGTGTGAAATCCTCCTGTGCGTGACCATCGGCCGCCCTGAACCATTGGTGCTGGCATGGTGTGCTCTTGAACCAGCAAGCTGGTTCATCCCTTCTTGCCTCAGGGATGAAGACGTCATCCCTCAGCCCGAAGCCGTACAACGGCAGTTTCTTGCACTGCGGGTACTCCCTCTGACCTTCCGACAGCAGGTCTGTCAAGGAAGTGTGGTCCGAATGGCTGCGAACCATTTCCCCTAAGCCTGAACGGTTGGCCATCTCATCCCGGCGAGCGGCATCTGCAAGCACTCCCAGCACAGCCTCCTGATGGGCCATTTTTAATGTCGACCCTCAGAAAAGTTTTTCCCCTGGATTGCGAAGCACGGCCGCGAAGTTGAATCGCGAAGCTCGACCGCGAAGTGGAATCGCGAAGATCGGTCGCGAGACCAAGTCGCGAAGTCTGGCCAAGCCCGACAAGAAGTTCGCCTAGCGCGGACGCGGAGTCGGGGACCCGCGGTTCGCCGCGAAGCTCGATTCGCGGAGTGCTGTCGCGGAGTACGCGGAGCTTTGCAAAATCGAGAGCGCACAAAAAGACAAGGCACGTGAAGACAAAAGAGGGTGGACCCCCTATGTATAGGCGACGACCCCGGAGCATCGCGGCGCGCCTCACCTGCGCGAAGCATCGCGGCGCGTCCGGATCCGCGGCCCCGGCGAGCAGCGCGGGCCCCCCTCTGCGATGCTGCATCGCGAACCACCGACAATTTTGGCGATTTTTTCCCTCAGACTTCGACCCTTCTCCATCCGCGGCTCCAAGTCTGAGGGGGGGCATTTGTTGGCGCCAAAAATGTGGCCCGAAAGGAAGGAACGAAAAAGACAGCTGGCGCGATGCCTCACGAAGCACAGCCGCGAAGCCCCGCCGCGAAGCATCCCAACCTTGGCGGGCCCGCGAAGCTCCAGAGGCGGTAAGCCTCCGCGAACTGGTTTGACGTTCGCGAGCCGCCGCGAAGCTCCAGAGGCGGTAATCCTCCGCGAACCCGTTTGACGTTCGCGAGCCGCCGCGAAGCCCCGAAGGCGGCGCGCGAGCCCTGCTTCGCGGCGCCCCTTCCCTATAAATACTCGACTCCCCCTGAGTCCCGGGGACGGACAATCCGACCTTTCGGCTTCTCCTCTCCCGAATCGCGAAGAACGCTTTGCCCCGGGAATCATGAGCTCCGCGAGGTATTTCTACTTCGCGAGACGACTCTGATTTGTTTCGTTTTGAGCCCCTCTTCCGAGAGGGATGCCCTTCGCGAAGCTCAAGGGCGTTCGCAAAGGAAGGGGATTCCCAAGGGAACCCGGGCAGCCGCGGAGCACTTGTGCTTCGCGAAACACCCAACCCATACGAGTAATCCTTATGCTAAGGCAGGATCTCTCCATTTCGCGAAGTACACTGCTTCGCAGGACCCTGCTTCGCGAACCACTCTTTCTTCGCGAGGCAGTGCTCCGCGAACACTGTTCCACTTCGCGAAGCACCTCCCACTCCCACCTATGCCCCATGCTAAGGCCAAGGCACCCCACTTCGCGAAGCACACTCCTCTGCTTAGCGATTCCTCTTTCCGTGCGACCCTCCAGGTTTGCACGATGTGATTTCAAAGTCCCATGGACAACACCTCCCGTAGCGTTGCTTCGCCTAATGCTTCTTCGCATAGGCACACTAACGGTTATTGCTTCTTCGCATAGCCACGCTAACGTGGACCCCTCGATGGTTTGTCCCACGAACCCCCTTTACCATGGCCTTACTGACACCTTCCCTTCCCCAAGGACCAGAGGGTACCAGTTATGTAAGCCCTAGGGGTGTGGAGTGAACCCACCTCGTCCGAGCTGCAGGACGTTAAACTGCCAAGCACCACGTCCTCAACACATGATGTTAAACTGTGACCCAACCTCGTCTCCCTCACGAAGGGTCCCCCCAGCTCGAACAATCATTACACCACTCGTCTCCACGGGAATGGAACTCTTCCGCACATGGAATGAGATCCTCCTTGTCGGAGTGGTGTATGTTCGCAGGGGAATGGTCGCCTCCGAGCATAAGTCCCTAACCTTTGGTACGGATGATTGCACCTGTGCATCTCGGTACTTCCCCACTACCAAGGTCAGTGGAGGACGTGATAGGGAACGAGGCACCTCCCATCGTCGGACCAAGGTCCATCTTCCCCACGCTCTGTCGCGCCATGGGCCTCCATCCTGGAGTAAGTCCCAACACCATGGGCCGCCCAACGCGTAATCCCCTCTTCGCTTCTCACGGACGCACCCTTTGCGACGTGATCGTCAGGTCCGTGCAACCTCTTGTTTCTCACACCGAGCATGACTCACGTGGTCTTAGAGTGAGCACCGACCCTAACAACCAACCTGAACTACGAGGTCTTTGATCCATGTCAAGGCATGGTACGTAGGAAGCCTCCACGAGGTTCAAGCCCACCCGTCGCTCATTCACGTCGGGTCCCATTCTGGTCCAGTGGTAAGCCATTGCGACCCACCATTTGAACTACGAGGTCTTTGATCCATGTCAAGGCATGGTACGTAGGAAGCCTCTATGAGGTTCAAGCCACATTGCTCGGTCGTTCATTCACGTCGAGTTTCACCCCCGTCCAGCACGACGTTAAACTGCACCCCGGTCCACTGGTAAGCCATTGCAACCCATCCATCCTAATGAACTACGGGGACTTTGATCCGTGCCAAGGCATGGTACGTAGGAAGCCTCCACGAGGTTCAAGCCCACCAATAGTGGACCAAGGTCTACTTTCACGTCGGTTCACCGACACACCCACCCGTCTTTGTTTCACGCCGGGTCCCATTTTCGTCCGGCATGACGTTAAACTACATTCCCCTTTGAACTACGAGGTCTTTGATCCATGTCTAGACATGGTACGTAGGAAGCCTCCACGAGGTTCAAGCCCACCCATCACCCAATTCACGTCGTGTTCTACCTACGTCCAGCATGACGTTAAACTGCACTCTGGTCCAATGGTAAGCCATTGCGACCCAACCACCTGAACTACGAGGTCTTTGATCCATGTCAAGGCATGGTACGTAGGAAGCCTCCACGAGGTTCAAGCCCACCACTAGTGGACCAAGGTCTGCTTTCACATTGGTTTACCGGAGAAACCCACCTGAACTACGAGGTCTTTGATCCATGTCAAGGCATGGTACGTAGGAAGCCTCCACGAGGTTCAAGCCCACCACTAGTGGACCAAGGTCTGCTTTCACGTCGGTTTACCGGTGAAACCCACCTGAACTATGAGGTCTTTGATCTATGTCAAGGCATGGTACGTAGGAAGCCTCCCAGAGGTTCAAGCCCAACTCCCCTCGGACCAAGGTCCAGCTTCACGTCGGTTTACCGGCACCATCCCGAACTACGCGGACTTTGATTCCCTGCCACGGGGATACGTAGGAAGCCTCTTCAAGGCTCAAGCCCAACTTCACTGTCGCCCCCCTGCGATGGTCCCATTTCATTCTCATCCGTCTCCGCTAGACGTTAAACTCGTGGCATACCCTGTGTTGAACACGGGAAGCTGAGGAAAACCTCAGATATGTGTCTATGACATGTAATTCCCCGCACTCAATGTGGGATGCCTCGGGCTTCCACGCCCTCGAGAAGCCTTGTGATCAAGGATAACAGATGGACATGCCAGGTACCCCAGCATCCAGACACGCTACTGATGCCTCAACGTGACTACTCCCCTGACCGAAGGTTGCTGCCCTGACTGGGCCCTTTGGAATGTCCCGACAGAAGCAGTGTAATTAACCGGCGCCCATGGAAACATGGCACTGGGAAGAGTTTCACGAACTACGTATTAAATCTATGAGGGAGACCCGGACTAGGTGACGAGTTCTGAGGAGGAATCCACGGAAGGAAGAACCGACATCCCATCATCCTGTTTCGATCAAGGAGCAGACGTACCTGAACAAGGAACGAATGTCGCCCGCCTTTGGAAAGCGGGAATGCGGGGCAACAAAGCCGCGCGTCCCCCCCCCCCCTGACGGACGGATGCGCGCGCGCCCCGGCGAAAGCGTCGGAAACAAAGTTGATAGAATATTTTGGCAGGTTTTGGCCGAGCCAAATGGCTTCGAAGGTATGAATTAGAGAGAAGGGGGAGTGCCCTTTTATAAGAGGGGTGAGGGGCACCTTTGGAAAAGCTAGAAATATTATTTTATAATAAATTCATATTTTGTTTATAATGGATCCAAAGTGGATTATTGAAAGGTTAAGGTTGTGATAGGTCAAAAACTACTCAACCAATAGGTTTTATACAGGTTTGGATCACTTTATTAACCTTATCTTTTAGTTTTAACTCTTAGTTAATTAGTTTGACATTTACCATATCTCTTTGTATTTTTATATTATATGGTTAGTAAACTTACTATAAAATTCCAAGATAACAACAAGTGGTCCATTAATTACACATATAATTATATAAGTCCTTTGTCCGAACCTTAGATTTTTAAGAATAGAATATCAATTAATAATATAATATTTGTTTTAAAAACTCTTTTATGTCAATTTTGACACTATTGGGTATTTTGTTTTTTATAAATTCATAATAGCATTATTACTTTGAAAACAATTCATATAACCAGCCCTAATATGTCATATTAACCTATAAAATTAGTGTAATTCATAAAAAGTTTCGAATTACATTTATTTTTATATTTATAATATCAATTATTTTAATATTTCATTAATTAGGTAATTACTGCATCACCATTGTGTCAAAAATAAATTAAATTATTTAATGTCTAAAAATTATAAATAAAATACCATTTTGTAAGAAATATTTTTATATTTTTAATTAATATTTATAATCGAATTTATCTTATGTATAACCCTATATTAAAAATGTTTTAGTAATTAAACTTTGATTTTATCTCTTTTAACTCTTCTTTGAATTAAATAATTATAAATGTCCTAATCTAATACAAGTGGACCTAAATGATAATATTTTAATCCTAAGGTTGTTTTTGGTCGAGATACACTTGTCCAATAGAATTAGGACATGTGTTAGGGTAATATTAATATCATTTTTACCCATAATTACCCTATTTACTTTTAACCGTGGTAAATAAAAGTAAAACATTACTATTCACCAAAAATTATTTTCATCTTATTGAACCACGTTCTTCTCCTTGATATTAACCATGTCTCTCGGATTTTTAAAATTTTACTCACAGAAGTGGTAAAATTATGTTTTATGTGAATTTTCAAATTCTCCTAAGAGATGGGTAAAAGACGGTGAAAAGTTCAATAAAATTTTTATACATCTAAAATTATTATAAACTAATTATAATGAATTAAATTGAACTTATATAGGTATTATGTATCTATTTTGACCTAAAATAAATTTAAATAAAATAAATAGTTATTTAAATAAAAATTCAGTTTTAAACTATGACTTAGTGTTTTTTACTATTCATCAAAAATTGAAACTTTTCAAAAAAAATACCAAAATTTCACCCTAGGCTAATTTCGATATTCCAAATCCAAAAATGAAGTCCATTTTGAGAGATAAAATTTATAAAATTTAAAAAAAATGGGTATTACTATTCATAATGGCTAGTTTGATTAGTTTCGGTGTGTGTTAGAACTCGAAGTTGCGTACAACACACGCTATTGTATTATTCAAAGAGAAGCGTACCATAGAAGCTTGGGGTGTTACATTCTCCCCTCCTTCAAATAATTTCATCCTCAAAATTTCTAGAATACTACCACATAAAAAGACTCGGGTGGTTCTTCATCATAGGTTCCTCGGGTTCCCACGTTGCCTCTTCTATCTTATGGTTTCTCCATAGAACTTTTACCAGACAAGTCGTTCGGTTTCTCAGCACTTGTTCTCTCGTATCAATAATCTTGACAGGCTCTTCGCAATAAGACAGATCGGATTCCAATTCTAATTCTTCATAGGTGAGTACATGTGTTGGGTCAGGCATGTATTTTCTCAACAGTGATATGTGGAACACATCGTAAACTTTTGAGAGACTTGGCGGCATTGCCAAATGGTAAGCTAAAGTCCCAATTCATTCTAGAATTTCAAAGGGTCCGATGTACCTAGGACTTAATTTACCCTTCTTACCTAAATGTATAACTCCCTTCCATGGAGATACATTCAAGAAAATATGATCTCCTACCTGAAATTCGAAATCCTTCTTTCGGTTATTGGCATAGCTCTTTTGCCTACTTTGAGCTGCTTTGATGTGGTTTTGGATTACCTTTACCTTTTCCATCGTTTCCTTCACAAGTTCTGGGTCTACAAGTTTTCTTTCACCAATGTCATCCCAACAGGTTGGTGTGCGACATCTCTTTCTGTATAACGCTTCATATGGTGCCATCTGAATACTTGAATGGAAGCTATTGTTATAGGAAAATTCTACCAGAGGTATATATTGATCCCACATACCCCTAAAGTAAAGTGAGAAAGATCTCAACATGTATTCTATGGTTTGAATAGTCCATTATGATTTTCCATCTGTTTGAGGGTGGTAAGTAGTGCTCAAACGAATTTCAGTATCCAAGGCTTTCTAAATACTTTTCTAGAATCTTGAAGTAAAATGGGGATCACGATCAGAAAAAATCAATATGGGTACTCCTTAAATTCTCACAACTTCATTAATATATAGTCTTGCTAGGAGTTTGAGTTGTAAATCCTCCCTTATAGAAAGAAATGTGCTGACTTGGTAAGACGATCAACAATGACCCATATTGCATCGTTCCTTCTAGGAGTCTTTGGTATTCCCATTACAAAGTCCATCATGATATTATCCCATTTCCACTTAGGTATGGGAAGAGGTTTCAATACTCCACCAGGCTATTGCCTTCCAGCTTTCACTTGTTGACAAACCATACATCTTGACACAAAATCAGAAATCTCCCTCTTCATGTTGTCCCAGAAAAAATTTTCCTTCAAATATCTATACATTTTGGTGCTCCCAGAGTGTATAGAGAAATTGGAACTATGAGCATCATCCAACAATTCACTTTTTAGATTAGGTATATTGGGAACACAATATTTTTTCCCAAATTTCAAAATTCCATATTCATACACAAAGTCACTCAATCTCCCATCATTGACAGCTTTAATCCTATTTTTAAACTCTTCATCATCAATCTAAGAATTCTTTATCCTTTTTTAGTAAAGATGGTTTGGAAATCATTTGAAAAAGAATTGATGTTTCACCTTCGATGGTTATTCCCATATCCAACTTTACTAGATCCATGAAAATAGGATCCCTCTCAACTCTCATCTTGTTCAAAACTCCATGATCCTTTCTTCTCAAAGCATCTGCCAACTTATTTTCCTTCCCTGGGTGGTAGTGTATCATGAAATCATAATCCTTGAGTAGTTTAAGCCATCTCCTTTGCCTCATGTTGAGTTCTTTCTGTGATAAAATATACTTCAAACTCTTGTGATCAGTATAAATCTCACATTTTTCACCATGGAGATAGTGTCTCCAAATATTCAAAGCAAATATTATAGCTGATAACTCAAGATCATGAGTAGGATAGTTTTTCTCATGAATTTTTAGTTGTCGTGATGCATAGGCAATAACCCTATCATTCTTCATAAGGACACAACTAAGTCCTTTATTTGATGCATCACTATAAATAACAAACCCATCATTCCCCGATGGTAGAGTCAATATTGGATCATTGACTAATATTCTCTTTAGTTATTCAAAACATTCTTCACACTCTTTTGTCCAAACAAATTTAACCCCTTTACATGTGAGATTTGTTAATGGGTTAGCCAATCGAACAAAATTCTGGATGAAATGTTAATAATAACCTACTAAACCAATAAAACTCTGTACCTCAGTTATACTCGTCGGTTCTAGTCATTCTTGGATTTCCTTGGTCTTAGAAGGATCAACAAAGATTCCATCCTTAGAGACAATATGGCCAAGAAAAGATATCTCCTCAAGCCAGGATTCTCACTTGATAAACTTCCCATATAATTCATGTCTTCTAAGAGTCTTCGGGATAATGTGCAAGTGATTTTCATGGTCTTCATATCTTTTGGAATCTACCAAGATATCATTAATAAGTACCAATAAAAATCATTTAGATATTCCTTCAAAACTCTGTTCATTAGATCCACGAAAATAGAGGGTGCATTAGTCAGCCTAAAAGGCATTACTGTAAACTTGTAATGCCCGTACCTAGTTCAAAATGTTGTCTTCTAAATGTCTTCCTTCTTCACACACAACTGATGGTATCTAGATCAAAGGTAAATCTTTTAAAAGTATTGAACTCCATGTATTTGGTCAAATAAATCATCAACATGAGGTAGGGGATACTTGTTCTTTATTGTTATAGCATTGATCTCCCTGTAGTCGATACATAACCTCATAGATCCATATTTCTTCTTAACATAAAGGATAGGGGCTCCCCATGGAAAAACACTAGGGTGAATAAATCCCTTATTACTCAATTCCTCTAGTTGTTTCTTTAGTTCCACTAATTCCACGGTGGACATTCTATAAGGGGTCTTCGATATGGGTCTTGATCCAAGAATTAAATCAATGGAAAACTCAATTTCTCATTCTGGAGGATGTCCAGGTAAATCTTCCAGAAACAGATCAACATATTCTGTCACAATAGGTAAATCCTCTATTTGAACATTCTTTCCATTACCCACAGTTATTTCATTCTCTTCCCCCTAATAATTGAATTTAGTTGAGCTACTGGGGGTGGATCTAGGTAAGAATCAGGTGGTGACAATTCTACTCTAAAGATAAAGTGTTCCTTATCATCATCATCAAAAATCGTAACCTCCTTCTTCTTACAATAAATCTTCGCATCATGGTCTGAAAGCCGATCCATACCAAGGATTATATCAAACTCAATCATAGGTATAACGATCATATCAGCAGATAAAGAACATTTATATGCCCTAATGGGAACAGATCCATAGAACTTTGTAGCAATGATACTTCCCTTAGGAGTTTTAATAGACAACTCCCTTGTTAAATCAAATTGGAAATATCTAATTTTCCTAGAAAACTGGTAAGATATGAAACAATGCGATGATCCAGAATCAAAAAATGAATTTTCTAAACTTGAGGAAACCATTAAATTACCTACCACCACGTCTTTCAGAGCTTCTACCTCAGCAGTAGTGATAGAATATTATTGGCCTTGATCCCTTGGCCTTTTCTGAGGTAAGTTCCCCTAACGCTTAGGATATTCATTTTCATAATGTCCCATATCCCTACAATTATAGCATTGAACATTGGTAGCTTCTTTATTCCCCTTGCAAACACGATCTTGATGGTCTTTTTCACCACACTTGTAACAGACTCTCATTCCTTTAAAGAAAGTACTGGGGTGTTTCTTCCCACATTTACTACAGGATGGATAATAAAATTTTCCCTTCTTCCCTTTATTTCCATTTCCATAGTGATCAGAAGATCTCTTCTTCTCTTACTTTTCTTTAAAGTTTTAATACTTAGAGAATTCTTTTTCTTTCTTGATAGCACATGATACAATATCTTGACATTATGAGAAGGATTGTGACAGTAATGCTCAACGAAGAAATGGTTTTAACCCATAAAATAAATGATCAATCTTACTTCTTGGGTTACATATATAATCTCCAGCATACCTTTCTAACCTTGTAAAGTTATCCTCATACTTTGGGAAATTCTCATCCTCCTTTTGTCTCAGACTCAGAAATTGTCTTTCCATATCTGCTCGATGGTCATGAGGAAAGTATGTTTCTAAGAAAATCTCTTTGAACTCCCTCAATTCCATATTTGATAGTTTGTCATCTTCCTTCGTTTTTTGAATCAATGACCACCATTGATCAACATCTCCAGTGAGGCAGTAAACTGCCATGACAACTTTTTCTCTTTCACTACTACCCAAGGCATGGAATATTTTCTCTAAGGAATTTATCCATTTCTCAGTTACTAAGGGATTTGTACTCCCATTGAATGTCGGTGGTTGTTTCCTCATGAAGCGATCTAACATTGATCCTCCATGTTGTGGATCAGGGTGTTGCATACGGGTAAGGTTATTATTCATAACCTGAGTGAGTTTTCCCAGTATGGTGATAAGTTGATCAACACCAGTTGTATCACCAGCTCCACTATAATTATCTTGAGCAGGAGGGAAATCCCTACATGGAGTGCGTACATTGATACGGTTTTCATTTCTTCCACTAGGCACCATTTCTAAACAATGTTATACACTAGTTTATGAATCGCAATATATAAATCCAAACCTGTAAAACACTTAACATAAATTGAACAGTTTATGGATATAATCTATAATCATAAAAAAAATCTTTTGAGGAAGTATATACTCATAAACCCTTCACAATGGTTTGTAAAGAAAATGAGAATTATCCTATGAATATCCCCAGGAGTGTCGTAACCAAGAGTGCAGAAAGGCCCGTTATCGTGCACTAATTCCTGTTCGAGTCTAGCTCAAAGCAGTGTTTTCAGTTTTTACCCCTAGGTACATCTGTTCTAGAGCCACCTCTACCTGCTCATATCCAGATAGGGATTTATTTCTTAGAAAACTCACAAAATCTCTACAATACCAAAATTATAGGAAGTTCTTCTATATTAATCCTCAAAGTCCATCTTAGGTCAATGTGTTCTGATCAAAGTTTATCTAAATATAGTTTCCAAAGTTTGTACTAAACTTCCTATCATACCAACTATAACGCCCTGACCCTAGTTACCCAAAGTCAGTGCATTATTACATAACATTGGCATGATCACAAAAGATCAAGTCTCGAAAGACCGATTAGTTTAGTAGTCTTGGAAACACTAGATATATTCATATGTCTTAAATTATATCATAAAGTAAAAAAAAACTACAACAACATCTTGTCTTCATATCCCCTCATACATTCCCTATAGGTCATTCATAAAATACTTCTTCTCATCCTAGGAAAAATTAAAACATTGAAAAGAGGTGATCTCAGATGCTCAGTAAGGATAACAATATAGCGGAAACTTTCATAAATAAGTATAAACATTTAAGGAAATGTATAACTAAAACAAAAGCCTTTTAAACTTGAACTTCAGCATAATGTGGAAAAGATAAAATAAAATAATTCCATTTACTTATTCACATGGATATTCTACTAGTTGAATAATCACATGAAATATCAATAACCACTTTCATAATGATGGAATTCATAATGCCAGACTATCATAACCACATAGTCTCGGCCTTGTGCCAAGACTACAAATAAGATTTTGTCAAGGCCTTGTGCCAAGACACTAGTTTTTCTCATGAGACCTACCGATGCATTGAGGATCTATAGCAGGCTCCACCCATCACTTAATAAGTCCAATGCATTCCTCATATGAACAGGTTTAAACATAACATAAATATTCGTATTAAAACTAGCATACAAAATGTCAATAATTTCTCCATAATCCATGAACTGCATAAAAATAACACATCCATAGTCAAACATATCACAAAACCTTCAATACAATATGGAAGTTTTTTATCATAATAAATAAACTTCAAATAATCTTAAAATCCATCAAAGGATGTTGATATAGATGATATCAAAACTATTTGAGAGAAATATCTCTTTTTTGGAATCATTTAAAAGTCACATAATTATAAAAGAAAAAATTTACTTTGAAAATATTCTTATAAGCTTGTAAGGGAAGATTTGATGATTTTATAACAGTGTAAAATATCTCCACCCTCCATATAAGTTAAAAAAACATTCTTACTTAATTTTGACAAAAAGGATAAAAATGACCTTGTATGGAAAACGACAGAAAGATTCCTTTATAAACATCTTATAAAAAGTCAAAAAAGAGTATAAATGATTTTAACCCATATTATTTAAAGTAGTAAGAATGTTTTGAAATACATATTTAAGAAACACGGATGTGGATGATAAAGAGGTCCCAGTAGGTAATCACGTATAAACAACCTCGGATAATGAAGAGATTGTGAAATAAACCCTTACCTTGTACTTTTCCTTGGTTAAGGGTAGGTTAAACTCATTTATAATGGTGAAATAATTGTTATTAAATTATAAAAGAATAATATACATTAATATGATATCATATATGTTCTTTAAACATTGATTTGTTAATAATATCTTAGTATTATCATCGTTTTGGGTGTTAACGGATTCATGTTCCTTTATATTTTTTGTTATCTGATCCATATTTTTTATTGATGGAATTTATATTATTCATATCCAGAATTATATCATGTCTCTAAAAATTATTTTTAATCATCTAATGAAATTTAGTCTTAAATGGATATGATGGGGAATGAATCCCATCGCGTTCGTGGAGACAGTAGTCCGTACGTACGCACGAGCAACAATATCATTCTTTTGATATTAAAATAATATATAATTGGATGGTATATCATATATAAAGAATCATTATAATGATATATTTATTATTTAATTCAATTACACATCAATATCATACCCATCCAAATAAAAATGTTTTGAATAACAATTACACCACGACATGGAGACGGTAAGTCGTACGTATGCACGTATGGTGACATGTCATTCAAAGGATGGATATAATACTGAATATGGTTGTACAATATTTATAATAACATCATAATATATATAATATACCGGGTTTATTGTTTTATAATGGAAATAACAAAGAAATAATAAGTGGAAGAAGAAAGGAACTTGAAAGAGGGTGGTGAAAACATTACCTCTTCTTCAGGTTCTTCCTTTTGATTTGATCAAAAGGGCTTCTTAGGTTGGCTTTATGATCAAAATAAGGAATCTAGGTTGAATTTAGAAAATTTTAGAGAATATTTGGGTAGGTTTTGGCCGATCCAAATGGCTTTGAAGGTATGAATTAGAGATAAGGGGGAGTTCACTTTTATAATAGGTGTGAGGTGCACCTTTGGAAAAACTAGAAATATTATTTTATAATAAATTCATATTCGATTTAAAATGGCTCCAAAGTGGATTATTTAAATTTTTATGTGGGGATAGGTCTAAAACCACTCAAACAATAGGTTTTAGACAGGTTTGGGTCACTTTATTAACCTTATCGTTTATTTTTAACTCTTAGTTGTCTAAAACCACTCAAAAAATAGGTTTTAGACAGGTTTGGGTCACTTTATTAACCTTATCGTTTAGTTTTAACTCTTAGTTAATTAGTTTGACATTTATCATATCTCTTTGTATTTTTATATTAGATGGTTACTAAACTTACTATAAAATTCAAAGAGACCCCCAAGTGGCTCATTAATGATACACCTATCGTTATATAAGTCCTTTGGACAAACCTTATATTTTTAGGAATAGAATATCAATTAATAATATAATATTTATTTTAAAAATGCTTTTATGTCAATTTTGACCCTAATGGGTATTTTGTTTTTGATAAATTCATAAAACCATTATTACTTCGAAAAAAATTCATATAACCAGTACTAATATGTCATATTAACCTATAAAAGTATTTTAATTCATAAAAAGTTTCAAATTACATTTATTTTGTTATTTATAATATCAATTATTTTAATATTTCATTAATTAGGTAATTACTTCATCACCATTGTGTCATAAATAAATTAAATTATCTAATGTCTAAAAATTATAAATAAAATACCATTATGTAGGAAATCGTTTTATCTTTCTAATGAATATTTATAATCGAATTAACTTATGTATAACCCTATATTAAAAATGTTTTAGTAATTAAACTTTGATTTTATATCTTTTAACTCTTCTTTGAATTAAATAATAATAAAAATCCTAATCTAATCCAAGTGGACCTAAATGATAATATTTTATTACTAAGGTTTTTTTTGGTTTATATACACTTTTCCAATATAATTAGGACATGTTTTAGGGTAATATTAATATTATTTTTACCCTTAATTACCCTATTTACTTTTAACCGTGGTAAATAAAAATAAAAAGTTACTATTCACCAAAAATTATTTTCATCTTATTGAACCACATTTTACCCCTTGATATTAACCGTGTCTCTTGGATTTTTGAAATTCTACTCACAGTAGCGGTAAAATTAAGTTTTATGTGAATTTGCAAATTCTCCTAAGAGATGGGTAAAAGACGGTGAAAAGTTCAATAAAATTTTTATATATATAAAATTATTATAAACTGATTCCAATGAATTACATTTAACTTATATAGTTATTATGTATCTATTTTGACTTAAAATAAATTTAAATAAAATAAACAATTATTTAAATAAAAATTCGGTTTTAAATTATGACTCAGTGTTTTTCACTATTCATCAAAAATTGAAAGTTTTCAGAAAAATACCAAAATTTCACCCAAGGCTAATTTCAATATTCTGAATCCAAAAATGAAGTCAATTTTGAGAGATAAAATTTATAAAATTTCAAAAGGTGGGTATTACTATTCATAACGGCAAGTTTGATTAGTTGTGGTGTGTGTTAGAACTCGAAGTTTCGTACAACACACGCTACTATATTATTCAAAGATAAGCATACCATGGAAGCTTGGGGTGTTACATAAATTCTACTATTTTATATCTGGTTGATTGATTATCTATCTATATACTTGTTTGGTTTCTCACTTTTCATTAAAAAAAATTTCATAACAAAAAACATACATCTACTGTGGGACCTATATATTCCTCGAATGCATTGGGTAAATATTTATATCTCATGAGATAAACATGGATGGAATGGGAAATGATCTCGGTTTAGTAACATAGATATAGAATGAGGAATGAGCTCGGTTCAATAGTAGACTTTGCTCGATGTGATGGTTTTAGCAATGAGCCTCGACTAATATGAAAAGATTTTATATGATTGTGTGTATGCCACAAAACTTCATGTCTTATGTTATGACTTTTGGGACTATGTACATTGATTCTTATGAAAGTTTATGATTTATCTCATAGAATGATTTAATGATCTTTCATATACAGGATAAGATTTTCAAATGTTATATTCTTATGTCTTATGTTTATGATATGATTGATATTTCCCTTTTTTACCCTTACTGAGCATCAGAGATCACCATTTCATATGTTCATTTTCCCTAGGTCATGAAGAAGGGTATTAAGTAAGATATATCAAAAATTGGTCTAGTTATGATTAAATGAATGGGAGATAATGAAGATGTTTTATTAACCATTTTTTTTTTGATTCCAAGTTTCTAAAGTCACTATACCTATATAGGTCTTTTGTGGATTTGTTATATTTTGTAATGAATATTATTAAACTTTGAAGTAATATCAATGTATGTAAAGTATGGGGCATGCTAAAACCTATATATTTTACATAGTGTATGATATGATTAAATTTTTATGATACCTATTTCATTACATGGGTTATGATATTATCTCTATTTATGGGTTATGATATGATATAATTTTTATTATCTTATGGAACATGTATGTATGAGTTATTACATGATGGGTGGGACCTATACCTCCCTCCAATTCATTAGGTAAATATGGATGAATTGTGAGTATTAAGGTTATGCGTGAACCTGATTACATGTTCACAGTGTTATTCATGGACCCGGTTGCATGTCTATAAGTATATGTGTGAACCAGACTACATGTTCACTATATTATGAGTGAAACTTATTATGTGTTCATAATGTTATGAGTAAATCTAATTACATGTTCAAAATATTATGCATGGACCTGGTTACATGTTCATAATTTTATGTGTGAACCTGATTACATGTTCGCAATGTTATGTGTGAACCTAATTACATGTTCACAACATTATTTTTGGACTTGGTTTCAAGTTTATAAGTTTATTTGTGGTCCTAAAATCATGTCTTTAACACAATTTGTGAACCTCTTTCTATTTATCCATGTTCATGATGTCATACATTATTGTGTATGCCACAATTCTATGTCGTATTCCTATATTATTATTTTATTTATTATGTCTTTATTTCCTTATGATTCATGTCTTATGAACTAAAAATATTTATTCCATGACTCATGTTTATGATCTTTGATATGCATTTTATGATCTAAAAATGATCATGGTCAGGTTCTCACACCCTTATGTTCATGATATTCTTACTCATTTCATTTAATTACCCTTAATAAGAATTTTATCTTGCCCACTTTATTATGTTTCCTTTCCCTAGGTTATGAAGAAAGATTTTTAAGTATAATTAATAAGGGTGAATATCTGTGTGGGAAACATTGAAGATCTTTCACTAAGCTAGTATATTTTTTTCCATGTTTCCAAAGTCGCTATACTAATATGGTCTTTGGGAGTCCATTTTTTTAATGTTTTATGTTTTTTCAAAAGTGATGTAATGTCTAAGTATGTTAAGAAAAGTTTGTTATAATTTTGATGGACTACATTCAAATTGTTAGAAATTCTCAAGAAAATTCTTGTAAATAACATGATAGGGATGCATCAGGTAATTATTGAGAGGCTAAAATCATCAAATGGTCATCAGAAGTCCTATTCCGATCATAGGAGTAGACCTATGTAGTTCAATGTTGGAGAACATGTGTTCTTTAATGTGAATCCTCATCATGGGAATTGAAGGTTTGTTTATGGGATAAGAATTTATCCCCAATTTTTTGGGCCTTTCTAGGTGTTTTCTTATATTAGAGTTGTGGAATATCATATAGTACTTCTCATACTTATGATTTGGGTACATGATGTCTTCCATGTATCACAACTTGTCTATTTCCTTCATGATGATCCTTATGTCATTTATTGGGGTGATATCAATGTTAAATATTATCTTACCTTTGAGGAGTGTGTCTTATAGAGATCTAAAAATTTAAAGAGAAGGTTTGGCATGGGCATGGTATTCCCTTGGTCTATGTCTTATGGCAGCACGATGGTGTGGAGGATAGTACCTGGTAAAAAGGTTCATATATATGAATTCAATACCTATATCTTCTCTTGTAGTGATTCTCATTTTTGTTTATAGACCATTTTCTAGTTTATAAGATGGTTTTCTCTTTCTTTATTATTTTCATGGCCTTACTCTCACTTGGGAGGTATCTCCCCTTAATAGTTTTTAAGAGATGGTATTTTTTGTTGAATTTTTCTCACATTATTCCTCTTAGTTCGTTATTATTCTATGTTGGTGAGATCATTTAGAGGTATCTTATGGGGTGTTTTTTTTTAAAAAAATCTTTTTATTTTATTTTTTCTCTATAGGTTTGGTTTTAATTTATCGAGGATAGGAACAGTTTGAGAGGTATATGATGAAAACGTTAAAATTACTTTGATAAGAATAGTTTGAGAGGTATAAAACACCAGATCTTTGGAGTATAATGAAGAATTAAATAAAGGAAGGGATTATCAAAACCATAGATAGGATCATCATATGTTGGTTATAATTAATTTAATTAAAAGAAAAGAATTAACTTTGATGGAATTTTCTCTCTGTTGATGTTTCCAGTCATGATCTGATGAGATCTGATGTTGTGTCATAGAATCCAAGCGTATTATTCTTCTAGTGGTGATTCACACATGCTCCACATTTCTCTGGACATCACTGAAGGGATCTCTGGGTTCTAGCATAGAAGAGCCTTCATTTTTTATGTCTACCTTCGATAGCCTTGAGAACCGATTGCAAAGCACTCTCCTTGATCTGGGGGAGGATGATATCTCTAATAGATTGAGAGAATTCTTAGAAGAAAATAATTATCTCTTTTCTTAATATCTTTCTCTAGATATATTATTCACAACACCAAAAATGGCTAGGCTAATGAGAACTATATAATTGGGATTTTAATTACTTAGAATAATAAAATGAATTAATTACTCGTAAGCATTTATTAATTTCATTTAATTATTAGTAAGACCCCATGTCTAATAATAACAATTGACTCTTATTATTACTTTACATGCACCTAGTGAATTACACGTAATATTATTTAATTAAATAAATAATATTATTTCTCACAAATCCCAAGAAAAATTACATGGCATTTATGTTAATATACATGGCATGTACTTTTTTTTCAATTTTCTTTATTTACTCCCCCACATTTATTAAACATTAAATATTGGAAATTTATTTCTCAAATAAATATCACTGTATTACTCACTATTAAATATATTATTTCACCCACAATATATTCTCTCAAATAAATAGTGTCGAAATAAATGATACCAGGCATCCTTGAATAATTATTAAAAAACAATCATGAATAATATTTATTCAACTTGTTAAATTAATATTTAACTAAGATACTTGGACACACTTAGTGTGTGACCCTCTAGGCATGTTTCTCATTAGCATTAGGCGGAGCCTGCCTAAAGTTCAAGGTTAGTGTCTAGCAACACTCTAAGTCACCCATAGAGAAAGAAGTTAATGCCATAATGATGTGTCACATCCAACGAATGCTTGTTTTGTAATGTAATCCCTTAGTCTTTATATCTTGAATCAGGCGGGTTACATGCTAGTACCATCAACCTATGTGCTCGATTATTCTTTCTTTGACTTTCCAGAATTGAACTTTCCCATTCCTCACCATGTCCATGGATTTATTTAGGCCATATCAATTCCATCAAAGGGCCTGAGATATCAACTCCTATTATGGAACATAAGGTAAAAATCATTTCTTGCATTATCTATTAACACAGTATTATTCATGACGCACGCAACATATCCTACCTCACTAAGAACAGTGTGTTGTCACAGTTTTTTTCAATACATCTAAGTGTGTGAGTTGTAATACCCATTAATAATAATCTTAAAGTCTAAGGACCAATACACACGTCTGAAGATAGGAACATCCAATGACATTATGAAATGGGGATTTCCTACTTGTAGGTATCATTCTCATAATATCCTCCTAGGTATTACCAAGGGTGAACACCATGAGAAGGTGCCTCAATGTTTTATAAGTCCTCATCCCTAATGTCTTGTAATATTTGTGTCCCTCAAATAAATTCATTCGGCTATATGACATATATTCAAGAATAGTGTTATGGCACTTCTGAGTTCTCATCAGAGCAGGGATCCACTATGACCTTTTAGTGAAACAACTATCCTTAGGACATTATCACATTCATTTTCATGTAGAAGAACAATCAAGATGTGATAAGGTATTTATTAATGAATAAAGTAAAAAAGTAGTTATTTCTAGGCCACCAACTCAAACAGACTCCCACTTGGACTAGAGTCAACTAATAACAAAATTAAAATTGCTAGCTCTCACAAGATATTCATTCTTCTACTGAGATAGGCCTTCAGTCATGAGGTTTACCATGTTATCTTTTGTGGACACTCTTCTCACTGAAATTTCAACCCTTTGATAGAAATACCTTAGTAGGTGATACATCCGGAGTATGTGCTTCGTTCGTTGATGTGACCTTGGTTATTTTGAAATATCTACAGCTACAGTATTATCACAATACAATGTGATAGAATCTTTAATGCTAGGCACCACATCAAGATCCTGGAAAAAGTTTTGAATCCAGACAGCTTCCTTGGCTGCATTAGAAGCCGCTATATATTCGGACTCTGCTGTAGAATCGGCGACAACTGATTTCTTTGGACTCTTCCAGCTCACAGATCCTCCATTGAGATAGAAAACATATCCATATTGCGACATCAGATCATTATGATCTTTATGAAAACCACCATCAACATACCCTCTGATGACAAGCTCCTCATCTCCTTCATACACCAGGAACATATCCTTAGTTCTTCTTAGATACGTAAGGAAAGTCTTAACATCATTCTAATGTTGTTCTCCTGGATATGTTTGATATCTACCTACCATTCTTAGTGCATAGGCAACATCAAGCTTGGTATATAACATGTAATACATGATAGATCCTATATCTGAAGTGTATAGGATCTTACTCATTCTATCTTTCTCCTGTTGTGTCAGAGGACACATTTTATTAGAAATATGTAGGTCATTTGACACTAGAACCAATACCCTCTTGGATAGTTTCATAATAAATCTCTTTAATATCTAGTAAATGTATGTAACCTGACTTAGTCTAAGTAGCCTCTTATATTTATCACGAATGATCTTGATCCCTAGAATGTAAGTTGTTTCACCCAAGTCCTTCATGGAGAAAAACTTTTTCAATCAGTCCTTAACTGACTATAAAACTACTACATCGTTTCTAATAAGCAATATGTAGTCAACATATACTACTAGGATAACTACTGCATTCCCATTAAACTACTTATAAACACATGGCTCACATTTGTTCTTAATGAAACCAAATTCCTTTATGGATTCAAAAAATCAAATGTTCCATGACCTAGATCCTTTCTTTAATCCATAAATGGATTTCTACAACTTACAAACTCGTTTGACTTCACCTGGTGTCACAAACCCTTATGGTTGTGTCATATAGACATCTTCCTGAAGGTTCCTATTAAGGGATGTTGTTTCGACATCCATTTTCCAAATCCCGTAGTCATGGTAAGATTCTATGGTAAGTATAATTCTTATGGATTTAAACATGGAAACTGGTGATAAGGTTTCATCATAGTTAGTTCCTTTATGTTGCCTGAATCCTTTAGCCACAAGCCTTGCTTTATAGGTTCTAACTTGACCTTACATGTCCAATTTTCTCTTCAATACCCATTTTCATCCAATAGGCTTTACAACAATTGGCTCATTGACCAGAACCCAGACTTGGTTCTGATACATGGAATCCATCTCAGAATTCATATCTTCTAGCCATCTTTCATCTTATAAGATTTATACTACTTCCTTATAGGATATAGGTTCATCATTGTCCAACAATAATGATTCACCATACTTGGTGACTAGGAAACCAAATCTCTCTGGTTCCTTTACCTCTTTTGATCTCCTACGCAGTACTTGTGTTTCTAGAACCTCTTCCAAAGGGACCTGTGGAACTTGTTTTTGTACCAACTCTTGTGTATCTTGAGCATCATCTTCATTGAATTAAATCTTTCTACCACTGTCCTTTTTTAGTATTTTTTCCCTCTCAAGAAATATGGATTTTCTAGTGATAGTCATGTTCTTTTTTGAAGGGTTATATAGGTAATATCCTTTTGTTTCCTTGGGATATCCTATAAAGATACACCACATGCCCCAGGGTTCTAGTTAGTTTCCTAAGAAGGCCTTAACAAACACCTCACATCCCCATACATGTGTGTGTGAAAAAATGGGTTTATTTCCATTTCATAACTCGAAGGGAATTCTATTTTACTCCTTAGTTAGTACTCGGTTTAATATGTATGTTGTAGTTCATAATTCATATCCCCAAAAAGATAATGGAATATCTGCATGACTCATCATCGACCTCACCATGTCCAACAAGGTTTGGTTCCTCCTTTCACTAACACCATTCCACTTTTGTGTATAAAGAGGAGTGATTTGAGATAGAATCATAGACTCTCATAGAATATTGATGAAATCTTGGTTCATATATTCTCTACCTTGATCTGATCAAAGCTTCTTTATCTTCTTACCAATCTGATTCTCTACTTCATTCTTCAATTCCTTAAATTTCTCTAAGGCTTATAACTTATAGCTCATTAATTAGATATATATATATATATAATCAAGTCATTTGTAAAAGTAATGAAGTAAGAATATCCACCTCTAGCTTCTATTGTAAATGGTGCACACACATTCGTGTGCACCAATCCTAGAATCTTTGTGGCCATTTCACCTTGTCCACTGAAAGGAATCTTGGTCATTTTACCTTTTAAACAAGTGTGGCATATATCCAGTGGTTTTAGCTTAGTAGAGTCTAAATAAACATCCTAGCATATCTTTGTCAAGTGCTTCTTGTTTACATGACCAATATGGTGATGCCATAACTGGGTGTTGCTTGAGTCATGTGAATTTGTTTCTTTATCAATTGGAAACACTTTGTTTTTGTAATTTAATACATACAAACCGTCATTCAAATGCGCCATACCATAACATATGTTGTTATTATAAAATAAACAACCCTTATTTTAATATTTGAAAATAAATCCATCCATATCCAAATAAGATACAGAAATTAACACTAGGCACATAATAACAGTTATGTAAAACCAAAATCATTCCAATTAGAAATGAGGGATTTTAATCATAAATGGCTAATACAACCATCCTCGTGCCATTGGTAGCTCAAAGATCCACCACTCCTCTAGAAATATTTCTAAATCTACTTGGTTCCTGCATTTGAATATAGATGTGATCCCCACAATCTGTTTCTAATACCCAATGTGTAGAAATGATAAGATTTCACTCGATAACGAACGCACCTTTAGAGTCCCCATGACTCTGGGTGAAGTTCCTCTTCCAGTGGTCATGCTTACCATATTCAAAACATAACACCTCCAATTCCTTTCTCTGCCTATAGATCTTCCCCTTCTTGAAGGGATGGTGCTCAGGGGCTTCAGACAATTTATTAATCCTTGGTCCCTTTACTTTTTCCTTCCTTTTCTTATTCACCATAAGGATTGTGGGTTTTTCATGCCCCATGTCCTTATCTATTTTGAGAATTAAGGTTATAAGTTCTGATAGACTCTTCTCATTGTTTCTCATGTTTTATTTGACAATAAAGCTAGAGAAGGTCTTGGGTAGTGATGATATGATGAGATCTTTACACAACTCATCCGGGAATTTAATCCCTAAGATGTCCAGGAATTCACTATAGCCAATAAGCTTGACTACATGAGTCCCAGCTGGAACATACTCTCCAATATTAGTTGTAAAAAGAGTGTTTTATATCTCATATCTCTCTTATATCTCCTTATCTTTATAGATATCCTTAAGGAGAGACATCATGTTATATGCGTCCATGTTTTCATGTTTCTTCAAGAGCTCATTAGACATGGTCGATGGAATGAAACATTAGAAATCTATGGAATAATCCAAATGTTTCATGTAGAGAGATATCTCTTCAACATAGGCCTATTTTCCAGGTTCAATTAGAATAGGATCTTCCAGCACATACAATTTCCTCTTGTGTCAATGGATGACGCGTAAATGCCTCTGTAATTCCTTGAAATTGGTGCCAGTGAGAAGGTTTTACTTCTTGAGTATGGTTCATAATGATATGTTTGAAGTAATTTTTCTTATTTTTCTAAAAATTAAGATGAGAAAAGGTTTGAAACTTTATAATGATAAAACTGAGACAAATAAATAAATTAATACTTATTAGTCTCCCACTATTTTATTGAAATCCAATAGATCTCACCATTGACTTCAGAATATTTTGTTTCCTAAATATTATAGTGTTAAGGAACCATATTTCCCTTCACATTACCCCAAATAGGGTTGGTTAAGAAACTTGAAGGGTTTTAGGTAGGCATTACAAATGTGAAATGCATTAAATTTCAGCTCCTTGATCCGCTGAGTGGACTCCCCAATCCTGAAATCCTTTTATTTTGGATTTCCTCAACCTTTGCCTCCTAGTCACACCAATTCCTACTATGGAAGTTAGACCTTGATGTGAACCAAGTCAAGTCAACCAAAAAACTTGAATTAGAATTCCCCAATAATTGAAATCACCCTAACTAGGGTTGGTCAAGCACTTTGAACTATGGTTCGATTCTAACCAGGATTATGGAAGGTTATACAGACATAATATTTTCTTTTAGGGATTTTATCCTTATACAGAAATTGTATTTTTATTATATTTGATTATATACTTGTTAATATTAATTGGGATATAATTAAGTGGTTAACCGTGTATAAGATAATATTTATGCATAATCCTGTCTTATTTTAGTTTCATCTTGAATGCTTGTTAAATTCATTAATTGTGTGATCATGACAACACGCCCACAATAAATAAACAATGAAACTGACAAAAATAAAATTAATGGTATGATCATGATCTTGTTATATTGTTTATTTTATCTATTTGTTGGTAAACTAACCCAAGATTTAAGGGAGAAACACCTTTAACTTTTTGGGTTTGTGTTTATAACTTTCCACCTATCCACCTTTGTATCTCCATGGATTGGTTTCACCTTGGCTCCTAACTTGAGCCACCTCCACTATCTTGGGAGATCCATCCAGTACATATGATTTTATCTCACTCACAGGTGTGGGGTAAAATGGGGGTTTACATAAAATAAACCTTGGGAATGCAGGCACTACATATTAATAAAGAGAAGGCTCGCAGGCCAACAAGTTTAATTTAAATAAATAAATTAAAGTAAACCATTAACATACAAAGGTCTTGGTCAACCCATGATCATACATACATGAAATGATATTTACACATAAATAAAACTAGAATTCAATTCTTTAATCATTCTTGTTTAAGATAAATCATGCTCGAATCAACTAATTATATTTTATTAATCAATCCTTCTATCTTAAACCCTTTTTATGAATTTCCTTGAGATTCTCATCCATCATAATTTTAAACAAATAAATTCATTTAAAATTATCTTTTTATATAACTTGTACCTTAGAGGAAACCTGGTTAATTCCCATTCATAACTACCAAATGGGTAGAAATTCACATTACATAGATGTTAAATTAAACATGTATATATAAAACACCTATCATGTGTTGTGCCTCAGATTCACACCCGCACTATGGTACATGTCTCAAGGGTGTGTATAATATAATAATAAATTTTAATAAATCTGCATAATTCGGATGATTACACGGTGTGTAGTTTCGACTATACGCCATGTACTTTTGTTCACTTTCTATCCTAAGTACATGCCCAGGGACATGTCATGTATATGTACTTCAAAAATGTTCAGAGTACATAGCATGTTCAGTGGGACACACATCGTGTAATATCCTTATTACAAAGTTTCTAGTCGGGCAAGCCTTGTACGGGGTACATGGTCCAAACCTAACCCAAAGAGACTACATGTTGAGTTCAGTGGGCAACATGGTGTATAATCTGGAAACTGTGTGCCATGTGTTCTTAGTCAACAAATAGAGTCTTAATGACTTAGATATAATCCAATGATACGGCCTGGTTTGGAGGACTATCCCATTGCATGGAACATATCCTACACGGTGTGTACTGCCGAATACATGTTTTGTGTTCTGGTGTTATACATCCAAGAGGCTTTGGCACCTCTGTATGAGATCCTATGTTTTATTTTAATCAAAATTAAAAGAAAAAAATTGTTTCTATAAGGAGAAAGAGAAATGAAAGATGAGAAATAGATCTCAAGATTCAGATTTATAGAACGATTAACTTGAATTGAAACAACTAAATTATTAAATGTGTAAATCAACAACAAAAAACTAAATAATTATAATCAATGATGTAACCTCCCTTTCATACAACTTGTAGGTTCTGAGCATAGTGGAAGAGCATCAGTGGGTTTTCACAACTTTAATTTTTTCTATTTACAATGATCAATCTGAGATCTGTCATGATAATAAAACGTCGGATATTTAGAATAGAATGAAGAAAAAATTAATGGAGTCCTGAAACCATAGATAGGATCATCATATGTTGGTTATAATTAACTTAATTAAATGAAAATAATTACCTTGATGGAATTCTCTCTCTGTTGATGTTTCCAGTCACGATCAAATGTGATCTGATGTTTCATCATAGAATCCAAGTATAGGATTCATCTAGCAGTGATCCACACATGCTCCACTTATATCTAGAAGTCGTCGAAGGGATATCCAAGTGATAGCGTGGAAGAGCCTTCCCTTGCAATGTTCGCCTTCGATCGCCATGAGAACAACTTGCAAAGTGCTCTCCTTGATCCGGTGGAGGAAGATCTTTCTCATAGATTGAGAGAATTCTTGGAAGAAAATAATTCTCTCTTGGATTGAGAGATTTCTCTAGATCCAATGTGAAGAACACCAAAAATGACTAAGCTAATGAGAATTATATAATTGGGATTTTAATTACTTAAAATAATAAAATAAATTAATTACAAGAAATCATTTATTCATTTCATTTAATTCTTAGTAAGACTCAATGTCTAATAATAACAATTGACTATTATTATTACTTGACAGGAACCCAGTGAATTACACCTAATATTATTTAATTAAATAAATATTATTATTTCTCAGAAATCCATAGAAAAATTACATAGCGTGTATATTAATATACATGGTGTGTACTTTTCTTTCCCCATTTTCTTTATTTCCTACACCACATTTATTAGACCTTAAATAATGTCAATTTATTTCTCAAATAAATATCACTGCATTACTCACTAATAAATATATTATTTTTCCAATAGTATATTCTCTCAAATAACTAGTATCAAAATAAATGTGATCATGCATCCTTGAATAATTATTAAACCATAATCAGGAATAATATTTATTAAACTTTTTAAATTAATATTTAACTAAGATACTTGGACACACTTAGTGTGTGACCCTCTAGGACACTTTCTTCTTGGCATTAGGTGGAGCCTGCCTAAATTACAAGGTTATCCTCTAGAAACATTCCAAGGCACCCACAGTGAAAGAAGTTAATGCAGCAATGACGTGTCACCTCCTATGAATGCTTAACTTGTAATGTAATCCCTTTGTCTCGATATCCTGAATCAAGCGGGTTGTATGCTAGTTCCATAAACCCATGTGCTCGATTATTCTTTCTTTGACTTTCTATAATTGAACTTGCATATTCTTCACTATGGGAAATGATTTATTTAGGCTATATCAATTCCATCAAAGGTCCCGAGATATCAACTCATGTTATGAAACAGAAGGGACAAATCCTTTCTTGCATTATCCATTAACGTAGTATTAATCATAACACACCCAACATATCTTACCTCGCTACGAATAGTGTGTCATCACAGTTTTTGTCAATATATCTAAGTGCATTAGTTTTAATATTCATTAATAATAATATTAAATTATAAGTACCAATACACACATCCGCAGATATAAACATTCAACGACACTATGAAATTTGGATTTTCTAATAGCAGGTCTCGTTCTTATAATATCCTCCTGGATATTATCAAGGGCACACACTATGAGAAGGTGCCTCAAAGTTTTATGAGTCCTCACCCCTAATGGACTGTATTATTTGTGTCCCTTAAATAACATCATTTGCCCAGAGAACATATATTCAAGAACAGTGTTATGAAACTTCTTGGTTCTCATCATAGTAGGGATCCTCTATGACCTTTTAGTGAAACAGCTATTCTTAGGACATTATCACATGCATTGTGATGCAGAAGAATAATCAATATGTGATAAGTTATTTATTAATGAATAAAGTAAAAATTAGTTGGTTCTAGGCCACCAACTCCAATAACTATCACTTGAGAGGTATCGCCCCTTAATATTTTTTAAGAGATGGTATTATTGTTTCATGTTTCTCACCTGATTCTTCTAAGTTAGTTTGGTAAGCTTCTGTGTAGGTGAGATAATTTAGAGGTATCTTGTGGGGTGAATTTTTAAACAACTCTTTTTCTTTTAATTTTTCTATCTAGGTTTTGTTTTAAATTATCGAGGATGGGAACAGTTTGAGAGGTATATGATGAAAGTGTCAGAACCCTAGTATCCCTTAATTTGTGATTTTTGGGTGTTATAGTGTTTAGATAAGGTTACAAGGTGTTTTATAAGAAAAATTGAGGTGTTAAGCTGAATCATATCTTAACATAGAATTATGCACCACAGAGGATGGTGTTGTATTGTTAGGGCATAGTGAGGATGATTGTGGTGTAAGAAGTATTTAGGGAGTAATTTTATTCCAATTCTATTTTTGGAATGGTTGGGCCATGGTGGTGGGATCTATAATATATTAGTTGTGTTTTTATGTCATAGAACATGGTTACAACATAGGACCTTCATTGGTAGTCGAGTGGATATGGTGTGGAGGTCCCGGCTGTGGTGTATCACTTTAAGGGGTTCTGCCGATTTGGAGGGTGGATACATAGTGGGCTATAAGCTACACTATATTCACTCCATTAGTTTTATTGGATCTACACCCTGGATCTATGATATGTATTTCATGAATGGTTTGAATAGGTAGTCTATGGCATGGTCCCTTATGTTATGTCTTAGTCCTTCTTATGTCAGTTCATTCTGCAATGTGGTCCAAGGATTTTCACAGTGGTTTTATATATTTCAGTTTGTCTATAAATACCTAAACCCCCCTCTAAACCCACTTTTCTCCCAAGTTTACCTCTCAATCCCTAGACACCCCAAATATTTTTTTGAAGTCTTTGATGCCCCTTTTTGAAAGGGATTAATTACTTTTCTTCTTGATATCTATCCATGCTGATTTGAGATGAGTTCATTCTTGTTTCTTGGAGTGTCTTCTTTGTTCTATCTTGTTTCCTCACATTTCTTCTTACCATGCTATGTAGTTTGATCTCTATTATTCCAACGAAGTTTATTTTATTTTTTGTAAATGTATTTGTGGAATAAATTTCATGAGAAATTTTAGTTTCTTATAGGATATGTTATCAAAGATCCATGTTAACATTCTATTTTGATTTAAGGTATTTTGAAATGTTTAACTTAAGGGATTAGTTTCTTCTCCTTTATTTTATGTGTAATCACAAAGTTACCATCCTTTATATTTTTATGTTGTGATGTAATTAACCCTAATAAATGATAAAATTCATTAATAAAATAATGGTTTATATTTAGTGATCGCATGTGTTTTTCAATCATGATAATTGTTTGCCCCTTGATTTACTAGATAGTGTGTTATTTATATTATTCTTGTTATCATGTTTTTTATTCTTGGGTTATCATGAATAATTTTATGAAATGGGTTAAAGAACATAAAGTTGATAATTTTTGGATGGATTAATGACATAAAGATGGGTTTTTAATAAAATCATTGTTTCTTGTAATTTTATGGTAATCCAATTGATGTTAAATGCATGTTTAATTGAATTTTTCTTCTATGTTATAATGGAATTGGATAAAGAATATAAATTTGTAATGCTTGTTGTGGATAATAATAAAAAGTAATATTAAATGATATTTATTATTCTCATAGATTTTTTGAACTATAATTGGTGTTAGAAAACATGTTTAAATAATTGAATAGCTTATTATAATTGATTCCTTAGGTTACCTATAGTTATAATTAGTAAATAATGAGTTGTTTAATCCATCATGGAATAAAAACTAGTTCTTTGATAAATATAATAGTTTGGGATCAATATTTCTTGTTTTCTTATAAAGGTTTAATGCCTTTTTTGGGGCCGAGTAAGCCTATTTTCATATAAAGGTTGAATGCCTTGTTTTTTGGTTCAAGTCATCCTATTGACTATGTTTTTTCTTGATTCATTTTGTGTGCTCTAGATATGATCCTTACTATATGGTGTGATGTAAGACTAGGATGGCTAATCCGATATGGGTTGGGAGGCTTGAGGTTGTGGAAACAGTTGACACCTATGATAGTGAGATGCATGATGGTGTTCCTAATGGTGTTAGGGATAGAATTGTGATGATGGAATAGGTTGAATCTTGTATTACCCATTTTTTATAAAATATGGGATGCTTTTTTGTTAATGTTCTTCTTAAGAGATATATGGTTGGGTTGCATATTAATTTGTATTCTTTTCCCCACTTATTGAGGCAACTGTATGTGCTTGGTTATGTATATCTTTAATGGAATCTTAGGATATTTTCATATAGTACCTATAATTATGGAATGTTAAAAGAATAATTAAATTTTTAACCATTTGGTTGTTATTGGTTATAATTAAAAAGATTTTATTCTTTAAAATCTATTTAATCTGTTATATTATTCTTAGAGGGAATGGTTTTCACTTTGTTTGATGGTTAATGAAATATAATTGAATTAGTGTTAATTAATAGACAATAAATTAGTTAAATAAAAGTTTAATGTAAAGAAATAATTAAGTAATTGAATATAATTCTTATTAAATTCTTTTGTTCTTATATGATATCTAGTCTCTAGAAGTGGTAGTCAGGTTTATGGGTGCCAATAGTTGTAATTAAGCCTACGACTAGGTCATGCTCATAGTGTAGTTGTGTGCCATATTATATCTTATATATTTTTATTTCATATGTTACCCCACCCTTTTCAGTAGGGATGCTGACACTCAATAGAATCTGGGAGGTAATTTTTCCCAACATCTAAGTTGGTGAGGCATAGCTGCCTGATTACCCCCTCTGGCACTTCTCCCATCTCTTGGTAGTATTATGTATTGGTATGAATAGATTTTAGTTTCCCCATATATGTGTATAGATGGTTGTAATGCCTTATGGTTATTTCACATGACTGTATCTCTAGATATAGTATCCTAATAATTTTTATAAGTATGACTTTTATGGTTGTGGTGTATCAAGGTACATACATGGTGTATGGGATGTGATGTCTTGAGGTGTAATATTTTATGTGTGATACATGACATACAGGATATGGTGGATCCCAAAAACTACTTTGTTAATATATGGATATTTTTCATGTGATTATAATATGATATAATTCACAAGTTTTGTGTTTTGGTACTTTAGATCATGTGTTTTCAAGTTGGCTTATTTTAGAGACAGATGGATCATGACGTATGATGTTACAGTAGAGTGGAAAACTAGTGGAGAAGTAGTAACGGTGAACCCATAATTTATTATTATATTATATGATCTCTTATATGTAATACTTGGTGATAAATAACCATGTTTAGGATAGAAACTTAGTATACTTTTTTAGGTGACAAGTTAGTTTCACTTGGTTCATAGGGATTTAGCATGCTTTTTTTATAATTTGAACGAGAGGCTCTAGGTAGGATCATACTAAATATACCTATTGTGATCACCCTATATATATATAAACTGTTTTTCAGGCCATCGGGATTAGGTTGGAGATCATGCTGTATATTACTAGTTCATAGTTTTATAGAATTTGTTTGGGATTTTTAGTCACTGTAAGGTTTTCCTTTTTGGTACTTTTTGTTTTCCTTTCTAGTTTTTTTATTCTTTTATGACATTACATGTATGTACTTGGGATATATTTTATCTTTATGATCATTATTTTCTTACTTTATCTATCATATCTATCTCTTCTTCATGTTCTATTGCATTTTAATACCTCTTATTTGTATTTTTATTATATCTTCAATGTTTTTCATCAACTTGTGGCCTATTATAGGTGGGATTCAAGATTTCACCATCTCCCTTATCTCATTATAGTCCTAGGAGGGGTACTCATTGGGGGTAGGGGCTCATGACATGCCTCATTATCACTTCTTTTGATTTCATGATCTTATTTCATTAATCAGGTCATTTTTCTAATTATCATGCCTCGCATTTCTTTATAACTTATAGTTGAAGTGCCCAATCAAGGATAGTATTTATTATAAATAAGGAAGAAGGGTGATTTGTGTTAAATAATTATGAGTTTATGATTAATGAAGAAGTGATAGGTTTTCTTCAATCATAAAATATAAAATTCATGTTTCGTATAACTTATGGATAATTTCATATGACTTTTATACTTAATTAAAAAATCATATGGTTACTTTTCTGCCATGGTTGATAGATTGATCATAGATTTATACAATTTATTATTTATATAGTGGATCCACTGATCATAGCTTCATGTAGTCACTTTTCATTATGGTCAATCCAAAATAAGATGTTTGTTCACTCTAGATTGATACATATAGCTAATCAATACTTAGATATATGATTAATCTATATAGCTTTATGTGTTCAATCCATACAGTCAATCCACATGATTCACTCAATCTATGTATTTAAATGAGTTGAACATACGGTCAATCCAATATGGTCTCTTACATAATGGTCACTTCATATGGTCAATTGTGATTATTTCATCACATGTTTGATATTTATAATTTTAATGGGGTTCATCCATTTCATGTGGTCGCTTCACATGGTCGATCTAACTCATGGTCAGAGATGTAATTCGATAAATTTTTAAGTGAGTCCACTCGGTGAAAATATAAATTTCTCAATCCTGTATATTCAGAAGAATATTGATTTAGATGATTTGAATGGGTTGATCTTAATGGAAATATATATCACAGTGATTCGAATAAATCATGATTCAATAAAAATAGTTTGGAAGTGAAGAAGAATATGAATAAGGAGTTTTATAGTTTTTGGATAAATTGTATGTTTCTAAATTCCATCATGTGTCTTCTAATAATAAATATTTATATATTAGAACTTATGTCTTGCGACATCTATTCATAAGTTTTTGAAAGACTTATAATATTATTTTGAGTTTAATTTGAGTTCCACGCTACTGGAGGAGGTATCATGTCACAGGCCTATGCATTTGAATATACATTCATGAATAGATGGAGATTTTATAAATTTTTTAAATTTTGTGATTTTTTTAGAGATAATGAGGTAGTGTTCTTTAAAATAACATGTGAAAATATAAATTCAAGTATTTAGATGTTTTTAAGGGATATAACTACCTCAGTTTTAATTAAATTTAAATACTATAGACTCGGAAGAATTCATTCTACCAAGGCTAAGATAAAGGGGGTTTTATTATAGAGATAAAATAGGGATTATTATTCACATGGTATGTGGATATTTATTCTATGAGAATGAGAAATATAATATGTTATAGAATTTGGATCAAGATCCTAATAATATGTATTATTAAAGATAGAGAGGCTGAAGAAGATTAACTTGTGTTGTATTCTTATTATTTAAGAGTTTGAGAAAACCTTTCCTTATTAATGATGAAATATGTGATTTTTTGTGAGAAAAAAAGAATTAAATACCATTCATTCATGTTATCATTAATGAAATGGTTATTATAAAGAAAACTGGGAGGAATATCAATATGATACTATTATACCAGTATCTAACTAGTAGTAAAAATATTTCCTGAAAAATATCTACCCTATGATGATTAATCATATGTATATTATTTTAATATCTTATTCAAACACAAGGTAAAAGAAAAATTTTGAACTACTGGTAGTTCCAGTCTAAATAAAACCATACAGATTATAGCAGGAATTGGATAATATCTTCCCATAGAGTGAAGTGGATAAAACCTTATCAAAACTTGTGTGTTGATTATAGGAATTTATAATCACAATAGAATATAAAGGTAATAAAATATGTGACCTAAGTAAATTATGATCATGAAAAGGATTAGATCTCACATCAAGTCCAAACCTTGTAAAAATTTCATGTGTGGTTATTCAATTTTTAATTTTTTCATATGGTTTAGTAAGTGACATAAGATATTGAATCATTTAATTAACCTACTGCAAGGGGTTTAATTATATAATAAGTATTTATAAAATATTTATATCACTTATTTACCCCTCCCCCCCTCTCAGTTTTACTTAGGGTATTCAGGTGTTATTAGATTAAAAAAGGTTCCCCTAATATTCTACTCATCTAAGGTGCATCATGGAGAGTCATAATTATATTAATAATTGAGGTGTTCTCTTCTTCAATTGATAGAACTTTCATGGGTGGAAGAATCCAATTCTATCATTTATACTATCAAAATTACTTTAAGTTTCTGATTTTTTCACTATATGTTATCCACTAATTAGAAGATATCAGGTTATGAAATTTCCATATAATATAAATCTTGAGATAGATGGAAAATAAAAAAATCAATATTATTATCATTGTCTAATAACATATAAAAAAGGTGATGGAGCTATAGACACCTAAGGAAATATTTTTATAATCTTTAGAATATGTATGAGGTAAACATCAAGATAAATACAAGAAAATTTTCAAATCTAGAGGATAAAATTTGAATAAAATGATATAGATAAAGATGATAATATTGATGACTATTTCACTAGGGTGAATTAGATAGATAGTCATATCAGAGGCTTGAGAGAAAATCTGAATGATTTAAATGTGGTCAAAAAAAATAGTGACATACTTTCTAGATTGATTTGATATAAAAATATCAACTTTAGAATAAATTTGTGAAATATATCTTGATGGCCTTAAAAACACCCTTATGAATTATTATATGAGAAAATTTTTAGTTTTCAAGAAAAAGGAAAAAATAATAATTTTCATTAAATGCTTTGAACAAGATGGATATCAAGGATTAAGAACTGTTTGATCCCCCAATTGATTTAGATAATTATTATAAGATTAATGATAATCATAATAAAATCATGGCTCACATATTTAAAAATATTAAAAGGGTAAAATTTAAATATAAATAAATTTTCTACTTAAATATTTTAGATGCGGAGGAATTTTACATTTTACTATAGGATATCCTAAAAGGAAGATATATAAATTGTATAATTATGATAAAGAATTATAAAATCTAAAATATAATTCAAAAGGTATATCTTAAAAAAGATATAGGAAATTTAATAAATAAATAAAAATAAAACATTCAAAAAGTAAAATAGAATCACACTGAGTGAAAAGGAATAAGATATCACTTCCCAAATTGATGATTTAGAGGAGGAATATTATAAAAATGATACTAGCTTTATGGATCATTTAAAAATAAAAGAAGACAATTATAATAGTGGATAAGATGAAGAGAAAAATCTTACATGATTTAATATTGAGGAAAGAAGTTAAAGACTATCATGAAAATAATTCTATCCATAAGAAGGAGGGTAAAAATATAAAAAGGAAATTGAATGGCTGAAGAAATTGGTGTCTATTTTTATAAAATAGTGACTAAGTACAATAAGGATATCAAACTTATAAAAGTTGATTTTATTGATTCATAGATAATTATAAAAATTTTTAAGAAGAAGAAGATAGATTATCAAGAAGAAAAACTCATTCAAGATGAATAAAGTAGTACTAAAGATGAAAATTACCTTGGAAAATTGAATTTTGACTTTGAAAAATGTGTTGAATATAGGGATTATTTGTCACAAAATATTGATTATCCCTATTAATCTACTCTAGTAAAATATTCACTTGTTAAATATAAAAGTTTTATATCTATTCAGTTTAATAGAATAAGACCCATATGTAATTCTAGACACACCTAGGTTTAGATAAACCACCTTAGGAAGACTAATAAAGTCAAGGTGTTGGATAGTGATTCAAAGAAGCAATACTCTTAAAAATATATGAAAAATAAGTATGATTATATACTATAATAGCAATCAGGCTTTCCAAGAAAAAATTAGTAGCTTTATTGAAGATATAAATTCCTGGGTTATTATTGGTGTTTGGGGTCCTATAGATATTAATACTAGGTTTTATGGTACAATATTTCTCTCCCTTAGAATTAAATAGGGTCTAATTATAGGGGGAGCTACTCTAAAATTGGGACCAACATATCTATTTTGAATTAATCAGAATATAGTAGACTGGTAGTTATACCTAATCAAAACATATTTCAGTATCTTGAATAAATATATAGAATATGAGACAAAAAAGGTTACTGTGAAGAATATTTTATGACTATACTTCAATGTAAATAATAATTGATTTTAAAATAAATAAAGTAATGAAATATTAGTAAGATAGAAAATTTATTGATTATTGAGGTAGATCTGAAATCCAGCAAGAGGGTAAGACCATGGATCCTTGATAATGGTTTTTCATCACATATGAAATGAGATACCAATATATTGAAATTCGTTAAACAACATGATAATGGTTAGTGACATTGGAAATGAATGTTTATTAAAAATTAATGGATTTGGTTTGCTTTTGATTAAACCTAAAAGACTAAATTCACAAGAGGTTTTATTTTTTGAAGATATCAAGCATAAACTATTGAGTGTGAGTCAATTATTTGATGAGGGTAATGAGTTTATATTTAATAAGAACGCTTGTCTAATTAGGATAATTAAGTATTAGAAAATAATTAAAATAAGGGAAAGGACTGGTGGAATTTTTTTGGATTAGAGAACCTGGTAATTCTTATTATATCAATGTTATGGG
This sequence comes from Viscum album, assembly GCA_963277665.1. NCBI lineage: Eukaryota > Viridiplantae > Streptophyta > Magnoliopsida > Santalales > Viscaceae > Viscum > Viscum album. Next base: position 1,717,409,047 of record OY728153.1, read on the forward strand.
AGAAAATCATCTTTTTCACATAATACTTAGCCATATGTATCAAACTAATATGATTTAAATATATAAATTAAGTTTTTTGAAATATTTTCCTCCATTGATTTAAGATATGGATCAGGTTTTTACAACCTATAAAAAAGGAAAATTTGTAAAAGGGAGCTACAAAAGAGTAGAGACACAACCATCAAGACCTTTTGAATTAGATCACTTGGATTTGTGTGGACCCATGAGACACAAATATAAAAAATTGACTTGTAAATTATCACATTAATTGATGACTATACAATAATAAAAATGTTTCATTTATGAATCTTAATTTATAGACATTGTATAAGTTCAATATTTATAGAAGGTAAGTTGAAATAGAACTTAGAATTCAAATTAATAATTTGAGAACTGATAATGGGAAGGAGTACACTGGTAGGAAATTCGTTTTTTACCTTGTTAATTGTGAGAGTAATAATCTATATAACACCCTTTTCACAATATAATATAATGGGTTTTCTGAGATAATGAATAGAACCATTATGTATGTGGGGAGAACAATTATTTAAAATATTGAGAGGTTAAAATTATTTTAGATAGATGTTGTGTTCACTTACATTCACATTCAAAATAATTTATTTATAAGATAAAACTAAAATAAAACCTCATATTAGATGCAGTAAAATATGAATTTATAATTTTGTTACTTTAGAGTCTTTGGAAACCCTTTCATCATTAAAATTAAAGACCTGGGTTTGGTAAAATTCAATGAGAAATTTGATGAAGGTATCTTTATTAGGTATTTATCTAATGGAAAGGTTATAAATATTGGAATAAAAGACTTAACAATATGGTTTATTATTAGTATGTTAATATTATTAAAAATTGGCCAATAAATGGTGTTTTAGAAACCATAATTATGAATAAATTGATGGATCAAACAAGAAACTTTTGGAATAGAATAATTAAAAATAGGTAGAGGTTAAACCAAGAGCATTAAATGATAAATCAGATCAAACCAATGAATAATAAAAGGTTTATGTGAATGAAAGATATAATTTTTAGAGACTAAAGAAACATTTAAAGATAGATAATGTCATTAGATAACTTTCTATACCTATGAAAATAAGAATAAAACTAATATATGATGAGCCTATAGTAGAATTGACTAAAATATGATTGTGGTTTTAAAATCAAACTTCACTCACCTCACAGGGTAAACCATGTTAAATGAAACAATATTTTGTACATGATGAGTGGATTGAGGCTATTAATGAAGATATAATTAATATTGAAAAGAATTTTACATGGAATCTTATTATAATACCAAATTATAAAATCTCATTGGAACAAATTGTATTTTTACGAACAATGTGAATGAACTAGAAAAAGTTGTTAGGAATAAATCCAAACTTGTATGTAAGGTATAATATCAAGTTTAAGGAGTTGATTTCAAATAAATATTTTCACTAGTTTCAAGGTTGGAATAAATCATGATATTCCTTTTTATGATTGATTTTAGGAAGTATATAATTTTTCAAATGGATGAAAAATATTCCTTCTTAAATGGTGATCTTGAGGAAGAGGTTTACATTTAACATATTGATGGTCTTGTGCTTGATAATGATTGTATAAGAGTTTAAAAAATGAATAATTCTCTGTATTGGAGAAAACAGTCCTCAAGGGCCAAGTATTCAAGGCTAAAAAATTTCTTAAATGAGTTGAAATTAATTAAATTCAAAGTGGAAAACAACATATACGTCAAATAGAAAATGATAGGTGCACTCATTGTAATTGTATATGTTGATGATTTTCATTTTTTAGGTGATTGTGAGAATGCATGGAAAGAATTTACAAATCAAATGAAGATATAATTTGAGATATATATGCTTGGTGAGCTAAGATACTTCTTGAAATTAAAATAGATGAAAAAAATATTTTCTTATCCTAAGAGAATAATTCTAGATTGATGTTGAAGGAGTTTTAAATATAAGAATAAAAAACAATTTCTATATCCATTCATGTGGGGCTATAATTGTCTAAAAATACTAATAATAAAAGTGTAAATCAAATATAATTTAGAATAATTTTTATTATTTAGAATTATATAATATCTTCTAGACTAGATATTGTATATATTGTGATTCTTTGTTCTATATATCAGAGTGACAAAAAGCATGCATATCTTATGGCTATTAAAAGGGTACATAGATATGTTAAAGGTACTATAAGCTATAGGCTACTTATATGAGAGGTAATGATTTAAATATATGTGGATATACTGATGATGACTAGGAAAGATATTGTGACAATAGAAGTTCCACTTCATGTGTAATTTTATCTTAGGAAACAGTTTTATGAGTTAGCTCTATAAGAAATAGAACTCAGACACACTAATAATTATAGAGGATGAATACATTTCTTCCCCTATATCTTTGACTCAAATAGTTTGGATAAAGTATCAGATGAATGATTTGAGTGTGATTATTTAGAGACTTCTTCATATTTACTATGATAATAAAAATTTTATAGAGCTTTCTAAATATATTTTACAGCACTAAAGGTCCAAGAATATTGATATTCAATTTCATTTTATCGAGGATAAGGTGGAAAATAGAGACATAAAGTTGTAATTTGTTCTGACCCAAGATCAGCTAGAAGATATCTTCATTGAGATTTTACCTAATTATATATTTAAGATAATGAGAATTAAAATGGTTATTTGTCTCATCCCACATCATTAAAATCCTTTGGGAGGATTCCTATAAATCCATGGATTATTTTTTTAAAAGGGGGTAGAAGGTTCACAACTCCTTTTATATTATTTTCTTGTAAATTTCATTTAATTCCTTCTTTATTACATTTAAGTGGTTGTGTTTATTATGAAAGTTTTTATTTGATTAAAGAGGTTGGTTTATGTATTGAGTTGGATATTATCTTAACACTTGGCCAAAAAATTTATTATCACTAATAGATGGAACTCTCTAAAAAATATAACCTTATTCGGTTGTGTGGAGAAAGATTTTTTTTCTCAAGACATAGAATATGATTTTTTGATTCTCATATATCTTGTGGAAGTTTAAATAAATATTATTTTAATTTGAATATTTGATTGGTATTGAAAACAAATCCAAAGGGAGGTATTGAAGTTCTCATGCATGGATTTTATTTGTTATCAATAAGGATGATGGACAATATATGTTGAAGGACTATGATCTGGTGATGAATGAATATGTGAAAGATATTTTTTCATCATAAAAAATCAAATACATGTTTCTTATGACTTATAAATAATTTTTTATGACTAGTACTTATTTTTAAAAAACATATTGTTAATTTTATACTATAGTTGATTCACTAACTGTAGGTTCAAGAGGTCACTTTTTTATGTGTTCGATCTACTGGCCATAGATTCATATGGGTTCTTGACTATGCGGTCAATCTATGTTGATACATGTGGTTCATCTAGACTAAGACAAGTTTTTGATCCAGACATAGACATATTGTAAACCAATACTACTTTATGTGGTCAATCGACATGGCCCACCCTAACGTTTTAATCGGTCCATATGGTCAATTAGGTTGCATATACGATCGATACAATATGTTTTATTACCTCATGTTCACTTTATGTGGTCTATTACCATGGTCTCTTCACATGGTAAATCGTTATGGTTTTCATATAGTCAATCCATGTGGTTGATCCATTGTATGTTGTTGCTTCATGTGGTTGATCTGACACGTTATCAGTCGAGTGCTTGGAAAATTTACAAGTGAGACTGTTAGAAGAAAATATGGATTTATAGAAATTATATATTATAAAAAATATTTAATCATATGATGCAAAAAATATGATATTCATGGAAATATACCTCGTAATGGTTCAAATTGGTTGTGATTCAATCATAAATAAGTTATGAAGTGAAAAAGAAGATGAACATGAAGTTTTCAAGTATTTGGACAGAGTGCAAGTCATTTAATTATATTGTATGTATTTAGATCATAAATCATTGGACCATAAGTCTTTTGATCATAAAAATTTAGATCATAATTGTTTTAAAGATTTATGATATTAGTTTGAGTTTTAGATGATTTACATGCTACGAGAAGAGGCTTCATGTCACATGACCATGAATTTGAATATGCATGCATATGATGATGGATATTTTATGAATATTTTATATGATTTGAGTTTTTAGATATAATGAGGTCTTTTTATTTCAAATATAATTTGAAAATATAAATATCAGTATTCAATAGTTTTCATGGAAGATAACTAACACAGTTTTAAATGAATTTAAATACTGAAGACTCAACTGAATTCAAACTTCCTAGGTCGAGATAGAGTGACTTTTATTATAGGGAGAAATTAGGGAATATTATTCACATCAGTTGTGAATATGTATTCTAGGATAATGATAAATGTATTATGTTCAATAATTTTGAGATATCTCCCTTTGCTATGTATAATTGAATATAAATAGTATAAATAAGATCAACCCATGATATATTCTTATTCATTATTAGGTCTACGAAATCCTTCTTTCAATGCTAATGATTTGTATGATTGATGGTGATAAATAATAAGGTAATCCCATTCATGTATTCTCTATTTCATGAAATGATTATTCTGATTAAAAGTTATAGGAATATCAATCTACTGATGTTGCACCATTATTTATCTGGTATAAAAATTCTTTCCTAAAGAAGATCCATCCTATGGTGTTAATGAATTTGTTGATTATATAAATATTTGATTAAAGAACAAGGGAAAAGAAGTAATTATGATCTACTTGTGGTTTCGTTATAAATAACACCATGAAAAATATAGTGGGAGGTAGATGATACCATCCCACATATATAAGTCGATAAAATATTCTCAAAACGTGTTTTCGGATTGTATAAATTTTTATTCACTATAAATTATAGTGATAATAAAATTAATAACACTAGAAAAGGTTGATCAAATAAAGGATTAGGATGTCACATTAATACATAATCTTATAAAAAGATACCATGTGATTCTTTGTTTTTTTGTGTATATGAGTGAGGAAGTGACTTAGAGAGAAAATCTTGAGACAAACCTTGTGTATCATTGATAATTTTTTACCCCTTACTGAGCATTTAAGATCACACCTTTTTATATTTTCCCATTTTATTAGGTGATAATAGGTGTTAAAGAGATTTTGACTAGTTTATAAATGGTCAATAATGAATTATTTATTTAAATTATATGGTATAATTATATTATGGTGGTTTATTATGTTCCTTGTTCTCAAATACACTAAACATTTGATTATGGGAGTTGTTTATAATTACATGTAATGTATAAAATAATATATAGTAAGTACCAAATCTAGAAGTCAATTTCTAGATCAATCTTAATGTCCCTCTTAAAATATTATAATATTTAAATTTTATCTCTTATAAAGTAATTGAGTAATTTTAATTCACCCATGAATCTTTTATATGTTGATGACATCCTTCTTTTTTCAAATATGACACTTCTTATCTGAATAAAATATAAGATCATTTTAATCATTATTATAATGTATATTGGAAATAAAAAACTTAGAATAAGTCTCATATTTTTTGGTAAAGGATTTTCTTATATTAAGAAATTAGGTATTATTCAAATGCTTCATTTATAATGGGGACTTTCTTTTAATTATTTAGGGTATATGCTCTTTTAGGAAAGATTCAAAACCAATTATGTAGAGACTATTGTTTCAAAAATAATTATTTAACATTGAAGATAGAATTTAAATCCCCTTTACCATGAAATTGAATCTATATAGTCAAGTAATTAATTAATTAAATGTTTTTCTATTCTTGATCACTCTATAAATGGTCATGAGTGCTTATTATAAAATTAATTTCAATGATAAGAATTTTTATTCAGATTGGATCCATCCATGAAAATATGGTGATCATAGGGGAATGTAAAAAATTTATTTAACAAATTTATATGGGTTTCATGGAAGTAAAAAAAGTTTTTCAATCCAATTATACCCTTATTGGAAAGTATACTTGATATATTATATTTGATCATAGTGATTTATCAAAAAAAATTAGGATGTTACTTATTAAAAAACTGTAAAAGGAAAATTATTTTTCCAAGTTTCATTTTTTTAGTGTATGATATAGGTCACTTTTCCTGAAATCAATCTATACTTAAAGTGGATATCATACAGAGATTCTAATATCAATGTATGGCATAACTTCTAGATTGATGCAATGGTTTTTATACTTATTATATTCTAGATAAAACAAATAAACTCACTGTTGAATTTATTGTACAAAACTTATAAATTTTTTCTATTTCTTGAAATATCTACATTCAACTACAAATTCACAACTACATATTTGAAAATAGGGATATTCATATCTCACTATTTTATTGTCTTGTAACTATCACACCAAATCTATATTACAAATTTATTTGTGGATAGTCTATCAATTTTCTTAGTTAAAATAATTTATAAATGAAAAACGTCATTTATCCAAGATTGTACCATAGAATATTGAAATTATTATATAATATACTCTATGTTAATGATTATTTGAATGTTACTAGTTTTAAATTGGGGTATACATAATGTCTTTTTGAAAAGTCTTAAAAAACTTCTCTTTATTTCTTATTTTATTTTCCATTTTCTTTATCTATTTAAAAATACATTTATGATATTTTATCCCAATTGAGAATGTTCTTGATTGTCTTAATTCTTATATTTCATTCCTTTTAACTATGTGGAAATTAAAAATATTGTATTATTCATTGTTTTATTTGATTTTCATTACATCTATAATGTCAAATATTGTCTCATATTTTATGGGAAAACTCCTCTATAAAATTTTGCATTATTTTTTATATATAAACATTAGATGGGTTTCTAATATGAGAATATCAACAATAAAAAATTTATTATTTTATCTTATGATTACTAAAATTTCAAGTGTTTGTGGTATTCTTATGTGATTTAGTTAATATTAATACTCAAATGGTACCCAAAACAAGTTATCTCAACACCTCATGAGCACTTTCCAATTTCCATAGATTGGTGTAAATGTTAAGGGTTAGCATAAAAGATTATAGGAAGTAGTTTACCCCTCTAATAACTTGGTATAAAAATTAAGGGATTTGTCATGATTTTATAATCCCTTAAAATATGATGGATAACCAATCCAATCTAAAGTAATCCATCATATACCATAGGAGAGAATATTTACAACATGGGAGAACTAGTTAGAACTGTATAATAACGTTAAAAACTCCATATTTAAACACCTCAAAAGTACAAATTCGGACATAAGTATTTTCATTTACTAAAAGAATGACCAAATTTAGAATATACATCATCATGTATACCAAAGATGCACTATGTATAGCTTACAGGGTGGGAGGAACTAGTGTGGATCTCTATAGATAGCCTTATGTCACGACCCCCTCCCACCAAAGATGCCCCTCCTGAGATAGAAATGGTGAAAGGGAGATAATGACCCCCGATTCCCACCTCCAGTAGGCCCCGGGGTGGTGACTAGCACCAAGGGTATGAGTTTTCACACATATGGGAGGCATTACCCTTTTTATTATTTAAGATCGGGAAATAGGACAAGACAACCGCCAAAAAGAAAAAAAGAACAAGTGTATAGAAATAAAACCAAACCAATCCCAAATGCATGTTCAAATAGTTCTAAAACATGGTACAAGTACAAGAAAGCTCAAAAGTACAATACCAAAAGAAACAAGTACAGCAAACTGCAGCAACTCCAACTGTCCCGAATAGTAGGGTCCCACACGGCCCTAGTAGTCCTCCTGAAAACCTGAAAGTAAACGTAGGGTGATCATACAAGTATACTCATTAGGGAAACCTAAAGCTCTCGTGCACAAGTGGGGAGACATCCTAATGTCCCGTGAGAACAACAGAAGAAACCTAGCAAAGAGTTATATCCACCCAACCTCACCAGCCACACTCACCAAAACAAAATCACAACGGGTAGTAGTGTATAAGAACAAGATTATTGGGTACCCCGCACCTTTTTCCCCCACTAGCTAGCTGCTCTTCCTAACGGCGAACGTCCTGACGCTACCACACTCTTCCCGCCCCCACACACATGGGCCTCATAACCACGTATCCCACCCGCACACACTTGGGCCTCACAACCACGAATCCCGCCCGCACACACCTGGGCCTCATCCCGAAGGTTCTTGGGAAATAGTAAAACCTGCCTGAAGAGTCTTGGGCTAAACCACACCAATCGAAACCTACCCGAAGATTCTTGGGTGTAAGGTCGCCTCAAGCCATCACAGCCTAGGGAAGAAATAGTAGGAAGGATCTAGTAACTAAGGGTAAAACACCCTCTCCCATGAAATGGGAGTGTTTGACACTAAGTGCTCAACATGGGTGGGGTGCGATAAAACACAAAGATACAGATATATATACCAAACACTCAGCCCAACCTATGGCTTCTAATCAGAGAACTGAGCACGTGCCTCGGCACTGCTACTTCGAATCATGCATACAACAAACAACCCCAACCCCATTTAGGTTTTCATGTTTCAATAGAATTAGTTTATCAGTTCCTTAACTACTGGGAAATTATCCACAACCAACCACATCGATTGTTCATAAAACATATCCATGTCATCCACAAATCAAGTTATTAAAACACAAGCAACACAACCATGGCCTTCTTATTAACCAACCAACCCTATTAACTATTATTCCCATTCCATTATCATGCCCCACCATTCATTAACTCTTCAACTTTTATTTATTAATCACAACCCATAGTTCGATCACATTCAAACCCATCCCTATAGCCCCACTGCCAACCACCATAATCACAACCACACCATACATCATCATCCCTTGATATTGTTCATCACAGCCCCGCTGCCCATCACTAACATAGCATTCACACCAACCCACAACCAAGCCAACCGCAGCCCCGCTACTCACTCGATCCACAAAAACCCACAAAAACACCCCCTTCAAATAAATTAACCCCAATAGCACCCACATGTTTATTATTACAATTTAGTTCAACCGAGATGATCACACATGGGTTTCATATTTTCATTTAATCATCCAACTTTACGTGATTAACCAATTTCCACATTCCATTAAGTTTCCATCCATAAACGGTCTAGAAAGATAGGGAAGCATTTAATTGCGCAAGAAAAGGCCCCCAATGACTGTGATTTTCAGTAGGCATAAGCCTATTAATTTCACAACATAATCACAGGATATAAATAAAAAGGTAACTGTATTCACACCTTCCCATACCCGTTATATAATAAAGTTATTATCTTTATTAAACTGGTTCAAATGTGTTTCAATTAAACAAGAGGACACCCACCCCACATGATGCACAAATTATAGAGACGAAGGTAAGATCCCTACCTCAACAGGTTCTAATCACAATGCTCCCCCAGATCAACTTTAGAAGACGTCCGTCGGCGTCCATCGCTCCTGGAAAAACTCGAAAAAACCTCCTTGGGTGGATTCTGGGAAGGAAAGCAACAAAACCAAGCTCAAAAGTTCTGCCTCATCGTTACGATCCCGTGGCCACTGACGGATAATAAATCGGAGCTCGGACGAAGAAGTTATTGATGAAAGGAGCCTTAGAGTCTCTTGGGAGAGCTCTGCTTAAGGGAATGGGGAGGAGAGGAGTGAGTTGAAAAGGAGTAGGGGACCCCTCCTTTTATAGGTGATAAAAACAAAATTACACGGTGTGTACTTTATGGTACATGGTGTGTTCTCGGCCATTTCACACGGTCACCATGCGGCTTCCAACACGGCCTTAAACGCGGCACGCGGCCATTGACTAGTCAACACACGGTTTGAGGGTAATACATATGTGGGGAGGGACTACATGGCGTGTAGTATCGGGTACACGTCATGTACCCATTTATTTCACACAACAAGGACATGGCCTTCAACACGGCACACGACCGTTGACTGGTCAACACATGGTTTGAGGTTAACGCGTACGCGGGGAGGGACTACAGGGCGTGTAGTATCGGGTACACAGCGTATACCCATTTATTTCACACTGCAAGGACACGGCCTTCAGCACAGGGTATATCCGGCGAGGGGGTACACGGCGTGTACCCACACTACACGGCGTGTACTTACAAAATTCTGAAAAGTGTGTGAAAAGTCCATTTTACCCTCTAGAACACTTCAAGACCCTCTTTTTGACAAAGGAATGGGCCAGAGAGGTCCGGGCCATTACATCAAATACCTCTTAAAACATTCTCATCCCCGAGAATTCAAAAGTCAACCCGGAGGAACCCAACAAGATACCTATTAGGGCCCTCGTTATAACAGGAACCCAACCATTAACCCTAATTATAGGTGTTAGGAATTCCTTCTCCTATGTCGAGATATTATCTACTTTAGGCGGCACTGACTTGCCTGAACGGGTTCAATCGCATCCTCATTAATGCGTCTCGATTAAGAATCGGGTCTTCCCACTTCCATACATTAGGATTTTTCCAACTTGCAATACCCCCAACACCACACAACCAACACACTGAACATGTGGTTTGGGAAAAATTCCTTCTCCTATGTTGAGATATTATCTGCTTTAGGTGGCACTGACTCGCCTACACGGGTTTAATCGCATCTCTATTAATGTGTCTCGATTAAGGATCAGGTTTTTCCCTTTTTCCCACACATCCAGACATGCTACACACTTCCATAGAACGAGGAAACAAAAAGGGTCGCATAACTGACAATCCAAGCATTCCATATATAAAAAGTACATAGTACAAAAACAAAGCTCATAAGAACAAGTAAAAACAACTCTGGGTACTGAGCGTGCATCTGGGTTTCCCGCTCCCAAGTGCTCTCCTCGAGGCCACCATGCCTCCACAACACACGAACCAAGGTAATGGTTCGTTCACAGAGCACCTTCTCTTTATGATCTTCGATTCTGATTGTTCATTCCTCAAAGGTTGCTTCATCTCCCATATCTAACTCTCCCCAGTCGATAACATGAGAGTCATCATGTAAGTACTAATGAAGCTGGGAGATGTGGAAGATGTCATGACCTTTCTCCAACTGAGGTGGCAGGGCCAGCTGATATTCCACCTCGCCGACTTGCCTCAGCACCTCAAAAGGTCTGATAAACCTAGGTGAGAGCTTGCTCCCTTTCCCAAACCTCATCTGCCCCCGTCGAGGGGAAAACTTCAAGAACACATGATCTCCCACCTAAAACTCCAAGGGAATCCTCCGAAGATTAGCATAAGACTTTTATCGGTCTTGAGCCGCTTTCATCCTCTCACGTACAAGATGGACTTTCTCTGTGGTGCTCTGCACTACCTCTGGCCCAAGAGCACCTGTCTCACCAACGTCTGCCCAGCAAATGGGTGAACGACATGTTCTTCCATAAAAAACCTGAAATGGTGCCATGAAAATAGTAGAGTGGAAGTTGTTATTGTAGGAAAACTCTACTAAAGGAAAGTGGCATACCCATGATCCTCGGAAATTAAGAACGCATTCTCGTAGCATGTCCTCCAATGTCTGGATAGTCCGCTTTGTCTTCCCGTCGGTCTGGGGGTGGAAAGCAGTGCTAAGGCGTAGCTGGGCGCCAAAAGCATGTTGTAACCCCCTCTAGACTTGTGAGGTAAACCGAGTATCCTGTTCTGAGACAATAGTCTTCAGAACTCCTTGAAAATGCACCACCTCGTCTACGTACCTCTGTACTAAGGTACTCACTAGGCCTGACTCCTTAATTGCTAATAAGTGAGCTGATTTTTTCAGACGATCCACCACTACCCAGACAGCATCATAACCTCCCTAAGATCTGGGTAGTCCTGTGACGAAGTCCATCGAGATGTCATCCCACTTCCACTCGGGGACATCTAAAGGATGCAACAAACCACTGGGAACATGGTGTTCAGCCATTACCTGCTGAAACACGAGGCACTTAACCACAAACTCCACCACTGCCCGTTTCACCACGGGCCACAAAAATTGTTCCCTCAGGCCTCAGTACATTTTTGAAACTCTTGGATGTACTACCAAGGCTGGTCTATGGAACTCACGGAGAACTCCCTCACGCATCGCCTCCGGAACAAATAACCTTCCATGAAAAATCATCTGATGTCGGTTGTCCTCTGACCATCCTTCTGGAGCGTTTCCCTGATCGACACGATCCTGCATCACTTCCGCCTCAGAGTCCCCCCACTGAGACTCTTCCACCTTCTGCGACAAGGAGGACTACGCCGTCATCTGAAACAAATAGCCTCTAACACCCTCTACCCTTGCATCCAAGTGCAAGGAAGCCAACTCTCCCATCGCTTTCTAAGCATTAGTGGATTCCCGAACCACTTCCTTATGTGACTTCCTTCTCAGGTCATCATCCACAATGTTTCCCTTACCTTCAGTGTAAGAGATCTCGAAGTCATAGTCTTGGAGAAACTCAACCCATCTCTGCTGCCGCATGTTCAAGTCATGTTGGGAGAAGATATAACGTAAGCTCTTGTGATCTGAGAAGACCACAAAGTGCTCCCCAAAGAGGTAATGTCGCCATAACTTCAGTACGAACACTACTACTTCAAGCTCCAGGTCATGGGTGGCATAGTTACGTTCATGAGGGCGCAACTGCCTAGACCCATAACAAATCACACCCTTCTTCTGCATCAGTATGCACCCCAAACCAAGGCCAGAAGCATCACAAAAAACCTCATACAACAATCCTTCCTCTGTCAACCTGAGTACGAAAGCACTGACCAACTTCTCCTTCAGGTAGTCGAAAGCTTTCTGGAACTGTTCAATCCATAGGAAGACCTGGTTCTTTCTAGTCAAAGCTGTCAATGGAGAAGCAACTTGAGAGAAGTCCGAAATGAACCTCCAATAGTAACCTGCTAACCCCAAGAAACTACGAACTTCTGCCACGCTCTTTTGTGCTGCCCAAGAAACAACTACCTCCACTTTTCATGGGTTCACTAACACTCCATGCTGAGACACCACATGCCCAAGGAAGTGTACTTCTTGTGTCAAGAACTTACACTTCAACAATTTACCGTAAAGATGGTGGTGTTGAAGGACTTCCAAGACTGCCCTGAGATTCTCAACGTGCTCCTCCTCTGATCTTGAGTAGATCAGGATGTCATTGATAAACACAATGACGAACCGGTCCAGAAACTCTCGGAAGACAAAGTTCATAAGTCCCATGAACACAGCTGGTGCATTCATAACTCCAAACGGCATCACTACAAACTCAAAGTTCCCATACCTGCACCTAAAAGATGTCTTCGAGATGTCACTGTCCTTCACCCTCAGCTGATGATATCCTGATCATAGATCAATCTTAGAAAACCAACCTTCTCCCCTCAACTGGTCGAAGAGATCATCTATCCTTGGGAGAGGGTAACGGTTATTGAATATTACCTGGTTCAACCTTCGGTAGTCTATGCATATCCGGAGACCACCATCTGCCTTCTTCACAACAAAACTAGAGCACCCCATGGCAACACGCTGGGTCGAACAAAACCCTTCTCTATTAGATCGTCAATCTGAATCCTCAACTCCCACAACTCCGAAGGTGCCATCCGATAAGGGGCCATCGAAATCGGACGGGCACCAGGATGTAAGTCTATCCCGAACTCAACATCATGTCAGGGGGTAGAGTCACAAACTCCTTGGGAAAAACATCGAGGAACTCCCCAAAAACCTCTGGGATATCCATCATCTCTTCATCAGTTGGAACCACTGATAACCCGCCTGACAAAGAAAGGAGAGGCTCCACACGCCGGCTTCCCACCTGATAGCTCCTCTCACCAACAAAAGCTACACGCTGCCCATCCACGTCAGAGAACACAACTCTTCTCTGGAAGTAGTCGATAACGGCACTAACAGAAAACAACCAGTCGATGCCTAGGATGACATCGTATGGCTGCAACTGTAACAGAAGAAGGTCCTCACTAGATCGATGTGGTCCCAATGTCAGGCCACATCCCCGGAAAACACAAGATATGTTGGTCTGGCCTCCAACTAGTGTACTCAGCACCAGTGGTATGGAAAGTCTCTCTACGTCTAGTCCCAAAGAATGGGCTAGACCAGGTGCAACAAAGGAGTGTGAAGCTCCTAAATCGAACAAAGCAGAAACAAGAGTGTTGAACAAACAAATCATACCTCGTACCACCTCTGGTCCTACTAGAGCTGCCGACTTTGCTGTGTGAAACTGTCCATGCCTAGTTCCTCTACTTTTCTGATGTCGTCCAGCTCCCCGACAATGCCCCGGTCGAGGTCCCTAAGGAGCACCTTGAGGTCGGCCTCCTCCCGCAAAGTCTGCCCTCGGAGGACCATGGTCATGTTGCTGCTGGAAGGGCCTCTCCGGCAACTGGTGCTGCTGAGGTAGGCATTGAACTTTCCCACCTCCACTGTACTGAGCTCAGGTCGGGTACCAACTCTTAATGTGCCTGAAACCTCCACAAGAGAAACATTTCGGTCCTGGGATCGTGGAAAAGGGACGAGGACCTGAAGATCTAAACTGGAACTGCTGGGGCCTGCTCCCCACTGGCTTGAACCTGGAAGGTCCCGTCGCAGGAGACCTGCTGCTGACTGCCTTCCCCTTCGACGAACCTGGCTGAAACCCCTCACGTGGTGCACCTCCCTGCGAGTGCATCCTCTCTACAACCTATACCTTCTTCTGTACTGCCATGTACATCGGAAGAATGAAGGGGGTGACAGCTTACTGGAGTGAAGGACGAAGCGCCTCCTCCAAACGTCTCGCTCGAGACTCCTCATCCGGAAAGAGATCCGGAGAAAAGCGTAGGAGATCCTTGAACTTGATCCCCAACTCTCGTACTGACATACTCCCCTACTGGAGGGAGAGTAACTCCTGCCGCTTCTCTACCTTTATCATGGAAGAAAGGAATTCCTCTCGTAATTCCTTCTCAAAGTCAGCCCACGGAACCTCTGCCTCTATCCTCTCTCCAAGGTAGAGCGTCCACCACTGTCGCGCCGCACCTCTCAGCTAACTGACTACTATGGGAACCCAGTACTCCCTCAGAGCATGGATCAAGGTAAAAGCGATCCCTAGCTCCTCAAGCCACCCCTCCGTCTCCGTATCCGAAGTACTACCCTCATACTTCTTGAGGGTTTTCCGCTGGAAAGAACGGAGAGTCTTCTGTCACTGGCTATCTTCCTCCTATCGGTCAATCCTCAACTAATCGACCGCCTGGATCTACTTGGCCTCGGCCGTCTGAGTCACCCGGGGACGACGTCCAGGTGCCATAGCTGTACTCTAAACAAGGATTGCCAAAGCCCAAGTATTAAGGAAATTTCTCAATGTTTTATTTTATCACATTATTTCAATTTCTTTCCCAGAACGCCCAAATCAAGTAAAACACAATCATGATGATGCGTGTACCTTCCCTAGGGTCTCTACCATGTAATCAATGTGGTCTCACTCGGTCGTTCGATAGGCTCGGAGTCCTTGCATCGGATCACGAGGGGCCCTAAAATCCTGCGTCCTAGCCAGTCTTATCTGTTCTATGTCATGCACCAAGATTAACCAACACTGTTTCCCTACCATCCCATGCAATCCTCATTGTGCCTAACTCCAGACTCCATCCTATATCTCAACCATCACCTCTGATACCATTCTGTCATGACCCCCTCCCACCAAAGATTCCCCTCCTGAGATGGCAATGGTGAAAGGGAGATAATGACCCCCGAGTCCCACCTCCAGTAGGCCTCGGGGTGGCAACTAGCACCAAGGGTATGTGTTTTCACAAATATGGGAGGCATTACCCTTTTTATTATTTAAGATCGGGAAATAGGACAAGTCAACCACCAAAAAGAAAAAAAGAACAAGTGTATAGAAATAAACCCAAACCAATCCCACATGCATGTTTAAATAGTTCTGAAACAAGGTACAAGTACAAGAAATCTCAAAAGTACAATACCAAAAGAAACAAGTATAGAAAACTGCAGCAACTCCAACTGTCCCGACTAGTAGGGTCCCGCACGGCCCTGGTAGTCCTCCTGGAAACCTGAAAGTAACCATAGGGTGATGATACAAGTATACTCAGTAGGGAAACCTAAAGCTCTCGTACACAAGTGGGGAGACATCCTAATGTCTCGTGAAAACAACAGAAGAAACCTAGAAAGGAGTTCTATCCACCCAACCTCACCAGCCACACTCACCAAAACACAATCACAATAGGTAGTAGTATATAAGAACAATAGTATTGGGTACCCCACACCTTTTTCCCCCACTAGATAGTTTCTCTTCCTAACGGCGAACGTCCTGACGCTACCACACTCTTCCCGCCCACACAAACTTGGGCCTCACAACCATGTATCCCACCCGCACACACCTCGGCCTCACAACCACGTATCCCGCCTGCACACACCTGGGCCTCACAACCACGTATCCTGCCCGCACACACCTAGGCCTCACAACCACGTATCCCACCCGCACACACCTGGGCCTCACAACCACGTATCCTTCCCACACACAACTGGGCCTCATCCCGAAGGTTCTTGGGAAATAGTAAAACCTGCCCGAAGAGTCTTGGGATAAACCACCCCAATCGAAACCTACCCTAAGAGTCTTGTGAGTAAGGTCGCCTCAAGCCATCACAGCCTAGGGAAGAAGGAGCAGGAAGGAGCTAGTAACTAAGGGGAAAACACCCTATCCCATGAAATGGGAGTGTTCAGCACTAAGTGCTCAACATGGGTGGGGTGCGATAAAACACAAAGATACAGATATATATATACCAAACACTAAGCCCAACCTATGGCTTCTAATTAGAGAACTGAGCACCTTCCTCGGTACTACTACTTCGAAGCATGCATACAACAAACAACCCCAACCCCATTTAGGTTTTCATGTTTCAATAGAATTATTTTATCAGTTCCTTAACTACTGGGAAACTATCCACAACCAACCACATCAATCGTTCATAAAACATATCCCTGTCATCCACAAATAAAGTTAGGAAAACACAAGCAACACAACCAAGGCCTTCTTATAAACCAAACAACCCTATTAACTATTATTCACATTCCACTATTAAGCCCCACCATCCATTATCTCTTCCACTTTTATTTATTAATCACAACCCATAGTTTGATCACATTCAAACCTATCCCTGCAGCCCCACTGCCAACCACCATAATCACAACCACGCCATACATCATCATCCCTTGATACCGTTAATCACAGCCCCACTACCCATCACTAACATAGAATTCACACCAACCCACAACCAAGCCAACCGTAGCCCCACTGCTCACTCGATCCACAACAACCCACAAAAACACCCCCTTCACATAAATTAACCCCAACAGCACCCACATGTTTATTATTCCAATTTAGTTCAACCGAGGTGATCACACAAGGGTTACAGATTTTCATTTAATCATAAAACTTTACGTGATTAACCAATTTCCACATTCCATGAAGTTTCCATCCATAAACGGTCTAGAAAGATAGGGCAGTATTTAATTGCGCAAGCAAAGGCCCCCAACGACCGTGATTTTTAGTAGACATAAGCCTATTCAATTCACAACATAATCACATGATATAAATAAAAAGGTAACTGAATTCACAGCTTCCCATCCCCGTTATATAAGAACGTTATTATCTTTATTAAACTGGTTTAAATGTGTTTCACGTAAACAAGAGGACACCCACCACGCATGATGCACAAATTAGAGAGACGAAGGTAAGATCCCTACCTCAACAGGTTTTGAACACAACACTCCCCCGGATCAACTTTAAAAGACGTCTGTCGGCGTCCGTCGCTCCTGGGAAAACCTGGAAAAACCTTTTCAGGTGGAAGCTGGGAAGGAAAGGCCGAAAGGAAAGCAACAAAACCAAGCTCAAAAGTTCTGCCTCATCGTTACGATCCTGTTCCCGCTGACGGATCGTAAATCGGAGCTCAGACAAAGAATTTATGGATGAAAGGAGCCTTTGAGTCTCTTGGGAGAGCTTTGCTCGAGGGAATGGGGAGGAGAGGAGTGAGTTTAAAAGAAGGAGGGGCCCCCTCCTTTTATAGGAGAGAAAAACAAAAGTACACGGCATGTACTTTATGGTACATGGTGTGTACTCGGCCATTTCACACGGTCACCACGCGGCTTCCAACACGGCCTTCAATGCGGCACGTGGCCGTTGGCTGGTCAACACACGGTTTGAGGGTAACGCGTACGCGGGGAGGGACTACATGGCGTGTAGTATCGGGTACATGGCGTGTACCCATTTATTTCACACGGCAAGGACACGACCTTCAACATGGCACACATTCGTTGACTGGTCAACACACGGTTTGAGGGTAACGCGTACGCTGGGAGGGACTACACGGCGTGTAGTATCGGGTACACGGCGTGTACCCATTTATTTAACACGGCAAGGACACAGCCTTCCACACCGGGTATATCCGGCGAGGGGGTACACGGCGTGTACTCACACTACACGGCGTGTACTTACAAAATTCTGAAAAGTGTGGGAAAAGTACATTTTACCCTCCAGAACACTTCAAGACCCACTTTTTGACAAAATAATGGGCTGGAGAGGTCCGGGCCATTACACCTTACATGTGCCCACTGAAGCCACTAAACAAAAGAAAAAAATGAATTATATATCTCCACGCTCTAGTTCCTATGATACTCTATTCTCTAGTGCCTTACACTTCCCTATATTACACACAAAAGGATCTA
This sequence comes from Viscum album, assembly GCA_963277665.1. Classification (NCBI taxonomy): domain Eukaryota; kingdom Viridiplantae; phylum Streptophyta; class Magnoliopsida; order Santalales; family Viscaceae; genus Viscum; species Viscum album. Next base: position 1,717,427,715 of record OY728153.1, read on the forward strand.
CATGGATCCCAAAAGGACAAATACAGGGTGTGAGTATATCATACCCAAAAAGGTAGTCATCACCCAACCCCTACTAACCTATCATAAAATATATAATATATCATCGTAGCATGAAATATTAAATAAATACAAAAGAATATATTATAAAGTTGGTTAATTAAAGTAGAATAAACAAAATCAGATCATGATTTAGAAACACATTAATAAATTCTTAATAGGAATCATGAAAACCTACTTTAATCCATGCTCAAAATCTAAAAGAAGATAACATGTATTCTAATATAGACTAGTGGATATATGTATGAGTTCCCAAGGAATTTTTCAGGATAAATAGATATCTCAAAAAACAAAAAATAGAGGCAGGTTATGTTGTATCCCAAACCATCACACAGATCATATCATATAAAATATGTTTTTAATTCTATAAACTAGACCACAAAACCTTTTATTGTATATAATATATTGTGGGTAGTCTATGTACCACACAAAAACACCATCACATTATATCATAAATGTAATAGAACACTATTGTAACCAGATGTTGTAATATATTGGATTTATTTTCAATTATAAGTCTATTAGTAGTTATGTAATTATTTTTTAATCCTTTTTTAATATATAAAGATTGGTGAGCACATTATTCACCACGTCATGGTGAGTTACCATGGTGAGTATAGATTTTATAGAGTGGATATTGAAACATATATAGTGTGGATGCATTGGGTGTTTTAGTTGGTGTTTTAATTGATAAATTTACTCATGGAAATGGAGAGAATGGTTTATGTCATGTTTTAGGTCATGTTTCTCATGGTTGATGTCACATAAATAGCTTATTTTAAATGTATTTTTATTTTAATTTCCATTAATGCTTTGTTTTGGGGGGTTTCCAAAGTTTTTATGGAGAATAGGTGAGTTTTCATGAATTGGGCCAAACCGTGAGCCCAATTCCAGATTTAAAAATAAATTTTGTTTCTTTTATAACTTATTCATTTTTTAATATTTTTCACTCATTACAACTCCTAAATGTCCTAACCTGATATATTAACACCACAATTAAAATTTTGAGCCTTTGGAAATCCATAACCAAGGTGTATATGGGTTTTTATTTAAGATATTGGGTCTGCCCGAAAGCTCAATTCCAGTTTTAAAAATAAATTTTGATTAATTAATAACTTATTCATTTTTAAGTATTTTTAGGTGATTAAAAGCCCCAAACACGCCCCTTGAACCCATCCTCGCGTCCCATATCCTCCCACCCTATTTTCATCTCATTTGTATCGCAGTTTAGGTCGACCTTTCTGGAGAACTCAAATTTCGGGCAGATTTATAAAGGTAATTTGTTTCCTTCATGACTCCTTAGATTATTACTCTTTTTCCCCCATTAAAATTCCTAAATGATCTAGATATTCTTGTTAAAATCTCCCTGGGAGGTTTGAGTATTTTTGAAATCAGATACTGGTATTTTGGGGGGAGATTTCTACAAGATATTTTAAGTAAGTTGTTCTCCTCCTTTCTTCTTTCAATTTGTTTACGGTTACATCCAATTTACTTAGGGTTTCTTCCATTATCATTGAGGTTTATTATGTACAGGAATTAGGGTTTAAAATTTAAGGTTTTATATTGTGTTTTATGGTCTGAAATTATGGTATTAGGTCTGGTTTACCTTTCTTGAGGTGCGGCGGTGGTGCGTTTGAGTTTTCGCACAAAGGATTCAAGGGTTTCCTTGGTTTTGGTAGGTGATTCCATTGTGTATGAAATCTTTGTGAATTTCCTACTGCTTTTATGGTATTTTCATGCTTATTCAATTTTATTGTTTCTGAAAAATATAGTTTTAGTGGTGTTTGTATTTAAAATGAATCCTAAAGGCCAATTTCATGTGAAATTGGGGGTTTTTCATAGAAATGTTTTCTTAGTTTAATTGGGGCTACCCTAAAAGTAACTAGTTGATTTTATTGAACTGTAATAGGGATAAGAATACTGTTTTTAATGATTGTACCTTGTGTTTGTTACTGAAAAATCTGGTTTTAATGGTGTTTGTGAACCACATGAAATTCTAGGATTTGTGTTGTGTAAAAATGGAGACTTTGCAATGATGTCGTTTCTTGAACCATATGGGGTTGCCCTAAAACTGATTTTGTGTTTTCACTGAAATGTAGTAGGATTCACTTTATGTTTTGGAAGCTTAAATATGTGCACATAGTATTCAAGTGAGGTCTATAAGGAGTTTTGTGTCCGAAACACTACGACGTTTTGAGGAATTGTTTTATGAAAAATCTAAGTGTTTTGTTGCGTGTTTTAAGTGGTATAAAATGTGATAGCTACTGTATTGGTTGTGTTTGACCAGTAATGTTGTTTTATATTAAAATTTATTTATGATTCATGCTGGAATTGATTGAGCACAAAAGGGGAAGCTCGGGTACCTAGGTGGGGCGGACTTGTACTAGTACGGCTAGTGGACCGGATGGGTTTTGTCCCTGTTTCACCTAGCATTTGGATAACGACAACTCTAACTAAACTATTTAGATGATTATTGGGGACCACTAGGTTATGGGTATGTTCCCTACTAGTGGCTCGTGCATGAGAAAGGATTCTGCTATGGTTACATTACACCGAGGTACATAGGGCCCAAGACAACCTAGTGCCTAGGGGTGTTCCCAATGTTGTTGCTCATTGGATTTGTAGTATTTACCCATGTCTTAGGGTGTGTTTAGAAGTAAATTACAGTATCTAACATTTCTATTTTAATGTGTTAATATTCTAAAAAAATTTGATTAAAAACTATTTTCAATTTGAGGTTTCATTTCTTGAAATTTTAACACTACTTTTCCTTGCGTTTGAAAACTGCTTGCTTTTTCACATTGTATTTCTTACTCTTTGGAATCATTTGGTGGTATCCTATTGGGCTTAGGCTCACACCCTACTTACACCCCTTGGGAGTAAGTAGAATTGGTTATGTTTGATTCAGGTAAAGGAAAGGCTAAGGGTGATGGCGGTTCATGGTGTTAGTTCCCATTCTTGGTGCGGAGTTGTGGAGATAGCTTGGGGGCGATGACCCCTAGTCGTGTGGAGTCCTTGGGGCTATCTTGATGCTATAATTATTTTTATTTGGACCACTTGTATAATCTTTAAACCAATGTACTCAGTTTTGGTTTTTACGTAAGTCTTGTTTGGCTCAAAAAATTCAGATTTATATTATGGATTTTTTTTAATGTTTTATGCTTTCATACTCGGGTGAATCGTTCCCAAACCTAAATTAATGATACCCGGGCACTTGTACCAGCCCGTGGGGATAGGGAACGCCCTTCGGGTCATGTCACAGGCTGGGTTTGGTGCCGGTTTTGGTGGTGACCAGATTTGGTTCGTGACAGTTGAAGATGTATTTAGTATAATATTCTCAAAACAAAAAAAAATAATATTGTCATGCCTTGATATGTGGGATTGGGTAAGGAGGATTTATTATCTTTTTATTTTTTGTTTCAAAATATTTGGAGGTTCTTGATGGCTTAAAAAAGTTTTTTTGAACCATTTAGATGCAACAGGTAGAACCATGACTATAGTGGAGGGAAGGGTGTTCCTTTGGGACTCCTATGTAAAATAGATTAATCCACCACACCCAGTGTAGGGTGTCATATCATGTGTTTCATGTTGGTTATAACCTTATATACCACATCCAAAAAACCTCACCATGTCCATAATAGAAACCATGGTGGGACAAAATATCCTATAACCCTTCACCGAGCCATTGTCAAACCCCATGGCTGATCTCTTGGGTGAGGCCACTATACTGTGGTGGGAAGAACCAGGGAATATTAATGGAGATTTTAGGTTTTTGAAACACATGTTTGTTTCCTTATCTTTTTGTGGTAGTTACTCTAGCTGTTTGTAACCATAATAGAGGGTTCTAATGCATTTATTGACTCAATTTCCTTCTATTAATTTGATTGTTCACTCCCCACTAGCACGGATTCCAGAACAAGTATGTTCTAGTAAGGAGTTTTTGGCATTAGTTTCACATCCTACAGTGTCATAGGTATTTCCCTTCTTCTTTGTCTTTCTCTTTATAGATCTAGGATTGTGGGGACTATATCTATTCATTTCCCATCAACGATTTCAATGGCAATGAGGTTTTCATTAATATTGAGGTTGGTACCTTTATTCTATGGTATATTCACATGGATTATTTATTCTCTTATGATTCTATTTGGTTTTGATTTATGAAAATGATGATTTGAAATCCATTATAGGTGAATTTGGTCATTGATGGATTTGGAAATTATTTTCTAAAAATGTGTTTTTATTAAAAACCATTTTTATAACCACGATGTGTTGGGAAAATGACTCAAAGGTAGTTTTAAAATGGAAATTGTTTTTAAAACATGTAAGTGGTATGGAATCTCTATAGAAAATGTTTTATGAAGATATGGGAATGGAAACGAAATGGATTTACCATGTAAAATGTTTATTGAGATAGATTTCCTTAGAAAATTTTTATGAAATGTGAACTTGGTTTTTTAAACATAATAATAATGTAATAGAGCATCATGAATGCCTTGGGTTATGGGGGAAAACTCAACACATGTGATACCTAATGGAGTAATCTATCACTGTGGTAGGTTCCCATGATTCCATGGTTTCCAGTGGGTAGCCTTTTGGGGGAACTAAGGTTCCCAAATTTTATGAGTCACTTAAGAATACTAGTGTTTATTGTTTTATGAGTTTTTTACACCCTTATGTTTTGATTTACACCTTAATTATTTTAGGATACATTGTGTGAATGTTTAATTGATATGAATATTTTCCCACTTATTATCGATATCTATATTTAAAACAAGTTTTATACATCTACTTGTGTCATGTGGATAAATTATATGTTATATTGATTTGTTTATTTAAATATGGATTGTTTTTTAAAATAAAACCAAAGGGTTATTTTATATGGGAAAGTGATTTCTTATATAAATTTTTTATAAAACAATTATATAAAAACTAACGGATTCATGTGGATATACATTGTATAGATTCTTGGTGTTATCCTAATGATCTTTAGTGATCACACCCTAATTGTTTACTTTGGGAATTTGTAGCCTTGGTTTTTCAGGATATAGATAAATGGAAGAGTGTCATACAGAGGATAACTCTCTTTGTTTCTTTTTAATGGTTTGGGATGGTGGTTTTATATGCTCACAAGGACATGTACTCATGGGTTTCTTCAAGTTCCATGTTTTTTGTCTTTCATATTAATCTGTTAGAACTTGTGATCAACTCTTTGGATGTTACCTTTGTGGTTTGGTTAGTATTTACATATGATTTATTTTGGGTATATGCTATGATGCCCACATTTTTTCTATCTTATCATATGTTGTTTAGGGTGAAATTATTCCCAGGTTGAACCAGGTTAGTCTATTACAAATTTGTGTCAAAGGGTTAGGTTATCATTAAATATTATTCTCATGATTTTGTATCACACTCTTGTGTCTGGGTATTATTGATAGATATAACATAGAACTATCGTAAATCAAGAGGTAGTGTGGGAGTCTTCCTGTCCATTTCACTTTCATGACAAGCCTCGTATTGTAATTACAAGTATGGGGTTGTCTATTAACCTTATTTATAAGTTTATATTTTGGGATTAAATTCTTTAAAATTTGGTTAGTGATAAATAATTGAATTTTTTTCTTGAATTTTTTCATTCTCTTTGTTCTATAAAATATGGATCCTCTAAAAAGACCATCTCTCAATGCTAAGGAGGATGATGTGGAGTAATCCTTATACATAAACCCCCTAATAACTCTATATTGGTGGAAACTATAGTATTAATGATCTATTCCTTAGTATAATTTTCCAATGTTGAACTAGAACGGAAGGTAGACCATACTACAGAATTCACTAAGTAGCATCCACCAAACTTTTTGTGTGACAAGGGACCCTAGGAATAAGAGGTATTGATTGATAGTATTGAGATTATTTTACACCCTAAAGACTCTAAAAGACTCCAAGTTTGGTTTTTTATCTTATATGCTTGTGGTTCTAAAAAAGGATGTGGTGGGAATCTATTGTACAATCCAAGTCGCATAAAGATATCACCCGGACCACTTTCAAGAAGTTCTTCAACCAACAGTTTAATCTTGAAACATTCAGAGTGGAAAATATTTAAATGTTCTTGACCTTGGAGTAGGTAGATCATTCTATAATAGAGTATTATACTTGGTTTACTAATTTCATACACCAATATCTAAAGATTGTTTCCAATGACTATATCAAGTTGTAGAGATTAGAGATGGTTTTTAGGGATGATATTTGGTATATGGTGATTCTTATGTGCCTACCCACCTTCATGGAGGTTGTATATAAGGAAGATATGAGTGAGATGGATATATCTAGGAATAGATGACTCTTCGTAGAATAATTTACAATAGAAGGTATCCAAAGTTTGTTTTCTATAATGAAGAGGAAGTAGGGTGACCGATACTAAAGTGGTGGAATAAGTACACAAAATATGTTGGGGTAGAGTCACGTGTGCATTCACCATGAATTTAAATTTTCTATCTGCTTACCCTGGAAGTGAATTTGGTGTCCAATACCTTGAAATAAACCTAATGTTTATAATCAAAACTAATAATTAGACTTGATCGAATATGGTAGAAATGACTAGTTTGGGAGAAAAGGACACCTCAAAATTTACTATATGGTGGTACCCAAGGTATGTAACACATGTGGGTGATCTAGTAATCTTCACCATTTCTATGAGTGGGAATCATAAGGAAGTATATATATATCTACCATCACTATGTGTTATTAGTTTAAATATTATGCAGTAAAATGGGTGGGATCTCAACCTTATGCTAAGGGTAATGATTAGTTTGTGAAGAAAGGCTAGGATGAGGCTAGATGTATCCATGCAACGAAGTTTTCACCATAGGAGTCATAAAAAGACCATATACCATAAGAGGTATGTTTTTTATTATATCTTCTATGGTTATATATTTATTTGATATTGGTCTAACTTTTTCCTTTATATAATATAATCCCATTGATGCATTAGGTTTGTGTTTGAAGCTTATTCCTTTCATGATGAATCTTTCCACTCCTTTGGAAAAAAAATTCATAGTAAGGTTTTAAATGCCTCGAGTTTTGGGTGGTGATTCCCAACCATGAAACTATATGGGAATTTATACTTCTTGATCTTGATATATTTGATCACATCTTTGGAATGGATTGGGTGATTAACTATAAGGACCATATTAATTTCTATAATTATTGGGTTCAGTTTCTTTCTTATGATGGAGTCACTCTTGTATTTTAGGATAAGTGGGATCCTAGATTAGGAAGAGTGGGTTTTGTTTCCCCTTGTGATGAGATGATCCCATGCTAGTTGTCAAATATGTTTCTGGATGTTTTTGACCCATGTATTAGTGGTCCTTTTTCTAGGGTGGTAAGTGAGTATCCTAATGTTTTTCCAGATGATTTGTCTAAGTTGTCACCTCAAAGGGAATATAAGTATTTTATATACTTACTACTAGGGATGAGACCCATTTCATTACCTCTATACCATATGTAACCTATTTAATTGAATAAAATAAAAGTTCAGTTTGAGGATCTTGAAGCTGAGGGATTTATTCATCCTAGTTTTCACCTTGAGAATTTCTAGATCTCTTTTCAAGGAAGGCGGATGGAAGTATTTGGATTTTTTTATTATTAGAAAATCAATCAGGTTATGGTTAATAACAAATATACATTATTTAAGATTAATGACCTTTTTGATCAGCTCAAGGGAGCCCAGTGTTTTTCAAAAATTGATATGATATTGGTGTACCATCAGTTGATGGTTTGATATGAAGATATTCCTAAGACTGCATTTAGGAGAGAATGGATATTGTGTATTTGATAGGGAAAAGTTTAGAGACATATCATAATCACCATAAATTATATGTTGATCAATTTCATCATCCATTAGAATTTGAGGTAGGTGATCGAGTTTTCCTTAGAGTTTCACCTTGGTTAGGACATAGACATTTGAGGGTGTATGGTAAGTTAGCACCTTGTTATGTCGGCCCATTTGATCTTATAGAGTAACTAAGGAAGGTGGATTATTTATTAGACTTATCTACTCATTCTATTTTTATACAAGATGTGTTCCATGTTTACTTACTGAATAAGTATAAACTAGATCTATCCTAAGGGATTGAGTGGGAGGATATTTAAATTTAAACTGACACCTTAGTGTTTAAAAGGTATATTCAGATAGCAAACTAACAAAATAAGGTTATTTATGGAAATACGATCTCATTGGTTCGAGTGACATGGTAGTGTAGTAGAAATATTTATGTGACATGTGAGCATGAGGCCTTGATGATACAGTAATGGCCTTATCTCTTTTTGGGTTAATGATCCAGATCCTTGATGAGGATTTTTATTATGGGGATAAATGTAACACCCTGATATTTGGAATCGGTTATTGGGACTCTTTTATCTTTTCCTTTTCATTTTCAGAAGAGTTGGAGTTACTTGGTGGCTTAAAATTATTTTTGAAAATTTTAGGTGAAAAACATGCAGCAACAAAGTCATGGGAGAAATCGTGGTGCACCTTTGGTCATTTTATGTAAAGTGGATTGAGCCACTATTCTCAGTGTAGGGTGCAGTCTTAGGCGTGGATTGTTATTGGAAGCCCTATATACCATAAAAAACAAGCCTTACCATGATTGTGGTGGAGGCCTTAGTGGGCCAAAACAACCTATAACCACACACCAAGCCATAGCCAGACCCTATGGTTAGTCTCTTGGGTGAGTCCAACATGTCATGGTGGAAAGCACTAGGTCGTGGTGGTAGAGGTTTCAGTTTTTTAAAACGTCTCACTATGCCAAAATTGGTATTTCGCGGTAGTTTTTTTGCTTAAATTTGGTTTTTTAGTGGCAGTTTAAACCGCTTCTAAATGATTTACCATTGTTTTTTTTAATTTTTTTTTTAATTTTTTTTATTTTTGTTGGTTTATTTTATTATTTTATTATTAATTTATTTCATTAGTAATTTATTTTATTATTTTCATAATTTTATTATTTATTTATTTACTTATTATTATTTATTTAAATATTATTTATTTTATTATTATTTATTTAAATATTTTTATTTTTTATTTTTTATTTTTTATTATATACTACTGTGCACATGTATGTACATATGTATGTGCCATTTATAGAAATTTCGTGTTGCGTGTGATTCGAACCTCTTACCTCTTGTACATTCTACAAAGATTTTACCACTCCATCCGGTTCTTCATATTGTGAATAAATAGAATTTAATATACTTATATATATTAATTGAAAAAATAATAAATATTTATTAATCAATAATTATTAATCAGTAATGATTAATTAATTATTAATTATTAATTATTAATATTAAAATTAATTACTAATTACTAATTATAAATTACTAATTACTAATTAGTAAATAAAATATAAATTAACAATAAATATATATATATGATGTGGAAATAAATGGTAAATAATAAATAATAAATAATAAATAATAAATGATAAATGATAATAAATAACTCAATAAATAGCTAATAAATAACTAATAAATAATAAATAATAAATAAATATTAAAGAAATAATTAATTATTAATTATTAATTAGTAAATAAATATTCAATAAATAATAAATTAATAATAAATACATAATAAATAAATATTAATTAAATATTAAATAAATAAATAATAAATAAAAAAATAATCAATAAATAATAAAAATATATATAAAAAACAATTAATTAATAATTATTAATTAATTAATTAATAATAAATATATAACTATTAAATATTAAATAAGTATTAAATAATAAATTTTAAATAAATATTAAATAGTCATTTAGGAGTAATTTAATAACAAAATTAAATCAATAAATAATAAATAAATATTAAAATACTAAATAATAAATAATAAATAATAATTGAATAAATAAAAAATAATAAAATAATAAAACAATAAATGGATATAAATATCTATAAATACATATACTTATAAAAAAATTACATAAATATATATAAACACATATTTATATCACATAAATATATATAAACACACTCAGATATATAATTGTACATTAATATAAATATATATATAAACACCAGTAAATATAAATATATATATATATACACATATATGATATAAAAATATATAAACATAAATATGTATAAATATTTACAAAGGTATATAAAATCGATAATTATTTATTTTAAATGAAATGAATAAAAAATATTTCTTTCAATTTAATTTATATGCTTGAAAATACAGTTCTATGTAAATATGTATTTATACAGGTGACTTATTATAAGTAAATATAAGAAAATATGCATATAATTAATTTTAAATAAAACTAAATTTTGAAAAATGATAAAATTTAAAAACCATAATATCAATATTAATGTAATCCCTACGAATACATTAAATCCCCACTAAAAAAAGGCAATAAAACCCCCTTAAATAAGGCTAGAAATCCATCGAATGGTAAAAAATTGGGGAACCCTTAAAATACATAAAAATGTTAAGAAACTCTAAAACCCTAAAGAAACCTAAACACCCTAAAATAACCACAAATTCCAATCTAGGGGTCCATTTCAAATACAAAATCATTCGAATTTAATCTCATGAAATTATCTTTGATCTGATATGTATTACAGGCCGAACGGATTCCCAATCAGAAGTTATAGTCGTTTGATCTTTAAGGAATTAGGGTACGGCAACTAAAACTCAGTTTTAGAGGCCTTATGTGCCTTTATAGGGGTGAAAAAACTTGACATGGGATTTATAAGATCTTTACTAGCCCTTCATGTCATAGTTATCATAGCAATATTTAATTTGATATTTGATAGATCCCAAACAAACACCCCAATCAAAAGTTATGGTCGTTTGTAGTTCGAATTCGATTTTCAAATTTTTTAAATTTTAATATATTTATTTCCTTTAAAATTCACATGATTTAAATATAATTTGGTTTTATCTCATTTCATAATATTTTATTTTATTGGTTTTGGTGCGAAAATTGACTCTTAGATCAGAAGTTATGGTTATTTGATAACAATGTCTTCTTTTCGTTTGTTTATAGATTTTTTTTAAGTTTCAAGTTATTATTAACTAATAATTATAAATATTTATTAATTAAAACATTATAATTAATTAAAATTATAAATAATAAATATTTATGATATTAAATAATAAATCATAAAGCATAAATAAATATTTTTTAAAAAATAATTTAATTTAGCGGATTTTTTAAAAAAATGCCATTATTTCCCAAAGGCTTTTTAAAAAACCAATGTTAAAAAATATATTTTTTATTCTAAAAAAATCTAAAAATATTTTAAAAAATATTTTAAAAACATTTAGTGGGTATTTTAAAAACCTTCACTAAATTTTTTTTGGGAAAACATTTTGGGACATTTTTCAAAACTACTAGGAAACATCATTTTTTATAGTGTCTATTTATCACCTGATCTTATAGGGGTAATTACTCTAGCTACATACAAACTTAATGGAGGGTTTTAATTCATATCTTGGCTCTTTTTTCTTCTATTAAATCAATTATTGACTCCCCTCTTTCTCATATTCCAAATCTAGCGTGTTACAATAAGGGGTTTTGGGATTTCATCTCTCATTCAATGGTGCATTGGGTGTTTCCCTTATTCTTTAGCATGATCCTTATAATTATATGCTCATTAGGATCAGATCTATTTGTTTCCCATCTCTTATTTCAAATTCAATGAAGTTATCATCAATATTTAGTCATATGTATCAATCTTATGGTATAATCCCATGGAATTCTTATGTTCTTGTGATTCCCTTTGGTTTTGATTTATGAAAATGATGATTTGAAATCCAAGAGAGGTTAATATGATCTTTTATGGCTATCGAAATGATTTTCTAAAAATGGGTTTTTATTGAAAATTGTTTTGAATCTCATGATGAGTAGGTGGTTTTGAAATGGAAATGGTTTTTGAATCATTGAATTAATGTGGAATCAAAACTAAAAACATTTTATAAAAGTAAAGGCATGGAAATGAAATATATTTTCCTTAGATAATGTTTATTAAAATGGTTTTAATTTTATAATTCTTTTGAAATTTGAACATGGTTTCTTGAACATAATAACAATATAATAGCACATTGATAATGCCTTGGGGTACCAGGGGAAACTAGACGCATTCGATCCATAGTGGTGTAAGTTATCACTAGAGGAGGTTCCCCTAATACCATGACTTCTAGTGGGTATCCATTTCAAGGAACTAAGGTTCATATACATTAGTATTCACTTAAGTGGATTGGGGTTTCTTGTTTTTTTAGTTGTATACACCCTTTTTTTGTAATTTTCCCCTGGAGATTTGAGGATAAAATATGTGCCTGTTTAGTTTCTATTTTTATTTTATAACTTGTTAAGGATATTGATAATTAAATCTTGTTTTACACATCTTTTTATCCCTTATTGGTAAATTTTATGTCATATTAATTTGTTTATATGAATATGATATTTTCTTTAAAATAAACCCAAAGGGTGATTTTATATAGGAAAATGATTTTTTTTGAAACGTTTTTAGAATATTTTTTATACAAGAACTAATGGATTCATGTGGATATACATTTTATATATTCTTGGTGGTATCCTACTAGGCTTTAGTTCTCACACCCTAGTTTTTCCTTTGGAAGTTTGTATCCTTGGTATTATATGATACAAGTAAAGTTAATATCACCATGTAGAGGATATATCTCCTAGTTAATTTTTCCTTCTGATGGGTTGGGATAGTTGTGAAATATGGTCAAGAGGATATGGACCTATGGGTTGTTCATCTAGACCTTATTATCCACTTATTATATGTTTCCTTTATAGTTTTTTTTTGTTTTTTACATAAGATTTATTTTGGGTATCTAATGTGATGCCATGTTTATTTCTATCTTATAATATTTTTTTAGGGTGAAATTGTTTTAATGCTTATTTGTATGATACTCTGATTCTTGTCTCTAACCCATGGCGATCAAGAATGTGCTTAGGGTCTTATGGAAGGCCAATTCTGGTTACATTATGGGTTAACCTAGATTGATCTATTACAAATACCATGCCATGCAGCTTGGCATTTTGGGATTACAAGATCCTTGTGCAACACGGGGAGGCCTATTATGGACGTTGTGTAAGATGTGTTGAAACTCATGTAGAAGTAACTGATGTATTTGAGGGTGATCAAAATTGGAAACTAAAATTTACTAAACCATATAGTTAGGTGTGTTTCATTGAGATAATTTATGTGTAAAACATAGTACCAATCTAGGAGTGTTCTAGAGTTTCTTGAAGTTAATGGTTCAAGAGTCAAGATTTATGAAGATGATACAACATGGGTAATTTAGAATTGTGTCAGTTGTGGTGAATGTCATTTTTTCCTTACACATTATTTCTAATCAGATACCACACTGTGATGTTTGAAAAATTGGTGGTTATGAATAGTTTTACTTCTTCAGCCCCTCTTTAACTATTTTTTTGGTTATAAATTGGATCTCAATGACTTAAATGGATATCAAAGGTGGATATATAATATAAGATAATACAAGGGATGATTTTAAATCTTGATAAGTGAAAGTTGATTTTAATTTGGAATTAAAAATTAAAATTTTTGAAAGAATATTTTTATGATAGTTGTATAGAATTATAAAAAAATTCACACAAAAAAATGGAGTAAGGAAAACAATGAATATCCATGATCAGAGGATTGGTAGTGAATAATTTTTAATATTTGGTATTGATTATTGAACTATGGCTATTTTTAATTTCATTAAAGATCTGTCTTGGAGTAATATTCGAGTGTTCATGTCTTTGAAGATCTATAAGTGAAGTATGGAGTAACATAAATGTAGGTTCTGGGCGCAGTGGAAGCACGTTGTGGGAGTTTTCCCAACTTTAATTTTAACGTTAAGAAACGTTCAATATGAGATATGTCACGATTTAAAACGCCGAATCTTCGAAATAGAACGAATAACGAAAAACTTAAGAGTGAATCCCAGAACCATAGAGATAGGATCATCATATGTTGTTTATAATTAATTTAATTAATTCACAAGAATTACCTTGGTGGAATTCTTTCTTCGTTGATGTCTCTGGTCACGATCATGTGATCCGTCATTGCGTCATAGAATCCAAGTGTATAATTCCTCTAGCGGTGATCCACACATGTGCCACGTATCTCTGTATGTCGCCGAAGGGATCTCCGGGTGCTAGCGCAGAAGAACCTTCGCTTACGATGTCCGCCTTCGATCGCCTTCATCTCTCAGTCTTGAGAGAGTTCTTGGAGGAAGGAGTTCTTTCAGCCTTGAAAGAATTCTCTAGAATTGTTGTGCATAATGATTGATTGCAAAGTGTTTGGGTTCTGAGGATATTTATAATCGTATTTGAGGCCATAGAGTTATGACAATAAATAAAAACGTTACGCATTTTATTTATTTCATTAACCCTTATTGAAAACCCCCATGTCGAATGATTAATTCCTTGACATGTGCCCATGCTGATTATAATTAATATCACAATAATGATATTATTTCCTCAAAATCTCGACTAGAAAAACTACACGTCTTGTAATCATTAATACACGGAGTGTTCTTGTTTTCCATAAAACTACACAGCGTGTATATTAAATATACACGGTGTGTACTTTTATTTTCCACTTTTCTTTATCTCCTCCTCCAAATTTATTAGACCTTGAGTAATGGCTATTTATTTCTTAAATAAATGTAACTGCATTACTCTCTAATAAATATATTATTTCACCCAAAATATATTCTCTCGAATAACTAGTGTCGAAATAAATGCGATCAGGAATCCTTAAATGATTATTAAACCACAGTCGGGAATAATCTTTATTTAACTTGTTAAATTAATATTTAACTGAGATACATGGACACGCTTAGTGTGTGACCCTCTAGGCCTCTTTCTCAGTGGCATTAGGCGGTGCCCGCCTAAAGTCCAAGGTTAGCATCTAGAAACATGCCAAGTCACCCATAGAGAAAAAATTTAACACCGCAATGACGTGTCACCTCATACGAACACTTACCGTGTAATATAATCATTTTGTTACGATATCTCGAATCAAGCCGGTTGCATGCTAGTGTCATCAACCCACGTGCTCAATTATTCTTTCTTTGACTTTCCGGAATTGAACTCGCCCATTCCTTACCATGGCCATGGATTTATTTAGGCTATATCAATTCCATCAAAGGGCCTAAGATATCTACTTCTATTATGAAATAGAAGGGACAAATCCTTTCTCGCATTATCTATTAATGTGGTATTACTCGTGAAGCACCCAACATATCTTACCTCACTGTGAACAGTGTGTCGTCACAGTTTTCGTCAATACATCTAAGTGTGCGAGTTGTAATACCCATTAATAATAATCTTAAAGTCTAAGGACCAATACACACATTCGCAGATAGGAACATCCAATGACACTATGAAATGTGGATTTCCTACTGGCGGGTCTCGTTCTCATAATATCCTCCTGGATATTACCAAGGGTGCACACCATGAGAAGGTGCCTCAAAGTTTTATGAGTCCTCACCCCTAATGACCTATATTATTTGTGTCCCTCAAATAAAATCATCCAGCCATAGAACATATATTCAAGAACAGTGTTATGGAATTTCCAGGTTCTCATCATAGTAGGGATCCTCTATGACCCATTAATGAAACAGTTGTCCTTAGGACATTATCACATGCATTGTCACGCAGAAAACAATCAAGATGTGATAAGGCATTTATTAATGAATAAAGTAAAAATTAGTTGGTTCTAGGCCACCAACTCCAACAGACTCCCACTTGGACTAGAGCCAACTACTAACAACCTTTAACCTGCTATCTCTCACATGATATTCATGCTTCTGTTGAGATAGGCCTTTAGCCATGGGGTCCTCCATGTTCTCTTTCGTGGACACTCTTCTCACTGCAACATCACCCCTTTGATAGAAATCCCTCAAGAGGTGATACTTTCAGAGTATGTGCTTTGTCTGTTGATGTGACCTTGGTTCTTTTGAAATATTCACCACTGAAGTATTACCACAATACAATGTAATGGGATCTTTACTGATAGGCACCACATCAAGCTCTTAGAAAAAGTTCCGAATCCAGACGGCTTCCTTGGCTGCATCAGAATCTGCTATATATTCGGACTCCACTATAGAATCGGCAACAACTGGCTGCTTTGAACTCTTCCAGCTCACAACTCCTCCATTGAGACAGAAAACAAATCCATATTGAGACTTCAGATCATTATGATCTGTTTGAAAACCAGCATCAGCATACCCTATGATGACAAGCTTCTTGTCTCCTCCATAAACTAGGAACATATCCTTAGTTATTCTCAGATACTTAAGGATAGTCTTAACAGCAGTCCAATGATGTTCTCCTTGATCTTCTTGATATCTTCCTACCATGATCAGTGCATAGGCAACATCAAGCCTGGTACATAACATGGCATACATGATGGATCCTATAGCCAAAGCATATGGGATATTACTCATTCTATCTTTCTCTTGTTGTGTCTGAGGACACATTTTCTTAGAAAGATGTAGGCCTTGTGACACTGGAACCAATCCCCTCATGGATTTTTCCATACTAAATCTCTTTATTATATGGTCAATATATGTACTCTGACTTAGTTCAAGTAGCCTCTTAGATCTATCATGAATGATCTTGATCCCTATAATGTAGGCTACTTCACCCAAGTCCTTCATGGAGAAACACTTTTTCAACCAGTCCTTAACTGACTGTAAGACTGGTACATCATTTCCAATAAGCAATATGTCATCAACATGTAATACTAGGATAATGATCGCATTCCCATTAAACCGTTTATAAACACATGGCTCACATTCATTTTTAATGAACCCAAATTCCTTTATGGATTCATCAAATCGAATGTTCCATGACCTGGATGCTTGATTTAATCCATAAATGGATTTCTGCAACTTGAAAAACCCATTTGGATTCACCTGGTGTCACAAACCCTTCTGGTTGTTTCATATATCCATCTTCCTGAAGGTTCCCGTTAAGGAATATTGTTTTGACATCCATCTGCAAAACCTCATAGTCATGGTAACCTGTTATGGCAAGTATGATTCTTATGGATTTAAACATGGCAACTGGTGGGAATGTTTCATCATATTCAATTCCTTGATGTTGTCTGAACCCTTTATCCACTAGCCTTGCCTTATAGGTGCTAAATTGACCTTCCATGTCCAACTTTCTCTTGAATACCCATTTGCATCCAATAGGCTTTACATCAACTGGCTCATCAACCAGAACCCAGACTTGGTTCTGATACATGGAATCCATCTCAGAATTCATAGCTTCTATCCATCTTGCAGCTTCTGAGCTTTCTACTACTTCCTTATAGGATAGAGGTTCATCATTTTCCAACAATAATGATTCACCATCCTTGGTGACTAGGAAACCAAATCTCTCTGGTTCCCTTAGCTCTCTTGATCTCCTACGCAGTACTTTTGTTTCTAGAACCTCTTCCACAGGGACCTGTGGAACTTGTTCCTGTACCAACTCCTGTGTATATTGAGCATCAAATTCGTCGAAGTCAATCTTGCTCCCATTATCCTTCTTGAGGATGTGATCCCTCTCAAGAAATACGGATTTTCTGGCGACAGTCACTTTCTTGTCTGAAGGGTTATAAAGGTAATATCCTTTCATTTCCTTGGGATATCCTATAAAGATACACCTCATGCCCTGGGGTGCTAGTTTGTTGCCTGATAAGGCCTTAACAAACGCCTCTCATCCCCATACATGTGTGTGCGACAAAGTGGGTTTCCTTCCATTCCATAACTCGGATGGAATTCCATTTTCCGCCATATTTGGTACTCAGTTTAATGTTTATGCTGCAGTTTGTAATGCATATCCCCAAAAGGATAATAGAAGATCCGCATGACTCATCATCGACCTCACCATGTCCAACGAGGTGTGGTTCATCCTTTCACTAACACCGTTCCACTTTGGTGTATAAGGATGAGTGAGCTGAGATAGAATCCCAGACTCCCGTAGAAGATCGATGAACTCTTGGTTCAGATATTCTCCACCTCGATCCGATCAAAGTTTCTTTATCTTCTTACCAAGATGATTCTCTACTTCATTCTTGAATTCCTTAAATTTATCTAAGGCCTCTAACTTATACCTTATTAAGTAGACATAGCCATATCTAATCAAATCATCAGTAAAAGTAATGAATTAAGAATATCCACCTCTAGCTTCAACTGGAAATGGTCCACACACATCCGTGTGTACCAATCCTAGAAGCTCTGTGGCCCTTTCACCCTGTCCACCAAAAGGCGGCTTGGTCATTTTTCTTTGTAAACAAGCGTGACATTTATCAAGTGGTTTTATCTCAGTAGAGTCTAAATAGCCATCTTGGTAGAGCTTTTTCAAGCGCTTCTCATTCACATGACCGAGATGGTGATGCCACAACTGGGTGATGTATGAGTCATGTGAGTTTGTTTCGTTATCGATTGCCAACACTTGGTTTTCGTAATTTAATACATACAAACCATTATTTAAATGTGCCATACCATAACATACATTGTTCTTATAAAAGAGACAACCCTTATTTCCAAACTTGAAAATAAATCCATCCATATCCAAACAAGAAACAGAAATTATGTTCTTGGTAACACTAGGAACATAAAAACAGTTACGTAAAACCAAAATCATCCCAGTCGGCAATGAGAGGTGGTAATCGCCAATAACCAACGCAATCAGCCTTGTGCCATTGGCAGCTCGAAGATCCACCTCTCCTCTAGAAATCTTTCTAAATATACTTGGTTCATGCATTTGAATACATATGTGAGCCCTAAAAGTTGTATCTAATACCCAATGTGTAGAAATAGAAAGATTACACTCGATAACGAACGCACTTTTAGCTTCCCCACGCTTCTGGGTGCAGTTCCTCTTCCAGTGGCCTTACTTTCCACAGAAAAAACACACCGCCTGTCATTCCTTTCCCTACCTCTGTATATTCCCCTTCTTAGAGGGACGGTGCTCAGGGGCTCCAGGCCGTTTATAAGTCTTTTTCCCCTTTGCCTTGTCCTTCCTTTTCTTGTTCACCATAAGGATTGTGGGTCTGTCACGCCCCATGTCCTTGTCTACCTAGAAAATCAAGGTCAGAAGCTATGATAGACTCTTCTCATTGTCGCTCATGTTATAATTGAAAATGAAGCTAGAGAAGGTCTTGTGCGGTGATGATAGGATGAGATCTGTACGCAGCTCATCTGGTAATTTAATCCCTAAGATGTCCAGGCGTTCAATGTAGCCAATAATCTTGACTACATGAGGCCCATCTGAAGCAGACTCTCCAAGATTAGTTGTAAACAAAGCATTGTAGATCTCATATCTCTCTTGTCTTTCCTTCTCTTGGTATAGATACTTAAGGTGAGACATCATGCTATACGCGTCCATGTTTTCATGTTGCTTCAAGAGCTCATTGAACATGGCTGATAGCATGAAACATTGGACATATGTGGCATCATCCATGTGTTTCATATAGAGAGATAATTCCTCATCACTAGCCTCTTTCCCAGGTGCAACTGGAATTGGATCTTCCAGCACATACAATTTCCTTTCGTGGTGAAGGATGATGCGTAAACGCCTCTACCACTCTTAGAAATTGGTGTTGGTGAGAAGGTTTTCTTTCTCAAGTATGGTTCACAATGATATGTTTCAAGTCATTTTCTTGTAGTTTCTACAAATTAAGATGATCAAAGGTTTAGTACTTTATTACAAAACTGAGACAAATAAATAAATTAATACATATTAGTCTCCCACTATTTTATCAAAATCCAATAGCCCTCACCATTGACTTCGAAATATTGTGTTGCCTGAATATTCTAGTGGCAAGGATCCATATTTCCCTTTGTATTACCCCAACTAGGGTTGGTCATGAAACTTGAAGGGTTTTAGGTAGGAATTCCAAATTTCAACTGTATTAACTCGCAGCTCCTTGATCCGTTGAGTGGACTCCCCAATCCTAAAATCCTTTTATATTGTATTTCCTCAACCTTTGCCTCATGGTCACACCAAGTCCTGCTGTGGTAGTCAACCCTTGATGCGAACCAAGTCAAGTCAACCCAAAACCTTGAATTATAATTCCCCGATAATTGAAAGCACCCCAAATAGTTTTGGTCAAGCACTTTGAACTATGGTTCGATTCTAACCAAGATTATGGAAGGCTATACCGACTTAATATTTATTTGATGGATTTTATCCTTATACGTAAATTTACAATTTATTATATTTTATTACATGCATTTTAATATTAAGTGGGATTTACTTAAGTGATTAACCATGTCAAAGATAATATTCACATATAAGTAGGTTTTATTTTAGTTCCATCTTGCATGCTCGCTTAATTCATTAATTGTGTGATCGTGACAACACACCCACAATAAATAAACCATGCAACTGACAGAAATAAAATAAATGGAATGATCATGACATTTTTCTATTGGTTAGTTTATCTAGCGGTTGATAAACTAACCCATGATGTAGGGGAGAAACACCTTGAACCTTTTGGGTTCGTGTCTACAGCTTTCCACCTGTCCACCTTTGTATCACCTTGGATTGGTTTCACCTTGTCTCCTAACTTGAGCCGCCTCCACTTGCTTGGGAGATCCATCCATTATATATGCATTTGTCTCACACACAGGTGAGGGGTAAAAAGGTTTTTTTACATAAAATAATCCTTGGGTGTGCAGGCCCTACATATTAATGAGGAGATGGCTCGCAGGGCAAAAAATTTAATTTAAATAAATTAAAGAAACCATTCACATACAAAGTTCTTGGTCTAGCTCATGATCATCTATACATGTAACGATATTTACGCATAAATAAAACTAGCATTCAATTATTTAATCATTCTTGTTTAAGATAAATCACGCTCGAATCCATTGATTATCTTTAATTAATCAATCCTTTTATCTTAAACCCTTTTCTGAACTTCCTTAAGATTCTCATCCATCATAATTTTATTCAAATAAATTCATTTAAAATTATCCTTGTACGTGACTTGTACCTTGGAGGCAACCCGGTGAATTCCCATTCATTACGCAGATGTTAAATTAAACACATATATATAAAACACCTATCATGTGTTGTGCCTCAGCTTTAAACATGTACCATGGTACACGTCTCAAGGGTTTCTATAATATAATAATAAATTTTAATAAATATTCATAATTTGGGTGAGTACACGGAGTGTGGTTCCGACTACACGGCGTGTACTTTTCTTCACCGTCCATCTGAAGTACACGCCCAGGGACATGTTGTGTTAATGTACTTCGGAAATTTTAGGAGTACAAGGAATGTACAGTGGGACACATGCCGTGTAGTTTTCATGTTACATGGTTTCTAGCCAGGCAGTCCATTTATGCGGTACACGGTCCAACCCTAACCCGAAGGGACTATAGGTCATGTTCTGTTGGACCACACGGCTTGTAATCTAGAAACTGTGTGCCACCTGTTCCTGGTCAATACACGGTGTCATAAATGACTTACATAGGATCAATAAATGGCATGATTTGGTGAATCAGTCAATGCATTAAACCTATACTACACAACGTGTACTTCCGAATACATGTTGTGTATTCTGGTGTTGTATGTCCAAAAACATTTGGCTCCTTCGGATGAGTTCCTTTATTTTATTTTAATCAAAATTAAAAGAAAAATTCATTTATGTGAGGTGAACGAGAAACGAGGGAGGAGGAACAGATCTCGAGATTCATATTTCCAAAATGATTAAACTTGAATTGAAAACAACTAAATTATTTAATGTGTAAATCACCAATGAAAAACTAAATAATTATAATCAACGATATGACCCCTCTGATACCACTTGTAGGTTCTGGGCGCAGCGGAAGCATGTTGGTGGGAGTTTTCCCAACTTTAATTTTAACATTAAGCAACATTCAATCCGAGATTCTTCATGATTTAAAACTCTGAATCTTCGGAATAGAACAAAGAATGAAAAACTTAAGAGGGAATCCCGGAACCATAGAGATAGGATCACCATATGTTGGTTATAATTAATTTAATTAATTCACAAGAATTAACTTGGTGGAATTCTTTCTTCGTTGATGTCTCTGATCATGATCCAGTGATCCATCGTTGTGTCGTAGAATCCAAGTGTATGATTCCTCTATCGGTGATCGACATGTGTGCCACGTATCTCCGGACGTCACCGAAGGGATCTCCGAGTGCTAGCGCGGAAGAACCTTCACTTGCGATGTCCACCTTCAATCATCTTCGTCTCTCGGTCTTGAGAGCGTTCTTTGAGGAAGGAGTTCTTTTGCCCTTGAAAGAATTATCCAGAATTGTTGTGCACAATGATTGATTGCAAAGTGTTGGGGTTGTGGGGATATTTATAATCGTGTTTGAGGTCATAGATTTATGAAAATAAATAAATGCGTTATACATTTTATTTATTTCATTAACCCTTATTGAAAACCCCCATGTCGAATGATTAATTCCTTGACATGCGCCCACACTTATTATAATTAATATCACAATAATGATATTATTTCCTCAAAATCCTGACTAGAAAAACTACAGGCCGTGTAATCATTAATACATGGAATGTACTTCTTTTCCATAAAACTACACAGTGTGTGTATTAAATATACATGGCATGTACTTTTATTTTCCACTTTTCTTTATCTCCTCCTCCACATTTATTTGACCTTGAGTAATGGCTATTTATTTCTTAAATAAATGTAACTTCATTAATCGTTAATAAATATATTATTTCATCCACAATATATTCTCTTGAATAACTAGTGTCGAAATAAATGCAATCAGGCTTCCTTAAATAATTATTAAACCACAGTAGGGAATAATCTTTATTTAACTTGTTAAATTAATATTTAACTGAGATACATGGACACACTTAGTGTGTGACCCTCTAGGCCTCTTTCTCAGTGGCATTAGGTGGTGCCTGCCTAAAGTCCAAGGTTAGCGTCTAGCAACACGCCAAGGCACCCATAGAGAAAAACTTTAATGTCGTAATGATGTGTCACCTCATATGAATGCTTACTGTGTAATATAATCCCTTTGTCATGATATCTCGAATCAAGAAGGTTGCATGCTAGTGTCATAAACCCACGTGCTCAATTATTCTTTCTTTGACTTTTCAGAATTGAACACGCCCATTCCTTACCATGGCCATGGATTTATTTAGGCTACATCAATTCTATCAAAGGGCCTGAGATATCTATTTCCGTTATGGAACAGAAGGGAAAAATCCTTTCTCACATTATCTATTAATGTGGTATTACTCGTGACGCACCCAACGTATCCTACCTCGCTGCGAACAGTGTGTTATCACGGTTTTCGTCAATACATCTAAGTGCGCAATTTTTAATACCCATTAATAATAATCTTAAAGTCTAAGGACCAATACACACATCCGCAGATAAGAACATCCAATGACACTATGAAATGTGTATTTCCTACTGGCGGGTCTCGTTCTCATAATATCCTCCTAGATATTACCAAGGGTGCACACCATGAGAAGGTGCCTCAAAGTTTTATGAGTCCTCACCCCTAATGACCTGTATTATTTATGTCCCTCAAATAAAATCATTCGTCCATAGAACATATATTCAAGAACAGTGTTATGGCACTTTTGGGTTCTCATCATAGCAGGGATCCGCTATGACCCATTAATGCAACAACTATCCTTAGGACATTATCACATGCATTGTCATGCAGAAGAACAATCAAGATGTGATAAGGAATTTATTAATGAATAAAGTACAAAGTAGTTGGTTCTAGGCCACCAACTCCGACAATAAATAACACCCTTATTTTTTGTGTTGATTTCTTTGTTTCAATCTTATAAGATCAAAATTTTTTTACTTTATCATTTTATCCCTCTTAAAAGTAGTTCATGGAAGGGAGGAATAGGACATCTACCATTTATGATAATTAATATCTTTATAAATTTTTTATCACATACCAATTTTATAGTGATTTATTGGCATATGAATTCATTATTAATATGTGTTCCATATATATAGCCTATTATAGGTGAACCAAATAAAAACATGTTGTTTTTCTCTTTATTGTTTTTTGATTTGATTATGTTGAAAAAATATATTCAAGGTTTCTTTTCAATGTGAATCCAATATCTAAATTAATCTAAAGAAAATAAGAACTCTAAAGTGACATTCATGCAACCCCCCCCCCCCAGCATTTATAGTGAGGCTATAGGGTACAAAAAGTGATATCATAGCCATAGGTTATTCCTACAATATGTTGGAAGGAATTCAATGTTATATAGAACATTGTGAATTCAAAGGTAATCCTCTTATTTAATGGGTGAAACTATTAAATTTTGAAGGATATGGTGATATCATATCTTAGATCTCTTAGTCTATATGTTTACTCTACAATGGTACATGGGATACAATTAAGTGATCCCACTTGAATATCAATGACCAAAGTGGATAAAAAGTTTCTAAGTAGTGATGTTAAGGCTCAAAATTCCTTATCAGGAGAACCATTTAATCAAATATATATTAAGGTGATTGATTTTCCCATTTATTTAACCACCTTTCTAAAATATTTTATACTATTCTTGGAATTTATCATGAGATCAATTATTATGATATAAAAAATCAAAATATCGCCACCAATGTAAAAGCTAAAAGTTACAGAACTTGATGAAATGAATTGTAGAGAGTTGTCTCTTTATGATTTAAATAGTAAATTGGTTTCTTATGATTTGAAAATAAATCCAAAGTTCTTTATAGAATTATAATATATAGAGACATCATTTAAAGAAGTTGAGAAAAAATATTTTTGATATGATGAAATTATAAAAGATATAAGTGATAATTTCTTATCACTTGAAGTGAGGAATTTCAAAAGGGTTAAAGTTATATTTGAAGGTAATTTGAGTTTTGATTTCTTTCAATATAGAAAGTTAGAATATATTGTTTCTAAATGTATAAATAAGTTTGATGAATAGAATTGTGGTTTTTAATACTCCAAAAAATAGAAGAATAATTTTTCTCAAATAAGGAATTTAAATTCTATAAATTCAAGTGGAAAGAAGTCTCATAAAAAAGTTTCGGTTAGAAAAGAGGAATAAGATTATAAGGAAGGTCAACTGGAAGGTATTCAAAACAATTACATATCAAATATTAGTGAATAAATTATGGATTCAATAGAGAAGTATAGAACTAAAGTAGAATACAATTATCAATCATATGGAGTTTTAGACCTAATAATGGAATTTGAAGGGACTCTTGAGGAGCTTTATTTATAGATAAAGAAGAAAAAAATAATAGTCTTGTTGAATTAGTCTTAAAATTATGTTGATGAACATGAAAATGAATTTGATCACCTTGAAAATATAGTGTAATATTGTTAGAATAATCATTTAAAATATGAATAAGTTGTGGATTATAGATTGAGGAACATACTAATATCATGATGATGTTGGTATATCTATTAATTAGAAAGTAAATAATATTGAAAAACTTGATAAAGAAGTCATATCATTAATAAAGAATCTTGATTTAGAGAATAAAACTGATGGATCATAGAAGAAGATTTAGTTTGGCTAATTCTGAAATAAAGAGAGGGAAGAACTATAAATAAGAACATTTAAATAAATTCTTATTGCTTAAAAAACAAGTGGCATGGGTAAAACTATTATTGGTTTTTATATAGAAATATAAACGGTGAAGTTTGTAAATGTGAGGATAAAAAGAAAGAAAAAGTTTGGAGAAAGTTCTTAACCATAGACAGTATAATAACAATCAAGGAGGTATTCAAAATATAAAGATATTTGAATAAATGAAAAAAATATGATGTTTTTATTGATGAAGTATTGGTTTTTTGGTTTCATTGGCCACATTATGTCTTATTATGGTGAGTTTGAAAGTTATTTAAGATAAGAATCTATTATAAGTTAGAAAAAAGAGAGTTGGAAGGTATTTTTATTATCAAAAAAGATTCATTCGATGGTTATTTTTTTTAATTACTCAAACTTTGGGTATAATTTAATGGATTTTAAGAAGATAATAGGTATATATTATTATGTAAATAAAAAGAAAATTGATATAATACAACCCAATTAAATTCCTTTGTGAAATATATTTTATCCTCTTGAAGAAGAATAATTTGATCTAATTACTTATCTTAATGATAATGATAAGAGACCAAAAAAATTATTAACTCATCCTGTAATATCTTATAATGAATGGAACAAGATTAAAAAGGAAATTTTGGATGAAATCTACTTAAAATAATCAAATAATTGTATCACTTAGATTTTGGATATTAGGTGTTCATCTCATATGATAGATAATATTAATCTTTTGAATAATGTGAAGGGTAGATTTGATGGAAAAATCCATTTTGGAAATGACGGAGTGAAAATATGAAAGGTAGTGGAAAAAGGCAGTTTTCTAATAAAAAATTAAAGAATACTGATATAATTTATGTTGAAATTATTCAACATAATCTATTAATTGTTAGTAATCTTTGTGACATAGGTTTGGAAGTTCAATTTAGTGGGAATACCTACAGCATTAAACTAAAGTCTAAAAAATTTCTAATGAAAGGTTAGAGGATGAATATAAATCTATATCAGATTGATAGAAAAAAATATATATATTTCTTATAATAGTGGAAGAAGAAAACAAATTGTGGCATCAGATTTTATTCCATGCTAGTCAAAAAAAGTATGGAGAACTTGTTAAAATTCAGAGTTAGAGTGTATATTCCTATATTGTAGTGGTATAGGGAAAAGATTTTTTATTCATGTATGTAAGTAAAGATGGTTCAAAATCCATATCCCCTATAGAATAAGATATCATTGGGTTTTCTGAATTTGGTTCACAGTGATGTGTGTGGTCCAATTGGTCAAGATAGAATTTATATTTAGAGGTATTTCATCTTATTTATTTATGATTATAATAATATGGGGAGTTCCATGTTCATATGGTCAAATAAGGAAGTGATAGATGTTATTAAAAGGTTTAAAATAAGAGTATAAAATGAAACTTGAGGAATAATGAAAATTTTAAAATAAAATAATAGAACAAAGTAAACATTATATGAGGTAAAAAAATTACCTTGAAAATCATAGTATTAAACAATAATTATCTTTTTTGAGAACTGTCCAATAGAATGGGGTTATGAAAATAAGAAATTGCATGTCCAATGACATGGAAATGTAGTTGTTAGTTGATAGTGACATCTCACATAACTATAAGAAAGAAGTTTTTTAAGTGACTATATATACTCAGAATAGATTATTACACAATCTAATGGTAGAGAAAATTACATAAAAAATGTAGCATGGAAGGAATCCATATTTGAATCATTTCAAGGTTTTTGAAAGAAAATTATTTATCCGAATAAATATGTAAATTAGGAAATATATAGTGATGTAGTGGATGGATGTATTTTCTTAGGATACTCACCAAATAGTAAGGATAATAAGTTTTGTAATAATAGGATCAAAAAAAATTAAGAGAAGTGATGTTAAAGTAGTTGATAATTAATCTAGAGAAGATTCTATAACTTCTATCTCTAAAGAAGTATTTAAAAATGATAAAGAAATAAATATAGATTTTAGAGAATATCTAAATATTTAGAATGATGATGATTATGAAATTGAATATGAAGAATAATAATTTGAATATGCGAGTCAACCTATGACTCAATCAAGAAGGAAAAGTGTTCGATTTGATCAAAGTAATACTATTGGAGACAAATCTATTCCAACACAAACTCAAAGAAAAAAAGAATATAGCACACTACTTTATTATCCAAGATAAAACCCACTTCATTTGAATAAATGGGAAAAGATAAGTCATGTATAAAGTCCATAAATGAAGAATTGGAATAGATTTATAAAAAAATATACTTCAGAGCTTGTGTTCATACCAAATCAAGATAATTTGATTTGTACAAAGTGGATCTTCAAAAAAAGATGGATGAAAATGGAAAAGTAATCTAGAATAAACAAGGCTGGTATGTAAGAGATATTCTCATGTTTAAGGTGTTTATGTTGAATATATTTCTATATTTTTTGAAATAATTTAATATATTAATCCTTTCCTAAAATTTTATATTCAAATAAAATTTAGGATATTTCAGATGGATATGAAGACAACATTTCTAAATGGATTCTTGAATGAAGATGTATATATCAAAAAACCAATTAGATTTGTTATAGGATACTTTAATTGTTTCCATTGAAATACTCATTACATGAAATTTTTTATAAAACCCATGATAGTATCCTCAATTAGACAACACATGTTGAATTTTAGTATAGATTTATCTCCATGAATGAATGAATAAGAATAAAATAAGATCTCTATATATCATGTGATTTCTCACATGTCGAGGGATGGAGATTCCTTAAAATGATATTAGTCCAGTGAAGTTGTAGTGAGAACCTCCCTCTAGTAATAGGCTATATATTACAATAATTGCTAATAAAAAGGGTTTTGAAGTCTTAAAACATATTGTTTTGGTTTTTAGGGAACTTTTTTGCAACAAAAAACATCTTGATAGGGTACATACACCTTAACCAGGGGCATAGTTTTCATCATAGGCTTTGATTTGACTACTTTTGGAGCCCAATCATACTTATTGGTTAAAATTTATAGACATTATAATTTGACCATTTTTTATAAAGAAATTCGAGTTCATATCCAAGTCACTCTCCCTACTCCTTCACCCATATCACACATGCAAGTTTATCACCTATCTCATGTGCCTAGCTTATAAGGTCTATCTATAAATAAACCTCATACCTCTAATTAGATGGATGTATTAACTCTAGAAGGAAAAAAGTAAGTTGATAGCTCTACTCATCCTACTTATCCACCCTACTTGTTCGCCCTTACTAGATTGAACTACCATAGATTTCTCTCATTGGGGAAAGGCCCAATGTCTTCCAATGTTGAACTACCATAGCTTTCCCTCATTGGGGTGAGGCACCCTATTCTCCCTTACTAGGGAGATTCACCTTGGTTCTCCATCACTAGGTAAAATCTTCATTTTTCTACCCTACTTGGGAGACCCTTCACCCAAGTCCCCTATACAAGGGAGACATAGTCAGATGAACCCTCAATGGGGTGACCCTTTACTCGGGCACCCTGCACTTGGGAAACCCTTTACCCAAGGCACCCCACTTAGGTGACCCTTCCCTCATAGCACATATACTGGGATGAGATACATGTTTGAACCCTAAATAGGGTGACCCTTCAGTAGGGTGACCTAAAATTGGGTGACATTTTACCCAAAGAACCCCACTTGGATAATCCTTCCCCTAAAGCCCCTATACTAGGGTGAGATACTTGGGTCAACCCTCACTAGGGAAAACCTTCACACTAGTTCCCTCTACTTGGGAGACCCTTTTCCCAAGGCCCCAATACTAGGGTGAGATACTTCGGTGAACCCTCACTAGGGTTACCATTTTTTGATAATTCATTTCTATCTACCAATCCTTCCAAAAAACAATTGGAAGCAGTCATTTTGGAATAACCTAGTGGAATTTGATTCCTAAAGGAACTATCCTATCTTAATATTTCAAAACTTTTTAGAAAAAAAAGTTCAAAAAATTCCCCAAACTAAATTATAGAACCTCTACTCAGCCATGTTCACTCCAATAGATACAACATTCATGAAATGTAAAGTAAATGTAAGAACATAAAATAACACATTGGTTTTATGTGATTCGAACTGAAAGTACTATATCCTGTCACGACCCGCCCTCGGGGCCCATGCCGTGACTACCCCAAGCCCGCCTTCCATAGGCCAGGGGCTGGCGACTAGCACCAAGGCGTAAATCCCAACAAAAAGGGAAGGTATTGCCTTTGAAAAGTAAACAAGCACCACAGAGTAAGCAAGCGGAAAAGTAAACACTAAGTAAAAACTGTACAAGCTGTGCTGAAAGTAAAAGGGGCCGGAAATACAACCCCAACTGTAAAGTACAACTGAAAGGAAAAACAGCAACTGAAAGGAAAAACTGCAGTGTCGAGCCATCCTCTGGAAGTCCCACCTGAAGGGTGGGTACAGATAGCCTCCACTGCTCCTCGGGTCCACCTAACCGCTCCGAGTACGTCCCGCCCAGTGGTCCACCTCCAGGTACTGTCCTGCTCCGCACGCCTCCTCCAAGATCAGCGCTGTCCGTCGTCTGCAACCAACACCACGAAGTGCGGGCATAGCCCGTGCAGGGGTGAGTATAAGCTACTCAGTAGGGACCCCGAGACCCCCGAAGGTCTCCCAAAATCCACAAAGGATAAATCACGAAGAAGAGGTACAATCACGAAGTAACATCTCACACGGCTTAGGTATATTCCCATACATATACCTAAGTCATCAATTCCCCGATCGGCTCCAACGTCCGAGCCCTAGCACAACCCAGTCCACACAGGAAAGCAAAACGCATACCCACGCAGGATAGAACAACACAATCCACAAAGGAGAGTAAACAGTAAATCCACATAGGATAGCTCAACACAATCCACAAAGGAGAGAGACACAAGATTCAGCTCACACAGGTATACTTCTTTGGATGACGATAAAGATGATCACTGAACCATCTAAGTCGTCGGACCCACGAAGGATCGATAGGTACTAACCTCGCAGTGACCCACACAGGATCGGACCCACACAGGATCTGTAGGAGTTGGCTCACACAGAACCGCTGAGTGTAGACCCACACAGGATCGGACCCACACAGGATCGGGCCCACGTAGGACCTATAGCACTGATCCACGTAGGATCGCTGAGTGCAGTAGTCGTCGTAGTCCGCTAAGGATCTCTGCACAGTCGTCGCCGCAGTCCACTGAGGATCTCTGCACGGTCGTCGTCGGAGTCCACGGAGGATCTCTGCACGGTCGTCGCCGTCGAGGGAGCAGTCGCAGCCAGCACTAGGGTTCCCGCACACAGCAAGCTCGTTCGGGAGGGTCCGCTCCACGAGCCAAGAGGCTGATACATCAACTGTCACGAAGTCCGAATTTGATGTATCCAAAAGTTCCGTATCGTCAACAGGAACTCAACGTCACAGACGGCGCGTCAATCGGACGCCCGGTCTGAGAGTTATTGGCATTTTCGTCCCAGGGGCCCGGTTGGTTTTTAAGGCAAAACCAACCCGACCGCACTCCACCTGCGTCCAAACCTTGGGCGGAGTATGCCAAAAGATCCGTCTCACTTAGAGGAATTCAACAAAGCTGATGGCACGTCAAACGGACGTCCGTAGCTCAAGATATGAGTGGTTCCGCTCCGAGGGCCTGGTTGGTCTCGTGTACGAACCAACCCGGCCGAACTCAAAGTATTCCGAAACCTTGAGTGCGATATACCGAAACGACCGTCTCGATCCAAGGATCGCGTTGCCGCTAATGGAGAGTCGTTTGGAGGCACGAAGCTCAAGTTACGGGCGTTTGAACGAAAACGTCCAAAGAAGGGGGGTACGGGCCCGGGCCGACCCGGCCCGACCCCCCCTGGGTCGGCCCGAACCGGGTCGACCCGAACCGGGTCCGACCCGGTTGGCCCGGCCCGGCCCGGCCAGGGCCGGTCCGGCTCGGCTCGGCCGAGCGGCGCGGGTGGAAGCCACGGGCGCAGCCCCCGCGGTCGAGAGAGAACCGCGGCCCGCGTGCGGGCCGCGCTGGTGAACCGCGGACGCGGCTCTGCCGCGTTCCGCCTAGGCGAACCGGACTCGCGCGGCCGCGGGTCTGTTGGTCGCCGCCGCCGCGGCTTCAGCCGCGGCGGCCTCGTTCGGCGGCGCGCCGGGGCGCCGCCGCCTCCGGCCGCCGGCGTCGCTCCGGTGGCCCGTTTTCCTTCCCGTCTGCGCCGTTGCTCCTCCCGGGATCCGTTCTTTACTGTGGGATCGTCAAACAACCGCTGCGGCACGTTCCGTCGTCGTCCGTCAAATCCGCACAAGACGAAGAATGGAGGAGGGTCGTCGGGCCGTGTTCGTTTGGCCCGCACCCTCCGCGTTGGAGATAAACAACCGGGAGAAATTATTCCACACAGGAAACAACAATTTTTAATAAGATTAAAAATTGTTCACAAAACGGTTCTTTAATTTCTTTAAGAAACATTGACGGGAAAATTTAAAAGGGGTAATTTTCCAAAATAAATACCTACCTCGTCGATCGTCGCGCGCGGGCGTTCTTCGCAGAAAAGATCGTCGCGGAAGAGAGGGGTCGTCACGTCGTCGCGGGGAGGTGTCGCGTCGTCGCGGAATCCGGTGTTGAGTCAGCGAACTCAACGAACCAAGAACAACAGATTTAAATTTATTAATATTTAAATCTGTTTTTCGATTAAAACCAAAATAAAAGAACTTGAGAGGAAAATCCGACATCACTCACCTCAAACGGTCGGTGATCGGAGATCGGAGCGTGGAAGAACGTCTCGGACGGAAGCGTCGTCGATTTTCCGGTTTCGGCGTTCTTCGCGTTCTTCGCGTTCTTTGCGAGGGAGAAGAAGAAACAAGAATCCTCTCAAATTTTCCCAAAGATTTTAGGTTGGTCTTATTTTATTAATATGCCAACACAAGAAAACAGGTTAAGAAACGATTGAATTAATTCGTTGAATTAATTCAACGAAAGAAACAGGCCATTTAATTCACGAAAGAAACAGCCCATTTAAATGGTCTGTTAAGAATTTAGAAAACGCGTCAGTTGACTTTCATTAAGACGGGTTTTCACGGGTGCGTTTCTTAGCGGAAAGAAACGGCGGGGCTCGTGCGGGCCCCACCTCACAAATATCCTACCAAGGGGGTAGGATATTTCTGGATAGCATCCTATCCAGTTCAACTCAGTTCAAGCCGCCTTTAAGTGGCTTCAAGTGGCTTCCAAGTGGCTTAAGTGAAATAAAATAAAGTTGTCGCAAAATTATTTTATTTCTCAACTTTAAGCCCGAAAATTAAAAACCACACCCGAGCAGACGCAACTCCGGAAGAGGCGTTTCTAAGCGAATACCGGCGCTGCGATTTCATCGGTGCCCTCAGAATTCGATTCCGAGCACCGGTTCAAAAGTTAGAAAAACCCGCTCGTCCGTTCACTGAACGTACCCGAGGCAAACTTCGGAAAATGATTCTGGGCACACCGGGCCTCGGAATCAGGTGCCGTCAGAAACTGCTCTCTTGTAAAATTCCAAAGAAAATTAAGAAAAAAAAATTTCCTTGAAATTTACGGGTCTTTACATTACTCCCACCTCAGGACTTTACGTCCTCGTAAAGATACATCAAAAACTAGGGAAACAAATGTGGGTATTGAGCACGCATCTAAGCCTCCCGCTCCCAAGTGCTCTCCTGGAGGTTCCTGTGCTGCCATCTGATGCGCACAAGAGGGATCGATCGCCCACATAGGACCCGCTCCTGTCGATCCTCTATCTCCACTGGGACCTCTGTAAAAGTCGCCCCATCATCCACGTCTAGCTCCCCATAGTCAATGATGTGCGTCGGGTCGTGCACGTATCTCCTCAGCTGGGATACGTGGAAGACGTCGTGTACCTGGTGCAACTGAGGTGGCAGAGCCAGGCGATAAGCCACCTCGCCAACCCTGCTGAGGACCAGGAAGGGTCCGATGAAGCTTGGAGACAACTTGCCGGCTCGGCCAAATCTCCTCAAACCACGTCGAGGTGAGACCCGCAAGAAGACGTGGTCGCCATCCTCGAACTCTAGTGGCCTCCGCCTCCTGTCAGCATATGACTTCTGCCGGCTCTGTGCTGTCCTCATCCGCTCCTGGATGACCTGGACCTTCTCTGTCGTGGCCCGGACCATCTCTGGTCCCACAAGTGCCGACTCCCCAGGGTCTGTCCAGCACAAAGGGGATCTGCAAGGCCTGCCGTACAACGCCTCATAGGGTGCCATCCCGATGGTGGAGTGGTAGCTGTTGTTGTACGCAAACTCTACCAAGGGTAGGTGGTCCTCCCAGCTGCGAACAAAGTCGAGGACACATGCGTGGAGCATGTCCTCGAGAGTCTGAATGGTCCTCTCCGTCTGACCATCCGTCTGAGGGTGAAAGGCGGTGCTCAGACGTAGCCGCGTCCCGAACACCTCCTGCAACCCCTTCCAAAGCCGGGAAGTAAAACGAGCGTCCTGATCGGAGACGATAGTCGATGGAACACCGTGAAGTCGTACAATCTCCTGAACATAGAGACGCCCCAAGCTCTCTACTGAGCCCTACTCTCGGATGGGCAAGAAGTGTGCCGACTTGGTGAGTCGGTCAACAATCACCCAAATGGAATCGTGACCTCTGGAAGTGCGAGGAAGTCCAGTCACGAAGTCCATATATATCCCCTCCCACTTCCACTCTGGGACCTCCAAAGGCTGTACCAAACCTGCTGGTACCCGATGCTCTGCCTTCACCTGCTGGCAGGTGAGGCACCGTGAAACGAACTCTGCCACAGCCTTTTTCATGCCCGGCCACCAGTGCGGTCGTCTTAGATCCTGGTACATCTTCGCCACTCCAGGATGTACCGCCAAAGGAGAAGTGTGATACACTCTCAGCACATCCTCTCGTAAAGCGACTGGTACCAAGGTACGTCCCCTGAAAAGGACATCGTGCTCTGCTCCAAGGGAGAAACCATCAGGTGCCTGTCCCGAGGATATCTGTGCACGCTGTGTCTCACAGTCAACGTCCCCATGCTGTGCCTCTCTGACCCGCTGGAGAAGTGGAGGAGAGACTGTGAGAGACTGAAGGAAGGCTGCTCTGTCTCTATCCATGAAGGATATCTGCAAAGCGGCTAGCTGCTCCGTCGCCTCCTCAAGTAGCTGGATGCCCGTCCTCCTGCTGAGGGCATCAGCCACCACGTTCCCCTTCCCAGGAGTATAGACTATCTCAAAGACATAGTCCTGGAGGAACTCGAGCCATCGCCGCTGTCTCAGGTTCAGTTCCTTCTGAGAGAAGATGTACCTGAGACTCTGGTGGTCAGAAAAAACTGTGAAGCGCTCGCCCATCAGATAGTGTCGCCATGTCTTCAGGGAAAAGACCACTGCTGCCAACTCCAAGTCATGGGTAGCGTAGTTCTGCTCATGAGGCCTCAACTGACGTGATCCGTAGGCATTCACGGCCCTCTCCTGCATCAGGACACACCCGATTCCGGTCCCTGATGCATCGCAGTAGACTACGTATCCAACTCCCTCCTCAGGCAACCTCAAGATAGGTGCGATGGTCAACCTCTGCCTCAGCTCCTGGAAGCTCTGATGACATCTGTCTGACCACACGAAGGGTTTCCCCTTCTTCGTCAATGCTGAGAGTGGGGCCACAACTCTGGAGAAGTCCGGCACAAATCTCCGATAGTATCCGGCTAGGCCCAAGAAACTCCGCACCTCTGTCACGCTCTTGGGTGGCTCCCAAGCTAGCACTGCCTCGATCTTCGCGGGATCTACTGCAACTCCCGCCTCAGAAATGACGTGCCCCAAGAAGTGGACCTCACGTAACAAGAACTGACACTTCGAGAGCTTTCCATAAAGCTGGTTCTCTCGGAGTGTGTCTAGTACAACACGCAGGTGGTAGGCGTGCTCCTCCTCCGTCGTCGAGTACACCAAAATGTCGTCGATGAAGACCACGACAAATCGATCAAGGTATGGCTGGAAGATCCTGTTCATGAGGCTCATGAACACTGCTGGAGAGTTGGTCACGCCGAAAGGCATAACCAAGAACTCATAGTGGCCATACCGACACCTGAAGGTCGTCTTCTGCACATCCTCGTCTCGAACTCTAAGCTGATGATAGCCTGACCTGAGGTCTATCTTCGAGAACCACCGTGCTCCCTTGAGCTGGTCGAAGTGGTCATCAATCCTGGGTAGCGGATACTTGTTCCTCACTGTCACCTGATTCAGGCGACGATAATCGACACACAGTCGCAAGCTCCCGTATGCCTTCTTGGCGAACAAAATCGGGGAAGCCCAGGGCGAAACACTGGGTCGGATGAACCCCTTGCCCTGCAAGTCCTCCAAC
Organism: Viscum album; assembly: GCA_963277665.1. Taxonomy (NCBI): domain Eukaryota; kingdom Viridiplantae; phylum Streptophyta; class Magnoliopsida; order Santalales; family Viscaceae; genus Viscum; species Viscum album. The sequence goes on from OY728153.1 coordinate 1,717,463,738, forward strand.
TGTACCCGCAGCTCTCGAAGCTCAGCGGGGGCCATCCAATATGCTGGAGTGGATATCGGGGCTGTCCCGGGGTACAGGTCAATATAAAAGTCTACCTCTCTGCGAGGAGGTAGTCCTGGAACGTCGTCGGGAAAGACGTCCGCGTACTGATCCACCACTGCAGGAAAACTGGGACTCCGCACGTCAACTGCTCCCAGGATGAGGCTAGCCAACTGATGAGTGATGGGCTGACCTCTCCTCTGCGTGAGTCCATCCTGTGCTGCTAAGGCTCCCTTCTCGCCGGTGAAGGTGAACCTGCTCCCGTCAGTGCGCACACATCGCACCTTGCGCCTAATGCAGTCAATCTGAGCATGGACCGTAGATAACCAATCCATGCCCAAGATGACGTTGTAAGGCCTCGACGCCGCTACAAGAAGATCTCAGCCGAAGCTCTCGCCTCCTAGAGTAAGCTCACACTACCGGCACTAGTGTGTAATCGTCGAGTCTGCTCCCGTAGGAGTCTCTAGCCGTAAGGATCGAGCCAACGGCTCCGTCGGAATCTCCGAGCTCCGAATAAGGGCAGTGGCTATGAAAGAGTGACTCGCTCCTGTGTCTATCAGAACTGCAGCAAGGGTGGAATAGACACAGATCGTACCTCGAATCATCTCTGGCGCGCCGTGGTCGTAGGCCTCCGCTTCCTGGAGCTGAGCCTGTCTCTGCCCGCCAGCTCCCTATGGTCGGGGCGGGCCTCCTGGTGGTGGTGGTGGCAGAGCCTCAAAGCATCGCCCACCACCTGCTGCTCGGCCAGCTCCTCTGCCTCGTCCGGCTCCTCCCTGCGGACCGCCACGGTCGACCCTCTGCCTCTGCCTGGGTGGTCCCTCCACCGTCTTCTGACCCTCAGTACGACGGGTCGGGCAGTCACGAGCCATGTGGCCCCGCCCGCCGCACTCGTAGCACTGCCTGCCTCTCAGAAGACTGGCTCCGGGCTGGGTGCCCTGCACTGCTGAGCCAGTGTCCCGAGGTCGCCTGCCGGATGGTCTGGTCTGCCTGGAACCCTGAGTCATCCGTCGGCTACCAGCTGCCGAAGACTCCGCTATCTTCCGCCCTGCAGTGGGTCTCGCTGTGGACTCAGCCAGGAAGCTCTTGATCAGGAGGGCTCGCTCCAGTACTCCTGCCTGGGTCGGGATGCTGAGGGAGATCAGCGATGCCCTGATCTCGTGTCTCAATCCCTGCTCGAAGGTCCGGGCCCGGAAGAAGGGGTCCCGTACCATGTCTGTCGAGTAGCGAGATAGGTCTGTGAACCTCGCCGCGTACTGAGCGACCGTCAAGCTGCCCTGCCGCAGCTGAAGAAGCTCCTGGATGCGCACCGCACGGAGGGTGGCCGGGACGAACTCTGAGCGGAAGAGGCTCTCGAAGTCCGTCCAGATGAGGGTGGCCTCATCGTGTACCTGGAGCATCAGGCTCCACCTGTGTCCAGCTGCTGCGTGCAGTAGGCTCGCCGCGAGGATCACCATGAGGTCTGCTGGTGTCCTCACTAGCCTGAAAACTCGGACGACCGCCTCCAGCCAGTCCTCGGCTGCCTGGGGGTCCGACTCCCCACGGAACCTGGGTGGTCGCTGGCGCTGGAACTCGTGCAGAGCTCCGAGGCGTCGTGCGTCGTCAGCTGCCAGTGCTGGAAGCATCGGGGGCTCGGCGGGTAAAGGTACCGCCGGTGCCTCTGCTGTCAACGGGCCCTGTACCGAGGCCTCGTCGCTCGGCGGGCTGTCGTCGCGCCCTACTCTAGGAACCCTAGCTGGCTACTGTCGTCATGCCATCCTGAAAAGGAAACAAGTGCACCATGGTCAGAACAGTATACCTGGTGAGCTGACACATGTAATCACAAAGAAAACTTGAAACACACATGCAATCAATGTTCTCGTGCATTAAGTCGGGAATCAGAAGTCAGGGTCCTCGTGTATGGATACGTCGGCCGCCGCACCAACACTGGACTCCCTGGACTGATAGTCACACTCAATACGCTAAACACTATTGCTTCACATAGAAGAAAGATCAGATTCTGCGGTAGAACCGACCGCCTCTGATACCAATTTGTCACGACCCGCCCTCGGGGCCCGTGCCGTGACTACCCCAAGCCCACCTTCCATAGGCCAGGGGCTGGTGACTAGCACCAAGGCGTAAATCCCAACAAAAAGGGAAGGCATTGCCTTTGAAAAGTAAACAAGCACCACAGAGTAAGCAAGCAGAAAAGTAAACACTAAGTAAAAACTGTACAAGCTGTGCTGAAAGTAAAAGGGGCCGTAAATACAAGCCTAACTGTAAAGTACAACTGAAAGGAAAAACAGCAATTGAAAGGAAAAACTGCAGCGTCGAGCCATCCTCTGGAAGTCCCACCTGAAGGGTGGGTACAGATAGCCTCCACTGCTCCTCGGGTCCACCTAACCGCTCCAAGTACATCCCGCCCAGTGGTCCACCTCCAGGTACTGTCCTGCTCCGCACGCCTCCTCCACGATCAGCGTTGTCCTTCGTCTGCAACCAACACCACGAAGTGCGGGCATAGCCCGTGCAGGGGTGAGTATAAGCTACTCAGTAGGGACCCCGAGACCCCCGAAGGTCTCCCGAAATCCACAAAGGATAAATCATGAAGAAAAGGTACAATCACGAAGTAACATCTGACACGGCTTAGGTATATGCCCATACATATACCTAAGTCATCAATTCCCCAATCGGCTCCAACGTCAAAGCCCTAGCACAACCCAGTCCACACAGGAAAGCAAAATGCATACCCACGTAGGATAGAACAACACAATCCACAAAGGAGAGTAAACAGTAAATCCACACAGGATAGCTCAACACAATCCACAAAGGAGAGAGACACAAGATTCAGGTCACACAGGTATACTTCTTCGGATGACGATAAAGATGATCACTGAACCATCTAAGTCGTCGGACCCACGAAGGATCGATAGGTACTAACCTCGCAGTGACCCACACAGGATCCGACCCACACAGGATCTGTAGGAGTTGGCTCACACAGAATCGCTGAGTGTAGACCCACACAGGATCGGACCCACACAGGATCGGGCCCACGCAGGACCTGTAGCACTGATCCACGTAGGATTGCTGAGTGCAGTAGTCGTCGCAGTCCGCTGAGGATCTCTGCACAGTCGTCGCCGCAGTCCACTGAGGATCTCTGCACGGTCGTCGTCGGAGTCCACGGAGGATCTCTCCACGGTCGTCACCGTCGAGGGAGCAGTCGCAGCCAGCACTAGGGTTCCCGCACACAGCAAGCTCGTTCGGGAGGGTCCGCTCCACGAGCCGAGAGGCTGATACATCAACTGTCACGAAGTCCGAATTTGATGTATCCAAAAGTTCCGTATCGTCAACAGGAACTCAACGTCGCAGACGGCGCGTCAATCGGACGCCCGGTCTGAGAGTTATTGGCATTTTCGTCTCAGGGGCCCGGTTGGTTTTTAAGGAAAAACCAACCCGACCGCACTCCACCTGCGTCCAAACCTCGGGCGGAGTATGCCAAAAGATCCGTTTCACTTAGGGGAATTCAACAAAGCTGACGGCACGTCAAACGGACGTCCGTAGCTCAAGATATGAGCGTTTTCGCTCCGAGGGCCCGGTTGGTCTCGTGTACGAACCAACCCGGCCGAACTCAAAGTATTCCGAAACCTTGAGTGAGATATACCGAAACGACCGTCTCGATCCAAGGATCGCATTTCCACTGACGGCGAGTCGTTTGGAGGCACGAAGCTCAAGTTACAGGCGTTTGAATGAAAACGTCCGAAGAAGGGGGTACGGGCCCGGGCCGACCCGGCCCGACCCCCCCCCCCCCTGGGTCGGCCCGAACCGGGACCGACCCGGTTGGCCCGGCCCGGCCCGGCCAGGGCTGGTCCGGCTCGGCTCGGCCGAGCGGCGCGGGTGGAAGCCGCGGGCGCAGCCCCCGCGGTCGAGAGAGAACCGCGGCCCGCGTGCGGGCCGCGCTGGTGAACCGCGGACGCGGCTCTGCCGCGTTCCGCTTGGGCGAACCGGACCCGCGCGGCCGCGAGTCCGTTGGCCGCCGCTGCCGCGGCTTCAGCCGCGGCGGCCACCGGCGTCGATCCGGTGGCCCGTTTTCCTTCCCGTCTGCGTCGTTGCTCCTCCTGGGATCCGTTCTTTACTGCGGGATCGTCAAACAACCGTTGCGGCACGTTCCGTCGTCATCCGTCAAATCCGCACAAAACGAAGAACGGCGGAGGGTCATCGGGCTGTGTTCGTTTGGCCCGCACCCTCCGCGTTAGAGATAAACAGCCGGGAGAAATTATTCCACACAGGAAACAACAATTTTTAATAAGATTAAAAATTGTTCACAAAACGGTTCTTTAATTTCTTTAAGAAACATTGACGGGAAAATTTAAAAGGGGTAATTTTCCAAAATAAATCCCTACCTCGTCGATCGTCGCGCGCGGGCGTTCTTCGCGGAAAAGATCTTCGCGGAAGAGAGGGATCGTCGCGTCGTCGCGGGGAGGCGTCGCGTCGTCGCGGAATCCGGTGTTGAGTCGGCGAACTCAACGAACCAAGAACAACAGATTTAAATTTATTAATATTTAAATCTGTGTTTCGATTAAAACCAAAAGAAAAGAACTTGAGAGGAAAATCCGACATCACTCACCTCAAACGGTCGGTGATCGGAGATCGGAGCGTGGAAGAACGTCTCGGACGGAAGCGTCGTCGATTTTCCGGTTTCGGCGTTCTTCGCGTTCTTCGCGTTCTTCGCGAGGGAGAAGAAGAAACAAGAATCCTCTCAAATTTTCCCAAAGATTTTAGGTTGGTCTTATTTTATTAATATGCCAACACACGAAAACAGGTTAAGAAACGATTGAATTAATTCGTTGAATTAATTCAACGAAAGAAACAGGCCATTTAATTCACGAAAGAAATAGCCCATTTAAATGGTTTGTTAAGAATTTAGAAAACGCGTCAGTTGACTTTCATTAAGACGGGTTTTCACGGGTGTGTTTCTTAGCGGAAAGAAACGGCGGGGCTCGTGTGGGCCCCACCTCACAAATATCCTACCATGGGGGGTAGGATATTTCTGGATAGCATCCTATCCAGTTCAACTCAGTTCAATCCGCCTTTAAGTGGCTTCAAGTGGCTTCCAAGTGGCTTAAGTGAAATAAAATAAAGTTGTCGCAAAATTATTTTATTTCTCAACTTTAAGCCCGAAAATTAAAAACCACACCCGAGAAAACGCAACTCCGGAAGAGGCGTTTCTAAGCGAATACCGGAGCTGCGATTTCATCGGTGCCCTCAGGATTCGATTCCGGACAACGGTTCAAAAGTTAGAAAAACCCACTCGTCCGTTCACTGAACGTACCCGAGCCAAACTTCGGAAAATGATTCCGGGCACACCGGGCCTCGGAATCAGGTGCCGTCAGAAACTGCGCTCTTGTAAAATTCCAAAGAAAATTAAGAAAAAAAAATTCCCTTGAAATTTACGGGTCTTTACATATCCATTGGAGAAACATTACAACATTTCATTTATCTGGAAGAAATATTTCAACTCAGTGACTAAAGAGTCAATCAAATTAAAAAAAATAATTAATCACTTTTGTGTAAAACACATGCATTAACAAACATCAGTGGACCCACACCCTTTTATAGAGAGTGTCATCTGATCATCCAGTTTCACTGACCTCTAAAAAGTATAGGATTCTAACTATTACACTATTCATACCCCAATCTCTTGTAGCATACTTTTGAGTGACTTTACATTCTGTAAAAATACCAACTCCACAGAAAAACTAAAACACACATAACCTTATAAAATTACATGATGAAACTTTCAGAACTAGACTGTATTTCTTAGATTCCATTAGAAGAACTCCTTTAAAAATATCCTCCTTCCGAAAACACCATTCTGGAATATTTAAGTAAAAAACAATACCTATTTCTACCACTTAAAAAATCTAAAGAACTTATATAACCACTCCTTTCGATTTTATCCTTTCTATTAATAGAAATATGCTCCATAATTCCCAAAAATCTATCACTTGGAGACTACTTCAAATAATACCTCAACATCACCTTCAAATTCTGAAAAATAAATTTTAAATTTTTTTATATACAATATTCCTCCATATCCTTCTATTCAACTAAGTCCTACTAAGGCTTTATATGTCCTAGTACTTCCAGACCCAAAATATTGGTAAAATTATTTGCTGGATATTTTTGAGCTACCTTCTATAACTCTAACTCTCCATCTTCCATCATTTTTTGGATTTAATGGTACTTCATATCAATGTGTTCAGTTCTTGAATAAAATGTGGGATTCTTATCCAAATTATTTTCACTATGATTATCATATAATAGTAATATTTTCTCCTAACTACTACCTAGTTATTTAACTAAATTTATTCACTATATCATCTTATTACTTGCTTCTATTTTTCCCACATATTGTGTTTCCATTATAGAATGTGTCATCACGTGTTTTTACCAAGACATACAACTCACTGTGGTCCCTCTGAAAGTGTAAACATATTTGTTAGTGATCTTATGAGAATCAAAATCACCTTCAAATTATACATAAAAATCACAAGTAATGAATCATTATATCTGAAAAAATAGTCATCCCTTCGATTCCTTTGAGGTACCCAATAATCCATTTAAAAGGTTACCAGTTAACATTTCCTAGATTTTCCATAAACTGACTAACCACTCCCACAACATGAGTATAATCCAAGAATGTACAAACCATAAAATACATCAAGCTTTAAATTGTTAATGAATAAGTAACTTTCAACATGAATATTTTTTATTTTTCCATTCATGGCTATTATTTCTTCAAAGGTTTAAAGTGACTAGAGAAAGGAGTAGAATCCAGCTTACATCCACACATTCTGAATCTCTCAATGATCTTCTATATGTAATACTTTTATGATAAAATCAATAATCTAGTTTTCCAATCATATTAAATCTTTATTCCTAATATCTTATCAGTTTCCCCAAGATCTTTCATTTTAAACTTTCCAAATAATTAATCCTTCAACTTTTGAATCATATGAATATTCAGACCTACTAATAGAATATCATCCTCATACAAAAGTAAGATTATAAATTCATTTCCACTGAACTCATTTCAAAAAATAGTGGTCATAATTACTCCATTAGAAACCATTTTCTTCCTTGAAGGAATCAAAATTCTATTTAAAACATATCAGTGTTTGTTTTGACCATAAAGGCTTTTTCCCAATTTTCACACCAAGCCCAAATTTTTATTATCCAGAAAACTAATATGATGCATCATATAAATTTATTTCATCAAATACCCGTGAAGAAAAGTTGTCTTCACATCCATTTATTCAAGGTATAAATTTTTGGAATCAACCAAACTTAAAATAGTTCATATGGAAGTATGTTTTACTACTAGAGAGAATATCTCTAAGAATTTTATACCCTCATTCTATTGAAATCTTTTCACAGTCATCCTATATTTATATAATTTTATTCCATACAATTTTTATTTCAAAAGTAATACCCACTTGTACTCAAGTTTTTTCTTCCTTGGTGGTAATTCTATTAGCTCCCAGGTGTTATTCACTTTTATTGAATCTTACTTATTCTACATTTCTAACTCCCACCTTCTAAAATATCTCAAATTAGTCACTTCTTATGGACTCTCTACTTCTCATACATCCATTAAAATTAATAAACTCTCATCATCTCCAAATTTATACACAATTCATCCTAGAATATATTCTCACATTAACCAATGAATCAGCTTATTCTAGAAATATAACTTCTAAAAATTCTCATTTAAAAACTCCTCCTTCCGGAACTTCTCTTTCTGGAAATCTTGAGTGAACACCCCCAATTACTTATCTTTATAATATATCTTTCACTATATAAACTTCATTAATTTCTATAGGTTCCTCTAAAATTACTTCTAGAATATGGTTCCTTCTATTAGATTCAGATGAATCTAAATATTCTAGAACATGTGTTCCTCTAGAACCACTATTTAGAGAAACTTGAAATGAAGTTGAATATCCATTCACAGCTTCCTTTTCATTCAGGTTCCAATATTTCCATAAGATCTTCTCATTAAAGAGAACATTTTAACTTATAAAAACCATCTTATTTTCATTATCCCAATTCCAAAAACCAAAGTCTTCATCTCTATAGACTAAGAAGAAACATATTAGATGTTTTTATTACAGATCAAATCTATATTTTTCATCAAAATTAATTTAGTATAAACTTTTAAAAACTATGAGATGAGCTACTTCCAGAACTTTTATAGACTATAGTTATTTTGGTAACAACTATATAACTATTTTTTAAGGACTCATATCAATTAATTAATTTATTGTTAGTATTTATTTCACCCAAAACTCCTTAGTAATTCAAGAATGTAGTATCCTACTTTTTTTCATTTCCATCAACATCCTACTCATTCTCTCAGTAACACCATTTTGTTTAGGTGTACCTAGAATATTCTTCCCATATTGGATTCCTAATTTCCTTTAACAGTTCTATAAATTCCTTCTTATAAATTTAACACTATTTTCTAATCCTAGAAATTTCTACTTTCTTGAATTTTATCTTTTAATAATATCCTTTGATTGAAAAAAGATTCCAAACACTTCAATTTTATGTTTTAGAAAGTAAATTCATACATTTCTTGTGGAATCATCAATGAAGGTAAAAAATTACCTATATTTTTTATAAGAAGGTACTGGGAAAGGTTCTTAAATATATTTATAAACTAATTATAACTTTTAGAATTTTATTTTCATTTCATAAATATTAAAACACGCATTATGTTTCTTACCAAGTATGAAACTCTCATACCTTATAGTGTCTAGTTGATCCAAATTTAGTATTCCTATATCTGCAAGAATATTCATACCCTTATCACTGAGATTCCAAAACTAGTTATGAAAAAGTTCTGAACTTTTAGAGGATTTTATTTCAGTGAGTATATCTCTCACTTCCTTTCAGTTGGATATAATTACCCATATTTTACACATTTGGCTATAATAAGAGAACCCTGAGTAATATTTCATACTCTTTACACAATTATCATTCTTTAACCTAATTTATCCAGCTAACCCACTAAAATAAAGTTCTTCTAAAGCCCTGTAAAACATCAAAATTCCTTTAGTATAATAAGACATCCATTATTTAACTGAACCATCACTTCTCCCTTTCCAATAATGTCAAGAGCTTTTTCATCAGCAAGATGAACATTACCAAATTTTCTGAAATCATAATTTAATAAACACCCTTTTTATATTATATCATTGAATGAATCTCTGGAATCTATAATCCAAGATTCCATATGATTATAAAAAAATCAAGTATATTTATACTACCTTTATTTTATACACTCAACTCTTTAAAATAAGCCCTTTAGAAATTTTCCTTCCTATGATGACAATATTTATTGAGGTAAACTCTCTTTTCAAAATTCCAATATATTTTACCACTTCTATAATACTTTCCCCTTATCTTCTTCATTGATTTCCTCTTTGAGTACTTATGATTATTCATATGAGGTGATCATCCGCTTACTTCTATATTTAATACATCACCATAAGATGCTTCACTCCCTTTTTTTCAGAGATACTCATTGATAATCATGTTCTAAATATAAGTGAATGAAAATCATTATTTTTTATTGAAATAATCATTGATGTACATGTGGCTTCACAAGACTTTGGTAAGAATAATAAAAAAAATTAAAAAAACATCATATAAAAATTTAACCTTCACAGGCTCCAACTGGCTCCATTTTAAGTTAAAATCAATCAACAAATCTGATGAAAACATTTATTATGATAACCTCAAGATAAATAACTAGTACATTAATGTCACGACCCGCCCTCGGGGTCCGTGCCGTGACTACCCCAAGCCCGCCTTCCATAGGCCAGGGGCTGGCGACTAGCACCAAGGCGTAAATCCCAGTAAAAAGGGAAGGCATTGCCTTTGTAAAGTAAACAAACACCACAGAGTAAGCAAGCGTAAAGTAAACACTAAACAAAAGCAGAATACAACTGAAAGTGCGGAAAAGTAAATGGGCCAGAATACAAACCCAAACTGAAAGTAAAGTACAACTCGAAAGGGGAAAACAGCAACTGAAAGGTAAATGCCGCTACACCGAGCTGTCCACTGGAAATCCCACCTGAAGGGTGGGTACAGATAGCTCCTCTGCTCCACAGGTCCCGCCGTCTGCTCCGTGCACGTCCCGCCCAGTGGTCCACCTTCGGGTACCGTCCCGCTCTGCAAGCCTCAGCTAATGTCAACGTTGTCCGTCGTCTGCAACCAACACAACGTAGTGCGGGCAAAGCCCGTGCAGGGGTGAGTATAAGCTACTCAGTAGGGACCCCGAGACTCCTGAAGGTCTCTCAAATCCACAAAGGATAAACCATGAAGAAAGGTATAATCACGAAGTAACAACCGACACTGCTTAGGTATATGCCCATACATATACCTAAGTCATCAATTCAAATACGCTCCAACCTCCGAGCCCAAGTACAACTCAGTCCACACAGGAAAGTAAACGTATTCCACACAGGAAAGCAAAACGTAATCCACACAGGATTGCACAACACAATCCACACAGGAAAGCAACAGGATTTAGCTCACACAGGTATACTTCTTCAAAGGACGTTAAAGATGATCACTGATCCATCTAAGTCGTCAGACCCACGAAGGATCAAGGTAACTAACCCCCGCAAAGACCCACACAGGATCGGGCCCACACAGGACCTGTAGGCGCTGGTTCACACAGGACCGCTGAGCGCAAGGACCCACACAGGATCGGACCCACACAGGATCAGGCCCACACAGGACCTGTAGCACTGATCCATGTAGGATCGCTGAGTGTTGTAGTCGTCGTCGTCGAATCCACACAGGATCTCTGTACTGTCGTCGTCGCTGTCACAGTAGCAGTAGTAGCAGTAGCAGTCACAGTAACAGTCGCAGCCAGCACTAGGGTTCCTGCACACAGCAAGCTCGTTCGGAGAGTCCGCTCCACGAGCCGAGAGGCTGATACATCAACTGTCACGAAGACCAGAGTTGATGTATCCAAAAGTTCCGTATCGTCAACAGGAACTCAACGCAACAGACGGTGCGTCGATCGGACGCCCGGTCTGAGAGTTATTGGCATTTTCGTCCCCGGGGCCCGGTTGGTTTTTTAAGGCAAAACCAACCCGACCGTACTCCACCTGCGTCCAAACCTCGGGCGGAGTATGCCAAAAGATCCGTCTCACTAAGAGGAACACAACACGGCTGACGGCACGTCAATCGGAAGTCTGTAGCTCTAGATATGAGCGTTTCCGCTCCGAAGGCCCGGTTGGTTTCGTGAACGAACCAACCCGGCCGAACTCAAAGTAATCCGAAACCTTGAGTGCGATATACCGAAAAGACCGTCTCGATCCAAGGATCGCGTTTCCGCAGACGGTTCGTCAATCGGAGGTCCGAGGCTCAAGTTATGGCCAAAAGACCGAAATTGGTTCGAAACGGGGGGTTCGGGTCCGGGCCGACCCGGCCCGACCCCCCCTGGGTCGGCCCGAACCGGGTCGGCCCGAACCGGGTCGACCTGACCCGGGTCCGACCCGGCCCGGCTGACCGGCCGGCCGGCGGCCCGGCGGTAGCGCGGCGGCCCGGCGGTAGCGCGGCGGCCCGACGGCAGGCGGGGCGGCCCGGCGGCAGGCGGGGCGGCCCGGCGGCATGCGGGGGGGACAAATCCCCCGCTGATTGAGGGGCGGCACGGCATATAGTCGTGCCCTTTTTGCAAACCCCCCCCCCCCCACGTGGGGGGCTTGATTGATAGGAAACGGGGGGCCTCCTGCCCCCCTCAAGGAAACCGCCCCCTCATTAAGAGGGGGGTTTTGATGAGCCGGCCGGGGGATTAATTCCCCCGATTTACTGCCATCCGGCCGGCCAGCTGGCCGGCCGGTTTTCTCCAACGGGACCAGAAATTCCAGTCCCGCCTTCGGCTTCCGACGCCGGCGGCCCGGCCGCCGGTCTTCTCTTCCGCCGCGGCCCGGAACCGGCCGCGGTTTTCGTCATCCGGCGCGGTGCGACGGCACCGCGCCCCTCCGCCGCATCTTGATTTCTTCAACGCGGCGCGACGGCGTCGCGTTCTTGATGTTTCTTCCATGGCGCGGTGCGACGGCGTCGCGCAATAAGGATTGGGCGAATATCCGCGTGGTGCGTCGGCACCACCCCACCTTGATTCATCCACCCGCAAGCAATTCAACAAGAACGATGGAGGGGGGTTCGGTCGTGTTCGTGCGGTCCGGCCCCCCTCACGTTAAATAAAAACACAACATAAAATATTCAAAATTCCTCACGTTAGTCATGCGATCCACGAGCAAGAATAGAATAATTAAACAATAAACAAAAACCCCTACCTTGGGTATACGTTCGAGGATTTGTCTATGTCTGTGGAAGTCGACGTCGCGGAGATCGGGTGTCGCGGTAGTCGTTCGTCAATTCCGTTGACGAAGAGATGCGTCCGATGCGATACGTCGTTGGCGAAACTTCTTATGTCGACGAAGAGAAACCAAGGAGGAAGTGGTGTTCCCTCTCGTTGACACGGAAGACGAAGAAGAGCGGAGCGGCGTTCTTCGTCGGAGCTTGAGCGTTCTTTGTCAAGATGAGCGTTCTTCGTCAAGATGAAGAAGATGGAGGAGGAGCTCTCAAAATGAAATCCACACAAGTTGGCTAACAAAATAAAATAAGGTCCCTCCTTATTTTATTTACCAAGCCTAGGAATTCAAAACATCAAATTCAAAAACATAACACTTAATTAATTAACATGTCATGTGTAATTAATTAGATGTTAAGTTTACAAACATTTAAGAGGGAGAGAGGGGAGTTTAAGGGGGAAGTTGAGAGGTTTAGGTTCGTGTGGGTCCCACCACACTTAATCCTCTCAAGGGAGGTTAAGTGGGTGTGGGTCCCACCCCTAACTCCTTTTGAGAGGAGTTAACCTACAAAAGTGAAATAAAAAGAATCCACATTTTTTTTATTCAACTTTTTATAAATCTCCCAAAAAATAACTTTCAACCCGCAACAAACGCAACTTCCGAAAAGGTCTCTTTAAGCGAATATCGGCGCTGCGAGTTTATCGGTGCCCTCGGATTTCAATTCCGAGCACCGGATCAAAAGTTAGGAAATCCCGCTCGTTCGTTTACTGAACGTACCTGAGCTAAACTTCAGAAATTGATTCCGGGCACTCCGGGCCTCGGAATCAGGTGCCGTCAGAAACCGAACTCTTGTAAAATTCTAAAGAAAATTAAGAAAAAAAATTCCATTGAATTTTACGGGTCTTTACATTACTCCCACCTCAGGGCTTTACGTCCCCGTAAAGATACATCAAAACTAGGGAAACAAATGAGGGTACTGAGCACGCATCTGAGCCTCCCGCTCCCATGTGCTCTCCTGGAGATTCCTGTGCTGCCATCTGATGCGCACAAGAGGAATCGATCGCCCACGCAGGACCTGCTCCTGTCGATCCTCTATCTCCACCGGGACCTCCGTAAAAGTCGCCCCATCGTCAACGACAAGCTCCCCATGGTCAATGATGTGCGTCGGGTCGTGCACGTATCTCCTCAGCTGAGATACGTGGAAGATGTCGTGCACCCAGTGCAACTAAGGTGGTAGATCCAGGCGATAAGCCACCTCACTAATCCTGCTGAGAATCTGGATGGGTCCGATGAAGCGCGGAGATAACTTGCCGCCTCGGCCAAATCTCTGAATACCACGCCGAGGTGAGACCCGCAAGAAGATGTGGTCGCCATCCTCAAACTCTAGTGGCCTCCGCCTCCTGTCAGAATATGACTTCTGCCGGCTCTGAGCTGTCCTCATCCGCTCCTGGATGACCTGGACCTTCTCTGTCGTGGCCTGGACCATCTCCGGTCCCACCAGTGCTGACTCTCCGGGGTCTGTCCAGCACAAAGGAGATCTACAAGGTCGGCCGTACAACGCCTCGTACGGTGCCATCCCAATGGTGGAGTGGTAGCTATTGTTGTATGCAAACTCCACCAAGGGTAGGTGGTCCTCCCAGCTACGACCAAAGTCGAGGACACATGCGCGGAGCATGTCCTCGAGAGTCTGAATGGTCCTCTCCGTCTGACCATCCGTTTGAGGATGAAAGGCTGTGCTCAGACGTAGTTGCGTCCCGAACGCCTCCTGTAACCCCTTCCAAAGCCGGGAAGTAAAGCGAGCATCTCGATCGGAGACGATAGATGATGGCACACCGTGGAGCCGCACAATCTCCTGAACGTAGAGACGTCCCAAGATCTCCACTGAGCCCTGCTCTCCGATGGGTAAGAAGTGTGCCGACTTGGTGAGTCGGTCAACAATCACCCAGATGGAGTCGTGACCTCTGGAAGTGCGTGGAAGTCTAGTCACGAAATCCATAGATATGCCATCCCACTTCCACTCCGGAACCTCCAAGGGCTGTACCAAGCCTGTTGGTACCTGATGCTCTGCCTTCACCTGCTGACAGGTGAGGCATCGAGAAACGAACTCTGCTACAGCCTTCTTCATGCCCGGCCACCAGTGCTGTCGTCTGAGGTCCTGGTACATCTTCGCCACTCCAGGATGTACCGCCAAAGGAGAAGTGTGAAACTCTCTCAGCACTTCCTCTCGCAAAGCGACTGGTACCATGGTACGTCCTCTGAAAAGGATGTCGTGCTCTGCTCCAAGGGAGAAACCATCAGGTGCCTGTCCCGAGGATATCTGTGCACGCCGTGTCTCACAGTCAGCGTCCTCACGCTGTGCCTCCCTGACTCGCTGCAGTAGTGGAGGGGTGACTATGAGAGACTGGAGGAAGGCTGATCCATCTCTATCCACGAAGGATATCTACAAAGAGGCTAGCTGCTCTGTCGCCTCTTCAAGTAGCTAAATGCCCGTCCTCCTGCTGAGGGCATCGGCTACTACGTTCCCCTTCCCAGGAGTATAGACTATCTCAAAGTCATAGTCCTGGAGGAACTCGAGCCATCGCCGCTGTCTCAGGTTCAGGTCCTTCTGAGAGAAGATATACCTGAGACTCTGATGATCGGAAAAGACTGTAAAGTGCTCGCCCATCAGGTAGTGTCGCCATGTCTTCAGAGCGAAGACCACTGCTGCTAAATCCAGGTCATGGGTAGCGTAGTTCTGCTCATGCGGCCTCAACTGACGTGATCCATAGGCGATCACTGCCCGCTCCTGCATCAGAACACATCCGAGTCCGGTCCCTGATGCATCACAGTAGACTACGTACCCTACTCCCTCCTCAGGAAACCTCAAGATAGGTGCGCAGGTCAATCTCTGTCTCAGCTCCTGGAATCTCTGCTGACATCTGTCTGTCCATACGAAGGGTTTACCCTTCTTCGTCAAAGCTGTGAGTGATGCCGAAACTCTAGAGAAGTCTGGCACGAATCTCCGATAGTATCCAGCTAGTCCCAAGAAACTCCGAACCTCAGTCACGCTCCTGGGTGGCTCCCATGCTAACACAGCCTCAATCTTCGCGGGATCCACTGCAACTCCCGCCTCAGAGATAACGTGACCCAAGAAGTGGACCTCACGTATCCAGAACTGGCACTTCGAGAGCTTACCATAAAGCTGGTGCTCTCGGAGTGTGTCTAGTACAACTCGCAAGTGATAGGCATGCTCCTCCTCTGACGCAGAGTAAATCAGAATGTCGTCGATGAAGACCACGACGAACCGATCGAGGTATGGCTGAAAGATCCTGTTCATGAGATCCATGAACACTGCTGGAGCATTGGTTACACCGAAAGGCATAACCAAGAACTCATAGTGGCCATACCGACATCTGAAGGCCGTCTTCTGCACATCCCCGTCTCTGACTCTGAGCTGATGATAGCCTGACCTGAGGTCTATCTTCGAGAACCACCGTGCTCCCTTGAGCTGATCAAAGAGGTCATCAATCCTCGGTAGCGGATACTTGTTCCTCACTGTCACCTGGTTTAGGCGACGATAGTCAACACAAAGTCGCAAGCTTCCGTCCGCCTTCTTGGCGAATAAAATCGGGGAAGCCTAGGGTGAAACACTGGGTCGGATGAACCCCTTGCCCTGCAAGTCCTCCAATTGTACCCGTAGCTCTCGAATCTCGGCGGGGGCCATCCGATATGCTGGAGTGGATATCGGGGCTGTCCCGGGGTACAAGTCAATATAAAAGTCTACCTCTCTGCGAGGAGGTAGCCCTGGAACGTCGTCGGGAAAAACGTCCGCAAACTGATCCACCACTGCAGGAAAACCAGGACTCCGCACGTCAACTTCTCCAAGGATAAGGCTAGCCAACTGATGAGTGATGGGTTGTCCTCTCCTCCGCGGAAGTCCATCTTGTGCTGCAAAGGCTCCCTTCTCACCGGTGAAGGTGAACCTGCTCCCGTCGGTGCGTACACATCGCACCTTGCGCCTAAAACAGTCAATATGTGCATGGACCATAGATAACCAATCCATGCCCAAGATGACGTCGTAAGGCCTCGACGCTGCTACAAGAAGATCCCAGCCGAAGCTCTCGCCTCCTAGAGTAAGCTCACACTACCGGCACCAGTGCGTAATCGTCGAGTCTGCTCCCGTGGGAGTCTCTAGCCGTAAGGATCGAGCCAACGGCTCTGTCGGAATCTCCGAGCTCCGAACAAGGGCAGCGGCTATGAAAGAGTGACTCGCTCCTGTGTCTAAAAGAACTGCAGCAAGGGTGGAATAGACACAGATAGTACCTCGAATCATCTCGGGTGCACCGTGGTCGTAGGCCTCTGCTGCCTGGAGCTGTGCCTGTCGCTGCCCGCCAGCTCCCTGTGGTCGGGGTGGACCTCCTGGTGGTGGTGGTGGTAGAGCCTCAAAGCGTCGGCCACCACCGGCTGCTCGTCCAGCTCCTCTTCCTCGTCCGCCTCCTCCCTGCGGACCGCCACGGTCGACCCTCTGCCTCTGCCTCGGTGGTCCATCAACTGTCTGCTGCTCCTCGGCACGGCGGGTCGGGCAGTCACGAGCCATGTGGCCCTGCCCGCCGCACGAGTAGCACTGTCTGCCTCTCGTAAGACTAGCTCCGTGCTGTGTGCCCCGCACTGCTGAGCCAGTGCCCTGAGATCGTCTGCCCGAAGGTCTGGTCTGTCTGGACCCCTGAGTCATCCGTCGACTGCCTGCTGCAGATGACTCTGCCACGTGCCGCCCTGCGGTGGGTCTCTGTGCTGGTGTAGACTCAGCAAGGAAGCTCTCGATCAGAAGAGCCCGCTCCAGTACTCCTGTCTGAGTCGGTATGCTGAGGGAGATCAGTGATGCCCTAATCTCGTGTCTCAAACCCTGCTCGAAGGTCCGGGCCCGAAAGAATGGGTCCTGTACCATGTCGGTCGAGTAGCGCGAGAGATCGGTAAATCTCGTCGAGTAATGAGCGACCGTCATGCTGCCCTACCGCAGCTGAAGAAACTCCTGGATACGCACCGCACGAAGGGTGGCTGGGACGAACTCCGAGCGGAAGAGGCTCTCAAAGTCCGTCCAAAGAAGAGATGCCTCATCGTGCACCTGGAGCATCAGGCTCCACCATCGTCCTGCTGCTGCGTGAAGTAGGCTCGCAGCGAGGATCACCATGAGGTCTGCTGGTGTCCTCACTAGCCTAAACACTCGTACTACTGCCTCCAGCCAGTCCTCTGCTGCCTGGGGATCCGTCTCCCCACGAAACCTGGGCGGTCGCTGGCGCTGAAACTCATGCAGTGCGCTGAGGCGACGTGCATCGTCAGCGGCTGCTGTTGGAAGCATCGGGGGCTCGGCGGGTAAAGCTACCGCCGGTGCCACTACTGGCAAAGGGCCCTGCACCGAGGCCTCGTCGCTCGGTGGGCTGTCGTCTCGCTCGACTCTTGGAACCCTAGCTGGCTGCCGTCGTGGGGCCATCCTGAAAAGGAAACAGGTGCGCCACGGTCAGAACAGTATACCTGGTGAGCTGATATAAGTAATCACAAAGAAAACTTTGAAACACACACGCAATCAATGTTTTCGTGCATTAAGTCGGAAATCAGAAGTCAGGGTCCTGGTGTACGGATACGTCGGCCGCCGCACCAACACTGGACTCCCTGGACTGATAACCACACTCAATACGCTAAACATTATTGCTTCACATAGAAAAGATCAGAGTTTGCGGTAGAACTGAACTCCTCTGATACCAATTTGTCACGACCCGCCCTCGGGGTCCGTGCCATGACTACCCCAAGCCCGCCTTCCATAGGCCAGGGGCTGGCGACTAGCACCAAGGCGTAAATCCCGGTAAAAAGGGAAGGCATTGCCTTTGTAAAGTAAACAAACACCACAGAGTAAGCAAGCGGAAAGTAAACACTAAACAAAAGCAGAATACAACTGAAAGTGAGGAAAAGTAAATGGGCCAGAATACAAACCCAAACTGAAAGTAAAGTACAACTCGAAAGGGGAAAACAGCAACTGAAAGGTAAATGCCGCTACACCGAGCTGTCCACTGGAAATCCCACCTGAAGGGTGGGTACAGATAGCTCCTCTGCTCCACAGGTCCCGCCGTCTGCTCTGTGCACGTCCCGCCCAGTGGTCCACCTCCGGGTACCGTCCCGCTCTGCAAGCCTCAGCTAAGGTCAACGTTGTCCGTCGTCTGCAACCAACACAACGTAGTACGGGCAAAGCCCGTGCAGGGGTGAGTATAAGCTACTCAGTAGGGACCCCGAGACTCCTGAAGGTCTCTCAAATCCACAAAGGATAAAACACGAAGAAAGGTATAATCACGAAGTAACAACCGACACTGCTTAGGTATATGCCCATACATATACCTAAGTCATCAATTCAAATACGCTCCAACCTCCAAGCCCAAGTACAACTCAGTCCACACAATAAAGTAAACGTATTCCACACAGGAAAGCAAAACGTAATCCACACAGGATTGCACAACACAATCCACACAGGAAAGCAACAGGATTCATCTCACACAGGTATACTTCTTCAAAGGACGTTAAAGATGATCACTGATCCATCTAAGTCGTCAGACCCACGAAGGATCAAGGTAACTAACCCCCGCAAAGACCCACACAGGATCGGGCCCACACAGGACCTGTAGGCGCTGGTTCACACAGGACCGCTGAGCGCAAGGACCCACACAGGATCGGACCCACACAGGATCGGGCCCACACAGGACCTGTAGCACTGATCCACGTAGGATCGCTGAGTGCTGTAGTCGTCGTCGTCGAATCCACACAGGATCTATGTACTGTCGCCGTCGCTGTCACAGTAGCAGTAGTAGCAGTAGCAGTCACAGTAACAGTCGCAGCCAGCACTAGGGTTCCTGCACACAGCAAGCTCGTTCGGAGAGTCCGCTCCACGAGCCGAGAGGCTGATACATCAACTGTCACGAAGACCAGAGTTGATGTATCCAAAAGTTCCGTATCGTCAACAGGAACTCAACGCAACAGACGGTGCGTCGATCGGACGCCCGGTCTGAGAGTTATTGGCATTTTCGTCCCCAGGGCCCGGTTGGTTTTTAAGGCAAAACCAACCCGACCGTACTCCACCTGCGTCCAAACCTCGGGCGGAGTATTCCAAAAGATCCGTCTCACTAAGAGGAACACAACACGGCTGACGACACGTCAATCGGACGTCCGTAGCTCTAGATATGAGCGTTTCCGCTCCGAAGGCCCGGTTGGTTTCGTGAACGAACCAACCCGGACGAACTCAAAGTAATCCGAAACCTTGAGTGCGATATACCGAAACGACCGTCTCGATCCAAGGATCGCGTTGCCGCAGACGGTTCGTCAATCGGAGGTCCGAGGCTCAAGTTATGGCCAAAAGACCGAAACTGGTTCGAAACGGGGGGTCCGGGTCCGGGCCGACCCGGCCCGACCCCCCTGGGTCGGCCCGAACCGGGTCGCCCGACCCGGGTCCGACCCGGCCCGGCTGACCGGCCGGCCGGCGGCCCGGCGGTAGCGCGGCGGCCCGGCGGTAGCGCGGCGGCCCGGCGGCAGGCGGGGCGGCCTGGCGGCAGGCGGGGCGGCCCGGCAGCATGCGGGGGGAGAAATCCCTCGCTGATTGAGGGGCGGCGCGGCATATAGCCGCGCCCTTTTTGCAAACCGCCCCCCCCCCCCCCCCCCCACGTGGGGGGCTTGATTGATAGGAAACGGGGGGGCTCCTGCCCCCCTCAAGGAAACCGCCCCCCTCATTAAGAGGGGGGTTTTGATGAGCCGGCCGGGGGATTAATTCCCCCGGTTTACTGCCATCCGTCCGGCCAGCTGGACGGCCGGTTTTCTCCAACGGGACCGGAAATTCCGGTCCCGCCTTCGGCTTCCGACGCCGGCGGCCCGGCCACCGGTCTTCTCTTTCGCCGCGGCCCGGAACCGGCCGCGGTTTTCGTCATCCGGCGCGGTGCGACGGCACCGCGCCCCTCCGCCGCATCTTGATTTCTTCAACGCGGCGCGACGGCGTCGCGTTCTTGATGTTTCTTCCATGGCGCGGCGCGACGGCGTCGCGCAATAAGGATTGGGCGAATATCCGCGTGGTGCGTCGGCACCACGCCACCTTGATTCATCCACCCGCAAGCAATTCAACAAGAACGATGGAGGGGGGTTCGGCCGTGTTCGTGCGGTCCGGCCCCCCTCACGTTAAATAACAACACAACATAAAATATTCAAAATTCCTCACGTTAGTCATGCGATCCACGAGCAAGAATAGAATAATTAAACAATAAACAAAAACCCCTACCTTGGGTATACGTTCGAGGATTTGTCTATGTCCGTGGAAGTCGACGTCGCAGAGATCGGGCGTCGCGGTAGTCGTTCGTCAATTCCGTTGACGAAGAGATGCGTCCGATGCGATACGTCGTTGGCGAAACTTCTTATGTCGACGAAGAGAAACCAAGGAGGAAGCGGTGTTCCCTCTCGTTGACACGGAAGACGAAGAAGAGCGGAGCGGCGTTCTTTGTCGGAGCTTGAGCGTTCTTCGTCAAGATGAGCGTTCTTCGTCAAGATGAAGAAGATGGAGGAGGAGCTCTCAAAATGAAATCCACACAAGTTGGCTAACAAAATAAAATAAGGTCCCTCCTTATTTTATTTACCAAGCCTAGGAATTCAAAACATCAAATTCAAAAACATAACACTTAATTAATTAACATGTCATGTGTAATTAATTAGATGTTAAGTTTACAAACATTTAAGAGGGAGAGAGGGGAGTTTAAGGGGGAAGTTGAGAGGTTTAGGTTCGTGTGGGTCCCACCACACTTAATCCTCTCAAGGGAGGTTAAGTGGGTGTGGGTCCCACCCCTAACTCCTTTTGAGAGGAGTTAACCTACAAAAGTGAAATAAAAAGAATCCACATTTTTTTTATTCAACTTTTTATAAATCTCCCAAAAACTAACTTTCAACCCACAACAAACGCAACTTCCGAAAAGGTCTCTTTAAGAGAATATCGGCGCTGCGAGTTTATCGGTGCCCTCGGATTTCAATTCCGAGCACTGGATCAAAAGTTAGGAAATCCCGCTCGTTCGTTTACTGAACGTACCCGAGCTAAACTTCAGAAATTGATTCCGGGCACTCCGGGCCTCGGAATCAGGTGCCGTCAGAAACCGTGCTCTTGTAAAATTCTAAAGAAAATTAAGAAAAAAATTTCCCTTGAATTTTATGGGTCTTTACAATTAAGAAAAAAAATTAGTGTTGTAGGTTTCTCATACATATTTTCCAAGGATTTCATCATCTCTATTGTGGTAATGAAATTTATATCAAACCAAGCACCTTTAGATCTAGATTTTCCCATTCATATATATCCATTAATTCCAGTTTAGTACCCTTAAATACAATATTTGGATCTTTTAGAAGGATAAAATATTCCATTTTTATTTTCTACAAAATAAAATTTTTTCTATATAATTTTTCATTCTAAACCTTACCTTCTTCCTACAGTATCCTTACAAAAATAATGAATCCCACTAAAATTAAAAAAACATCTTGGAAAAATAATTTTAATAAGACAATTTAGTGAACTAATGAACCTCTTAAGAACCAAGATATTATACAACTTGTTTAAAATTTCTTTCAGTCTAACTATCCTTATGAAAAAAATAAGAAGCATTCATTCTTAAATCACCTGGTAGAATCCGGTTCTAGAATGAACTCTACCAAAATAATTTTCCAAAAAATAGTTGAAACAAAGGTCACCCAAATAACTACACTAAGTAATTGAAGCTCACCGTATCCCTATTCCTCCAAAAAATACAATATTCATGCACTATAAATTAAATGCAAGAAATAAAAGAGCACTTTGTTTTTCAAAGTTTTGGACTGAAAGTCCTGTGTCCATGGGAGAAACATTACAGCATTTCATTTCATTGGAAGAATTATTACAACTCAATGAATTAAGAGTCACATTGATTACCAAAATAAGTAATCAATTTATGATCAATGTATGTGTAAACAAACATAGGTTCCTCCCCCCCCCATATATAGAGTATCATCTGGTCATCCAGTTGAATCGATATCTGAAAAGTGTGTGAGTTCATTTGTTCTACTATTCTCACCATAGATATCATATAGAAAACTTTTTAGTGACTTCTCCTTCCAATAAACTATTAAGTCCAAAGAAAAAATGAAACGCTCGTCAACTTTAAAAATTAAAAGTTGAAACTTTTGGAACTCAACCACCTTTCTCAGATCCCATCAAAATAAATCCTTATGAAACATCCTCCTTTCAAAAACTTCATTCTAGAATGTAAACTGAAAAATGTTGGTACTTTCCACAACTTAATAAATCTGATGAATTTCATGATCCACTCCTTATATTCATCTCATTTTGATCAACTGAAGTATATTTTAGAATTCCCATCATTCTTTACTTGGGTGACCTCAAATTGGAAACCCTTCACCCAAGGAACCCCACTTTAGTAACCCTTCACCCAAGGCCCATATATTAGGGAGAGATACTTGGGTGAATCCTCACTAGGGAGACCCTTTATTCGGGCACCTTTCACTTGGGTGACCCTTTAACCAAGGCACCCCACTTGGGTGACCCTTCACCCAAGGACCCTATAGTAGGAACAAACCTCTTCATATTAGCCTCTCACTAGGGCTAATACCTTAATGTTATCCCCTAACTAGGTATAGTCCCCTTATTTTTATCTCCTTACTCACTTTAAGTACCTTCATTATCCCTTGCTAAAGCTAATAATTTATTCCCCTGGGTCTCATTCCTACACAACTATCCATACCATAATATCTAGAGTTGAGACTCTCCTTTTAGTTTCATTATATTAGGGAATAATCTTTGGTATAATCCTTAAACTCTTATAACCTTCACCTGGGTCACTAGTTAGGTTTAGGTAATTCTAGGAAGCACCTATGAAAAAGTCCCACACATTCATCTTGATTTGATGTACTCTTCTTAGTTTCACATTCACCTTGACTTAATATAATCTTCTTGGTTTCATAATTACCTCAATTAAATATACTTCCCCTAGTTATCATTATTTTCCTTGAGTTGATATACTTTTACAGGTTTATTTAATCACCATGAGTCAATATATTTCTCCAAGTTATCATATACAAGACTTATCCTTAGTATAATCCCCAAAACATACCTTTAACTGAATCATATACTAGATCATATATCTTAGGGTAGGTGATGCATTATCCCATCTATATATCATATTTTCACCCATTTTATGACATAGGAGTTCTCCATGGGCCTCCACTTATGTGTAATCCCAAAAAAATACCTTCACCTGATTCATCTACTAGGTCAATTACCTCATAAGGTAGATCATGTGTAAGCCCCACTCAGTATCTTTTTTTCACCCATTTTATGGCATAGGAATACTTATATAATTATCCTATTGGGTGTTATAATCCACAATCCTTAATGCATTCACTTAAGTCACTTTTTAGTTTAGGCACCTCAAAAGGAAACTCGTGTATAATCCCCATTCAATCCCCTATCATGCACTCCAATGAAATATGGATAATTTTCTATATGTTATTTCTCACACTGATCATGAATCATGTGGGATTAGATGTTTATTTTATTTTTTCCATTAGCATAATTGATATGCATTATAGGAATCACTTTAAATTTTGAGTTGTACAACATTAAAATACATAGTACACTTCCTCAAAATAAAATGTTAAACTACATGGACCATTCCTTTCATATGACCTTAAATTATTACATTCAAACTGTGTGAAATGTGATTCTAGCTAACCAAGATACATAGGATTCATCTCTGAGGTTCAATCCCAATATTCACAAAACATTCCTTACCTCTTTTATAATGAGCATAGGACCTTCTTATATTGATGAGTGTAAGGAGAATCATCCTTATCTTTTGAAAAACATATGTGTCTCTAGTTATGAACAAGATATGATCCATACCTTGTCCTATTTAGTTACCTATATACAAGATGATCTTGAAATGGTTTCTCTTACATAAGTCTCATGCCAGCCATTATTAGGAACCTTTTCCCTTGAATTTTTTACTACATTACCTTAAAATATATGGATTGGTCCTTGTCACATGACCTTAAATGGTACATAGTTCCCCTATTAAGTGGAAATAAACTACATGGGTTTTGATTCCCTTTATACAAATATCTAGGAAGCCCTATCACAGGCATGATACCAACTCCAAAACACATACCAACTCCATATATGGAAATAAACTCTAGATATCCTAGCTATTCAACTTTTAACCAAAGCATCATGAATTAATAATTTAAATATGGAAAACCACTAATACAAAAAGGTGTTTAAAAATATACATGGTTTTAGTTAGATCACTGACATAGGGGTAACCATTTTTCAATATGATTTTGTTAGGATTAAAGAAAATATCTTAAATATATAAGAGACTCACATAGTAGAAAATAATCCAAAAAAAAATGGTGTGGTGAGACTAACCTACAGTTTTCTAGACTAACATGCATTATGAATCATATCTGGATAGAAACCCTAGTGACTAATTTCCTTTGGAAAGTAAGTCTACACAGATTTTTTCATTGAACTTTCATGGATGTAGGTGTGCATAAGAGTTTCCATTAGAAATAATGACTCAAAGATGTATAAATTGAAAAAGGATTTTTATAGCCTAAATAAATCACCATATTCATGGTATGAATGGTTGTATACTTTCTTGATAAATCTAAAGTTCAAGAGAGGAGTGGTTTATCACAACCTCTATGTGAAAATTCTAGAAGAGGAGCAGTTCAATGTGATATTTTATGTAGATGAAATCATATTTAGAGGAAACAAGAAGAATTCAATATATAAGTTTTCTCAATTAATGTGTTTAGAATTTTAGATTTCCTTAATTAAAGAATTGAATTACTTTCTGGGGATGAAAATACATCAAAATGAAGGTTGTTTATACATCTCAAAAATGAAGTGTGCAATAGAAGTACGGAAGAAATTCAAGATAGTTTATTGAAAGTAGTTTTAAAATTTAATAAATATTGTAACTACACTTGGAAATCATGAAAATGGTGATCAATTATATTCAAATTTATAAAGAAGAATAATTAGAAGTTTGTCTCACTACAACCAAGTTGGAACTATTTTATGCTACATGGTTGGAAGCATGATTCTAGAATTGTTTAATAAAAGAGAACCTTTAATATGTAATAAAAATTATGATATATATATATAGGGGACACTAAATTATGGTTTTGTGTTCAAATATAGAAAATATTTTAATTTTTTGTCCTATTTAGATGTATATTAAGCCATTGAAATTATGGATCAGAAATAAATAAGTGGTAGAGCCTTCTATATTGAAATAAATTGTGTTGGTTGGTTAAGTAAGCATTAAGACTTTGTTTCATTGATTACAGTGGAATCATGTTATATTTATGTTATTAAAGATTTTATATGGATTATATGGATCATATAGTAATTTTAAGACATTGGTGAAGTGGTGTAATAACCAATGATGATACAATGTGATAAAAATGATATTGAGTTGTCTAAAATTATAGTAAAACACTCTTTCATAAACCATATTAAAATCTGTTATCATTTCGTAAAATATAAGTTGGAGAACAACATTATAGAACTATAGTTTACTAGCACTCAAAATCAGGTGGCATATATTGATAAGATGAAATTGTATATACATTTTAGAGTCCTTTAATTAATGATTATTCGTGATTTATTTGATGATTCTCCAAGAATGTGTTGATTTTTGCAGAAAATAGGTTTCCAATACTCCAAAGGAAAAGTTGTTAAAACTAGTTAAAAATGAACATTACACATCGTGAATCACTTATACAACATATAAGAATTATTCATAGCATGTCACAATTCATGAAGAAAGTCATGAAGAAAATAAAAGTCATGAAAATATTACATTATGTGAATATCCAATACATGTTATGTAAGATTCAGAGGCTACATCCCTCTTAAAGTTCATGTCATGAGAAGAAGCATGTCTTGAGTTCCAAGTACACATCGTGAGATGAGTCAAATATTCAAATCCAAAAGATATATGTTAAGATTCATTCCAGATCCAAGATAGGTGGAGAAAACAATGGATCAAGATTACACGACTTGAGAAGTTTACACATCGTGTAATATCCCGACTATTTACTTTCCAGTGCACATACAGTAGTGAAGAACTTTATTTCTTCTCAATTTTTTCTGGATATCTCTCATTTCTCTCCCTACCTTTCTCTACCAACTCAAATCTAGAAAATTTTTGTTACAATTTTTATTAAATCCAAGTTTCATTGATTTTTCTAAAAAAATTCTTCATTCTGTTCATCATTGTTCACCATTATATGTTCTTTTTCCATTGTTGTTTATGTTTAACGGCAGCTTCACCATACATTGTTACTTTTTTATTATTTCAATTAATTTTTTTATTTATTTTGTAATATTATTGAAAACTACTTAATTCTTGAGTCCTTGATTACAAACTATCATATTTTAATTTCTTTATTAATCTTCCAACTATGTCTACATTTATTTATTTAATCTTGATTATTACCATCATGAGCAGCCAAACTACTTGGGTAAGGGTTGAGAGTAAGCATTTTCTAAACTTAATGAATCTATAAGTCATAACTTAGAAACCCTAAGTCTATTGATCAGGTCACATGACATTTTTTTATTAAAAATATTTTAGGAAACCCTAACCATGGGAATATTAAATGAATAAACCTGGTCTGATTGAATTTGAATAGGCTATGACCATTATCCTGTGACACTTTCTACTATAAAATCTAGGCTTAATGAATCAATTTTGTTAGTTATATCTAGAATAAATAATATTTTCATCATAGATAGATCTAGTTGGTTTCACCATGATTAACTAGTTCTCTATACACCGCTTCACAACCTAAACCCTAGGATTATTCCAATTTTGGACCGATGTTGTCCTTATTATATGAACCCAAAAAATGACTCTAATCCCTCACCTATTCCTAAATATTAAACCAAACTAAATAGAATTGATCAAATCACAACCCCAAACCAATTCACGAGGACTACTACACAACGAGTTCAAAGTCCTAGTTTCATGTCTTCCAATACATTCACCATGGGATCAAACCTATACTATCACTATACTACATCATTGTATCAAGTGTAGTTTGGGATAAAAAGAAATTCTAATCTAATTGAAACCCATGAGAATTAAATGATGTGTTAAGGCACATTAAATGTTGATGCCATTTTCATGGAATCTTGTTTTTACTGTGATTAGTCATTGGAACCTTCATCACGAACCTCAGATTACCTCACTCATCCCCCTTTCTCTTTTTATTCTTTATTTTTTCTTTTACACGCCACTATACCCTTCTTATTTGGGTCTAGTGCATGTGTAAGGGCCCCCTGACTCATTCAAAAATACTTGACACCCAAGAACCACTTACCTTTATTATTGAAATCAAAAGGTTCATTTCTTCATGCCACTGTTCAGGTATAGTAGATCGTAACAATCCTCCAGTTCCCAACCCACACAACATGCAGTATGTGCCACTATCACTTTAAGGAGACCAACCCAACATGAAACTAGAGTGAACCATTATAGATTATGGATTTATATCAATCAATGCTTCCACACCCAATATTTTGTTCCCTCCTATCTAGGCGCATATGTTTTAAATCAAACATGGACTCATCGATATGATCCAGATCATGGGTCAGTTCAGTAGACTTTAGAGCTAGGATCCTCTTGAACACATCTCTAACATCCTAGAAATCTAAGATACCTTCTTTAACTAGGTATTATCCTATGATGAAATTTTATTATGGTTATTTCCATTCTCCTTTCATGATAGATCCAAGGATTGGCTAAAAATTCTAACCCCTGAGACAATCAGTACTTGAGATAAACTAGCCCAAAAATTCCTATATAAATATTTTTCCACCTATAAAAACATGGAAACATTGAAATAACATCCAAAATTTTGTTCAAAAAGATAAATAATCATCCTAGGAATCCTGGGATCGATTTTAAAAACTTACTAGGAAATTCCCACATCATGGACTTGACATGTGGCTCCAACTACAGACCTTGTATCAAGGTATCCAACCCATCACTCGTATAGTATTATATGTTTCTATTGATGGAAACTTAATGTTGAAAATACCTAAATTAGGATGAGAAATTCTAGATTAGGTCTCTAACAATGCTATTCATTTGAAGATATATTGTAGACCACCTCGATGTGAATCCAAAAAGTTGAAGAAAACACTCATCTAGCTACACAATTAGGGGACCTGACTAAGAATTTGGAGTCCTTTCAGCTACCTACTGCACCAACTCCCCCTCCTGCTCCTTTAATATATATTCAATCTTAAAAAATGTGTGGAGGTATGCACATGTATCAATACTTAAGGTATGGAGAAGATTAAAAAAATTCAAGATTGAAATTGTGTTAATTACAATCAGAGAAACCAACAATACCAAAAATTGCAATAATATTATCAACATAGGTTGGCTCAACATCCACAAAAAAAATAATCAAGGGCAATACCAGTAGATTAAGTGTTCGATCACCACTCAGGAACCAGTGACCATATGGATATCCACCAATGAATAATGTTCCTAGGTCACCTCAATAAGTACCCTAATATCCTTTTCCTCCTAAAGGCCAACAATAATTTCAACCGGCTCCACAAATACCACCAAAAATAGCCACACGTCTTCAATAAAATTTGGATAATATGATCAAACCCTTCATTTAAAAGGAAGATCATAGAATGACCACCCAAGAAATATAAATTAAAAAACAAAGAGTCTCCCTCTGAAATCTCAAAAATCAAATCAGTCAAATTTCAAAGACCATGTTTGATAGATTTTCAGGCATAATACTTGTTAATATTAAGACATACCAAAAGGAAGAGGTAGAAGTAGTTATACTGATGTCACAACTCATCCCAAAGGGGCATGTGTCTTGACTACCCCAAGCCCACCTTCAATAGGCCAGGGGTTAGTGACTACCACCGAGTAGGCATATACCACAAATGGGAGGCATTAGACTAAAGTAGATGTATGCACGCACACAAGACAAAAATGATAAAATGTAAAAACACTAAGTAAACAATGCATGCAAACCACTATATCCCACAACAGAGTATGACATTAAAGTATTGTAAAGGAAATAGGCCAAGAATACAATCCCACCAAAAGAAAAGTGTATGTAAGGAGAATGAACAAGTTCCTAAAACTCATCCATATAAAACCCTACCTGATCCAACCTGAAAGGGGTGGTTCTAGTACAATTGTCTGAAGCTTTAGGAGCACACATCGACTGTCTGGTCTCACTAAGAACCACCTAGTCCTGGCTCACCTAGTACTCTGTCAAAGCATCGATCATCTTCACAATAAATTACACGTGCAGGAAAATCCCATACAGGGGTGAGTAAAAAAATACACAGTAGGACACTCCTAAACTAAAAAGGAAACACCATGAAGGAATTCATGAAGGAAATACCACACAAAATACCAAAAATGAATATATATTTTTATATCACACATGTATAATTCAATTGTATGAATAATATTATTATGAAATATATTTTGTAAGACACAAATTCTCAATAAGACACACAGTCTAGATAATACACTTAGTCTTAATAAGGCATACAGTCTTCATAAGACACATAGTATCTATAAGAAACGTAGTCTCAAGGTCATATCCAGTCATAGGATTCTACTCACAGCATGATCGTTCTGAGAGAACCCACACCTCAAGCCATTAGTTTTCATGAAAACTTCTACAAAACCCACTTAGGATATATCAAAAGGATCATCTCATCACAAGGGTCCCAACACCATATAAGGATTTTCAAATGGACGCCTGGTTTGAATGTAAAAGTTGCAATCGAAACTAAATTTTATAATAATAATAATAATGTTGTCATTTTATATTATTATTATCATAAAAAAAATTAAGTTGATTGAAAAGTGAAATAGATCTCATGCATGGAGTCTTTCCACTCATGCGGCCCACCTAGGAACCTCTCTCCCATTCATTTATTGAAATTATAATTTTATAATATTATTATCATTAAATGATAATAATATTACACACCAAAGGCATTCAAGCTAGACTCCCTAGTACCTCACCTCCCATTCACCATGCATGAATAAGCAGTCATATCCCATCACTTAGATTTATTTCTTTTCAATTTAATATTATATTATTATTTTTAATCAATTTTCATGATTGAGAATTGAAACCCCCTTCATGTGGTTTCCTCCCTAGGGTTTAGTTAGAGCTTCACACCACCTCCTTAACAGTGCAACCATGATAATGATACCTCCCATTAAATGCATCATTTGCACTGTTATACCACGATAACACCACCCATGTCATCATTTGAAAACTTCTAAATGATTTATTTTCGGTCATTCATCAAACCTTCGGCCAAAATAAATATCGGTGATAAATGGGTGAATAACGTCAGGAGAAAAAAATGATCAAAAAATTGAGGAATGAACCTTAGTCATTGTTTAGGTTGGACGTGAATCATTGCCATTAGAATGGAAAATAAAAAATAAATTAATCAATCAACCCAAACAATATCAATTCTTATACTATAGGAAGATAAAGTAATTACCTAAATCAAATGATTGATCCACGAATTAACTTATTAGGTGATTAATTCGTGTTCATATTGGATAAATAAAATAGTGATAAATCTAGAAAAAATGTCCTACCTCAATTTGGATCAATCATTTGTGAATAACACATCCACTAGTGATGAAGATGATCTTCTGTATCTGCCTCCTGTTGATTCACCTTGATCCGATCATCGGTCATCATCTGGTCTCCATCTGCCAATAGAGAAGGCGTGGAAGATCCTCTCAATGATCCCAGGGTTATGTGGCTAACCTTGGTGATTTTACAAGATAGCTTATTTATAGAGGATATTTTTTTAGGTTATTTAATTTAAAATAAATAAATTATTTATTTATTTTAACTAAACACACCTACCAACGGTTGTTTCATCCATACGTCTTGTACCGACTAACTTTAGGTCACACCTAGAGAAACAACTACATTACAAACTCAATGGTGGTCTCATATTTCCAATATGAGTCCTCGTTTATGAGTTAATATAACTAATCTTAAAAATAAAATTATTTTATTAATTATTTTATTTACGGTTACGTCCTTGATGACTTTTTCTATAGATGACCTGCACTGACCAATGTTGGGTCACACCTAGGGTAAAGCTACTATTATGAGATCAACAGTGCCCTAAGATTTCTGATCAAGGAACCCATTTTGTATTTATTCCACTTTTTCATGAAAACTGGGTGTGTGTGCTATTAAAAAGTTTAATATTTTTCAAATAATTGTTCTGGGCACATCGGGCCTCGAAATCACCTGTCGTCTTAGTGCTTGGTCTCAAAATCAATCCATATAATATCTAAAAATAATACATGTAAAATCTGAGATGTTACAACTGAAGAGTGTAAAAGTGATGTATTTTCATCAAAAATATAGAGGAGAAGATAAAAAATCTAAGGAACCTAAGAAACCTACAATATTCATCGAAGAAGAAGACAATGAAAGACCGAATGAAACTAATAAATAGAAACCTAGAGAATTACCACCTCTTGTAATAGCTCTAACACAAGAGAAACCCAAAGAGTATATCTACATTGTACCACCAGCTTATAAACCAAATCTCTCCTTTCAAAAAATAATGATAAAATTAAGGATCGAATTGATATATGAGAAATATTTTGATATTTTAATGCAATTGTGCATCAACATCCCATTTTCTGAATCTATTACCCAAATTTTTGCTAATGAAAAATTTCTCAACAAACTATTTTCCAACAAGAGGAAGATGGGTGTCCTTAGAGTCATTTACAAAAATGAAGAATGCTATACTATTTTTCATCAAAAAAATCCACCAATAATGAGAGATCCTAGGAGCTTCTTAATTCAATGCACCATAGGAGAATGCAACTTCAGAAGATCCTTGTGCGACTTAGGATCCAACATTAAACTCGTGCCAATGAGTGTATTTCAAAATCTGGGACTTAAGGAACTCAAGAGGACTATAGTGGAACTCCAATTAACTGACCAATTAGTTAAGTATCCTCAAGGAATTCTTAAGGATTTCCTAGTCAAAATTGATAAATTAATGTTCCCAACAAACTTCTTTATTTTGGACATAGAAGAAGAAGGAGACATGTTGATTATCTTAGGCCAATCATTACTAGCCACTAGGAAGGAACTGATTGATGTGAATCATGGAAGACTATTTTTCAGAGTATGTGACAAACAAGTAGTGTTTGACCTAGTGAAAGATGAAAAACAAACAGATGATTCTTTTGACTATCAATCTATCTTTCTCACGGAAGAGAAGAATGATTAAAAATCCAAAGAGGTTGATAGTGATGAATTGTGTACTACTAAAATGGAGGAGTATGAACTTGTGGAAACAAAATATTTAGAACCACTTACAGGGTATATGATCCCACCTTTCATACCATTTGTTATTTAACCACCAACGCTGGAGCTAAAACCTATCCCAAACACACTCAAGTATTATTTTCTAGAGAAAAAATATTCACAGTAATTCATCATTAACTTAAAATTGACACAACCGAAAGAGGAAAATTTGATCAAAGTCCTGGAAATTCATAAAAATACAATTTCCTATGGGTGGATGAAATCAAAGAGATTAACCCCACATTATGAACTAAAAAATTTTCTTAGAAGAAAGTGAAAACCCCAAATGCCAACCCCATAGGAAACTCACCCCATCAATTGAGGTAGTTAAGAAACAAGTACATAAAATTTTGGATTCTGGAAGTTGATTCCACTACAAGTAGTTCCAAATAATGGTGTCCTTACAGTTGTCAAGAATGATGAAAATTAATTGATCTCGACTTGCACCATCACTGGATAGAGAGTATGTGTGGAATACTAAAATTTAAAAACAAACACTTGGAAAGATAATTTCCCATTTATATTCATGGATGAAATATTGTAAAGACTAATAAGAAATGAATTTTTCTTTTTCTTAGATGGATATTTGGGATACAGTCATATTGTAGTTTACCCAGATGATTACTCCAAAAAAACATCCACATGTCAATTTAGTACCTTCTCCTACAGATGCATGTCATTTGGTATGGGTAATATAGGACCCCGGGACACCCTGAGAGGGGAGGGGGGAATCAGGGTGTCAACTTTTTCTCTTAATGTGATGGATCTTGTCCCCACATTGGTAAGAACTTGTAAAACCTGTAGGATGGATATGATTAGCAATTGAACATTCACATGCAATGAGTTGACACAACACTTTTACTTGGTTCACCACTAAGGGCTACGTCTAAGGAGCATACGCTGATAGGTTTCCGGTCATACCTAATTCCATCACTAGTTGTGGATTACAATGGTTTGGGAATAGTCACATTGTCCCAAGCTCACTGCCTTTACAAAATTTCAGGGATAGCTCATTGTGTCCCTCGGGTCACTCCCGTTGTCTTCCCCTATCTCACTACCTTTGGTGAAGTCCCAATAAGTTTATAGATGTAAAGGTCTCTTCAATATATAAACATAGAAGTATTTGTCTCCTGTTTAGCATGATATAATGCTTACATCAGAGTCCTGAGTTGATGCACTATTGTACTCAATCTTCCACTTTAGTGTAATAACTGAATGCACTAAATCTTCTTCTTCTCTTCCTTTAATTCCCAATACTGACACTTGAGTGTATCTTTATATTTTCCTCTTTCTGTGAAGATCTGAGTTTAGTTGCATGTATTGGTATTCTTCTCTTATCAAAGCACAATGAGGGTGTTAAACACCTGTCATGTGTGTGTGGTACTAATTCTCTTCATAAAACCGAATGGTTCATGGTACTTCCTTCTTCGCAAACCTGCTTCAAGGGTGCTAAGCACCTGTCAAAGGCTTGCGGGACCCCAAAATTTTTCATGCACCCTTCTAGGTGTCTTGCACGTAAAATTTAAGCCTTATGCATAAGAATATTTTTGGCGTGAAATAGCCTTTTCGTGCAACTCTTCTTCTTCGCGAAGATCTTCTATTTTTCACACAACACTTTCTTTTTCACGAAATCAGTTCTTCTTTTAACACGCCACTCTATACTTTAATTTTTTCGTGCGTCAGAGCTCAGAATTTGTCTAAGTGTTGAGCCACACATAATGAGAGGGGTTCACCACGTATTTATAGGTTTTTTTGACGTTGCGCATAAAACGCCTTCATGCGCATAAAACTGTCTCTCAGTCCTATAAATTACACGCACCCTCCTTTTATTCTCATGCACCACCTTGGTTTTTCATGAATCTCATGACTTCTCCATTTTTCATCATTCTGAACATGAATCCTCTCTTGCACGTAAAACTTCAAACCCACATTTTGCACACAACCAATATTTCACGCACAAGTTTGATATTCCACACACTTGGCGTGAACATCTTCTCTTTTTCACGCACCTCTTGACTTTTCCGATTTTCAGCGTTTCTGATCTGAGACACTGCTTGCACGAAAAATCTCGCTCCACTATTTCATGCACCACACAATTTTTAACGCACCACATGGTTTTTCATGTATAACACTGTTTTTTGCACACCACTCCCCTATTTCGCGCGTCATGTCCTCTTTGCGCGCACCTCCTTTTCCCAACAACCTATGTCTTCATTTTCCATTTTTTAGGTCCAAAAATTTGGAAAACACTGGAGAATAGCTCCACCTTCAATATATGCTTTAGCCTTAACCTTCATGCTTCTTTTCTAGGATTTAGATTCTACATCAAATCTTCTTCTTTCATCACAAACTCCACTATTGTGATATATATCCTTTGATAGATCATCTTTAGCATCATCAGATTTTGATACAATGTGAAATGCATGACCATCTTAGAATGTCAAGCCCTTCCACACTCTCTGCTTCTTCAACCGTCATTCTCTACTTCATGCAAATCATATGATTCTATTATTCATGTAGGCTCTTGCATGGTTCTCATGAAATCATGAAGAATTTCATGGTCTTCATCAAATCCCCATTCTTCTTCAATCATCCTTAGATGGATTATACCTCACCATTCTCCACTATTGTAAACAATATGTCACCTTTGACACAAGTTCTTTGAATTTATGATCAGTAAAACAATCATCTAAATTTCCATTCCTCCATTTCATTGGAGTAATTCTTGATCTCCTTAATTTTGATCTCCATTGACAACTATTGACAAAAAATACAACTTTATACACAAAGTGGTCCCAACAATCTCCCCCTTTGTATTTTTTTGTCAATACTTCAAAAATATCCTTAAATGAATACGTCAATTCCAAAATGAGAATTTTCTCTCTCGTCTTTACTTTTCAAACGTTCATTTCACTTTCTCTCTCCCTTATTGACAAGAAATAAAAATCTCATGGTAGAGAGGGTATCAATCTATACTTAACCAATTTTTCATCAATAATTTTACTCTAAGTCTATTTGAGCAATTCTTGATGTAGAAAACAAGAGGATTTTATTTAGAAAACACGATTGTCCATTATTCAATGGCCATGATACCACATGAGATGAGAACTCATATACTTTTCTTCAAAGGATTACCGCTTTCATTCCAGGATGAGAATAATAAATTTGATGAGAGATTATCTGCCTGAAACTTCTTCACTCACTTCAATAAACATATCAAAAATATTCATGTGAAATGGGCAGTATAAGTGACCTTGGGGAACTTCCATTCTGCTTATGTCACCGATTAATTTTGTTACTCCCCCTTTGTAAAATAATTTTTATTTTCAGTAACCAAGGTTGAGAGATGACATATCATTTCCAATGACATGATCTTCATGCAATTTCTAGAGTAATTGAATTTAATACCAACTAAAGTTGATACTGAATAAAATAATAATTTTGACAGCTTCTTCATTTGTCTCCCTCTCAAGGGAAACACCCCTAATCATCTTCATCAAGCGTGATCCTTCATTTTAATCTTTGAATATAAATTAAAGAGTCTTTCAAGGATGGAAAATCCTTCAACTTAGCTATCAAGAGATGACATCATTCACTACTTATCAAGTTTTTTCCCTGATAGCATACTTCACCTTCAATTCCATGTATTATTAGAAAAAATACAATACACAAATGAATAAGGGAATAAGGTGGTTCCTCCTTGCTTCACCAATATGAGCTTCATGGTTGAGGTGTTTTTATCAACCAAGTTCCTTTTTTTACTCCAGTATTCATGCTTGCACATTTGAACATATTTTCTGATATTTTTTGATATGGCATGGCTCTATTCACATTCTCTTCTTCTTTTTGTGGATAATTGTTCTGCATAATAGCCATTATATATGATACATTCTTACTCCTCTTAAGGACTGCTTCTTGCTCTGGTATTAAGGTTATACAACCTTTTGAAATGTGACCAAATTTCATACATCTCTCACACATAATTTATTTAACACATGTGTTTTTCTTGGTTTGCAACATCTTATGCACTTTATCCTCATCATGTGAAAGTTATCCTTTACCTTTAGCACCATCCTTGTCTTTTTTACCTTTATATTTTCTCATTATTTTAAAATCTTTTGTCCAGATGACTAACATGTCTTTTGGAACTTTTTCAATAGGTTTGGATCTTCCACATAGGTTCATCTGAGTTCCATCCCTCTTAGTTTCACTTTTGGATGATGACCCTTCAATTTCATGGATCTAAAATCCTAGGTCTTCTCACCTTCCCTACTTGATATCTTCTTGGGGAAACGTGTATTCACAATATTCTTTTGATTTATTCCCAAGGTATATGCTTTATACTTGGCTGGCATCAGATGCCTTATTTTCTTATCAACAGTGAATTCATGTTGAGATGGACATATACATACCTTGTGACCACTGTTGTTTCATGCATCACAGATGTTATCAAGCATTCCAAATTTGTTTATGGTAAATAGATGCTTTTGAAACTTCATATGTTGCTTCTTCTCTAGATTTCTTCCCTTTGATACAGGCTTTATTTTTGCTTTTTAATTTAAGGGATTTTACCAACAATCCAGTGCACAATTCCCAAATCTGTTGCAGCACCAACATTGACCCACAATTATTTTCTTCTTTATATCTTCTATATGAGGTTATTGGGCGTTCTTATTTTTTTTCTCTATATGAGGAACCATATTCCTCTATTTTATTCTTATCCAACATATCCATAGTGTTAGGTTTATTATCCTCACCATTCCTCATCGATACTTGTTTATAATTATTCTTCCAACTTGCACTTTTTGTAGAAACATATTTAGAAACAATAGTACATGTTTATATGGATGGTACCTTCACTTTCTTAGCTTCTTATGATAGATCAATGAGTGAATTCATGATCTTATTATCAATTATTGGAGGTATTTTGATAGTAGAATCCTCCAGTGAGCATCGAGTACCAGCAGCAACTGATTCTTTCTTTTGTGAAGTCTCAATATGTGTCTTCCCAAGATTGGTCAACTGGACTTCCAATTTTTGACTTTCAATATTGAGGATGATCTTCTGATATTCAATCATGATCATCTTCTCTTCACAAGTCATATTAAATCTTTCAACCTCATCTTCATGCATCTTAAATTTGTTTTGTAACAAAGAGTCAAGTTCCCTGAATCTCTTGGAAGTTTCTTCCAAAGAAAACTCTTGACTTCAGTGCACTTCTTCAGCTCAGCTTCAAGCACATGGATCTTTTCTTATAGAGTATTATTGACTCCATATTTTTCTTCAAAGGATTTAATTTTTATGGAGAGCTTATAACATTTTGAAATTTTCATTACCAATCCTTCCTTCATATTATCAGCTTCTCTTCCCAATCGAGTGATCTCAGCCTGCATACATTGAAATATTCTACAAACAGCAACAACTCTTTCTTCAGGAATATCATGTAGATATATTCTTAATTTCTCCTAATCACATGAAAATGAGATAGAAGATTCTTCATTTCCTATGGTTGGAACCTGGGCCACCTTTTTGATACTTTCCAAGCTTGATATTTCTTCATTATTGTAAGGGCATAGAGAACAAGGCACTGCATATTCTTTGGACATGAGGGACTTCTTCAACTGTTTCTTCTCCTTCTTTTTCCTGTTTGTCATGGTCTTGCTAGATGTAGGATTCTGCTCAGAAATGACTAAATCTTCATCAAGACTGCATTTCATTGTTGACTTTAGGAAAGAAACACAAATCCTCTTCTGAATAGAATTACTGTAGAGTATCCAACATACGTGAACCTCCCTCTGACACCACTTGTAGGACCCCAGGACACCCTAAGAGGGGAGGGGTGAATTAGGGTGTCATCTTTTTCTTTTAATGTGATGGATCTTGTCCCCACGTTGGTAGGAACTTGTAAAACATGTATGATGGATATGATCAGCAATCGAACATTCACATGCAATGAGTTGGCACAACACTTTTACTTGGTTCACCACTAAGGGCTACGTCCAAGGAGCATATGCCAACAGGTTGTCGGTCATACCTAACTCCACTATTCTTCACTAGTTGTGGATTACAATGGTTTAGACACAGTCACACTATCCCAGGCTCACTGCCTTTACAAAAAATCAGGGATAGCTTGCTGCATCCCTCGGGTCACTCTCATTGTCTCCCCCTGGCTCACTGCCTTTGGTGAAGTCCCAGTCAGTTTATAGACATGAAGGTATCTTCAATATATAAATATAGAAGTCTTTGTCTTCTGTTAATCATGAGACAATGCTTGAATCACAGCTCTGAGTTGAATCTCTTTTGTATTCAATCTTCTACTTTAGTGCAATAACTGAATGCACTAAATCTCATTCTTCTCTTCCATTAATTCCCAATACCGACACCTAAGTGTATCGTTATATTTCCCTCTTTCTGTACGGATCTGAGTTTAGTTTCGCGTATTTTTGTTCTTCTCTTATCAAAGTACAATGAGGGTGTTAAACACCAGTCATGTGTGTGTGGTACTACTTCTCTTCATAAAACTGAATGGTTCGCGGTACTTCCTTCTTCGTGAAGCCGCTTAGAGGGTGATAAGCACCTATCAAACACTTGCGGGACCCCCAAATTTTTCACGCACCTTTCTAGGTGTCTTGCATGTAAAATTTAATCCTTGAATGTAAAAATATTTTTGGCGCGAAATAACCTTTTCGCACAACTCTTCTTTTTCCCGAAGATCTTCTCTTTTTCACACAACACTTTCTTTTTTGTGCAATCAGTTCTTCTTTTCATGCACCACTCTGTACTTTAATTTTTCCATGCGTCAGAGCTCAGGATTCGTCTAAGTGTCGAGCCACACATAATGAGAGCATTTCACCTCGTATTTATAGGCGTTTTTGACCCTGCATGTAAAACAACTTCGTGTGCGTAAAACTATCTATCAGTTATTTAAATTACGCGCACCCTCCTTTTATTCTCACATACCACCTTGGTTTTTTGCGTATCTCATGACTTCGCCATTTTTCATCATTCTGAACATAAATTCTCTCTTTTGTATAAAACTTCAAACCCAAATTTTTCACACAACCAATTTTTCGCGTACAAGTTTGATTTTCCGCACACTTGGCGCAAACATCTCCGCTTTTTTGCGCGCCTCTTGCCTTTGCTGATTTTCAATGTTTCTGATCCGAGACACCGCTTGCGCAAAAAATCTTGCTCCACTATTTCGCGCACCATGTAGTTTTTCATGCACCACGTGTTTTTTCATGCACCACATTGTTTTTCACGCACCACTCTTCTATTTCACGCACCACATCCTCTATGCGTGCACCTCCTTTTGCCAACAACCTAAGTCTTCATTTTCCGTTTTTTAGGTCCAAAAATTTGGAAAACACTAGAGAATAGCACCACCTTTAATATATTCTTCGTCCTTAACCTTCATGCTTCTTTTCTGGGATTTGTATTCTTTAGAAACTCTTTTTTTCATTACAAAATCCACTATCGTGATATATATCCTTTCATAGATTAGCTTTAGCATCGTCAGATTTTGATACAATGTAAAATGAATAACCATCTCAAAATTTCAAGCCCTTCCACACTCTCTGCTTTGTCAACAGTCATTACCTACTTCATGCAAATCATATGATTCTATTCTTCATGTAGGCTCTTGAATGGTTCTCATGCAATCATGAAGAATTGCATGGTCTTCATCAAATCCCCATTCTTCTTCAATCATCCTTATATGGATTATACCTCACTATTCTCCACTGTTGTAAACAATGTGTCACCTTTGACACAAGTTCTTTGAATTTATGATCAGTAAAAAAATCATCTGAATTTCCATTCCTCCATTTCATTGGAGTACTTCTTGGTATCCTTCATTTTGATCTTCATTGACAACTATTGACAACAAATAAAAATTTATACACAAAGTGGTCCCAATATGTAATACACGGGTGACCTTTAAAATATGTATGACACATATATTCCATGATGTGGTGGAGGAATTCTTGGAAATTTTTATTGATGATCATTTAGTATATGGTAGACCCTTCGATATATGCCTAAGAAATATTGAACTATTCCTGAAATGTTGTGAATATAACTTTTTAGTTTTAAACTGGAAAAAATGGAACTTTATAGTCCAAGGAGGCATAGTATTCAGACACAAAATTTCGAAGGATAGCATGAAATTTGATCTCTCAAAAATCAAAGTGATCAAATATTTACTTGATCCCTTAACTGTTAAAGGCATAAAGAGATTTCTAGGCCATTCAAGATTCTACCGTCACTTAGGGAAAAAATTTGTGAAGGTTTCATGCCCTCTAACATTCCTTTTAGTAAACTATAACCCTTTTGAACTCACTAAAAAGTGTCTGTGGGCATTCAACATTTTAAAGACAAACCTAGTGGCTGCTCCTGTTATCATTCAACCAAATTGGAATAAATAATTTGAGTTGATGTGCAATGTAAGTGAATTTTTTGTAGGTTTTTTCTTAAGATAGTGGGTTA
This sequence comes from Viscum album, assembly GCA_963277665.1. Classification (NCBI taxonomy): domain Eukaryota; kingdom Viridiplantae; phylum Streptophyta; class Magnoliopsida; order Santalales; family Viscaceae; genus Viscum; species Viscum album. The sequence goes on from OY728153.1 coordinate 1,717,505,110, forward strand.
GAAACACTTTTTATCCCATCTAATATTCCAATCACACATTGAATAATTATTAGGTGGACTACACAACCATCGAAAAAAAAACTCCTGGCAGTTATCTTTTCTTTTAAAAAGTTTTGATCCTACTTATTATTTTCAAAGGTTATTGTTTACACTGATCATGCTACCCAAAACTATTTAATGAGTAAAAAAGATTTCAAACCAATATTGATATGGTGGATTTAATTATTGTAAGAATTTTATTTCATTATCAAAGACACCAAAGGGATGGAGAATGGTGTCATGGATCATTTATCCTGACTCCCATTTCCCCTTATTAAGGAAAATACTAATATAAACATCGATGATGACTTCCTCAATGAAAATATCTTCATCCTAAACACAAATTCATGACCATAGCTCTATGACATTTCAAACTACCTCACCACGGTATCCCTTTACCAAGACCTATCCTACTCACAAAGGATGATAATTTTATTAGAAACTTCACATTACTATTGGGATAAGCCACTACTTTTTAAGCAATATGTTGATGGCTTAATGCAACATTGCATCCTAGAATATGAGATTTAAAGTATGTTACACATGTTTCAAACATCACCAACTGGAGGGCATCATGGACCAGAATGCACAATATAAAAATTCCTACAAAATGAACTCTATTGTCTCACACTTCACCAATATGTAAGAAACTATTTTCAGAGTTGTGATCAGTGCCAAAAAACTGGAACCATTGGAAAAAGAAATGAAATACCCCAAAATCCAATCATGGAAGTATAACTCTTTAACATATGGGGAATAGATTTCATGGGGTCATTCCCTAATTCACATGGAAAGTTATATATCCTTGTTGGCTTTGAATACATATCAAAATGGGTAGAAGCTGAAGCTATCACTCATGAAAGAAAATGGTGGTCATGAATTTCTTAAAGAAAAAATGTGTTTTCAAGATTTTTATTTCCCAGACTACTCATTAGTGATCAGGGAACACACTTTACCAAAAATGTTTTTAAAGTAATAATATGGAATTACAGAATTTGATATAACATAGGAAATCCCTACCACCCACAAATAAGAGGTAAAGTTGAATTGTCAAAAAGGGAAATCAAAAAAATCATTGAAAATAATGTAAAAAAATTGAAAGGACTAGAACCTAAAGTTAGATGATGCACTATGGTCATACTACACTTTTTACAAAACACGCATCAGAACCTCCCCCTTCTGATTAGTGTATGGTAAGACTTTCCATTTTACATTAGAACTAGAGCATTTATTGTACTGGGAAATTAAAAATTTGGATCTGGATTATAAAAATTATAGGGAAGTTAGGATTATATAGATAGATAAACTAGATAAGATAAGAAAGGATTCATATGAAAACTCCAAGATTTATAAATAGAAAACCAATAAATTTCATGATAAGTGCATCACGCGAAGAATTTTTATACCAAGGAATAAGTTCTTATTATTCAAATCCTGATTAAAACTATTCCCTAGTAAGCTTAAATCAAGATGATCAGGACCCTTCATGGTCATACAATTATTCCCCTATGGGACCATCGAAATTAAAAAAGGAGGAGAACCCCAATTAGAATTCAATGGTTGAATATTGAAGATATATCTAGAATCATTCTATGAGGGGTGTGTAATCAATTTGAAATTCATCTAAATGCTATTGATTCAATCTCTCGATGTTAACCGAAAAATGACTGGGAGGAAACAAAGGATATTTAACCGTAGTATAGAATAGGATAGAATAGGGTTTAGGGTATCTAGGGCATACTTAGAGAAAAGGACCAAGCTCTGGTTCAAAAATGTGAAAAAAGACCCTATTACACGTCGTGTAATCAAATACACGACATGCATGGTTCACAACCTGAAACATTTTAATTAATGAATTACATGTTATGTACTAGAATACACATCATGTAATTTCATGAATTATTTATATCATGAACCCTAGGTTCATGACACCCATACCCCACCCATTTTTTCCAATCCTCCATCCCCTTCCATCGTATAACCCTCCTCTCCCATGCACCCACCTCCCTCGTCACTTCACCTCCCTCACCAATCTTCCTTCTCACTCATACCTATCTTCCTCTCTATCTTATCTGGTATTCCATGCCAACAATGGACCACACAAATATGGAATGAACTCCTCATATTGATCCCACACCTAAGTGTGAGAATCCACCTCTGTTCAAGCACTAAAGGGGTGCCACACCTCCATCACCCCCGCATCATTATCCTCCACCTCTTCTTCAGACTCTACAGCACTATCATCCACTGATGACTCCCACTCGATATCTAGAGGGTCACAAGATGCCACTTTCCCCCACCATCACCCCATATATCCTTTTTTTCAACCCAAAGCACCATATTGCATTGATCTGTTTGCAGTAGAAGACCATACGAACTAACAAAACATTGTATTTGGTAGTTTTTTCCCACCTGCACATCATCCAAGAGGTCCTCCATCTCCTTCACCACTTTCACATCACTTCCATTGTCGATGTTCATGAGGAGACCCGCCAAGATTTATTCCTTGAGTTCTTGTCCACTTTTAATGTGGTCATTAGTAGCCTCTACTTCCGACTAGGTGGAAGACCACATGAGATCTCTTTTATAGATTTTGTCATTAGGATCGATATTTATTCTGCTGACTTCTACACGTATGATGTGTTCTCAACTCTATAGCTTGATCCATAAAATTATAATGAAAAATCACTCTTGAGGATGGTTGGTCAAGACACTCAAAGTGATCACAATCCTTAGATTACCAAATCCACACAGCTCAGAGGTGTGGCACTCTAGATCCTTCATCGGTCATTGACTCATTCCTGGTTTGATCACAAAGAGACTTATAGTAGCTTCATCTAGTTATACATTCCCATCCTTGATACTACCATGGAAGGCACTTATTTCAACATGGCATCATAGTTCACTTTCTAAATCAAGTTTCATGCACAACAGACAAAAGGTAGGTTAATGGTTGGGTCCTTCATCACTCATTTGTTCCATCATCTCGAAATATTCAACATCACCTTTCCCCTCACCCCTCTTGGTCCCATGGAGCCAATCGAATTCCTCCTTCTACACCATACTTAGCCACTAATGAAGGAAAATTATATTTACCATTGGGTGTTGCGATTCTTTGAGGGTGCTGACAAGTCACCCAAAGAACATAATTTTAACCCAACACCTACTCTAGCTATATCTCATCCTTCACTTGCTACTACGTCCATCTCAGCCCAGTATACCACCATCCACTAAGGTTCTATTCTTTGATCCAGCTTCTAAATACATGGCCATACTCAGGATTAGTACCTCACCATCGCTAGACAATGAGACGACTGCCAACACTATGGAACCCCCTCCATTAGTTGATATGCCATCCCCTTCTTCCATTATTATTATTGATCAGGTGATCGAGCTGTAGGCAGTCTCTATTTGGGAGAGGACTTTAGATGAGCATCTTGATGCCTTTGATTACTCTTAGTATATCCAAGTACCCTCCCCCCATTTTTGTACTTGATCTGGGTAATCATATTTTTATACTGTTTGTATTCCATATTACTGATGTATCATGGCACTTATTTGTACATGGAAAACTTCTTTTTCCTCACTATTTCTTGTATTTATTTTCATTTCATTTTTTACATTATATTATCCATGTCTAGATCCTATACCTATTATATAGTCATCAATGTTCCTATTCTATCACCATATTCCCTCGTACTATGGATAACTTAGTATTTAGCTAATTTCAAGCCCCATATTCAGGAGTTATCACTAGATATTTGTGTCCAGTACCCATCACCACTATAATGAGTATAGATACTATTCATTCTACACCAAATTCATGATCAGTATGCTTCGGAGTTGGTTAATCTTTCCAAGTATCCATGTGAGATTGATGACATATCCACTAGTTCTTATAGGAGATACAGGACTTCTGAGCAGATGGAACACACTGGATTGATTCATTTTTCCATTTTTCAGACTGACAAAGTCTTTGATATCGCTTTATGAGAGGCAACCCATATTTCATTTTTTTTATCATTTTTATTTTTATACTTAGGATTTTATTTTTTTATTTTGAAAACATTTTTTATCACATGTTTCTTTGAAATTCATAGTACCCATATATCTGTATGTATCTACAATGTCTTTAATTGTTATTAATTGTGTTCATCTACCCATATTACTATTATAAAATATTTAAAACCTACAGGATAATATTTTATCTAGTTGATGATTTTTCTTTCTAAACCATTATGCAAGTAGCCCCATTTAACATCAAGATTTACTAAGTTTCCCCATGGAATGAAAATTATTACAGGGAGCTCTTGATTCCCTACCATTCCTTTTCAAATTTTACATTTCATTTTTTCTATACTATATTTTTTATATTTATCCCATATTAATTTCCAAGATAATTCGAACACTTTCATTTTAAGTTTGGGGTATTTCTTAATCTTCATTATCGATACACATGAATTTTTTTTTATTTTCATTTATCTAGGAGACATTTTTCATTAGAAACATGATTTAAACCTAAAAAATCATAGTACCCATTTAAATAAAAGATAAAGTTAGGTTATAAATTTAGGAAATCCATATTTTACTCTAATATATATTTTTATAATTACTTATGAGTTTAGTAATTTAATTTAAATTTAAATTTTTTTAAATTCCTCTTGATTGACTTATTACTTGATTTTATACCACGAGTTATTGAAAAGTTTTCTTATTTACTCTAATTCCCAATAGGATTATAAGCCTATGCTTTCATTTTTTCCAATCTTATTTCTTGAGTGACACCTGGGGAATGTAACCCTATTATAAATTTAATTGAAATATTATTGAGGCTATGACCAAATAGATAAAATTTTAAGATTATTGAGTAAATATTGTTTGATCCACCTTTTCCTGAGACCTACCTTACATTTTTCCTTCATTTAGCCCATACTTTCCACGAATGACCTATTTAGGATACAGTTATTCCACGCCAATTATCCCTTCCTACCCTAATTTTGGTTTTATACATGATTATACTTTAAAATGTGTGGGCAATTTTCAACTAATGTACATGGGATGATTTGATTGAGAATATTTTTTATGGTACTTACTCGACTAATTTTTTATAATCTTTGTGTTATTTTTTGGAATTTTTCTCTTATCATGTTCCTTTGAAAAATACAAAAATAAAAATAAAAATATTTTGGGTTGTGTGTAAAGAAGGTAAAATATCACCATTTCTAAACTGATGAATTCCCTAAAGGATCATCTGTGGTTAGGTGATAGATGTTAGATCTATAATAAACATGAATTTTGAAAAAATAATAAGAAAAATAAATGAACATGGTAAATTTTTTATATATACTTGATACACTCATGGATATAGTTTGATCTATTTAAAGAATGAACATTGATTGGTCTTGATGAAACCTCACCATTGTACTATTACTATTTATTATGCATTAAAATTTAGATATTACCCTCCTTTTGAGCCTGATTTTTACTTTTTATACACCTTCCCTCAACCTTAGAGTCATTTTCACCATTTTACTGAATCCCTCATGATTAATTTTGTATTTTTCTTTAAAATGAGGAGATAATAGAAATAATGCAAGCCTATGGTTAGGAACATTTATTCAAGGTATGATCATAACTCCAGTTTCATTTTTACCCTAAATGATGAGAGAAAATTCATTATGAGGTAAATTTCAAAATGGGTATAGAATTTAAGAAATAGTTTTGAGATTTTAATTAAAATATTGAGAATCTAAATAAATAAATGAACTATGAGGTATGACTAGTTTTCTTTGTAGGATTAATTCTAGAGGAATGATCTTTTCTACTTACACGTAGTTTTATTTTCCTAGTTTTAATTTGTTTTTCTTGTTTTAGAAATTTTTTCTTTTGGAATCCCTATTGAGATGATTTTTTCTTGAGGATAAGAAATTATTCAGGTGTGGGGAAATTTGATAAGATAAAATTTTCTATACATTTTTTATTTATTTAATTAATGATTATTCATGATTTATTCAATAATTCATTAGGTATGTGTTTATTATTACATAAAATAGGTTTCTAAGACTCTGAAAGAAAAATCTATTAAAAATAGCCAAAATGAAATCTACACATCTTGAATCGCTTACACGATGTGTATGAATCATTCAAAGCATTTCACAAGTCATGAAGTAATTTGTGAAGAAATTAAAATTCATGAAAAGATTACATGACATGAATCTTCAATACACATTGTGTAAGATTCAATGGCCACTTCTTGCTTGAAGTTCAAGTTGTTAGAAGAAGAATGTTGTGAGTTACAAGTACATGTCATGAGTTGAGTCAAATATTCAAATCACATTGATATTGGCTGAGATTCGTGACAGATATAAGATAAATGGAGAAAAACATGGATCGATATTGAACAATTTGATAAGTTTTCATGTTGTGTAATATCCTGACTATTTACTTTCTAGCATGCATACATCAGTGAAGAAATTTCTTTCCTACAAATTTTCTCTAGATATCTCTCATTTTTATCCCTACCTTTCTCTCACAATTCAACTCTATAAAATTTTTGTTACAATTTTAATCAAATTCAAGTGTCATTGAATATTCTACACACATTCTTAATTATTTTCAGCATCGTTCACTGTTCAAATCTGTTTACCAATATCTTTTTCATCCGACATTGGATTCTCCATAAATTCTTGCTTGTTTATTATTTCAAATAAGTGTTTGATTGATTTATTTCTTAATCTGATTTGAAACTGCATAATTCTTGAACCCTCAATTGTGAACTATCATATTTCAACTGATTTGTTAATCTTCTAAGGATGTCTAAAAAAATTCTTTAATCTTGATTATTACCATCATAAGAGGATAAACTGCTTAGGGTAAGGGTTGAGAGTAGGGGAGTTTTGAACTTAATGAATCTCTAAATTGTAACTTTGTAACCATGAGGCTAGTAATCAGGTCACATAACAATTTTTTATTAAATTATTTTAGGAAACTTAGACCATGGGATATTTAAATGAATGAACCTGATATTATTGGAGTCTATTAGTCTATGATCATTAACCTATGTCACTTTCTTCCATATAATATAGGCTTAATTCATCTAGGTTGTTATCTATATCTTTACCAAGGAATAGTTTCATCTTAGATAGATATAGTTGTTTTGGTTATGATCAACCAGTGCTCTATACACTGCTTTGCAGCCAAATCCCTAAGAATATTCAAAGTTAAGACTGAGTTTATCATTTTTATATGAACCCCAAAATTGACCTTGATCCCTACCTTATTCTTATATATTAAACCAAAATCAATAGTGTAGCACCCCACCCTGAGTGTCACTTACTGGTGCCCCGAGATGGTGGCCATAAGACCTCAAGCACACCTCCCTAAACGCCAAAGGATGATGACTAGAAGCGAGGTCCCCGGGTGTGTCTATGGGGATACTATTCCCTTATAGATCAGAGTGAGCACAAAATTAGATAATAGATTATCAATAGTAGAAGTATAACTAATAAATAGGTAGTATTAGAAATAATGGAAATAAACTAACAAATATAAATAAAAAATTTGAAGTTGAATATACAATAATAGATACAGAATAATGATGATGGTATGTCATGGATCTATACAAAAATAGGAGTACATATGTATTAGGGGATGAAGGCATATACTACATGATATAAAAAATCTAAAAAAGAACAAAAAAATATAAAACTATCATCTTGAGCATAGGTTTGGTCCTATACTTCCATACTCTATCCAAAAGTTGTAAATAAATCAAGAATTGGAAGCTTCACGCTTCCCTTTATCAATACCTACAACAATAAAGATTGCTGGGAACCAAAGGCATCCTAAGAAGGTTGTGAGATAAAATATCATTAGTTTTACACCCATGGTGTCTGGGACCATCCATTTTATGCAATAAATAAATGAAAATTGTTCTATATAATGAATCTAGAGTAATAAATGAACAAAAAAATAAACACTTTGGTTCAAGTTCCTAAATCGACACCCGAATAATACCACCTATTTTGTCCTAAGATAGATTTATGATCCAAGGTAACTGTAAAAGTGATATAGATAATACATAGGCCATTATAAATGAATCAACCAAGGTAGATAAACCCCCAAGATTGTTATTTTGTCTTAGAGGTCACATTTCCATGTCATCAGTCAATCATGCTCGTAATATAAATAAGATACATTACATGTGTACCATCAAAAAATCCGTAAAATTCTAAAGGTAGAGTCCTGATCCCATCCAAAGTGATCTATAAAAAATCCCAAGGTTCTTTATAGGTGTATATAATGTAACCAATACCATGAATTCCATCTAAGGTAATCCATAATGATGTTCTTTGTATTGCTCATGGAATGGTTACTCTGAGTCCATACAAAGTATCTCACATAGGGGACTGGGTATCACCTGAGGCATGGCATAGCCATCTTTCCAACGATTCCATCCTCAGTTTCTCCCCAAGGGAACCGATGTCACCCATGAGTATATAAAATTCAACCGATGAGATTATACATATAAATAAAATGTATCGCTCTTGGGGTGTCAAGTAAATCAAAACCAAACACGACAAATCAATTCACATTGTCTTTAAGTTGGGACCCGTGTTCTCTCCCGACCCATAGCATGTGAGTCATATCAATCAAATCACATATCACAAGGCATATAATATATACTCACATTTCATAATAATCATTTTAATATCACATGCTAAAAATATATCCAAACATAGCATCCAATTCAAGCCAATAAATTTTGGCATGATGTAATAGGTACATTGAATTTAAAAACTATCTCAAGGTGTAATGTACATAGCATGAAATATGAAATAATAATAATAATTTAGTACAAGTATAAAAATAAAAACACATTTGGAATTTATCCCAAGCATAATAGGCATGGTATAAGTAAAGAGAAATTGCATAAAACACTAAGAATTTTAAATAAGTCCTATAACATGAGAAATGATTTTTAACAAAAACAATTCACCTAAAGGGGGGCTAACTCATGGATTATGACTCATTTCAATTCAAATTATAAATCTAGGGAATTTAATAATGGTGAAACTCTCACATATAATGTAGTTCATAATTTATGGCATGGGAAAAATAGTCCACTAAGGTGGGAACACCCAAAGGGGTGTCCGACAATAGAAAAAACAACCCTCATATGGGTTTCACCATATGGTAGGGTCACACATATCATGGGAAACCAATTAAATTTATTTATTTAACACATTTAAAGCATCGATTTAAGGATCAGGCATGCTCACAATGGATAATATTTTTAAAAAGTGATGAAAATAGTTGGAAGGACCTAGACCACCTACCTTGATGTAGTAGCACTCCACTCATCTATTGTTGAATCTTGAAATGGGCTAAAATGGGAGAAAATGAAGAAATCATCCAACACCATGAAAATAGGGGGAAAGGATTTGAACCTAAATAGTTCACCATAGGAAGGATTAACCTTTAAATATAATGTAGAGGATGATAGAGCTTAACAAGATCTTTCCAAAGGATCCAAAAATGAGTGATTTTATTTCTGGATGAAGTAGATCTTCTAAAACCTATAGAGTGGTGAGGAAAAATCTCATACATGAGGGAGGAGAAGAAAAACTTGTTGGAGAAGAGAGGGAGAAAATGAGGGTTGAATTAAATCCTTTAAGAGGGGAAATTTTGGTATTTCATCCTCAAAAACAAGGGTTCATAGTTTGGATGCCAACTATGCGCCATGATTTTCTTCAATGGGTCACCTCGTATGGTTAGGCGCATGGTTTTATTCAACTGTACAAAGATCATGTGAAACCTCTCTATCCCAACCCTCTGCATCATTGCAAGGTCGTGTGCCTGGGTTGCATGGTTTCAGGAAAACTATGCGGCCCCCAGAACCCCACTATCTATAATTTTATGGTTCAGGGAAACCATGTGGCCTGGGTTGAATAGTTTATACTAACCGTTCTACCTAGTAAAAGTCTTCTAATTTCGGGGTTTGAGGATCTGAACAAGCTCTGGATACCCCCGAGACCTCCTTAACTCTTTTAAAAATCATTATTAGGGCCCAAAAAAGGAATTTAAATAGAAACCAAATGGTTTTTACCTTTGATAAAATTTGGTATGTTACAACCTCCCCTCATTAAGACAACTTGTCCCTGAGTTTCCCTTCCGAGGGTGGTACGACATCATCATAGGAAAGTTCTAGATACTATTCACATACATCATTCTCTCACTCCTAGGTATTTTCTTGTACACATTTGTGCTGCCATAGCACCGAGACCAAATGAACTAGCTTGGTTTGGAGAGACTTTATGCTCTGATCAATGATGCGTATCAGATGCTCCTCAAAGAATGAATCCTCCTAAAGTTCAATATCATCAGGGTTAAATGAATGAGAAGAGTCAGTATGATACTATCAAAGATGATATATGCGGAATATTTCATGCATGGTATGGTACCTCTGATGTAACAACAACTGATAGGCTATCATCCTGACTCTCTCCACTATCTAAAAAGTACCAACACATCAAGGTGATAACTTTCCCTTTCTCCAAATTCGTTTGTGACCCAATATAGATGATACATGTAGGAAGACATGATGGACCACCTCTAACTCCATAGTTCTATGATGAAAATAGGTATAAGACTTATTTTTGGACTAAGCCATATTCATATGCTTCTAAATCATCTAGACTTGCTTTGAGGTCTCCTAAATGATACAAGGACCTAGTAGCACTTCCTAACTTGCCTCTAGAAAGCGCAGGGGTGAATGGAACGACCTACCATAAAGGGACTCATACAGATCCACCTAAATTGTTTCCTGAAAACTATTTTTGTAGGAAAACTCAACTATAGGAATAGGATTTTCTGAGAAACCTCCAAAATAAAGAATACATGATTGAATAATATCCTATAACACCCATATTGTTCATTCGGACTGCCCATCGATTTGAGGGCGATATGTTTTACTCAATAGAACTTTTCAACCCAATTCCTTTTGCAACCCTTGAAAAAACTACATTGTAAAACAGACATCTCAATCTGAAATGATAGAATGAGGTACACCATAAAGTTGTACAAACTCCTAGATGTATATCCTTCCTAGCTCATTAATATATAAGGATTCCTAAATTTGTAGGAAGTTTGAAACCTTGGTCAACCTATCAAAGAACACCCATACCACATCACTACCTTAAGGGGATCTCAGCAAGCCTGTCACAAGAATCCATGGTGATGTTATTCCATTTCCACGTAGGAATGGAGATAGGCTGTAGAAGTCTATCAGTTCTCTAGTTATCTGCCTTCACCTAATGATAGGTAGATAACCAAGTGATAAAACCTACTATATGCCTATTTATACATTTTCTACCAATACTGATGGATTATAACTCTATACATATTGGTAATCCCAGGATGAACTACCCAAATAGAGGCATGAGAATCCATCATCAACTCTTCCCTTTTATCAGAAGGATTTCATACATGGATAAAGAATAGAAAGGTCTCATTTCCATAAATGACCCAACTAGGAGGTGGGTTCTCACCTGTGATACTATCCCTCAAGACAAGGTCCATAGAATCAGATAACCACCTCATATAGACCTAATCCATGAGAGAGGATTTCACTACTAGAGCTGCTAAGAATGGTTTCTCATTCTATTCCTGAACCTCCAATTGTATCTTAGAAAATTGATTCATCAACTGCCACTCATTGTTGCACTCCTTGAAAACTTGCATCTGATACTTTAGGATTAAAGAATCAGCTATATAATTTCCCTTTTAGAGTGTGTAAGTAAGCTCAAAGTTTAACCATTTAAGGTATTCCACCCACCTGTGTTTCATAATATTTAAATCTCATTATTTAAATATGTATTTGATACTTTTATGATCCATGTAAACAATAAAATTCTCAACCAACAAGTAGTGCTTATAACATTTTAGGAAATTAACCATGGAATCTAGTTTGAGGTCATGCATTGGGTAGTTTATCTCATAAAACCTCGGCTAGCGGGACCCATATACCACGATTCGATCACCTTTCATCATAACTATACCTAAATTGGTCCCTAAAGCATCACAGTAGATTGTGTAACTCTTTCTTGGATCAAGAAGACTCAAGATTAATGTTGAAGTCATTATTCCCTTTAACTCCTAAAAATAGGTCTCATAAGATTTGATCCAGCTGAATTTCACACCCTTCTTGTTCAAGCCCATAAATGATGATTCCATACGTGAGAATTCCCGAATGAAACGCCAATAATATCCATCCATCCCTAAGAATCCACGTATGTCAAATACATTCTTGGGATACTCCTAGGTAACCATGATTCTCATCTCTCTAGGTCTATTGATATTCCTGATTTAGATATAACATGACCCAAGAAGTGAACCTTGATGATCCAAAAGTAGAATTTTTTAAGCTTCACATATACCTGGTTATCTTATAGTGTACTCATCATGATCTCAAGATGGGTAGCATGGTCATGTATGGTGTAGGAATACACTAATTTTTCATCTATGAAGAATACCAAAAATGAATCAAGATATGGGTGGAAAACTAGATTCATCAGAGAAATAAAGAATACCAACGTGTTTTTTAGTCCGAACGGCATGACTAGGTACTCATAAAAGTCATACCAGCTCTGAAACATTGTACATGGTATTTTTTATGGCCTTACACATTCCTGATGGTATCCTGGCCTCAAATAAATATTATAAAAAATTATTGCTCCTCAGAGATGGTTGAAGAGGTCATATATATTAGGTAATGGATACCAGTTATTCACTATAATCTAGTTCGTTCAGTGGTAATCCTTGAACAATCTGGGGGTACCATCTATCTTCTTGTACAAAAGGAACAGTGAACCCCATGGTGATGTGTTGGGTATAATAAAACCCTTAGCCTCAAGATCATCAAGATTCCTTTTGACTTACTGGAGATCTGTAGGTTCAATCCTATATGGATTAATGAAAATTGGTGTCACACCTGGTAAAAGCTCTATAGTGAACTCAACTTATCTCTCAGGATGTAAGATCGAGAAATTTTCAGAGAAGATGTCCCTAAAATGATCCACTACATAAGGGAATTATACTAACTTCATTATATGATCACTCATAAAGAGGCTAGTAATATGTGTTTTCAATCTTCCTAGCTCAGTATGTTTGAGTTTAGTTTGGATTTTCTAGATATCCCATTCACCCTTTTTTATGTGAAGGACACTCATCAATGATATCAATCCACTTGGGCATGATAAGGCACAATTCATTCCATACCGAGAATGATGTTGAATCCCATCATCTTAAGGATGAATAAACTTTAGGAGAAATGGAACCCACTTATTTCAAGGGGTAACTCCTGAAACTGGTGTATTCCCCAGGTTTTGACCTCTAATGGTGTGTCAGGAGACATGATGCTTCATAACTACTCAATTTTAAGACCTATACTTTCCACAATCATAGCAGATATAAAAGAGTGTTATACAACTGTACTAAACAAGGTAGATACTATAGTATAGGATATCATAATATTACTTATAACCATATATATTCCTCGAATCTTATCCTTAAGTGAAGGATTCATTGAATAAATATGCCATGAAACACGAACCTGAGATGTTGTCTGACTATCCTGAATAGATCTACTCTACTAATATTGAATCTCTTGGCCCTGACTACCTCGTCCATGGCCACTACCACCTCATCTTGATCAGCTAGAAGAAGAAAAAATCCAATCCTGGCATAGATTTGTGGACCTGGTACCTCATAGAGGTTTCATTATGGATCCCCTCTCACTACAAACTAGAGGAAAAGACTTGAAGAAGCGCTAAAGGTGAACCATCATGTCATGGTCTTGGAATCCGATCAGGTTACACATTCATTGAGGCTTCTTATGGATTATCCTACCACACGATTGACACACTATATAGTTTTAAATATGTGTAACCTAGTTGGATCCACCCCCCACGTGCACCCTCAAAACGGTGTTTTCTACTTCCATATGAACCATCACCCTACCTAAGGACAAAACATCCCTAGCTCACATTGTAATCTTCTCTGAGATTTCATTTTGTAATTAGGGATTGGTTCATGATTTCTATAATGGTATTCAACCAAAATACATTCACTTGTGAGAAGATAACATACCCAATCCCATCCTCAAATTTCCTCATAGTCATCAACTCATCACCGGTCAGAGATGGAGAGAAACATTAAAGCTTTTTAAAATGATTTGATTACTCAACCACGGTCATAGAGCCCTGCTGAAGATGCATGAACTACCTGGAGTGATCCACCCTTAGATTTTGTGGGAAGAAGTGGTCATAAAAGACTATCTAGAAGTATTTTTAGAAAATACATCAATAACGCTCAAACAGAGAGATTATTCCCCACTAGTGCTTGGTGGGATCATGTAACATGTTGGTATAAAGATTGAACCTCTTCTCTAGAGGCATCTCAAGATGGTCAAATATTGACACCATATCTTTTGATCATGAATCAGGGGGATGAGGTCTACCATTCCCTAAGAAGGTGGTAGGATGTTTCTGCTAACAGTTTCAAGTCAACTCTACCATAGTAGGGGTAAGTTAGAGAGCACTCTGAATATATTGCATGAAAAAAATAAAGCTTCCATATAACTAAGCATAGATTCCCAGTGGAATATCAGTAGGAGGTTCCTCAGGTGGTACTAAAAGAGGTACTATGGGTGTCTTAGGTCCCACCACCTCCATAATATTATCATTTCCACTATCTTGGTATACAACATGAGTATTTTGTGGTGTCATATCTCTATAATTTCTAAGCATACTCCTTAGACGGGATTTATTATAGTTAATAAAATCAATTAAGAAAATAATTAAAGAAAGGGTAGGTACAAAGCCTCCCTGAAGCATGAAATAACCCTTAGCCTTCTCTTGGAGAAGGACGTAAGTGATAAGAAAAGGTCTCAAAAACTCACAAGTGGCATGGCCTACTGCCCATTTTTAAGTTTGTTTTAGAGTCAAGGTACCACATTTCTCATATAAAGTTACCATTTTCATTTTAAATGTTGTATTAATTTTATTTCATTTATATATTTAAATAATTTTTAAATAGTTGAATTAGATGGATCATTGTTTCTAATTTATAAGAGCCCATATACTTTGTAAATTGAAATTTAGGATCCAATTAATTCTAACCATAAAATGTTCTATCTCTTACAACCAATGTTCCATGGCTCAATGTGCCATAACCAACTACTTAAGGTTTCTACTTTAACCTATGCAGGAAAAAAATATTATTTTATGGTAGACACTTTAACATGTATTTATATTTTTCATCCCCATAAGAAAATTTGACACATATTTTTATATAAAAATATAATCATTTCATGGAATAACACACAAGGAACAAATAGAAATCACAAGAAATAAAGTAAATGCATGCATAAAATAGATATGGCGTGGCATAATGCATGGAATTTTAATTCCTATAGTGCCTAGTATGATGAATTCTTTGATACTCCCTCATGTAATCAGGCTATGATAGAATTAATCCCTTAAGGTTAACATTTTTTCAATAATAATAATGGGACAAATCAAGTGAATCACCAAACAGTGAAATCCATAAAACTGTAACAACGTAATCCTAAAATCAATTACCCAACCTAGAAAATTTTGATTTCTCCCATACATGGTGTAACTACTCCTAGGTATAGTCTCATTACCAAATTTAAATATCCTAATATCCTATCTAAACCCAAATAGTAAGATAAAAATGAAAATCATTTATATCACGTTATAGAATCCCACCCAGTGTGTCACTTATCGATGCCCTGAGGTGGTGGACACAAGACCTCAAGTGTACATCCCCGAATGTTAGAGGTTACCAAATAGTAGCAATGGAATAGGGTGTGTTTGTGGGAATACTATGCCCTCATAGATCAAAGTGAAAACAGAAATAGAAAATAAATGATCAATAGCAGAATCATAACTAAGAAAGAGGCAGCAGTAGAAATAATGGAAACAAACCAATCAATGTAAATAAATAAGAAGTAACTGAATATACAATAATATGTACAAAATGATGATCATGGTATGTCATGGATCTATGCAAAAATAGGATTAAATGGGGATCAGTGGATGTATTAATATACTACATGCTATATAAAAAATACAAAAATAGCTACAAATAGAATCTTGAGTATAGTCTTAGTCCTCTACTCCCATACTTTATCTTAAAGCTGTAAATCAATGAAGCATTGGAATCCACACACTTCCCTTTATCAATACCTACAATCATAAAGTCTACTTGGGTACCAAAGGCATCCCAAGAAGGGTGTGAGATAAAATATCAGTAGGTCTCCACCCACAGTGTCTAGCCCATCCATTTCATGTAATAAATAAATGAATAGTGTGTTGTATAATAAATGTAGGGTAATAAATGAACAAACAAATAAACACTTCAGTATAGTTTCTTAAATAGACACATAATTGATACCACTTGCTTTGTCCTAAGCCGGATGTCTAATATAAGGTACCTATACAATAGATATTAAAAATAAATATCCCACTATAAATGAAGCAACCAAGGTAGATAGACCCCCAAACATTTAATTTTTTTTCTTTTTGGTCATGTTTCAATGTCATCGGTCGAGCACACTCATAATATAAATAAGATACATCACATGTATACTAGTAAAAAATCCATAAAATCCAAATGTAAAGTCTCGAGTCCATCAAAGGTGATCTATACAGAATCCCAAGGGTCTCTATAGGTGTCTCTAATGTAACCAATACCATCAAGTCCATCCAAGGAAACCCATAAAGGTGTTCCTTGTATCACTCATGGCATCGTGACTCTGAGTCTATACCAAGAATCTCATATAGGGGAACAGGTACCACTCGAGGCATGGAATAGCCATATTTACAATGGGTCTATACTTGGTTTCTCCCCTAGGAAACTAGTGTCACCAACAAGTATGTAAAATCCTCCCAGAGAACCGGTACATGGAAATAAAATGTATCTCTCATAGTGCATCAAGTAAACCCAAACTGAACATAGTGAGTCTATCCATGGTGTCCTTATGTCGGGACCCATGTTCTCTTATAGCTCATAGTAGGTGAGGCATATAAATCAAATAACATATCACAAGTCAAAGAAAATACACTCACATTTCATGATAAGAATTTCAATATCACATGATAACAAGCTAGCCAAACAAAACATCCAATTCAATTTAATCGATTTTGGCATGAAGAAATATGTAGATGGAACTTAAAAACAATCTCAAGGAGTAATGCACATATCATGACATATTAAATAAGCATGAGGATTGAGTATAAATCTACCAAGAAAAAAAATTGGAATTTAGCCTAAACACAAGAGGTGTGGTACAATCCAAGAGATATTTCACAAAACACTAAGCATTTGGCACAAGTCCTATAACATGAGCAATTATGTTTAACATAAAAAATTCACCTAAAGGGGGCCTAACTCATGGCTTACAATTCATTTCAATTAAAATTATAAATTTAGGGAATTTAATCAAGGTGTAACTCTCACACACAAGGTAGTTCACAATTCATGGTAAGGAAAAATAGGACACTAAGGTGGGAACACCCAAATAAGTGCCCAATAATGGAAAAAACAACCCTTGTATGGGTTTTGTCATATGGTAGGGTCACACATTACATGGTAAACCAATTAAATTAATTTATTTAACAAATTTGAAGCATTTTCAGAAGTATTTGGCATGTGGAATAATGGCATGTCATTTAAAAAAACAAAAAGATAAGGAAGGACCTAGATCACCTACCTCGATGTATTATCACTCCACTCATCCATTTTTGAATTTTTAAATGAGCTAAAATGGGAGAAAATGAAGAAATCATCCAACACCCCAAAAATAGGGAAAAAGGAGTCACACCTAAATAGAAAAAAAGAGGAAGGAGGAACCTTGAAATATAAGGGATAAGATGATACAGATTATATATATCTTTCCAAAGGATCTTATTGTGAGTGATTTAGTTATTGGGTGAAGAATATATTCTAACACCTATGGAGAGGGGAGGAGGAATCTCATACATGAGAGAGGAGAAGAAAAACTTGCTAAATAAGAGAGGTAGAAAAGGAGGATTGAATTAAATCAATAAAGAGGGTAAATTTGGGAATTTCATGCTCAAAAACAGGGTATAATGGTTTGGCCACATGGTTGGCCAAACTATGCACCAACCATGTGTCATGATCTGCTTTAAGGGGAACCCTACACTATTAGGCATACGGTTTTTCTAATTGTGCATAGACCATGTGAAACTGATCTATCCCAAACCTCTACAGCACTGCATAGTTGTGTTCCTGGTGTTGCACAGTTACAAACAAACCATGCTTCCCCCATCACCCCACTATCTTCAATCGCGCGGTTTAGGAAAACTGTGTGATATGGGCTGCATGATTTCTACTAACCGTGCGGCTCAGTCAACCTCTTTCAATTTCAGGGATCCAAGCTTTAAATGATCCCTGAACACCCATGATACCTCCTTGAATTCTTTATAAATAATTATTTGGTCTAAAAAAAGGAATTCAAATAAAAAATGGTTGTTCTAAACCTTTGAGAAAATTAGGGATGTTATGAATAGCATTAATCAAATCCCAAACCCAAACCAATTAATAAGGAATCCTACACAAATGGTTCAAAGTTATGGTTCCTTATCTGTCAGAACATTCTCCATGGGATCAACCCCACACTATCACTATAATATATCATTGTATCAAGTGTAGTTTGGGATAAAAATAAATTCTAATCTAATTGTAGACTGCATGAATTAAAAGTTGTGTGTAGGCACATCAGATATCTTCACTAAACCATTGGTGGCTCTTATTTTTTATATCTATAGGTTTAACCTTATAGTTTAACCAATATTTTAAAATTAAGGAGGTTTTAATAACCCTCTACTCATTTTACTTAATGTTGTATTTTTTTAATGTATGTGATTATAGGAAATGATCATTTTCATGGGTATAAAAAGATAATGGGAGACACAATTCATGGAAACATAGAAGACTTTTAGAGTATTAATTTAGTGGTTTAATTATGAAAAATATAGATTTGGTTAACTATTTATATTTCTTTTTAAAATAAGACTTGACTCACATACTGTTAGATAATTTTTTGATTTATCTTTAATTAAATTTGAATAGAAAATTCTTGAACTATTCATATATAAATAACAGAACCATTTTCATTGTATTATCAAAGGGGGAGAATAATTCAATGAGAAAGATCTTGAAGTGATGGATCCTGAATCATTATTATGATAAGGTCAGGGGGATCATGTGATGTCCTAGAATAAGATATATAGTGGATTGAGTGGTGGATATTAAAGTTATGGATTGATAATAAAATCCAAAGGGGGGACTTTTGTAGCTATAGGTTGTAATATGTTGTATTTTTTATCTATTTTAAATATGATGGTTTTCATGATACAAAGTTTGAATTTTGTGTGAATATGAGAAGATTGGTGAGAAAATTATTCTCTATACCATTCACTACATCATGGTGAGTCACTGTGGTGAGTCATGATTTACTAGAGTGAATATTTAAATGGATAGAGTGGAGATATAGTGGGTGTTTTAGATAGAATTTTAATTGAAAATTTTACCTATAGAAAATAATGATGGTAGTTTATGTCATGGTTTATGTTTTAGTGGTCGTGGTTAAAGATTTATTTAGCATTATATTCTCAAATTAGTATAATTTTAATACGATTCCATGGAGATTGGTTTTTTGGGATTATAAGATCCAAATGAAATAGGGGAGACCCACTGTGGGCATTGAACAATACTTGGTAAAACTCATGTGTAAGTAACTAATCTATTATAAGGGTGATTAAAAAAGGTAACTAAAATTTACCACATTATGTAGGTAAGTTTATTTAATTGAGAGAATACCTACATAAAATTGGGTACAACTCTATGAGCGTTTTAGAGTACATGGAGGTTAATGGTTCAAGAATCGATATTTCTGATGATGGTGAAATGTAGACAAGTGAGCATGGTGGAAATCATGGTGAAGGGTGTGTTTTTCTTATATGGGTGTTTTGATCAAAGACCACATTTTGATATTATAAAAACTAGAGGTTATAAATAGTTTTACTACATTGTAACCTCTTTAAATATTCTTATGGTTGTGAATCAGATCTCAACGAATCAAATTTATCTCAATAGTGGATATATGATGGAAGATAATCCAAGGAATATTTTTTTAGGAAGATAATTATGAATTTTATTTGAATTTTTAATTTTAAATTCTAAATTCAAAAATAATTATTTAATGGTGGATATTAAGAATTATAAAAATATCACACACAAAGAAGAGAGTACGAGGAATATTGAAGATCCAAGATCAATGGATCGTCATTAAATAATGTTAAATATTTGGTATTGATCAGTGAAGTATGATTAGTCTGAATTATATTTAAGATCAGTATTGGAATAATATTTGGTTGTACACATCTTTAAGGAACTAGAAGTGAATTTTGTAGCAACATAAAGAACACCCTTGTTGTTTGGTGTTAATTTCTTTTTATGAAATATTCTAAGATCGAACTATATGTCTACTTTATCATTG
This sequence comes from Viscum album, assembly GCA_963277665.1. Classification (NCBI taxonomy): domain Eukaryota; kingdom Viridiplantae; phylum Streptophyta; class Magnoliopsida; order Santalales; family Viscaceae; genus Viscum; species Viscum album. The sequence goes on from OY728153.1 coordinate 1,717,525,757, forward strand.
TATCCCTCTTGAAAGTAGTGTGTGGAAGAGAGGAATAGGTTGTAGACCTTCGATGAGCAGTGAACTCTTCCTAAATTTGTAATTATATACTAGTTCATTATTTATTTATTGTAATTTGAAAACATCATTGATATCTGATCCTTGGATGTAGCCTATTAGGGGTGAACCAAGTAAAAATCATGTGTCTATTCTATTTATTATTTTTATATTTTATTGTTCTTATGAAATGAATTCAAGGTGTATTTTTCAATGTGAATAAAAGATCTAAATTAATCTAAAGAAAAGAATAACAGTAAAGTCTTTCTAATTCACCCCCCTCCCCCTCTTATAGTGTACAATGATACCAGAGGGTATAACACACCATGAACTACACCTAATACATTATAAATAAATATAAAATGTCATGGAGGTATATGTATCCATTAGTAGCTGAGGTACCAAAGACATACTATTGAATTATATTTTTTAACCTTCAATAAACTCTATATAAATCTCATACATTATCATACTAGTGAAAAGACCATATACCACATGGTAAATCAAAATCAACATACTTAGAAACCCATAACATATCAATTATATATGAACTCTTTTATAACAATTATATTGTCTCAAAAATTTATTTATAATAAATAAGTTAACTTCAAAGAAACAAAGGAATGTAATTTATCAATTAATAACCATGTATTAAACTTTTTCATAAAAAAATAAAACTATTTATCAATTTAAATTTATATAAAAACATTTATCATTCAAGTTTAAATGGTTTTAGGTTCATTATCACTCTACCCCATACAATGTTGTGTCATACACTTCAATGGTATGAGAGGAGTAAGAGGTCACCTACCAAAGTTTCAATTGATCCTGTTTTCAAATTTCAATGAAATAAAATATTACAAGACCTAAATGATTTAGAAAATACATTTTAGAGAAAAATAGAGTCTATTTTTAACCCTAATGTAAAACATGATTTAAGAATATGGGAATGTTTCTTTACCTCAAGAACACCAAGAATGGTCCTTTTATATCATGTAGAAGACTAACCAAATTACAAACTAAAATCAAACCCAATAAAATTTTAGAGGTTAGGTATTTGTTTGTTTCATCAAAGTAAGTGTAAAAATATAAATGTGGAGGTGTTTTATTAATTATAGGTTACCAAAGGAAGCCATGAACAAGAAAATGGAAGCCTTGTAGCCACATAGATCAAGGATATTCATGGGAGGAATAAGTGAGGGATGAGAGGCAAAAAAAGAGATTTATGTAGCTAAAATATTAAATCTTTATGGGGATATATAATTTAAATAGTTTTAGGATTTTGGTGGGTTAACATTGGACTTATGATGCTCAAAAATGGGGCACTAAAATTTTGGTGGGTACCACCAGAGTTCGGGTGACCTTATTACATAAAAACCCATTCCCCTATCCTCTGCCCTCTACCTCCATTCAATTTTCACTCTAACTACAAAATTATTAAAACGTTAAAACATTATTTAACAATTAAATCATATAATATTAAATTAAAACTCACTAAAAAGGTTAGGGACTCTATAATATCCCTATGATCGATCTTATAATCCCTAAAAATATTCACTAATCTTCTAGTGGGAATAAAATCAGCCACTAAATTTTCATTTTAGCTTTACATTCCCAAGTCTCATATATAATAACTATCAGCTTCAAACTCAAAATCACTGAATTTAATTATATAAGTAGGGTCATGTGTATACCTATTTAGATATAATAAATGGAATATGTATTTTATAGAAATAAACTTAGATGGTAAATCAAGCTTATAAGTTTTTTTTTTTAATTTTCATTAGAATTTTGAATGGTCTAATAATACTTGGGGATAACTTCCCTTGTTTTCCCATTCATGGGCGACCTAATTGAGGAGAAACCCAAATAAATACAGGATCAATAAATTTTAATTCTAAGTGTCATTACTTATAATCATTATAAGTCTTTTAGTGTAGTTGATTAGTGTTAAATAATTTTTGGATCAACTTCACTTGATGTTTCATCACCTATACTATTCTAGGACCAATTATAAATTCCTCACTAACTTAATCCCAACATAGAGAAAGAGATACATGGTCAACCATAGAGACACTCATAAGGATCCATCTATATATATGACCAATAACTATTATTATAGGAAATATCTATGAGTGATAGGTGATCATTTCATGGTAAACCAAAATCTTGGATAAAATCTCAAATCATTTCTTCAAGGATACAAATAATATTCTCAAAACTGAAAATCAATTTTTGGGTGATAATTTGTACTCATTTTAACCTAATTTCCAAGTTATTTCTATATAACTCTATAGAATTTGGATGTAAACCTTGGTTCCTAATAATAAATAATTCTAGTAGGAACACCATTAGATTTTTATGATCTCACTGACATATAGTTTTATTAATTCATATATAGAAGAGGACTCTCAAACAGGAAGAAAATGAATTGTTTTAGTTAAGAGAGAAATAATAAACCATACTATATATCTTGAAATTTTTATTATTGAGGTAATATATTCCAAAGTATATTATAATTTCACTCACTTCTATACTAGAAAAAAAATCATTATAAGACATTGGTTGGTCATTGTTGTTCTGCTTTAATCCATAGACAAGTGAAACACCATGAGACAAAACTGATAATACCATTCTTCATGAAAGACCAACAAAATTAGTGATGAATATCATAAGACGTATTTATTATCCATAATTTACTACCCACGTGGATGAGTTGTATTCTTTAATTATATTTTCCCTCAAGAAAGTAGAAACCATAATCTTACTTTTAACATAGAGTAAAAAGTGAGAACCCTAGGACCAACCTTTAAGTATCTCCCCATTATTGAGAGTTTCTTGGATAATGTTACAGTAATCATAAAAAATAATATAATCCTTTAATTTATCCATAATTAATGGTGTAAAGTTAATATAAACTAGATTTATCTCTTCACAATCACTATTAACATTTAAATAAATATTAGACATCAATGTCATCATTCTACCTTATTATTTTTTCACTTTTACCATTTGAGGTTGAATCATTTAGATAAAGGAATCAACAATAATTTTTCCCTTCTGATATGTTTATAAGTTTTCAAAACCCAAATACCAGAGATATTTTACCCATTGAAAATATTACAAGTTCAAATATCATAGTACAAAAAAATTAAATTTTATGATCAATATATACTATAAATTGTTTAATAAAAAGTAGTACCTACAATACTTTAAGAAATTTACTATCATGTACCATTCTAGTCCATGTGTTAAGTGATTTTTTATAATTTTAAAACTATCATAAACCATACACAACCACCTAATGATTTTTTATAATCACACAACCAAGGCCTCTAGAGGAGGTATCAGAATCAACCTTGAATCCCTACCTTGGATGAAGTATTATTAGAGTAGGAGGAGTGGTTAGTCTCTTCTTAAACTCCTAGAATACTTATTTACACTGATCATACTAGGATAACATGATGCCATTACTTATAAAGGATATCATTGAAGTAGATATCTTATAGAATTGTGGGTTAAAGTGATAGTAATATCCTATAAGTCCCAAGAAACTTCATATTTTAAAGAAATTTTTGGGAACTTTATAAGAAATAATAACATAAATTATTTTTGAATCAACTAAAATTCCATATTCAAAGAACACATGTGTGATAAATTTAATTTATTGAATATAGAAAGAAAATTTAGTATGTTTACCTGAAAATCAATGTTATCATAGAGTCTCCAAGTTTGTGTGATGATGTTTTCCATGCTCATCATGAGATATGGAATACACTAGGATATCATCCACACACAAAACCACAGAGAAATAAAGATAATATGAAATATCATATCCTTTAATTCCATGAATATTTTAAGAGAAATTTTCAATATCAAGGGAAATAAAAAATACTCATAGTGGCGAAACTAGATTTGAAAATTAGTTTTAGGAATGCCCTCTAGCCTCTCATATAGTTTATGTTACTCATAGAAATAATCTACCTTTGAAAACCACTTTACTCCATTTAATTGATTAAATAAATCATTAATTATGGGCATAGGATAGAAATTTTTAATCATCACTTAGTTTAACATTTGATAGTCTATACAAAACCATAGACTTCCATTCATTTTACTGGAAAAATAATTAGATCACTTTGAGGATAAATACTTTGTTTTATAAATCCATTTTTATAGAGTTCCTTAAGATGAAATTTTAATTATCTTAACTCGGTAAAAACCATATATATATATAAAGGATTGGATATTGGTTCTACTCCTAGGAAAAAAAATTACAAATAATTTTTCTTATTTCTTAGTAGGATTCCTTGAAAAATAATTTAGGTATACATCATGAAAAATTTGATAACTAGGGGTAGAATATTTTGGACTCTATAATTACATGAATTATACTTTCTATATCTATTTTAATAGACCATATTTTCCATTGACAATTTTCCATGTATCCAAATTGTAATTCTCACTCCCTGATAAATGTATATTGAGTACCCAATGGAGAAGTGAAACAAACCCTACTTTTGTAGTAGTTAATAAAAACTTAGAACTAAGTTAAATAGTTTATACCAAAAATGAGATCAAATGATTATATATATAAGATAGAGAAGTACCATAAGTGTTTACATGATCCCACTATAACAGAATAGTGTAAACACTTATTACTTATTTTTAACTACTTACACTAAGGAGTGTTAATAATTCTCATATTTGGAGTCATATACATACTCAAATTTAATAGAAACATTATATGATTTAATATAAAATAGTGATAGGAACTTCTATAAAATAGTGCATGGGAAGGTATGGATGAAACTAAAATCATACTTATTTATATAGAAGGCCTATCATAAGTATTGATTTTGGATTACTCTTTCACATATATCCATTATCATCCCTTGGGATGTCCCTAAAGATTTAACAACTACCTAGAAGATGGATTGTTTGATTACTGACTCTATCTACTACATTTTCCTCCTCGACTAGTCTGGCTCGTAGGAGGTCGACTGTTGCCTGTAGACTATACATGGATCTATTTTTATTAGTAGATGACACTCTATGATGTATTCCTCTGATAAAATCTTTGAATATTTCTAAACTGGTCACACAAATGGAATTTCTTATCTTTATATGGAAATTTTCATTTTATATTTTTGGGATTCTCATATTGGTAACACATAATTGGAGTTCATCTTGAGCTAGAAGTAAAGGGTGTACCTCCATTCAGAGTAACCTAGTAAGATGCAACACTACTGGAATCTTCTTGAAATCACTTCATTTTACTTTAAGAACCTTCACCTAGGTTTTAACTTATAATATAACTACCCACTACACTACATCCTCTGAAACCAATTTTAGTTATCACTACTTTCTTTTTTATTTCAAAAAATGTGGATGGGTTAAAAATTAACATATGTATTTATAACAGCTCTTACAAAACCATATCAAACAACATACCTTTATCTTCCTCATCCCCACTCAGATATAGGATAAAACAAATAATGTTATTGAATCTAGAAACTTATTCCATCACTTACATAGTTCCTTTCTTAAGATCCATAAATTAACAAACTTTAACTTGTTGGATATATTTTGTATAAAATTGTTTATAAAATAGTTTCTAGAATCCCTTATAGATAAATTATCAATCCTCATTCACTTATACCATAACATATCACTAGAAGTTACCCAATTATTCAAGCATAAAGGATGATAAATGAACCTAATTTTAATTTATAGACACAATACTTTCAAATATATGATGAATTAGTTCAACACACTCTTATACCTATTGAGGTGAAACATTTCCCAAAAATGTCAGGGGATAATAAAACTATAAGTCATATATAAAATCTATAGGTAAGGGTTACTACCATGGAATTATCTATCCTAATTCTTATATTAATTTAGTTAACACCTCAAGGAATTACAGTTCAACAAGACATCTAGAAATAAGATCATGTTTTCCAAATACTTCTCAAAAAAAATTGGGGGTTTATGGAGAGGCACATTTTACATTTAAGTATAAAATTATACCAAATTATCTTTCAAGAATAGAAATTTTGAAGTTTATATCAATATAATCATATTTTGGTTATAACCAAATCTCATCTCTTTTCATTTAATTTATCAAATCATTTCATGATTTTTAATATAATTTCAAAAATTCTAAAACTCATATTAAATTAATAATGAAAAATATCAATAACAACAATAAAAAGGAAAATATTAAAAGAAAATAAATCAATTTAGTAATCAACATTAACCTAATCAAAACTAATAAGTATGTAAGTAAAACCCATTTAATTATTTTTAATGTCTTAGATAATTTAAGTTATCCATTAATATAAATATTATATGAAACAAATATAGGAGAGAATATATCATGTAATGTTTTTTAACTTGTTCCTACCAATAAATACTTACTCCTAATGTATGAGGCTCTAAAAAATAATATTAAGTTGAGGAATAAATCAAAACTAACCTAAAATACCCTAGAAAACTCAATTTTTAATAATTATTATGTTATCTGGGTATATTTATGGGATACTTCATGAGTCATAAAAATGCTACCTACCAGATACTCTCAAGTCTTATATCCCAATTAGTCCTTTTCTAAGAAACCTAAACCCAATAGTACCTAAAACATGTTATCATAACACCATGACTACACTTTTGAATCACCAAAGTCTACAATAAACATTTAGGGTTAACATGCTATCTTATGGGAAGTGATTTACCTATTTAATAAAAAAGTAAAATGAATGATGGATCAAATGAAATTTTAACATGACATTAAAATATTATAGATATCCAATCCAATATAAATTTATCCCCTGTATTTTGTGGGAGGGAACTTATATTCCTAGGGGTTCCTGTTAGAACTATAAAATAATTTAACCAAACCTCATTGTGTATGAAAACACTACATGAGTATAAATTAGGATATAAGTACAATCATCAATTAAAATAGTGATATGAGTTGGTAAATACATCACTAGGTATATAAAATATATTGAGGTCTCACAAAGTGTATCTTCTGAGGTGTGAGGAACCAACATAGATCTTCTGGATAGCCTCACATGTTCCCACTCAATCCACCAAATAAAATCCCAAAAATTTATATCATATCTCCTCTCTCTAGGTACTACAACACTCTAGGTCCCTATTCCATACCATTCCTTAGATCACATAAAAAACATTTACACACATCCTAGAAGGACATGTATAAGGTGTGAGTATATCATACCCAGTAGGTAGTCACCACTAGACCCCTATCAACCTATCATAAAACATGGTTAGAAATACAAAATACGTAAACAACACAAAAAATAATAATTATTTGATTAATTAAAGTAGTGTTGACTTAATAAAATCATTTTTCTCTAATATACTATAAAAATATTTATAGGAATCAACAAAACCTACTTCAATCCATGATCAGAATTCAATAGAAGATAACTTGTATAATAATTTATAGCAATGGATATATGTTTGAGTAACCAAGTCATTTATCATGATAAATTAGAGATCCTAAAAATCAAGAATATAGGTTGGTAATGTCTTGTAACAAACCATAATACCATGCATGTGATATAAAATATAGTAGAAACATTATAGCCAAAACCATAACATCATGTCTTATATATAATATGTGGTAGGTATTCCATAGATCATACTATAACACCTTAATATCACATCAAAAATGGTATAATATTCTACAAATTATGACTAATACATAATATACAAATATAACATATTTCTGGGACATACATATTTGTTGGTAGAAAGGGTATCCACACCCAACTGATTTCTCATCTTTAGCGGCATGCAATAAAGTTGTTGAAACCAATTGTGGATGATGTTGTATTTATTTTCAATACATGTTAATGAAGTAATTGAAGTTATTTGAGAGGTTTATGGTGATATAATAAATTCCTTGAATATTACTGAAGAGGTTCTGATTCACTTTGTAAAAGGTTTTAGAATTCTAAGTATAATACTGGAATTTGGCTAAGTACATATTAAAATAGGTCATCTAAAGACTTCATAATTATCATTAAAAGTGGTAGAATAAAAAATGGATAAGACATGTAAGTTTTTAAGAGCTTTTTGGAAGTTTTTTAGAGCTATTCCAAGGCATGACAATAGGATTTAATAGTGATGTAAGGTTTTTGTAATATTCCTTATAGATTTTGTAAAGGTCATTTATCCTTAGGATATTATTGTTAACCATATCATTGACAAAGGAAAGAGTTCACTAGGGTGTCTATGAGTAGTTTGGATACTATTTAATATTAATTTGGATATTTTATAAGGTTCAATATACTTTCCAAAATGTTGAGTCTTCCAGAATGAAATATTTTGAAGAAGACTAAACCAGATGATGAAATATCAATCATCATTATTAAAATATCATTGGCTTGTGTTTAATCCATAATTTAAGATGAGTTTCATAAATAATTTATAAAGATGAATTTTTTATGATCAATGGAGAATAAATACTTTTTAATAAGCTGTTTGAAGATAATTACCATCCAAATATGGGTTTTCTTATTGAGGAGAATATTTTTCTACAATGCTTGATTGAGAAAGATTTGTAAAGGTATCTTCATGACACTTAATATTATTTCATTTCATAACTATCATTATTATAAGTAAAGTGTGTCTTTACTTTTATTGTGAAGTGACGGGTTTCATTGTGAGGTTTAGTTTAAGTGAACATGTATATTAGTGTGGATTAATTAAAAAACTATGGGTTTTATTGAATATTTTAATAAGAATAAATCAAAAGTTTCTTGGAAGTTTGAATAAATATATTTACCAAGATTTAAATGATAATTAAATAGGATACCACACTACTAAATTTTAATAATGATATTTATATTCAAATATGGAAAATTGTTCACATGATTCGTGATTTTTCTATGAATAAAAAGGATAAGTAATTAAAACAATGTTGTTAAAGATATTTGATATTGTATTCAAGAAAAAGTGGAGTGTATTGAGATAAAAGAGGAAGATACTGATGAATATTTTTTTGAAGTTGAGGAGGAATAAGAACACATCCCCATGATCTTTGTGACTTGTGCTCTCACTGGTTTTTATTCTTCAAAATTTTATTCTTATAGTTATAATAGAAATTAAATGGTTGCATGGAAGATGGGTTGATTATAATAGTGATACAGATTTAAGGTTATTCCCATATCTAAGTTATTTATTGATAATAAAATAAAAACAGTGTGTGGGGGGTATAATCTATAAAACACTAGGGATATAGTCATCAATCATATTGGAGAACCTAATTAACAAAATATTTGTGTTATATTTTTATTTATACATCATTGTGAACTTGATATAGGAGTTCTAAATAAATAGAGATCATTTGGGTTTTAGAAGAAAATTATAAAAACTAATTCACCCCCCCCCCCCCCTCTAAGTGGTTTCTTCATCCCTATAGATCCTAATAATTAGTATCAAAACATAGGATTTCTCTCATTAATCTCTCTTAAATTTTTTTTGTAAAGAAACAAAACTCAATTAATAGTGAATTCATACCAATATTTTATGGAAATGGTTTCTATATTTGGAAGGAGATAATGGTACCTTACCTTCTATATTTGGGTCTTGATGTTCTATATTCTATCTAATATGAGTTCATAGTTCCATATGAGACTTCATTGTGGTCTATTACTAATAAAAAGAATATTGAAAGTTTTATAAAGTTAAGAAATTATTTATTTTCCACTTTATTATAAAAGGATATTACATAATTCATGGGGTGTAAAATATTAAATACTATATGGAAAAAACATCATAGTATCTATGAAGTAAAAAGTATGAAATAATTAAAATTTCATATTAGTATAAAATAGTTTTAAGTTATTATAATTTAATAAGATAAAATAGTTAATAAAGTCTTTTCTAGGGTTAAACTAATTTTCAGTAACAATAGGGGTCTTGGTGAAATTATTGAATATTATACTATTGTAAATAATCATATGAGAATTTTACCAAACAAGTTAAATTCTAATATATTACAACTTAAAATATGAATATCTTCATGATTTGTCCATTTATGAACTCCAAAATACCCTCATTAATTATAAAATTAAAAGAGAATCATCACTTAAAAGAAATGGAAATAGAGATAATTAAACATCATTCAAAGTATTCAAAGGTTTGAAGATAGAAGATAATAGAAGTTTATCGTAGGAAGAAAAAGGTATGAAACACTATTATGAGACCATCTCCCTAATGTTAAGGAATTTTACATGAGGAATAGGTAATTATAGTTAAAGCTTCCATTTAAATTATTTAACTATGGTAAATTTAACCATTTCTCTACCAATTGTCCCTTGAAAATAAGAGGTCAAAGTGAAGTTGAAGAAGAATCTAGGAAGGTCACCAATAAGAGATATTATCTGATCAAATTTTAAGAAAAGGTCAAGAAGAAAATTTCAGCCAAATTTTTCAAAAGTAATTTTCTATCATTTGAAAAAGTTGTATCAAATAATGAAAAAATAATAATAAGGAAGCACCTAGAGAAACTTATCAAATAGTTCTTATATAACAAGAATAAGAAGAATATATTAATTCATCAGAAGATGACTCAAATATCAATGGTTAGTATGTTTTAGAAGAAGTATAATATGATAAGGATTATAATATGAGGATAAAAATTAAAATTAATTTCAAGGAAATAAGAATACTTAAATATGATAATTCATCTAAAAATACCACATATAAGTTCAATCACATTCATATTGAGAAGGATAATCTGATCAAATAAATTGAAATATTGAATATTAAATTTGATGATAAAAGGAAAATCATTGAGGATATAAAATTTGTTATCATTAATCAAGATAAAAAAATCAAAAAAAATAAGATGAAGATTGTTAAAACTAAGAAGAAGAAAAATAAAACTCAGTTATGGTTACAATAAGGGAACTGTAATTATAGAAGTTTGTTTTAATAAACTTGTGTCAATTATCTGTTGTGTATAATATATAATATCTAACTAAGATCAATATCTAAAGAAAACCATGACTTCAGGAGAATTTCGTGTCAATTTGAAATTTGGATCAGTTAAAAATTAATAAGATAAAGTAAAATGTGATCATATCTAAAAGAAGAAAAATTCATAATATTTTCTCATATCAGTTCTAATAAATCAATAAAGAGACCCAAAAAGTATTTGGTCAAATCAAATAACTGGGAGTTGTGGAATGTGTTTAGGTAGTAACCCATATGATAGCATAATTTTTATCAAAGAATGATATTTCAAGGATATTGATAGTGTTGTGTTATTTTTGGTTATAAAGTTTACAAATTTTATATAAAATTTATTTACTAGGGATGAAAATGGATCATTACTCAAGGTAGATAAAACAATAATATGTTAGAATAAATCAAAATTTCAAATATTATGAGTATAATATTGAGGTTTAAGTTAGATTTGGTAGTTGTAAAAAGTTTTTGGTGGGTGTAATCAAGAGGGAAACATCTCAAATGAATGTGTTACATTCATCCCAGATCAACCAAAACTTTTTTAGAAACATGATATTATTGAGAATAATTGACAAAGACAATAATAGTAAATTGTGGTTAAAGTTTCATTTAAATAATACACATATGATAATCTTTATATCATGGACAGTTGTTGTTATTCTCATATGTTAGGTGAATTAACAAAATTGATAAATATTGAAAGATGTGATGGAGTAGTTTTCACCTTTAGTGATTATAACTATCTAAATATAAGAGTTATAATAGAAAATATTAGTAAAATTATTTTATTCCCAATAGTTCCTTGTTTTTTTATAGACTCAGAGTGTATTATAGATTTATGGTGCTATAAATGAATTTATCTTCAGGAAAAAAATTAGTAAATATATTGAAATATGGGTTAGTTGTAATTAAAGGGTTAAGAAACCCAGGTAACCTATTTCAAGTTATATAATCAAAGACAAATTGTAACTTGATCCTATGAGATGAAAATAATTTATTGAATAGAAGTCTTGAAAATAAATGAATGGTTTTGTCTTTGAATTATTGAGGTCTAATAATGGTATTGAGTTTGCTAAAAATATTACTCTAAATATATTTATAAACATATCATTGGGCATGAGTTCTCCATACACTCTATATCATAATTTGGTGGGTGAAATGAAGAACATAAGTATAGTGGATATGGATAGAACAATTCTTATAGAGCATTATACCTCAAGATATTTCTAGTTATAGTAAATTACTACTAGTAAAATTATTCATAATTTATACCTCTTGAGGCCAAACTCGTTTATGACTCCCTATGAGGATTGGTTCAACAACAACCCAAATAAAAAACACTTAATAGTGTTTTGAAGCCCTTTTTTGATTAAAATAAAAGATATAAGTAGTGGTAATTTTTATGAGAAAGATGAATAAGGAACCTTCATTAGTTATACATCAAATGAAAGATAATAAAAATGCTACAATAATAGGTCATAAATGATTGTTGACAATGATGATGTGATAGTTCTTGAAAATCAAGAAATAGTCAAAAACTAAATACCTATAGATGATGAGGATGATATTTTTTCTATTTTAAACCTATTGAAGAAAATATAGAAAAAATGTAAGTTAATAGTGAAGATAGAGATTAATCTTGCTCTAGTGATGATGATGAGGATCAAAAGTCCATAAAAGTTAATACCAGACTAAGGGTACATGTTTATGTTGAACAAATTATTGGAGATCAAAATCAAGTGGGAAAAACTAGTATAATATTCATAGAGACTAGTCACACTAATTTAATTTCAAGTGTTTAAACCTAAAAGTTAATTAATATTTTGAAATCAAGGATTAGATCCAAGTTATGATTGAATACCTAGATCAAATTAAGGTGAATAGAATATGTGATATTATAACAAGACCCAAGAAGAAAAATGGTATTGGATAAAATTGGGTTTTCATAAACAATTTGGATGAGAAATAATAATTTTTTAGAAACAAATAAAGTCTTGTATGCAAAGGTTATTCACATATTTAAGGCATTAAATTTGATGAAACTTTTACTCTAGTTTCCAAAATAGAAATTGTCATAATTTTAATTACCATTTTAGATCATAGATTATTCAAAGTGTTTAAAATGTATATAAAATCAATTTTTTTTAATATTGATATAGATGAAGAATTCAACATAGAGAATCCTAAGGTTTTTATATTGAAATCAAATGGTAGAAAGGTGTGTAAACTGAATATTTCCATTTATGGATTGAAAAAGGATCTAATAACTTGGTACTTCAAGCTGTATGAATATATTAGGAGTGTGTATTTTAGAAATAGGCAAGTAGATTTCAATTTATATGTGAATAAGATCAAAACCACTTCACTCTTTGTGAAATTTTATATTAATGGTATATTTTTCAAAAAAAAAGAGAAAATATGTGAGAATTTTTAAAATAAGATGTAAAATAAGTTTGATATATCATTACTTTGTGAAATGAAATTCTTTTTCAGTTTATAAATAATCCAAATAGTTGGTCACATCTTCATATCCCAAGAAAAATGTGCCAGTGAAATATTGAAAATATTTGTCATATAGGATTATAGAGTAGTGTCTAAACCAATTTAGGTAGGTATGGAGTTGAGTAAAGATGGTAATGGGAAAACTTTGAATGAAAATGAATTCAAAAGATTAATTGGAAGTATCTTATGCTTGAGTGAATCAATACCTTAAATTGTATATGTAGTTACTCTTTGTGTTGGGTATGAATAAAATACCACATATTTTAATAATAAAGAGAGTTATAGTATACATTTCAAATATATTTAATTACGGATTGATGTACATGAAGTATGGTAAACTATATATTAAGAGGTTAAAAATGATAATTGGGTAGTTTGAGTTGATGATAAAAATTCAACATTAGGTGGAGAAATTTTTATTGGTGGTATATGTGTTGTTTGGAACTCATAGAATAAAACATTCATTATTATGAGCTCCATATAAGTATAGTAACTGGAAACATCATAAGTAGATACTCAAGTAATATAGATGAATATATAGCTTGAATATTGGTATATTAAAGTTGGATACCCACTATTGATTAGTTTTAATAACTAGGGTTCAATACATCTATCCAAGAATACAGTATATCATTATAAATCTAAACACATTGATATTAAATATCATTTTATGAAAGAGAAGTTGGTTAAAAGAATTATGGATCTATTTGTTCCATTCAAGGAAAATATTGTTGATATCCTCAATATGACACTCAAAATAGATTCTTTTGAGAATTTGAGGCTATAAATGGAATTACATCCCACTTACCAATACTGAGGTATGTTTTATTGAGTTTCACCTTCTCTTTGTTTATGATTAAAATATTTACACAAATAGGAGAAGTCGGCTATATGGGTAGAGTCCTAATATAATTTTTTATTAGTTTTTTTAATGTGTTTATTGAGTGTGTACAAGAAAATGTTTAAGAGGTTTAGTTTTTAATTTCTTATCTGAAAATATGAGTTGGTATATCTTGTTGAGTTTCTAAAGGATATATTTGTTATTTAACTCAATTACACATGTTTTCTATACTGAGATAGCTCAAGTGGACATAGAATATATTGGTTCCTATCTCATTTATTTGAAGATGTTGATACAACCTCCTTCATATTATCTTTTTCTTAATTTTAAATAAGGAGGAGAAAATAATTTTTCACATTTCAGGTTTACATGGATTGAGGGGGAGAATTTATATGTGACAAGAAATGAAATTTTTTGGTATTGTTATTAATAAAAATTAACCAGGGGGGATTATTAAACCCACTTATGGATGATGTTTTATTTCTTTTTAATACATGTTGGTGAAGTAATTGAAGTCGGTTGACATGTTTATGGTGTTATTATAAATTCCCTAAGGATGATTGAAGAGGTTTAGAGTGTCTTTTCAAAAGGTTTTATAATTATAAGTACAATATTAAAATTTGGATAAGTTTATATTTATTAAGGGTTATTTTAAGACTTCATAATAATCATTCAAAGTGGTAGACGAAAAGTTTTCTAAGGCATTTAGGTTCTTAAGAGTTATTTAAAAGTTTGTAAGAGTTATTATAGGGTAGGAATATAGGATCTAACAAAGTCGTGATTTTTTTTAAGTGTCTTTATAGATTTTTTAAAGGTAATTTATCCTTGTGATATTATTTCTAAGTATATAATTGATAAAGGTAAGAGTTCACTGGGGTGTGAAAGAGTCATTTGGCTACTCTATAAGATTAATTCGATTATTTTATAAGGGTTAATCTGTTTTCCAAAATGTTAAGTGTTCCATAATGAAATATTACAAGGAAGAGTAAACTAGACGATGGTATTTTAATCTTCATTGTTCAAATGTCATTGGATTTTTTAAGACATTATTTAATATGAGTTTCATATAGAATTTATGAATATGAATTTGTTATGGTCCATGGAGAAGAAATCCATGCTATAAAGTTATTTGAAGATAATTACCATCCAAATATGGTTCTACTTGTAACAACCCAAACTATATTAATATAGAGTTGGTGTCTACATTATTACATTGGAATAGGATAAAAATTTTCACATCACTAAGGATCAATCAGTTTAGTAGTATTGAATAACCAGATACAAACATTCTTCCCGTATTATATTGGAAATAACGTATAAAACATAACAAAAGAAAATGTGTTTCATCCTTATAACTCATTAAAATACATATTATTCATATCCTAGTGAAAGTAAATAAAATAAGGGTGAGATAAAATTATCATTAAGGGTTATGTAAAATGGAATCTGTCATGAGTAAATAAGGAATAATCAATATTTTAAGGTAGATAACTCAAAATATATTCCATTTAAGAAATAAATTGAGCATGAAATGCATCCAGAGATGATAGAAATGTAGTAATATCATAGATAATAATAAATAAATTCTAAATGAAGTAAATTCATAATATTGGATGTCATGATCTTATAAATCATGATATATTTACTATTTAGGCCTTATTTCAACATAGTTTAATCTATGGGTAGGTATAAACCAAAACCCATTTAATAAGTTTGGACAATTGGTTTTTCTCGTGAGACATGGTGATGCATTTAGAGGATATATAATTTTGGGTTCCACCCATCACAGCATGTACAATTAATTCCTCATATATTGAATGGTCAATTTAATTCATAAACAATATTCCTTACTAATAAATGTCTGTATCGACTAAAGAATACATGATATCAATATTTACCTAGTAAATCAAATAAATTTCAAAGTAATATTTCATATATAGAAATAGAATATGGTTTAGGAAATAATAATATCCATGATACAAATAATATGGATATTTAAGATAAATTTAATGTCTAATGAAAAATGATCACAATAAAGTGAATGCTTTAAGAGATTGTTAATGACCACAAAATTAATAATAGATAAAATATTACTATCAATTCATCAAAAATATAGGTTTTGTAATAAGTTCATGTTTATTGGAGAATAAAATAAAATTTAATATAAACATTAAAATAAGTTTTTATTAAATATTTGTATTATTAAAACCATTAAAAACTTATAGAAGACTCTAAATATCTTAAAATTTTTATGGTGTTGATAAAGTCTATTAATAATATATACGTTAAAAAGAAACATTACTTTTGATGTAAAACTTTTAGAAAACATTAGAAATATCTCATTCATACCTTTTAAAAATTAAATTATAACTTAAAATTTTCCTTAATAAATCAATTGAATAAAACAAAAGGACTTTCATAAAATAATTTTGATAAATATGGACATGGAAAAAAATATACCTGATCAAAAAGAGAAATAAGATTGGTTTTTCTTTCAAAAATTACTTTGATTGATTTAAGTGAAAAATATAAGAGAATTTAGAAGAAAATGATTAAACTCATTAAATATCCTTAGGAAAATAAAATATATATATTTTATAAAGGATATATTATAATATTCCTTTAATGAAAAATATATGCAATCCCATAAAATGAGATTGTAAAATAAATTCTTACATCTTGGGTAACTTTTAAATTATAACCCCTTGAAAGAGTAACTTGAATTGAAACTTTAATCATAATTAATAAATATATAATCATGTTAAATACATCAAAGTGCAAATATATACACCACATAAAATTAAATAGCTATATAATATCAAATATGTCTCAATGGTGTGGAAATTGTGACAAAATATCTTACCTCACACTTACACTTGGTTAAACATGGTTTAACATCTTGTATAATGATTTTAAACTTGCTATTAATTTATAATAGAACCATATTAATACATATAATATCATATATAATCCACTTATGACATTTTATCACCCGTTCGTTAAAAATATTTCATTATTACCATTGTTTCAGGTGTTAACTGCTTCATTTTCTCAAGCATGTTTCATCATGGAAGTTCTAGTTCTTATGTATATGATATAGGTCCATAATATAAATAATTATAATAATATCATAAATATAATATTTATTTATTATATTCATTTTTATAATCATTCTTTAAATTTGTACATAGATAATGTATCACATCGCTTCGTGGACATGGTAGGTTGTACATACGCATGAGCGGCATTATCATTTCATAATGGGTGAAAGAGAAATGAATTAAATGGTATATTAAATTTTTAGAATAAACATTAATTAATAATTATAATATATATATATTCATTTTTTACATAATTTTTACTATCCATGTGAGTCGGTGGTAGAAAAAAAATTACATAGGTTCGTGAGGTGGTAGCTTGTCATACATATGAGTGACGGTTTTGTTTTCCATTTGATGGAGAAGGAGACGTATAAAAATCATAAAATAAAAATAATAAAATATCAGTATATGGGATATATTAGTGTTATTATATTGGAATGTTTATGATATAATTGAAGGTGGTAAATGAATAATTAAAAAAAAGATCTTTGTTAAGACGATCACTTTATCTTAGAGAGACCTCCTTTGGATCTCTTCTTAATGACCCTAGGGTTGGTCTTTTGAGAATACCCAGAACTCTATAGAATGTATAAGGGTGTTAAGGAGATATTATTTTAGGTTTTTTTCAAGATAAATGGTTCAATAGGTGTGAATAAGTGAGGGTAGGAGCTCCCCTTTTATAATTGAGGTGAGTGTCACAATTATAATTTTTCAATGTTTTAAAATATTATTAAGTCAATTTTCTGGAAAAATAGATGTATAATGAATCATATTTGAAGGTGGTAAGGTTAAAGAAAAATAAAACCAACCAATGAGGTTTAATAATTCTTTTACATCGTTTTAGCCCTTATCTTTTCATATTAACCAACCGGTAAACTCATTTTAACCTTAACCATGGTAACCAATTTTTATTATTTTTACTATTAATTGTGACCAAAAATTAAATTTAACTTATTACCTAATATTAATTATTCTTATTAAAAATATTATATATATTTTATCAAATTTAATTTATATAATTTGAAAATATTAATTTAAAAATAAACCTGCAAAATGTGATGAAAAAATAGTTTTTCAAGAAATGTATTTCTTAAGAATAAAATGATAATACATTAATTATATGACTAGTAATAATAATTATATAGATTTAAATTCATATAGTTAGATATATAATCTATACATTTTATTTAAACAATTCATTACTAAATATTATTTTAATTAATTAAAATGGAAATACATTATGCATTTAAAAGTAGCTTTCTAGAAAATATACGTTTTACCTCAAGATGATACTATATTTATTTATATAAAATTAATTAAACATATTATAACACGTTATTATAAATAAAATTAGTAATTATTAAATAATAAATTATCAATTTTTTATAAAATCTTATTTCAAAGGGGAAATTTTAAACTCATTCTAGGCTTATTTTGACCTAGTAAGTCCAAAATCTATATTCATCCTATCAAATTAAAAAAATTGCCATGAAATATTAAAATTTGTATTGTATTATAGTTTTATAGAACTTTTAATTGATATAATTTAAGCTTGGGTTCCACACTAATAATTTAAAAGAATATCATGTTGTGGTTCTTGATTAAGAAATAGTTATAAAAGGAGATCAGTTCCACTTCATATGATGTCATGTTGTAACTATTATGATTAGAAGTAAATTGTGGCTTCACTCATGCTACAAAGTTATTTTTTTTATCAATATGTTTAATGAATATGTACATTTATGCCAACGTGGATAAAATAAACACCCATGTGATTGTGGAAGATTTAAAGAAGAAAAATCCTGAGTTTCTTAGAATATTGAATAGAGATATTGGATAATATTTAAATGAGAATTAAGGATGGGATCACACTACCACATTTCAAGGAATATTTCTATATTAAAATATGGAAATTTATTCACATGATTCATTATTGTTTATGTGAATAAAAAATATAAGAGATGTATAAAAAAAATTTGAAAATATCTGATACAGTATTCAATAAAAAGTGTATCAAAGTAAAATAAGAAGATATATTTAAATATTTCTATGAAGTTTAAAAGGAATAAAGACACAATCACATGTTATTTATGATATATTATATCACTATTTTTTTTATTAAAAATTTTATTCTATTTTTGGAATAGAAATTCAATGTTTTTATAGAATTATGATTGATACCAATAGTTATATTGGTTCAAGTTCATACCCTTACTCAAGTTATTTATTGATAATAAAATAAGAACAATGTGTGAAGAGGATAAAACCCAAAACACACTAGAGATGTAGTCATCCCTCGTAGGTAAAACCTCATTAAAAACATGATGTGTTATCTTTTTATTTATTTTCACTGTTGGGGTTTGAGAGAGACATGATTAATAATAATAAGATCAGTTGGGTTTTAGAAGAAAATTATAAGCACAGATTTAACTCCCCCCAGGGTTTACTTAATCTTGATAGATCCTAACATAATTCTAGAGTAATATCCATAATCTAGCTCATAAATTATTATACTAATCATAAAAACCATATAACACATGGTAAATTATAAAAAATATTCTTGGTATCCCATAAACATATTAAGTATATCTTAACTCTTTCAAAATAATTCCATGGTATCAACAATTTATACATAAGAAATAAATCAAATTTAAAGCTACCAAGTCATTAAATTTATCAATTAATAACCAAGTAAACTAATTTTCAATAATAAAACTAAAACCATTTATTAATTTAAATTTATAAAACTCATTTATTTTTCAAGTTAGATTGGTTTTAGGTTTATTCTCATTCTACCACTTTCAATTGTATCTCCATGATTTTCAATAGTATGAGAGGATGAAGAGGTAACTGACCAAAGTTTATTCCAACCACACTTTCAAACTACAATTAAATCAAGGATATCACTACAAAAAATATTTATCAAACCTATGTTAGATAAAAATAGTTTTATAGTATCTTTCCTAATAAAAAAATTCAAGAATAATGGAATTATGATTTACCTCCAAAACACTAAGAACTGTAATTTGATAGCCCCTAAATAAAGTATTAACCATGATGTAAACCAAAATAACACATTATAAAATTTATGAGGCTAGCAATTCTAGTTATTTAAGAAATATTGAGTAGAAATTGAGATATGGATGGATTCCTATATATAGAATACTCAAAAGGAAGCCTTGTATAATCTTAGGGAAGACTTGGAGCCACCTAGATAATGAATATTCTTAGGTTAAAGAAGATTGTATTGAGATATCAATGAAGGGATATTTTTATGGATATAAATATTAAATTATGATGGGGATAGGTAATTTAAGTAGTTTTAGGTTTTAATTACAAATATCAAAAAAAATCCACTTATAAAAAACTATAAAAAGACCCACCAAAACCCTAGTGGGTTACCACTAGACTTCTACTACTCACAAATACTCTATTAGATTTTTTTGGTTATCCATCGTAGTGTGGGTTACCTTTATACACAAAAACTCAATCTTATTTCCTCTAACATCTACCTTCAGTCCTTTTCCACTTCAAATAAAAAATTCATATTTTTAAAATCATCATTTAATAATTAAATCACTCAATATTAAATTAAAATTAACCTAAAAGGGAGAGGATCACTATAGCCCAATAATCCAATCCCCCTTAAATTTATTAGATGGATTCTATCCCCTTATCCTTGCATTAATATTAATTTTAATGGTGTGACATTGGGTTATTTGGGACTTCTTGTGTGTAGTGTAATCTTACACACTTCAAAAGGGGTTTTTAAGGGGGGGTTTTACCATTTTCTTTAAAATATCATTTCTTATGAATCGTAATTGTTAAAAGTTAACTATATGATATAGTACACAAACTTTATGGTTGGATAAATATTTAGATTGAGAGTGAATTAATTATATTTATGAATTTTATATAAAAAATGGTAACAACTTGTTCTTTGGATGATGATTGTTGAATAAACTAAATGTATATATTTCATTAACAACATTCAGGTTAATGTCTCAAAATTTTATAGATAGGGGAATTGGGTTTTTTTACTACTTATCAAAGAATGATATAACCTATAGAATTTTTCAATGGTTATCTGGAATTCCAAAAAATTGTTCACCTTTTATTTTTCTATTGTTATGAGAGATATTTATACCTATTTTCAAATCCTCTTTATAATATTTGTTTAATAAAATTATAATAGTGAAAGTTCATCTTGTATTCTCATTATCTATAATGGTTTATATTATCATCATCATCATCATCATCATCATCATCATTATTTACAATAATCCCCTAGATAATTGGTTATGGATACGGTGGAATTATTAAATTATTGGATCTTAGTAACTGGTATCAACTTAATTATACATGATTTATCTGGTTTACAGTGATTAAATAGACTACGAAGAAAGTGTAAAAGGAATTGTATAAATTGGATGTTATAGGACTATGATTGGTTTTCTAGAATGAAATATGGTGGTGCATGATTTTTTTCTTTGATTGAGATATGAAATTATTAAGGGATTTTATAAATGAGTTGGCGGGTGGAATTCCTAGAGGAATTGACTCATGATTGGGTTATTCATCTAACATGTGATTCATGGATGATGGTGTGAAATCATGGTACCTGATTTGAAAAATATATATATAATGAATTTTCCATGACATGGTGGATGTTAGAGCTTGGTTGACATAGACAATGTGGTTGGAAGGCAAGTGATAAACTTCAATACCAGTATAGGTGACACTAAAATCCATGAAAGGATTTTAGGAGGCCTTTTTCTAGCATGTATGAAACAAACATGCGGATGAATTATAATATTTAAAGTTTAGTAGTTTTACTCATATGTTGGGTTTCTATGTAATTTCAGATATTGTATAAAAATCGAATAAGCCATGAAGGGAAGGTGTTTTCTAACCTAGTTTTCACCCATTTAGTTTTTGTGTTATTTTCTTTTGTTGTGATTCCTCTACACCTGGGTATCAGAGAGGATGGTCCCATTCTCTCCTAGGAGTGATCTTTTTCTAAGAGATTCACTAGGGTTTTCTTCTAGAAATGAAGGACTTTTTTCTATCTTCCTCAAGGTTATCATCTAACTTAACCTGCTTTTCCTTTCTTTATGTTTTTCCCTCATGATTTCTCCTCCCATTATCTTTTAGGGATTATTTTCCTCACGTTTTTTATTCTTCATTCGCTCTTTGTAGTTGTTTTATGGATTAAGTTTCTCATCCAGCCTCCACCATTTCTATAAGGCCCCAGCCTTAAACCTTACTTAATCTTGATTTATTACAAGATTACACATTGAGGATCTTTTCAGGTTTAGAGTTTTAGAGAATTAGGTCATAAAACTTGCATTACATTCCACATTTAAACAATGTGGTTACATAGAGATAGTATTCATTTTTTCCCATCAACGGAAACATATTTAAAATAAAACATGGATCCTTTCTTGACACTTCCTTGACACTATCATCATATCATGTACCCTCCCCTTGACCTGTGAAAAACATTTCAAAAACTTGGGATGTGCATAAAAAGCTTAGTAAGGGTTATAAAAAATATGGAAAGGAAACATGAGTTCATATATACATAAGAATGAAATCATACTTTACCCATAAAACATAGGCACTTTAACATACCTCATAAAATCATGAATAAAACATAGAAATCATAAGACATAAAGGTAACTTGAGGCATTCATAACATTCTTACGTAGGGAGTAACCCTCTTGGTTACCTTTGGAATACCCATCACAGTATATTCCCTAAATCTCTTCGGAGAAACCTTAACGTTTCACTCCTTCGCGTTACCCAATGCATTGGAGAGCTATATCGGGCTCACCCACCCTTAGTTTATCACGGAACCACCCTTCTTCATAATAATGCCCAAGAACCACAACATAATAGTATCACATAAAACATGCATAAAGGAAACATAAAATTTCCACCTTTCAATCACAAGATATAAATACAACACATTGATATAAAAACATTATGAAAACCATTTTCAATACTAAAATAAAATAAAAGTAAAACTTGGTATTTATTTTTCTTTTAAAAAGAAGGTATGGCTTGTAGAGGAAGCTGAAACTCAAATAATGGTCACGGTGGTAGAGAGGTCGTTGTCGCCGCATACGTACGAAAAAAACATTCCCTTTTGTCGTTTTGTAAAACGCTTCGTATAAAAAAGATTCCTTTTGGATAAACATAAAATTCAAAGGGGTTTATACACCATATAAAAGAAAGTTGTGTATAAAATAAAATTTGCCTCAATGAAAGGAGATTGAGACGAAGTCCCATACAAAGACGGTATCTTGGGTTTAAGGATAAATCAATTACATAATTATATGTGACAAACGAATACACCAAATATAAGTGGATATTAAGTGTAAAATAATAAAAGGTCATTCACACATATTCAAAGGATGACATATTCAATAGCTACATGTTGAACCCAAAGAAATCGAAATTGGGTTAAGAAGTTCCCTTGACAACCTAACGGCGTCACATCAAAATGAGTTGATGAGAGATAAAAAAAAAGGGCATATCATCACTTGGACAATAAAATTTACATCAATAAGGATATATTAGAACATATCCCAACATAAAAATATGTAAATTAAAAGACCCAACAAAAGAAGTATTTTAAAAAGAGGAGGGTGAAAGGTTCCCTTACCGACATGGGTATCTTTCGAAACATACACCTCGTGAAAGAAGAACAATACAACATTGATGTAAATAATAATAAAAGAAAGTATATTACACAATGAGTAAAATAATGGGCATTACATACACCACTCAAAGGAAATTGTGGCAAATGTTGCATAAATCTCATGGGAATATAAGTGAGATGAAAAATCCCTTACGAAAACTTGGTAGCCTAACGGCGCCACATAAAACTTACAAAAATGGATTGATGAGATAAAATAGGGTATCTCATAATATTAACATAAATTTTATAGAAATAGTAATATAAAATAACATCCCCCAACATAACAAAGAGGATCTTAAAAGAAGTGACATAAAGGAGAGTACTTAAAAAGAAAGAGAGAGGTTAGATCTCTTACGAAAATTCGGCAGCCTAACGGCGCCACTCAAAACTTCCAAAATGGATTGATGAGAGAGAATAGGGTCTCTCATCACATGAACATAAAAATTACAGTAATATTAGTATAAAATAACATCCCAATAACAAGAAAGATGAGCTTTAAAAGGAAAGACATAAAAGAGTGTACTTAAAAAGAAAGAGTGGAGTAGGATCCCTTACCTCGGGTTCGACTTGACTCGATCGTTCTTTAATCTCATGAATAATAAACTTGAGTTAATTTCTACTTTCTTAAGAACCATTTTCAAGTTCATTATTCCTTATATATCACTTATTACAATGTCATAAACATTATGTAATCATTTAAGTTAATAATGTTTGTTTTGTCGATATTTGGTTCTTAAGTCGAAAGTGGACTTCTTACAATTACATGTTGTCCGTGTGGTCAAAGGTTAATTATATCCAGAGTTTTATTCATGATGTAGATATCATATATATAATATATATCCATTATATTCATGCATTTATAATATTACATAACATTTAGTGTTAAGAAATGAAATACATCGTTCATGGAGATGGTAAGCTGTACGTACGCATGAACGCTACTTCCATTTCTATTTCATATTTAATGGAATTAAAACATAATGATACATAATAGTATTTTAATTCCAGTATGGTATCATATATAATATCATTAAATATATCCTTTATACGTACCACATATGGTTTTAACGACTCAAATCACTTTGAGGGGGCGGTAGTCCGCACTTCCTTAAATGAAGATATCGCGTTTACCCATAATGGAAACCATAAAGGTATGACATAAATGAAAAATACATAAGCTTAAGTAAAACATAAACATATTAGATATCATATATAAATATAGTTTCATCTTAATGTCCACCTTTTAAGGTGTTAGAAGAATGTTGAACAATCATCGTTTCGGGAGGCAGAAATTCGCCATCCACGGAAACAGTATGTTCTTTAACCATTAGATGTAGGTGTGTGTAAGTGTAGCTCGAATCCTTCATATAAAAACATACTAGTATATTTAAGATACTGGATTTGTTACAAAATAAATGAATAAAAAGATTTTATGGGGTTGGAGAAGCAAAATAAAACAAAAGGACACAAGTGAAGACATTACCTTTAAATCGGGTAACTTCCTTTGATTTGAGGTCAAAGGCTTCCTTGGAAAGGATTCTGTCAAAATTGAGGCTTCAAGGAGTTAGAGAGGGATGTGGAGAGATGAAATGGGTAGAGTTTGGCCGAGACAAAGGCTTGAGAGGTGTGGGTAAGGAGGTAGAGGTGGGGGCCTTTTATAAGAGGAGAGGAGGGGCACTCTTGGAAAGTAAGCAAATGTTACTTTATTTGAAAATGAGTTTCGAATTTAAAAGGTCCCACATTGATATAATTCTTTGATAAGGTGATAAGGGTTCTAACTCCATCCATCCAATAGGTTTTGTACATGTGTAGGTCTTAGATATTACATTATCTTTCCATTTTATTTAAATCGTAAAATAATGAGGCCATCGCTGCATCATCATGATGTCATAAATAATTTAATTTATGACATGTCTAAAAATTATAAAAAAATACTATGATATAGAAAATATTTTTATATTTACAATGACTATTTATAGTCAAAAATATGACCTGTATAACCCCATGTAAAAAAAAATTTTAGTAAAACATCTCATGTTTGTGTCATTTTTACTTTATTATTAAATAATAAGGTATTTATGTCATTTTCCAACCAAAGTGGCTCCATGGGTTCCCCAAGTTGACCCATGGATTGTCTTGGTCGTCCATGACACATCAAATGATGGTAGGACATGTTTCTAGGTCATTTCATTTTATTAAAACATTATTCTTACCTTAAACTACACTAATTACCTCTAATCGCGATTAAAAACTTAATAAGTTACTATTCACAAAAAAAAATTATTTTAATCCCATTGAACCACATTTTACTTCTTAATGATAACCATGTATGTCGGATTTTCTAAATTCAAAACACAAAGGTGGCAAATTTTCATTTAAACGGAAAATCAGTTTTTATAAGTACCACTTAGTGGTTTCACTATTCATCAAAAATTGAAGTTTTTCAGAAAATTACCAAAAATTCACCCTAAGCTATATTTGATATTCCGAATTCAAAAATTATGTCTATTTTAAAAAAATTCAAAACATATAAGTTTCATTAATTAATTTAATAATTAATTCCCGCTGTCAAAACAAATAGCGTGTTTTTATGAAACAAAATGTATCAAAAGATTGACACTAGTTTAAGTCCAATTTCAAAGTGAAATTAATTCCAACGACCACTATTGGATTAAATGGTAAAAATATATTCTAGTTTCACTTTAAAACCAATTAAAAATATAATCTAATCATATAAATAAATTATATTAAAAAGAGGTTTTGAATTAAAATACAACATTTTTCACTATTCATTAAAAATTGGACTTTTTTGGAAAAATACCAAAAATTAACCCAAGGTAAATTTCAATGTCCCAATCATAAATAATATGTTTATTTTTAAAAATATAGCTTATAAAATTGTCAAAAGTTTGATTTAAAAAATGGTTTTCCATCAAAAGGTAGTAAAACAATCTTTTAAAAATATTAGTGTATTCAATGCTTAAGATGGGATTCATTTGTATTTTAAGCCTCTAAAATTTATTGGATAAAAGTAAAAACATTTAACAAACATATATAATCATATTTTAGTTATTTATATTCATTCCTGTTAATACAACGGCTAGGCGTTAACTACCATTTAAAATAATATTATTTTATTATTAGAGTGCAACGTAAGATTTCAAAGGAACTCGTTGTTGCATATTGGGTAAGTCATCGAGCATAGCGTTCCATTTAAATTAATATTGACATTTTATTCACAAATAGGGACAAATATAAAAATTTCATATTCTTTATTTACCTGGGGTGTTACATCCTTCCCCCCTTTTTGGGAATTGCATCCTCACAATTTTAAAATTGGGCTTGGAAACATCCTTGAAAGTCCCACATCGGAACAAGAGTCGGTAAAAAATCACTTTAAAATAAAGAAAGATAAATACAAAGGTCACCTGAGTTAACCCATACTAAGATTCCAAGTATGAAAATATGGACATAGAGGAAAAAACAAAGGGTCATGTTCTGATGGAGAGTGATAGAAAACATGTTTAGGAGAAAGTTAACCACAAGAAAATCACAAACTTGTGATGGGTTAAACGGTATTCGATTCCCCGGTAGGAAAAGTTAATAGACAACATTTTTGTTTTAAGTTAATTTTTATTGAGGAATTTATTCATAAGGAAACATAATCACTTATCATGTTGACTTTCAACTTTTATTAGATTCCTTACACAAACTCATATTTTCTCCAAAAGACGAGTATTTAGGAAGACTTGTTCACATTAAGAGTACTATAATCAATTTCTAGAGAATCACCTAATACAAAATAGAGAACTATATACTTCCCATGTATTTAGACTCTAACCAAAACCAAAACCAAAAAGGTTAGTGCAAGATCAGATAATCCAGAAAAAGATAAACCTTTATAAAAATAAAATCTATTCTTAATCTCCAAAATTTGTCCAACAAAACCCAAAGTTCAATGAGGACCATTCAATAAAAAAAATTTCCATAAAAAATCTTCAAACTAAACCAAACTAAGATTGAAAACCAGATATTTTAAGGATTTAGTCACATAGTCTTCCAAGTTAAATCGTAACATTTATCTCCAAACAACATCAGTTGCTCTTAATGTCTCGTATTGAAAAGTAATTAACCTAATCACATATCCTCCGTGATAGGTTAATAAATATCCATAGATAACCCAAAATCAACTTACTCTTAATTCATAAAATCATCTAACTAAAAAAAATAAGTCAAACTAACCAGGGACTTCACGTAGTCCAGTGGTAGGCGATAAATACCAGTCGCACTTTGGTTGTGGGTTCAATTCCCACAGCTTTGTCTGACGCGATGGGTTGTCACACGGTCTACATGTTGTCCTTTTTATAAAACTCCAAAAATAAACCTAACATGTTTTAACCTCAATCGTTTTCTTATACCTTTAATTTTCATCCGAATTCATTACGATCTCAACATCTTAATTCTTGAAGTCTTATTTCACCACCATAAGATAAAATAAAACGATTCCCAAAATGAATAACATCATACCTTGATCATGGAGTCCACTCGGTTTCATAGTCATCTTGCTCACGTAGGTAGAAGTCCCATGAATTACAACAATGATTTAGAGATCCTTCAAAATCATTTGCTTCCTCCATCCAAATACACCTCGTACAACATGGGTCATATGGGTGTTCATAGAAAAACAGTTTTGTAAAATAATCATGTATGGCATATAATTTCAAAACATCTGATAAAACATGATTTCTATAAAATAGTCGGACCAAAATTGAGTTAAAACTTTCTATTATTGGTCCTTTTAAAATACCATAAGTATGTGATGTGAGACTATATTTTAAAAGCAAATATAAATAGGTTGCGTAAGGGTCTCCTTCCTCATCACCATTTTTAAAATCATAATATGCTTCAAATTATTGTGATAAGGTAAAATATTTGAAAATACCTTGATAATATATACCTTTCTTGAAAATATGAGAATATTGTGAAAATAGTATTTGTCTAAAAACAACCCATGATCCACGATGATAACGAGGTATAGTGGAGGTGTTTGATATCTCAAACAACTGCTTGCAAGTGAGTTGTATGCTAGAAAAAGTTTCACAATCATCCGAAGATGACTTTGCAATAATTATTGCAAGTATGTCATCAGGAAGACATAGGAATGTCGTTTGAGATCCTTCTCCTTCCATTCATAACCGACTTTACTTGACCTGAAAAAAAATGTTATAAAACAAGGATTTAACTGAAATAATAGATATAGGGACTAATCATGTGTCTCACAAGAACTCCTAATCCCTAAAGTTGTCTAAATAAACCTCTGATACCAACTATAAGGCCCCATCCTTAAACCATACTTAATCTGGAGTTATTACAAGATTACACATTGAGGATCTTTTCAGGTTTAGAGTTTTAGAGAATTAGGTCATAAAACTTTCATTACATTCCACATTTAAACAATGTGGTTACATAGAGATAGTATTCATTTTTTCCCATCAACGGAAACATATTTAAAATAAAACATGGATCCTTTCTTGAAACTTCCTTGACACTATCATCATATCATGTACCCTCCCCTTGACCTGTGAAAAACATTTCAAAAACTTGGGATGAGCATAAAAAGATCAGTAAGGGTTATAAAAAATATGGAAAGGAAACATGAGTTCATATATATATAAGAATGAAATCATACTTTACCCATAAAACATAGGCACTTTAACATACCTCATCAAATCATGAATAAAACATAGAAATCATAAGACATAAAGGTAACTTGAGGCATTCATAACATTCTTACGTAGGGAGTAACCCTCTTGGTTACGTTTCAAATACCCATCACAGTATATTCCCTAAATCTCTTCGGAGAAACCTTAACGTTTCACTCCTTCATGTTACCCAATGCATTGGAGATCTATATCGGGCTCACCCTCCCTTAGTTTATCACGGAACCACCCGTCTTCATAATAATTCCCAAGAACCACAACATAATCGTATCACATAAAACATGCATAAAGGAAACATAAAATTTCCACCTTTCAATCACAAGATATAAATACAACAAATTGATATAAAAACATTATGAAAACCATTTTCAATACTAAAATAAAAGAAAAGTAAAACTTGGTATTTATTTTTCTTTTAAAAAGAAGGTATGGCATGTAGAGGAAGCTGAAACTCAAATAATGGTCATGGCGGTGGAGAAGTCGTTGTCACCGCAAACGTACGACAAAAACATTCCCTTTTGTAGTTTTGAAAAATGCTTCGTATAAAAAATATTCCTTTTGGATAAACGTAAAAGTCAAAGGGGTTTATACACTGTATAAAAGAAAGTTATGTATAAAATAAAATATTCCTCAATGAAAGGAGATTGAGACAAAGTCCCATACAAAGACGGTTTCCTGGGTTTAAGGATAAATCAATTACATAATTATGTGTGACAAACGAATACACCAAATATAAGTGGATATTAAGTGTAAAATAATAAAAGGTCATTCACACATATTCAAAGGATGACATATTCAATAGCTACATGTTGAACCCAAAGAAATCGAAATTGGGTTAAGAAGTTCCCTTGACAGCCTAACGGTGTCACATCAAAATGAGTAGATGAGAGATAAAAAAAAGGGAATCTCATCACTTGGAAAATAAAATTTACATCAATAAGTATATATGAGAACATATCCAAACATAACAATATGTAAATTAAAAGACCCAACAAAAGAAGTCTTTTAAAAAGAGGAGGGTGAAAGGTTCCCTTACCGACATGGGTATCTTTCGAAACATACACCTCGTGGAAGAAGGACAATACAATATTGATGTAAATACTCATAAAAGAAATTATATTACACAATGAGAAAAATAATGTGCATTACATACACCACTCAAAGGAAATTGTGGCAAATGTTTCATAAATCTCACGGGAATAAAAGTGAGATGAAAAATCCCTTACAAAAACTCAGCAGCCTAACGGCGCCACATAAAACTTACAAAAATGGATTGATGAGATAAAATAGGGTATATCATAATATTAACATAAAGTTTATAGAAAGAGTAATATAAAAGAACATCCCCCAACATAACAAATAGGAGCTTAAAATAAGTGACATAAAGGAGAGTACTTAAAAAGAAAGAGAGAGGTTAGATCTCTTACGAAAATTCGGCAGCCTAACGGCGCCACTCAAAACTTCCAAAATAGATTGATAAGAGAGAATAGGGTCTCTCAACACATGAACATAAAAATTACAGTAAGATTAATATAAAATAACATCCCAATAACAAGAAAGATGAGCTTTAAAAGGAAAGACATAAAAGAGTGTACTTAAAAAGAAAGAGTAGAGTAGGATCCCTTACCTCGGGTCCGACTTGACTCGATCGTTCTTTAATCTCCTGAATAATAAACTTGAGTTAATTTCTACTTCCTTAAGAACCATTTTCAAGTTCATTATTCCTTATATATCACTTATTACCATGTCATAAATATTATGTAATCATTTAAGTTAATAATGTTTGTTTTGTTGATATTTGGTTCTTAAGTCGAAAGTGGACTTCTTACAATTACATGTTGTTCGTGTGGTCAAAGGTTCATTATATCCAGAGTTGTATTCATGATGTAGATATCATATATATCATATATATCCAGTATATTCATGCATTTATAATATTACATAACATTTAGTGTTAAGAAATGAAATGCACCGTTCATGGAGACGGTAAGCCGTACGTACGCATGAACGCTACTTCCATTTCTATTTCATATTTAATGGAATTAAAACATAATGATACATAATAGTATTTTAATTCCAGTATTGTATCATATATAATATCATTAAATATATCCTTTATACATACCATATATGGTTTTAACGAATCAAATCACTTTGAGGGGGCAGTAGTCTGCACTTCCTTAAATGAAGATATCGCGTTTACCCATAATGGAAACCATAAAGGTATGCCATAAATGAAAAATACAGAAGTTTAATTAAAAAATAAACATATTAGATATCATATATAAATATAGTGTCATCTTAATGGACACCTTTTAAGGTGTTATAAGAATGTTGAACAATCATCGTTTCGGAAGGCAGAAATTCGCCATCCACGGAAACAGTATATTCTTTAACCATTATATGTAGGTGTGTGTAAGTGTAGCTCGAATCCTTCTTATAAAAACATACTAGTATATTGAAGATACTGTATTTGTTACAAAATAAATGAATAAAAAGATTTTAGGTGGTTGGAGAAGCAAAATAAAACAAAAGGACACAAGTGAATACATTACCTTTAAATCGGGTAACTTCCTTTGATTTGAGCTCAAAGGCTTCCTTGGAAAGGATTCTGCCCAAAGTGAGGCTTCAAGGAGTTAGAGAGGGATGTTTAGAGATGAAATGGGCAGAGGTTGGCCGAGCCAAAGTCTTGAGAGGTGTGGGTAAGGAGGTAGAGGTGGGGTCCTTTTATAAGAGGAGAGGAGGGGCACTCTTGGAAAGTAAGAAAATGTTACTTTATTTGAAAATGATTTTCGGATTAAAAAGGTTCCACATTGATATAATTAGTGGATAAGGTTATAAGGGTTCGAAATCCACCCATCAAATAGGTTTTGGACATGTGTAGGTCTTAGATATTACATTATCTTTCCATTTTATTTAAATCGTTAAATAATGAGGTCATCGTTGCATCATCATGATGTCATAAATAATTTAATTTATGACATGTCTAAAAATTATAAAAAAAATACTATGATATAGGAAATCTTTTTAGATTTCCAATGACTATTTATAGTCAAAAATCTGACCTGTATACCCCCATGTAAAAAATTGTTTTAATAAAACATCTCATGTTTGTGTCATTTTTACTTTATCATTAAATAATAAGGTATTTATGTCATTTTCCAACCAAAGTGGCTCCATGGGGTCCCCAAGTTGACCCATGTATTTTCTTTGTCGTCCATGACACATCCAATGATGGTAGTACATGTGTCTAGGTCATTTCATTTTATTAAAACATTATTCTTACCTTAAACTACACTAATTACCTCTAATCGCGATTAAAAACTTAATAAGTTACTATTCACCAAAAAATTATTTTAATCCCATTGAACCACATTTTACTTCTTAATGATAACCATGTATGTAGGATTTTTGAAATTAAAAACACAAAGGTGGCAAAATTTCATTTAAACGGAAAATCAGTTTTTATAAGTACCACTTAGTGGTTTCACTATTCATCAAAAATTGAAGTTTTTCAGAAAATTACCAAAAATTCACCCTAAGCTATATTTGATATTCCAAATTCAAAAATTATGTCTATTTTACAAAATTCAAAACATATAAGTTTAATTAATTAATTTAATAATTAATTCCCACTGTCAAAACAAATAGCGTATTTTTATGAAACAAAATGTATCAAAAGGTTGACACTAGTTTAAGTCCAATTTCAAAGTGAAATTAATTCCAACGACCACTATTGGATTAAATGGTAAAAATATATTCTAGTTTCACTTTAAAACCAATTAAAAATATAATCTAATCATATAAATAAATTAGATTAAAAAGAGGTTTTGAATTAAAATACAACATTTTTCACTATTCATTAAAAATTGAACTTTGTCGGAAAAATACCAAAAATTAACCCAAGGTAAATTTAAATGTCCCAATAATAAATAATATGTTTATTTTGAAAAATATAGCTTATAAAATTGTCAAAATTTTGATTTAAAAAATGGTTTGTCATCAAAAGGTAGTGAAACAATCTTTTAAAAATACTAGTGTATTCAATGCTTAAGATGGAATTCATTTGTATTTTAAGCCTCTAAAATTTATTGGATAAAAGTAAAAACATTTAACAAACATATATAATCATATTTTAGTTATTTCTATTCATTCCTGTCAATACAACGGCTAGGCGTTAACTACCATTTAAAATAATATTATTTTATTATTAGAGTGCAACTTAAGATTTCAAAGGAACTCGTTGTTGCATATTGGGTAAGACATCGAGCATAGCGTTCCATTTAAATTAATATTGACCTTTTTTTGACAAATAGGGACAAATATAAAAATGTCATATTCTTTATTTACCTGGGGTGTTACAATTGCCCTTGTCATTAGACCTTTCATGTGATACTCCATATCTAGTCAGATGTGAAGGTACTTATATGGCTTGGGATGGTGTCGATGGACCATTCAGCTATTGACCCCCTCATATTGTATCATAATATTTTTATTTTATGGTTCCTTTATTCCTCATAATCTTATAAATGGTAGTTGTGGGCTTTCTCCTAGTTCCTTTTCTCATTGTCCCTCCTTATATTCCCTTTATTCCTAACCCATCTAGCAAGACCCTATATTTGGTTTGGAATGATGGTGTCTTGTGGTGGCTTGGGATTGTGATGGGGAGGCTTTTTATGATGGTTCCTCTCTTGTTTTGGTTCATTATTCATTTCAATTTCCTAGTCTTCCTTTATGTTTGTGGAATGGTTGTTATATCTAGGATACATAGATAATTCTTAAATTGTGCATCACAAACATTCAAATCTGGATTTGGTGGTGGTTTCTCTTTCTCTAAGAAGTGGTGGTGCTACGTTGTGCCATCTTTCATGGTGGATGTTCCATTGGTTAGTTCCTTACAATGGCCCAACATCTGGATAATGTGTTTGATGATAATAGTATCACAACAGTGTTTTTTCTTTGTCTTTTTTTGGTTCAGTTCATGGTAGCAATGATGAAGTTGGTTCTGGTAATTTTTTTATGGTTTCGCATTGGTTTTTTATGTGTTGATGGTGAAGTTTGTGGTGTTGTTCTATTATTTTTATGATGGTTTTATATGTATTATTAATGATGGTGGTTGATGATCTATTTTACCAGTGAGGAGGTGGTCAAGATGGTGCTGATGAATTGTGTGATATTGATGGAGAGCAGTTTCATCAATGGTGTGAGGCTCAAGGATGCCACTCGAGCGACACTGGTATGACAGGCATTAGGTTTTGGGACCAAGGTGTGTTGCTTCGCATCCCTAACAGTTCATCCTAGGGGTTTGAATTTTGAAATTTTAAATGGATGTTCTTGTTTTTTCATTTTGAATGTTAAGATTTTTTTATTATAGTTTGGTTGTTTTTATTCTGGTTAATTGGTGGTATGGGTTCCCCCACAACCCTTTAAAAGTGATTATTCTGAAAATCAAAAAAAAATTTAAGTAATTCCTCTACACCTACTAGTTATTACTATAGTTTTTTTTCATGATGATGTTTCTACTACTACTAATATTATTTTTATTATTAAAAACATGGGATGGAGGGAAATAATTGGCTTTGAAAAAACGTTTTCTTATCCATTTGATTAACTAGTAAAGGAAAATGATTTAAAAATTAGGAGAGTATGATAAATTCATGAAAATATATAGGATAATGAAATGTAATTAAGTAGATGTGGATCAAGGGTAGAAATATAGTATAATGGTAATTCATCTTGGAAAGAATTTTTTTTGGGATAAGATATCATTATAGGAGGTGGTGCATGGAAAATGCTAGTTTGAAGCACATTGAGAGATGTGGCTGGTGATGTGGCCTCAATTTCATACATGTTTACCACAAATTTTATATGATATTTTAATAATTATACATCCAAAAATGTTCTATAATTAACTAATAATTAATTTTGGATCAATTTGAGTGAAAATAGTAATTATTTATATTTTTTATGAAAAATAGTTATTTTGATGCTTAACTGGTTAATTTTTCATGGTTCTAATTTTCATATATTTAGTGGAATATAAGTTA
This sequence comes from Viscum album, assembly GCA_963277665.1. Taxonomy (NCBI): domain Eukaryota; kingdom Viridiplantae; phylum Streptophyta; class Magnoliopsida; order Santalales; family Viscaceae; genus Viscum; species Viscum album. The sequence goes on from OY728153.1 coordinate 1,717,561,720, forward strand.
AAATAATATTCTAAAAATATTATGATGATTTTGTAATTAATATTTTCAAAGTTTCTTGATTTTATCATTAAATATAATTTTTTGAAAAAAATCTAGTTTTATTCTGTAGAGATTGGAAATTCCTTGAATATTGGAAAAGTTTTATATTTTCATATGAGTTCCAGAATTTTCATATTAAATTTCATATTTTTCATATTAATTTTTTATAATTTTGGTAAGTATTTTATGTTTCATATTTTTTTTGTTAAATGAAGCCTAAAAATAGGTGATTTAGCACTTCAATTCACCTATATAAAGTTGATTTTTGTGAAATTGCCTCACGTAAGGGTCAATTCAGTGCCCACATAAAGGTAGAACCTTCCATGAAACTAAGATGTGTAAAGGTATATTATGTGAAGCCTTCTCATGCAAGGTTTCACCCATGTAAGGGTAACATGCTCTCATATAAGGTTACCCCCATATCTCAATAGTATTTCATAAATTTCAAGAAGAATTTAAAGAGGTTGTGTAAGGGTGACTCAAGAATTGCAAAAGGGTATTCTACCACATTTAGAGGAAAAATCAAGGTGAAACAACACTTTCTTAAAGATTACTTAGACTTGCATAGAGGTAATTTCATGCTTATGAAGGTTATGTCATGGTACCTACGTCAAGGTACCTATGTCAAGGTGTAATTCCATTCACATAAAGGTACTATCACACTTCAATATAGTCATGTAAGGGTTCCACCAAGGTCATAAACTCATGTAATGGTGACTCTAGTGTGTCAATGACTACATATAGGTGGTGTGAGGAATTAAAACACATGGATCCCTAAATTCTCAAATATAATTAAATTAAGAGGGGGATTTTTTGAGATTGATTTATGAGATCCTGAAGCTTATTGAGGAGTCCAGGAGGAATAAATCAAGATGGGATTTACATATAGATCCATCATTCTTGGATCTAAATCCAATACCACATGGGCGGAGTGCATTTTGTTAGATGGGTTCATATAGAGTCATCGTGAGGTGTTGGGACTAAAAATGATTAGGCTATGGTGTAGTAATAATAACATGATAAAATAAAGTGAAAAAACTGGAAATAAATGGACACTATATGTAATGTGGAAAAACCCCCAAAATTAAAGGATGGAGGGATGATCAATTGAGGATCAACATCAAAGGAGATAGGGGAATCGGTCATTCTATATTGTTCGGTGGGAGTGGAGCTGGAGAAAGGGTTGGTGCAAGATAGATAAGCCACCTTTTTCCTTTATATTTCCTATCTTATATCTATTTCAATATACTATTAGAATTTTTTTTTTTTTGATGAACATTTGTAACTAAATTACTTAAGGATCTAGTATAAGCTGAATTGAACTTTCAATTCCTATTCTTGTTCAAGTTAATATATATTAGTCTGTTATTCTTTAAAGATATTATTCACTACCTTATTTTCAACTATATTTTATGTAGATAGAATTAGATTCCTTTAGAAATTGAAAATCATTTCATTCCTCACCTAGATTGAAAATTGAGTTATAAAGTATTAGAAGTTAAAAGTGTGTTATTTTCATCTAGTGTTCTCTTTTTTAATTCCTCTTGAACATCATTTATATCTTACTTCATCTTCTGATGGATGAAGAGTAGGGGATCTCTTTCCATTGTAACTTCAACTGAATTACTTCAATTGGAAAAGGTTGAAGTTATATTTTCTCCATGAATAATCATCCATTTTCTATGTTTTCATTAGAATATAATTTCTTAATTGAGTTCACTCAGTAAGGTTGTTCACCAAGAATCATCTAGATGCTTCAAATCTCATTCTAAAAATCTTTTTAGCACTTCAATAATTAATATTTATGTAAGAGAAGTGTTCTTTTCTAAACTTAGTTATGTATTTTTTTCCCTAATCCATCATTTTTCATCCATTATCTTTTTTCTTTTATTTTCACTACTTTGTACACTTTCACCACTATTTTTCCATCACTTCACTTCTACACTATCACTCCACCACTTTTGTTGTTTTATAATTATTTCTATTTTTTGTTATTTCTTTTTTTAGACCACCCACTAATTATTTTCCCTTTGGTTAAACCCTACTTACCAAAGTACTAATTTTAAGTAGGTATTATAAATAATATTTTTTTGAGAGAGTTCAATGACATTCCCATCATCTGGGTAGGGTTTGTATCATTTTATGGTATTATAAGTATTTGATGTATGTGGGTGTCTATTTTTGATTCCTTAGGAGACGTGAAGCAAACTTAAAGCTTATGGGTTCTATTGAAAATATTAAAAACTATAATAGTGAGATAAAATTCAAAATAAAAAAAAAGAAACAAATTCAACATTGATTGATCTATTTAAAATACCTATTTCAATGGAAATAGAAAAATCATAAAGGGTCTATCTGGTGTGAGGGTAAACCTTAGAAGGGGGTGTGATCTAACCAATTTTAGATCCATTAGGAACTGTTTGAAAGGGTATTTTGGTATCTTAATATAGTGTAAGGACTTCAGGCCTTATCATAAAAGGTCATGGGGTCCTATTGTAAGGTCTTCAGGGCCCTTCGTTGTATCCAGTCCAACTAGGGGTGGACCAAGTCTTTAGGGGGTGGTGACCAATCTTAGTTGGTCCTTGTGGGTGTGGGTGTTGTTTAATTTGATTTTATTCTAAATAGTAGTAGTAATTATTTTTATTATTATTGTTTTTGTTGTTGTTGTTTTTATTATTATTATTATTATTTATTATTATTAAGTAGTTCAATTTATAAGGATAGGGTATATCCCATTATCCCTCCATTATATACACATGGTTCAATGTATGCTTGTTACCCTTATCCTACCTTTCTTCTAGTTACCCTTACATCATGAAAAATTCTGTATAAGTATAAATTTCATCATCTCTTCCTATTATCTATTTTATCTTCCCTCTATTCTCTTAATGTTTTTATTTTTTATTTTAGATGGATTTAAATATTTATAGTTTCACTGAGGAATTTAGAAAAAATTGATCATAAGGGAGAAATCATTATAGGTTTTCAGAGTAATCTGGTGTAAGGTAAATAAAGAATGTTTCTGGGTATATCTATCTAGTATAGATTCCTAGTGGTTATTTATAACTTGGGACCTATGTGAAACTTTTTAATTGGTATTTAAAATATGGAATTGATTATTATTTATTAGTTAGTTATTAGGAAGGGTATTTTTTACTATGTTGTATGGTTATTTTTTATTAAAGTTATTTAAGGTAGTTGTATTTGGTCTTTATCTAATCAAGATATTTATAATTATATTTTTTATATATTTAAATGAGTAAAATTAATTTTAAATTAATGATTAATCCTTTTAAATATAAATTGTTTATCTTTGAAAATAGTTTTCTTTTTTTAGCTTGATATCCCATTGATTATAATATATAGACATGTAATTACTATTTATTTGTGCACTGTAACATTTTATAATACTATATTAATTCATTTTTTAATTCTTTGGTTTTAGACCCAATATGGAATATTTTTAATAGTGAATTTAAATATATTACTTGCTTTCTCATGTTAGTAGAGATAACCAAAAATGTTGGTAGTTATCTAAAAAGTGTCCAAGTTTTATTGTTTTAGTTATAATTACTATTATAATTAAACTAAAATATTTGTAATAGGTCATGAGTGGTCTAAATTTTACTTATAAGGATATTTTTTTCTCCAAAATTATAGGAGAATATGGTAAATTATCTCTAGGTAGATGGTGACCTAAAATGGAGAGTGATATCATAGTTTCACTAGTAGATCATGACCTATGAGGATTTCCCATGTTTATTCCTTATGAATGGAAGATTAATGGTAAGGGATCCATGTCATACTTTCACTACACTGGTAGTTATAGGGTACCCATAAAGGTCTTCATTCCTATATGATTACTTAAATAAAAATGAAATGCAAACATACATTGTATTCAATTGTTTAGAGGTGTTTGTAATTAATGAAATGACTATTCTTATAAATATGAATTAATTTACTTCATTATGATTATTTTATTAGTTTTGAATTAAAACTAGCTAATTTATTATGATGGATATAAATTATGATGTTGGGACTTTTATTTATTTATTATCACATGTTATCAGTTGGCTTCTATATTTATACATGTTGATGATTTTTTATATTAATACAAAATGGGATATATGTTTATTTCATAGATATTACACTTTTATATATTATTTTATTTATGTATAGACTATTATTAAAGTCATTTTATAAAATCATTTTGGGTGTCATTCTCACCCCTTGCATGTACACTTCAGTATGTATATAGGCTTATTCTTGAGTTTTAGGATGAGAATAACACATTACCCAAGGTGATGGTTAAAGGCTTGTTTAGTCTCTCTATTTTCATTTTGATCATTTTTTTGGGGTGGTGTAGGATTACATCTTATACTTAATAATGAGACATTTATTTCACTATTTTTTATTTATTTTTCATTTGTTTATAAATCATGTGTTATATTATTTTTAGTTATTTAAATTTGGATGTAAATCATTAATTGTTTCATTTATTTTTTGAAAAATGATATATGTGACCTTTATAAGATAAAGTCCATTTCATGAATCATAAAGACTGAAATGTATAAGTACCCATAAGAATAACAGGTTGAAATAGAATATATGCTCCCAAAGATTAATTGAGGAAATATTTATATTTACTTGATGGATTAATTATGTTATTTGACTAATGGGTACTGTATGAAATTTTCTTGGTAAATTAATGGAATTAATATAGAATTAAGAGAAGACACATCCACCCTAATAACACCATAATTATTTGTCTATAATCATTAATTAGTAGTATTTGATGCTCTAGTAGAATGCATTAAAGGTTAGTGGTAGTTCATCTTGGGATCTAAGCATTCTAGTTTGGGTTAATATAAAAGAGATAGTTATATGATTTATTTCCTTACTTGGAAGAAGTCATATATTTAATAAATCTATTCACAACTAAAAAACTTTAAAAAGGATATTTTAGCACTATACCAAATCCAAATAACATATGGTGTCTTTTCACAACTAGAAAAAAAGGGCACTTGTGACAGATCATTTTCAATAAGGAGGATACCTATCAAAAATAGTCCCAAAAAATTGGTATTTTCGATGGTTGTTAGTTTCTATCACAAATAAGTATTATTTGCGACATAAAGATAAAATTTTCGCAAATAAATTTGGAATTCATGCGTTCGATATCATGGTAAACTTATTTTTGACAGTTAATAGTGACGGATAGAGCAGTTTGTCGATATAATCCATCCCAACAGGGCCCTTTGTGATTGGTAATGAAGCCCATCACAAAAGGCCCTTGAAAATTAACCTTTAGTGGTGGAATAAAATTCATCAATAATAACCTATCAAAATTAATAATTTATTAAAAACACATGAACTCCTTTCTCCTCCCATCCTTCCCATTTCTCCCCCTTTCCATACAGCTCACTCGTATAGCCATCGGACAACACCTTCCCCCAAATCTTCCATCGAATCCTATTTCTTTCATATTTTGGTTCAAATCCCCCAGGTACGGACTCTTATTTTCTCCTCTTTTATTATTTTTGTGATTACTCATTAAATCTTGCATGGATCAGTCTGGTTAAACCCTAGGTCAAAAAATATACCTGATTTTTATGGTTTATTTGGTATTTAGGGTCACTACAAGTTTATTATTTCATATTGAGTGTCCACCAACTTCACATGGGTTGATTCCAACTAATTTGAGGTATTTTCCTCAATATTTAATCATTATATTTTATAGATTTTTCTATTTGGTATTTAGGGTTACTCTAATCTTATTATTTTATTTTATTATTGGAAATATTATTATTATGGAAATTATTTATAGGATTGTGTGATATTTAGATAAATTTTGACATAGTTTATATAAATCTATTTAATTGGTCAATTGTATTGCATGTTTATAGTGATATATTTTTTAATGAGGTATGATAATGCTTGGATTTTGTCCACGATGTTAAATTATATTTGATTATTATATTGTGTTTGGTTTTCATTTACTTAAAATGTGTAAACATACATATATAAACGTTTCAAAAAACTTGTAAGGTTTTTGATATATATATATATATATTTATTTATATATATAGTGTGTGTGTATGTATGTATATATGTATATATATGTATATATATATATATATATTTGTGTGTGTGTGTGTGTTGATTTGATATGTATTTTTTTTAAACGTGTAAAAATATATTTTATGTGTACATATTTGATTAATAAATCATGTTATATATATATATATATATATGTATATTAACAAGCGAATATACATATATAAATGTTTCAAAAAAGACTTGTAAGGTTTTATATATATATACACATGTGTGCGTATGTGTATGTATGTATAGATTTGAAATGTATATTTGTTTTAAAAAAAGTATAAAATATATTTGACATATATATATGTGATTAAAAAATCATGTTATATATATACATATATATATAATGTATAAAATAAATAGAAAATGAGTATTATAAAAATCATGAGAAAGTAAATTTAAAGAAAACATTTGAACAAAAGTTTTTTTATAAAAAAATTATAAAAAAACTTTATAAAAATTATTTTAATGAAAATATATATATATATATATATATATATATATATAATGTAGGTATAATTATTATTGGTTAATAAAGGGACTATTTAGCCATGATAAAAATTTATAGAGGTTCATAATTTTTTTGAGCATTTTTTGTTAATGTATACTCTTTTTTGGGCTTCATTAAAATGATCAAAAATAATAATAATTAATGTGTTTTAATTAATTTTATTTATAATTAGTATTAGATAATAAATTTATCTAATAATCAGTAAAAATGTGTAATCATTTATAAAAAATATAAAAAATAACATCAATTTTTTTTAAACTTCATAATAATTAATAAAATGTAGTAATAATTAAGAAATAGTATTAATAATTAATTTTTGAATAATTAATAAATAATTAGGAAATATTAGTTATAATTATAAAATATTAGTAAATTACAATAATTAGTAATATATATAATATTAATAAAATATTAAAAGGGTAACCCTCACGTGTGATGTTACCAAAAAATAGACACACACAAATGTTATATTGCACCTAGAGTAACCCCCCCCCCCTTTGAACCTAGCGGTGGTCTCGTATTTCTCATAGGATACACCATTCGGTAAATACATCATTTTTTTGTAAAAATTATAACACCCTAAGATTTTAAAATAGGAACATAATATTTGATAGTGCATATGACACACAATACCAGGCTTATAATATAATTTAACACCTAGAGACTTTACGGTAAATTTCTTTTTAAATAAATTTGATCACTTCAATAGCTTACGGAATATGCAAACCAAAGTCTAAATGAACTGTAATATAGTGTACCATTATAACCTAGTCATTAAATTGGTGGGTATGAATAGTAATAACTAAATTACTAAAATTATTATTATCTATTGATTATACATAATATAAAAAAATTAAAATAAAAAAGAAATATATTTTGAAAATAGTGTTTTTTCTAAAAGAGGGTTTAGTCGAACTTCATGCACATAATTTAAAATTATTTTTTACCACTTTTAGAAAATTTATTCTATAAAAGTATCTTAATTTTTGAAATCATTATGTTAAAATTTTCTTAGGGTTAATTTTTGGTATATCTATGAAATGTTTTATTTTTCAATGAATAGTGAAAAATATGTATTTTTATTGAAAATTGTCTTTTCGTTTATATAATTTACAAGGTTAAATTATATTTTAAATTGGTTTTAAATTAAAATTTATTGAATTATATTACAATTTAACTAATTTATGACATTGAAATCAATTTCATATTGATTTATGATATAAAAACTTTTTAAACTACTGAAATATTTCCTTTAGAAAAATCGTTTTTTCATCACATCTCTCAATTTAATTTTAAATTAAATTATACTACTTATACGAATTGAATTGGGAAAAATGGATTCCAATTTTTTAATCAGAATAATTTATATTATTTATTAATTTCAACTTAATTTTTCACTATAATGAATAGTAAAAATGGTAAAAAAAATAATTATCATAGTTAAGGTTAGAACTGATTTATCATAGGGTTAAACTAAAAAGATAAGGGTAAAAATGACCTAAAACTTCTCTAATTTTTATTAGATGAGCATAATTATACCCTTATCACCTTATTATCTATTTTTATGAGTTTTTTGGACACTTTTCCATGAATGTGGCCTATATAATAATTTAAGTAAAGAAAAAGACAAAATATCACCCTCTTACTTTAAAATCTAAATTATGTGTTCACATAGAGAAAACAAATATGTGAATGAATTTGGATAGAAATTTTAAGAATAATAAAATTAATTTCATGAGGATAATTTATTTTTAATTTTTATTAATAATATCATTACTTTAAATTCTTATGTAACGCCAACACAGTAATTATTTAATTAATAAAAAATAAAATAAATAATACTAAAGATTTTAAAAATAAAATAAATTTAATGAATTATTATGTTATATTAATTTTTTAGATAAATATATCATTTTATACAAGTGTGGAAATATTATATTATAATTACATTATTTTATTTATATTTTTTAAATTCAAATTAAATGAATAATGTCAAAATTTACCTTAATGTAATTTTATAATAAATGATATATCATTAAATTATTTAAAATTTCTAAAAATATTATCTTCTGCCAAGTTATTTTTAAATGTTAAAAAATATCAACTATGTTCCATTCATGGACCAATAGTTCTTTTATAGATACTATATTGACCCCTAAAGATTAAAAAAAATTACTACGGTATGGTTAAAGCGGCATTTTTTCACATTACATGTGTTTGTGTTAAAATTAACTTTCAACACACATACAATTTTTATTTGATAAGTTGGATTTAATATTTATAAACAGTCGGTATAAATTATATAATAATTCTCATTTTATATTAGGCTTAATGTATAAATTATCTTGGTTAAAAAGACTAGTTACCATAATGAAAAACTAAAATGGTAAATGTAAGGAAACTTAGAAGTTAAGGAACAACATGTTTAAATAATATTTTTTTTGTATAGTAGAGGTGTAGATCGACTATATCATCTATACACCCCTTTAATTATTACTTTTTGAGCCACTTTGGTTGATAGTGACTTCCCATTATTGAACAGTTTTGGGTATTTACAAAAATGTCACTCCTCCTTAATTATAAAAGGGCACTCACTCTCCTCTTTTCTTCATACCTATCAATCCATTTGGTTTGACTAAAACCTTCCAAGATCCATCCCCAACATCCTCAGATGCATTTTAGAGATTTTTTTCTCCATAATAGTCCAACCGTAGGGTCTATAAGAATAGATCCATATGAGATTTCTCTAAGAAAAGGTAATTCTTTTCACTAAGATCATTCTTTTTCTTTCTTCTTTTACAGAAAGAAATATTTTTTTATTTTCCAAAAATCACTTTATGGTTGAGTGTGAACCAAATTTATTTATTCTTTTATAACCTTAAATTATGACTTAAAACTTACAATATAATAACACCAGTATCTACCATAGATTTTATTATATTTATGGAATAATATTTACACATCTCCAATTCCATCAAATGGGATATTAAAATTTCTCTCATTTATACGGTGGACTATCACCTCGCAAAATGGTGTGATTATTTTTTTAGTTACCCTTTAAATAAAAATTAATGATTAAAGAATTAATGAATATATGTGATATATATAAAATGATATAAATTCTAGAAAATTGATATATCATACATTTCCTTACCCTTTCACCCTTTAAGGGAGTGATTTCGTCACTCGTGCGTATGTACGACCTACCATCTCCATGAAGCTCTGAGATTCATTTTATATGACCAATTTTTATGAATGGTTCTAAATATATATCTCATTAAAAAAATATTTATAAAATTAATATCATTTTGGTGATGATGCAACTATATCCTATGTACAAGAACCTGAACTTTTATGACAAAACAAGCTTGAGAAAACAATACAATTAACACCCGAAACAATGAAAATAATGAAATATTATTAAAAAATGGGTGGTAAAATGCTTTAATAAAATCATATATAGTATTATATATATGTTTATAGTTCCTATATATATGTATAATAAACCTATATTTATTATACAGGATGTTCAGACACATATGAAGGGATTCAAACCTAAGGTAAGGGTTTATCATCTCACTTTTACTTTCATGGAACATATGTCATATTCACCACTTATTCCTTTTTTGGTGTATATACTTCTCATTTTGATATGTTATATCATGAATCCATTTCTCTTCATGGTATTTAAAGTTTCATTTAATGTTATTCCTTTTATGGGGATTATGATTCAAATGTTACCAAAATGGTAAGGGTTTATTTCACAATCTCATCATTATTCAAGACGATTTATGTTTAAGTATACCTTGGGATAATTCTTTTATATTTCCTAAAATAATTATATTTTATTATTTTATGGTTATTCATGAGATTTTTAATGTAATATTACCATTTTTCCTCTCTCTTTTACTTAAAATGATTAAGAAAATGTATTTAAGGAAATCTGAATTTATTTCTCTCTTTCATTGAAAATAATTTTACATAAAAAACCATGTCTTCTAAAAGTCTTTTAAAAATGATTTTAACCTTTTAAAAATGATTTATTACATACAATTTTACCCATTCTTTAATTTTTTAAAAATTATTTGAAAGGAATCTTCAAGTCATTTTAAAAACAATGCCTATTTGGATTTTACTAAACATGTGAAATGAATATTTATTTTAACATGTATGGTGTGAATAAAATATTCTTCCATAATAACCACTCAATGTTATAAAAATTGATTTATAAGTTTAACTGTTTATTTTAAAAAAATTACTTTCAAAATAATTTGTGAACTTTTAGTTTAAAAATATATTTTCAAAGTGAAAGGTTATTTTCCTAAAAAATGTTTTTAATAACATTCTTATGATATTTCTATTCATCAATGACATAAACCATTTATTATAATTATGATTTACTCGGGTTATATTATATTTATATCATCCTTATTCATTCTTTGGATGGTTTATAATCAGTTTTACTCAAGTATGTACAATTTTATTATCATTAACCATATCAGTATGAATGGTTTGTGATTTTGTTTATTTTATTAGGGTAAGTATTAGCATTTCATGTATTAGTTTTTCAATAAGAATGTTTATATTGATTATGTTTCATTCCTTTAGTATGATTTATGCATTTCACTTAGTAAGTGACGGGCGGGGATCGATTATAGATATCCCCTAACTGCATCATAAGGTTTCATGAGACAAACTAGATTGGTTTTTGGCTGAGAACTTACCCATTTTTTTATATGTCTTAGAAAAATGCCTTGATTGTAACACCCTAAGGTTTTAAAAATAAATATTGAATTTAAGAAAAACTGTGTTCCTATAAAACAACACATTTTATAATCTAGATTTTAAACACAACTTTTCCTATACTATGTTTGGAATTTCAAAAAATGGTCATCTAGAGTTATGATCAGTAAGTCATTTGGAGTATGATAGAACCAACTTGATTTTTGGTGAATAGTAACATAACCTTGTGAATATTAATATGAATAGTAATATGAACCTTGTGAATAGTAAATAATGATATTATTTTATTTTATTAAGGTAATAAGATAATGAGATCTTAATTAATTTTTCAATGTGATATAAAACTAATTATACATTTAAAATTATTATTTTTTGAATTAACTATGATTTTATTTAAATATTAAATTAATAATATTTATAAAATTATTTTTGAAAAATGGATTTAATTTTTGAATTATATACATTGAAAAATGGTTAGGGTGATGTTTTTGGGATTTTTCTGAAATTCTTGAATTTGTTATGAATAGTGAAATACGGTAAAATACCGTATATACAAACTATCAGTTAAATACACTATTTATGACATCATAAGTGATGTAAGTTCACTTGGTTAGAACTCAAATGCACTTATTATTATTATGGGTCACATGAAGCAACACTATTTGTTTTCTTTAGGGAAATAATAAAATAATGAATAAAATATTCAAAATTCACTCCTCTCCTCCACTATAACCCCCCCCCCCTTCACTCTCACTTCTCTTCACTCCTATAAGCCTTGAAGATCCTAAAATTTATACCCAAATACCCTTCCCTATTCACTCCCCACATCCAAGAATCTCTTGGTCTTTCCAAAAGACCAAAACCTCTTCCCTTAAAGAGGTTCTCAAGGAGGTTATTTCAAGAGGTAAAGTATCCTTCTTTTTCATTTATTTTCATTTCAATTTATCTTCTTTTGTTATCCTCTCCCCACCACATCTATCTAAATGACCATGATAACTCCATTATCATATATATAATGTAATTATATCATGTTAATGGAAGAACCATCATCAATATTCTTACTCTCTCCCTTTTATTTTATAAACGAAAGCAACGTCCATGAGGTTCCAATTTATAACCTTCATGAACAACAAAGTTTTTTTCTTCAATTTATCCTACATTACTGGTCATTAAACCATTTTTATGTTTTAAAAAGAATATAATATATTTATTATAACTTAATTAATATTTAGGAACCATTATACGTACATAATATTAAATCATATGACCAAACTAGTTTTTAATAATCAAATGCCGCTAAAATAATCTAAGTGAATGTCATTAATATTTCATCTAATGATTCATCCTCTTTTCATGTAACCAAATGATATAAATTACCTTTAAAACTTATTTATGTTCATAAATAATATTTAATTTCAATTTTTTAAATTTACACCCATTCTACATGAACTCCATTACTTAAAAACAAGTGAGTCGGTTATGAAAATGAATAAAACAAACACTCTAGAATGACAGAATTCAATATAATAACTTGTCGATAAAGACATAAATGAACTAAATATATTTATGATAAACTAAATAAATTTATAATAGGTTCTTAAATAATTTATTAATAAGCCTAATTTTATATTCCAGGACATTAAGTTCAAGAGTAGAACACATTCAGACTTAAGGTAAGGGTTTTTTCACTTGAACATCCATTTTCATTTGGGTTACTTTTATTATCTAATTACCTCAATTAATTTGTTATGTATTATTATTTACTCCTTATGAATTATGTTTTAGTGTTATATATATGTTTACCAACCATAATCCTTCCTTATTTGATGGATAGTTACATGTTTGAAAAGGAACTTTCAAAATTATTTCCGAAATACAAGCTCGGTTCAAGGGAATTTCTCAAATTCTTACCTATTTTCAAGGGCACTATATAATATGTTTTAAGAAACCATTATTTTCTAAAAAAAATATTTTATTATGAAAAACTATATTATTTCACTTCTATTTTTAGACAAATATTTTTACAAAATAACTCTTCTATTCAAAGTAAAATATTATTTTTCTCAAGAATTACTCGATGATTTTATAAGAGTATTTTAATTTGTTTCAACACTCTTATTGATTATTATCTATAAATGGGAATAATATTTTATGATATCATATACCATATTTTTTTGAATGTTTTATGATTATTTTGACTATGGATGTGATTTCTTTAAACCATTCACCATATTACTCAGAATGGTTAGTGTTTATATTTAATGATTGGGGAAAGTTAGTTACATTTCATATATTAGTTCCAATATGAATGTATATGTTGTTTATTTTTATCCCCTCTCATATTAGGAATTCATTGGAATTATTATGTGATGTTTGGGGCTCACTATATCCCCTCGATGCAACGGTAGGTCTCATGAGACAAATAGACGTGGACTTGGCTGAGGCCTTTCCCAATTTAAGATATGGTTTTGGCTAAGGCCTTAATAATTTTTAGACGTCTTGGTCAAGGCCTTGACAATATGTTTTATAATTCCCATCATATGAACTTCCATCATTATGAAGATATTAATTTAAAGTTCATGTAGTTATTCAACTAGTATAATACCCATGATTATGTTGGAATTATTTACTCAACTCATATTCCTACGATAATGTGTTTAAGTTTATTATTTGTAAAGGCATGTGTTTTTAATTATTCACCATGCCTAATTTTTATGTTTATGTTATCTTCTATTGTATTTCTTACTCTTAATGATCATTTGAGCTCACCCCTTTCTTATGTTTCATTTTCCCAGGATATGAAGAAGTTAGTTATGAGTGACTTGCAGGCTTAATATAAGAGGCATGGATGTTTTTAATGGAATAAATTAGTGTTGTATTTACTTTCATGATGTAATGTTAAACTTATATATGTATCTTTTTTCCAAAATATACTAAACTACTTGGTCCTTCGGGATGCATATTCCTTGTTTATATGCCAATGTAATAAAATAAGGCACCAGCTCCAGGCAATTGGTGTCGGGTCCTTACATTGATGGTATATTTCATAAGTCCGGAATTATGAAATCCATCATTATAAATTCATTTATTGATATTACATTTTATTATTCAATTAGTTAGAATATCCATGGTTAAGTTTCAATTTCATGCGATTATTTATATGGAATTATTTTATTATCATTTATTTATGCCATATTGTGCTCAATTTATATATTAAATGACATGTGTTTTAGTTATTTACCTTTCCATATTTATTATTCCTTACTTATTCATGATATATTCCATGAAAGATGGCAGAATAAGGGGGGGACTATGGTTGATCTGGGAATCGTGCAAAGGATGATCCTTCAAATGATCTCTTGACTAAAGGATCAGATTTAGCCTTAGATCTGGATGATCAAATTAGTCACAGGGATCTTTTCTGCCTTTACGCCCTACGGAACAAAGAATTTGTGAATCTGGCATCGTCTTCGAAGCCATCTAGTTTAAAGAATAAATTTTTGGAAGTTGTTAAATCTGCTATAAATCCATCCTTCTCTGATTTTATCTCTCCCTCTCTAGGTAGGGTAATTCTAAAGGGATGGATTACCCATGACTTCGCTAATCATAATGTTGTTGAGGAAAGGGACAACCTTTTTAAATTCTTCATCATTAATGATATACTTACCCCAAAAGGTGAGAGGATGTGGAGGTTTCAAAAGCTGAATAAAAGGATTGCAGTGGTGTGGGGTTTTGATGATTGGCGAATTACTGCTGTGGGAAGGGGATTTTTTTCATATTTTCTTTCTGAATAGATAATGTAAGAGGAGATCTTGGAGTTTCGTATCCATATCCTGTAAGCCTATTATTCTCAAAATCTATGAATGGGATCGCAATTTTGACCCCTTTAATTTTGTTATCACCCATGTGCATATTTCGGTCCAGATTTATAAGCTCAATTGGATATACTAGCACCCTTAAATTGTCTGGGATATTGCATCCTCTATAGGAAATCCAATCTGAATATATTGACAAAATGACAATCCCATGTTTTATCATTTTTCTCGTATCTTGGTTAAGGTTGATATGAAAAGTACCCTAGTAAAATAAGTGGTCTTAATAACCAGGGATGAAACCTTCCCCATAGAAATATTCTATGAAAGGAAGCTGATTTTTTATAGAGAATACAATTTCTTTGGCCATCTCTCTGAGGAGTGTAGGAGATCTAAGATTTTTTCCCTATGAAAATTAAAAGGACATGATGAATATACCTGAAAAAAGGCTACTGATAAGAGATGAAAGAATTAACCATCCACCTCTTGTGACCCCAAAAAGGTTGTGATTGAGTAGGAAGACCTTTATGATGATCTTCTTACTCTTGCTGGAATTGTGTACATTGAAGAGGCTGCCAAGGATTTTCTCCCTCAACACATATGTTTCTATATAGGTATAAACATGGTCCATATTGGACTAAAGGTTGTTTAACAAGAACATGGAGGCTATGATCCTCCCACTAGGGAATCCCAGTATGATGCTTCTCATGAACTTGACCAGCCCCTGGGATAGGACTTCAGAGTGCTTCTGATTCTGATTGAGCAGCCTTGTGCTTTGGTTGGCTCCAAGGTCATCATTTTTCCTATTCAAATCCAAGATGACATTATTGTTGAACCTGTTCAAGAGTTGAATGATCCCTCCCTAGTGACTCAACAGAAACCTGATGCCCCTTATGATCAGTATTGGGACACCCCTTTTTGCTGATACTGTTATGGCCCAGCTTTTGGATCCTGGTTTTGACTCACATGATCCCTCATTCACTGGGATGCCTGCTCCCAAATCTCTCCATTTGTCTCACTACATGTTCTAGCCAAGAAGGTCATCACCTCTACTTCACATGTCAGTCCGGCTATCCCATATGATCTTTCACTTTCCCAGGGCACTTTTGTGCTACGATACCTTAATCCAAACCTTCATCTTTCTGACCCTCAAGATGAGCTTCCAATTTTAGATGCTTCCTTCACTTAGGTCCCCTCAAATAGGGATTCTAAGAAAAGGTTGTATTACGATTCAATAAAGAGAATACAGTATTCCCCAAACAAGTTTAGTCCAGTATCCAGTGTGTTCTAGTTTGATGACACAGGAACTGGTCACCCCCTAATGATTTTCATGATGAGGAAAAGGCCTCTGAATCAGTAAGTCTTTATGAGGATAATGACATAAGGAAAAGGAATGGGAATGTCACCAAGCCTAATAAGAAAATCACTCAAGGGGCCCCAAACTAAGGTCAAGAAAACCCTCCATAAATGAAGATTCTATTCTGGGATTATCAGGGTCTCTGGAATGGTCCCATGATCAAATCCCTTAGACATTTTTTCTTGACCAACAAACCCTTGATTATTGGACTCACCAAACCAAAGATGAAATTTGATAATTAGAGAGATTTCAAATGGGACTCTCTTGGTTATTCCTTTTTTGCACACAATAATATTGAGTATGGTGTAGAGAGCCTTTGGGTGCTGAAACATGAATCTCTCAATCTACTCTCTTGCAGTCACAGTCAGCAGCTTGTCTCGGCCTCTGTTGGTATGTTGGGCCTCACCTTGTTTGTGTACTTCACTTATGCCTATAATTATTATATCAAGATAAGAGAATTATGGAATGAGATGGAGGCTCTCTCTAATCTTTCACCCCATAATTGGATCATTCTAGGTGACATCAACATTGTCTTATGGCTTGAGGATAAAACTGGATCTAACTTTAATCGACTTGCAGCCAATGAGTTCTCTCACTGCATTGATAAATGAAACCTGGTCAAAGTGTCCACTGCTATTTCTGACTTTTCTTGGGAAATATCTACTCTAAATGGAAGTTAGGATAGAAATATGGATAGGTGTTTAATTCAAGTTGATGATAGGAATGACACCTTTAATTCCTCTGGTCTCACTCTATCAAAAACACACATTGACCACAACCCCTTGATGGTTGACATCTCTATTGGCAATGCACGATCAGCCCCTATTCCTTTTAAGTTCAATAATATATGGCTTGTCATTCCAAGGTGCATGGAAACTGTTATTGATGCTTAGAAATGTGTGACTCTTGGTATTCCTCTTCAAATTCTATTATCAAAGCTGAAAATACAAAGAGGAATCTAAGAGAGTGGATCAAGGCCTCATTTTCCTAGATTTATGGATATATCAAGTCTACTTAAAGTCATTTTCTGCTTTGTCATAATGCCCATCAATCACACAGCATTCCCTCTCATGATGAGATCCAAGATCTATCCAAACTTGATGATTTACTCAATACCAAAGAGAATATGTCCAAGTCACAATCCAATCTTCATTGGCTAAAGTAAGGAGATAGGAATTCCAAATTCTTTCATATCTTGCATAAAGAAAGGAAAGTCAAGAGGGGATTCACTTCCCTTAGCATTAATGGAGACTTTCTTACCTCCAATGGCCCAAAGGCCTTCATTTTTTATTGATTTTTGATAATCCACCTTTCAATGGGTGAGGTGGAACCCTTACAAGGCTTGTAGGCATAATTATTACATGGCTCGTATTTCTTAGAGGAATTCATTGCTCGTAGTCTTCAAACATTATATACAACCCATACTAAGTACTTGTAACTGCTTCTCCCCAGTATCTTCATTGTGAAATCATCTCTCCACCTTTGCATGGTTGTTCATCTAGGCTTTCTCGTGCATGCACAGTCTTGTCCCAATGGCAGGTGACATACCCTCTCATTCTTGAAATCTATTTAGCTTCTGCTATGGTGAAAGCTCCTTGCTCATCCTCATTCTAGAGCTTGTTCCTTATAGGTTGTCTAGTTTTTATTTGCACTTAAGGTGGCCTGAAGGCCTTGAGGTGGCCCAAAGGCCTTACTGACCCAAAGGCCTGGGTGGCCTGAAGACCTTAAAGGACTCGGGGACCAAATTAGTGGCCCGAAGTCCCAAATGGGGGAATAGTCCTGGATGCTACAATGTCAAACATTACCTGCTACAGTACTGTTACATTTCCCACTACAGTACTGCTACAGTCCCTGCTACAGCATTGCTACAGTCCTCGGAAATATGACTCTTCCTGGATTTGATCCTGGGTCACCTGGATGCACTTAAGGAGTCCTCACTAACCAGGATAAGGCTCATGTGCTATGGAGACTTTCTTACCTCATAGAATGATATCTCCAATGTTGTGACTAGTTATTTTAATGATCTTTATTCTAAAAATGGGGTAGATAACACCCAAATGTTAATGAATAACAACACCTCTTTCATTAATGATCAGAAAAATGGGAAGTTAGTGGAATCCCCTAGTGAGAGGTAGGTCAAGGCAGCCCTATTCTCTTTAAACATCGATAGTTTTGTAGGTCCGGATGGTTTTACCAATAATTTATTCATGTTTTATTGTGAAATTGTTCATGATGTGGTTATTAATGTAGTGAGGAAATTCTTCACACATACCACCATGCCTTATGGTGCCAAATCCAATTTTATTTCCCTGATACTAAAGAAGGACAATGTTGTGGACATCAGGGACTTCAGGCCAATCACAATTGGAAACACCATCCCCAAAATCATCAGTAAAATCATCACTACAAGGCTAGTGAATATTTTCAAAGATAATATAACCATGAATCAATTTGGATTCATTCTAGGGAGGAATATTCAGACTTACATTTTTACTACTTCTAAATGCATTAATTTCATGAGGAATAAGGTTAAATAGTGGAATTTTTCTTTGAAGATTGATATTTTCAAGGCCTTTGACACTATGAAATAGAGCTTCATCCTTTAAATTTTTAAAATTCATGGCTGGTCCATGAAGTTAATCAATCTGATTCATGCTATTCTCAGGAGTGCTAGGTTGTCAATCGTGGTCAATGGCTCTCCACGGGGCTTCTTTCAATGCTCTAGGGGTGTCAAAAAAGGGGACCCCCTCTCTGGCCTCATGTTTTCTCTTGCTGAAGATTACCTAGGTTTATGTATTAGTAACCTTTTCCAAGTGGTCTTATACAATCATATTAAGGTTTTTAGGGGAATTTATACCCCAACTCATCTATTTTATACCAATGACATCCTCTTTTTTGGGAAATTTTATAGGAGAACCATCTCTTCGATTAAAGAAATATTCAAGCATTATGAAGATGTGGTTGGACAGTCCATTATCTAGAAGAAATCATTTGTATTATTTGGTCATGGGGTGCCCATCAGAAAGCATAACAAAGTTTCAAGGTCCCTTGGGGTTAAGAGAGGCTCTCTTCCCTTTAATTATCTTAGAATTCCACTTTTTGGGGTAAAGTGAAAAAAAATTATACTAAAAATATTTTATTATTATTATTGCTCAAATTTCAACATGGAAGGGGAAATCCATGTACCAAGCTGTAAGAATCTATCTTGTCAACTAGGTGATCTCCTCCATGTTTTTCTATGTGTTCTCTATTTACAGATGGCCCAAAAACCTCATTAAGGAGCTGCAGAGACTGATCAAAATTTTCATATGGACTGGATCCACTATTTAGAAGAATCTTGTCATTGTGGATTGGAAAGAATGTATCAAACCCATCCATATGGGAGGCTTAGGCATAAATGATTTGAGCCTCTTCAATGAATCTCTCTTAAACAAATTTACTTGGAGTCTAGTCACATCTAATAAAATTTCAATGGTGTTACTCTCAACTCGTCTTAGGCCACGACTATTAGCTAATTGCTCCTTTTATCTCTCCTCCTCAATCTGGTCAGCCTTGAAGTCTTCCTTTAATAGTCTCATTTATTGATCAAATTGGATTGTCTGTAGGGACTCAAACTTGAACACATGAAGCACTCCATGGCTAACCAGGCTACTTAATGAGGCTATTGATATTCCTCCAGACTTGATACACACCTCAATTGATACTCTCCATGCAAATGACATGGGCACCTATGCTTTCATTCCTGTTCATTTTCAGACTAAAATTAAAAGGTATGCCTTCATTGATAGGGACACCCTCATATGGAAGCTACACTCTTATGGCCTTTTCAGCACCCATAACTGGTACCGTTTTATGTGTGATGGGTAGACTATGACCCCTCGATGGATTTTGGCCATTCAGAATTTCTTCATTCCCCACACTGCTTATCTGATCCTATATAGGATCTAGAAATGGAGGCTCACCTTTCATAGTATCCTATTTAAAATGGGCTTGCATATTGCTTCAGAATTCCCCATGTGTCTTACAGTGGAGGAGATAATTGATCATGACTTTCTTTCTTATGCCTTCACCTGCAGGCTATGGGACTATATACAGGATATGCTTGGGTCTAGGCTTTAAATACATGGTTTTGCTGAACTGGTGGATTCAATTACCTTAGTGACTTGTAGTGGGAAGTTGATGAGCATATTGTTGGTTGTTTCTGTAGCTATTTATGATTATGTCTGGAATTCATGCAATAGAATTGTGTTTGACAACAAAATACCATACTTTCAGGCTGGTATCAGATCGAGTCATAGGGTTGTCTCCACTACCTCAAAATCCAGACAGGTTTTATGAATAATAATTTGAATGATCTCATTATCTTGAAAAATTTTGGTGTCCCTAGTAGGATCAAAAAACTATTATTGATGAAGTTGATTAGATGTATTCCCCCAATTCCCTCTTGGATGAAAGTAAATGTTGATGGGGAGGCTTCAGGTGCACCCAGACGTGGTGGTGTCTTCCATACCTATCGAGGATTCATTAAAGGTTGCTTCTATCATTACATAGGTTAGGTTTATACCATTGAGGCTGATCTTTGGTCTATAATCAAGGCCATCACATATGTTTTCTATCATGGCTAGAATCTGACTCGGTGGTGGCAATTGATATCCTCAAGAATCGGTCCAAGAATGTTCCATGGAAGATGTTGTCTCCTTGGGTTGAATGTCTTCAACTCACTTATGGCCCCACTCTTGATGTGACACATGTCTATAGGGAGGCCAATCAGGTTTTTTATGCTTTTTCAAAGAAGGACATTGCAGAGTCATGCTCAGAATGGTCTTTTTTTATCCCAGAATCTTGCTCACATTTTGTTAAGGAAGATGTGTGTGTCACCCTTTTTACCAATATTTGTAAACCCCTTTTCTGATGTCATGACTTTTATTTTGATTAATAAATTTTGGTTGGAGTGGGTCTGACCTACTCCTAGAACTTTTAGATTATGATATCTTCCATTGTACGCATACCCTTACTGAGCATATGATCTCACCCTTTTCTTATGTTTTATTTTCCCCAATATACCAATAAGTGTTTTATTATTGATATAAAATGTTATTCTATAGAAAATAATGATTCACTTGAAGAAAATATTATTTTGTATTATGTTTTAAATTATAATGTGAGATTCAACTATGTATCATGTTTACCAAGACTACTAAACTATATGGTCCTTCAGGGTGTGATTCCTTATATATTATGACAATGGAAGGAAGTAACCGCAAAATCTGGGCTACTAGGGTCAGTGTCTTTTCATTTGGTATCAAATAAATTTTATTAGAAACCTTGGGAAGTAGATTTAGGAAAATATAGATTATGGAACATATATCTATGATAGAAATTAAAGATAAGTATAGAAGAACATCTAAAAGTTTTATAAAGGTAGTGATTATGTGGTTTTCCTAGAAACACATCTTCATCTGGATAAAACAAGTTTTTGTGATTCTGGAATACATGTACCAAGGGCTAATAACTCTGAAAAAGGCATTTCGGGCTTGACTAGAGTATTTCCTAGTACACAAAAATAGGTCTTACTACAGACCTGGTTTGACACTCCCAGGAGATATGCTTGGGTTAATTAAAATTTTATTTACAAACCATTATGAAGGATTTGAAAATATTTTTATGATTTGAAAACATTCCCAAAGAAACCATGTTTATGATTATGAGATTAGCTATGAATAAATTTTTCAATTTACGTTAATTGTTTTACTAGTTATAGAATTATAGGTTATGTTTCATAATGTTATGATATAATATCATGTATGAAATTGTTTAGAAAAGGAACCTAGTGTAAGGAATATAAACTATATCAATGCACTTACCCCATGTAGGGATTTCTCCCCTAGGTAAGATAATGAAGCTGGAGCTCGAGCAGCAGTTGGAACTAATAAAATTATAACCATATTAGGGAAACTAATATAATTTATGATAAATAACCTTACCCATATAGAGAAAAATATTAATCCACTACATGGTGTAACAATTTTATATTGCTTCATGAATCATCAACCCCCATCATTATATGAAACTACAAATCCATTTGTAGTTAAGAAATGGATAAGTTCCTTGTAGAACATATTTATCACTCTGGGAAGTAATGAATGGGAGAATGTTTTTATGGAAATTTATCATCTCTCATGGGATGTGGATAATGGTGGTAATTAATTCAAATTAATAAGGATGGGGAGAAAATATAGAGAATGGGGTGGAAGGATTTTAAGGGACTCTTCTTAGAAAAATATTTTCCTCCTGAGAAATGAACAAATATAAAGTTAAAATTCCTAATTCTAGGACAAATGGAAGAAGAAAATTTCACTAAGTATGAATCTAACTTTACAAGGTTGACAAGGAATTACATGGACTATATATATAATCCAAAGATAAATATTGAACATTTCTTTGATAGGCTTAAGACAATCCTTCAAAGGGCACTGGTCTCCCAAAATTTCTCGTCATACGATAATATAGTATCATGTTTTATCAAGAAAGAGAAATAATTCTCCAAGTATTATGGATTTGAAGTGAAGTAAGAGAAGAAGTAGACAGTAGAGAAAAATATAGATAAAGGGAAGAAGGTAAAGAATTATTTTTCAACACGTGATACTTGTGGAAGGAAACACCATGGAACATACTTAAAAATAAAATTGGTTTTCTTTAAGTGTAGAGAAAAGGGCCACCATTCTCATGATTGTAAGGCAAAGAAAGAATCAGTCAATGTTTTATGCTCCCACTATAAGGAGATGGGTAACTACACAAATTAATTCCCCAAACAACAAGGTAATATACCTTAAATGGAGATAAGGGGTCAAGGTCAAGCTTATGTAATTATTATATATGAAGTGTAATGATTAATGTGCTTGTTTTTGGATTCAATAATTATGTTATAGGAGTACTTTAATCAATGATATCCTGGTTATAATAATTAGTAAATGTGTAAGTATTGTACTATAGTATTATTTCATTATGGATTTGAGAGCATATGTTGAATGGTGATAATGACTAGGAAAAGTGATTCAATGGAAAGTTGAACTTCTTGGAAAACACAAGATTGAGGGAGTATAACATTTAATATGTGACTGATATTGATATAATAATGATAAAGATTTTTTTATGATGGTATTGGTAACCTTTAAGGTTTATCTAATATTTTATGTTAAGGTAATTATTGGTTATTACAATTTGGGAACATTATAAGAATTATATTAATATGGTTTTATAAAAATAACAACCTGTATGTTGGGTGACAACATGTCACATATGGAAAGGTCATAGGGATTGAACTGATAATCGAAGGGTGATAAGGGTAAAGCACCTAACACTATCATACATGACATTTTGATTAATGATAAATTATTTTTACTTAAGTGATTTTATGGATAAATACTTATGGAATATATTAAGTTAAATGTTGGTTGTTAGTGTTGAGGTTTAAATATTAATGTATATGGAAGGGCTTGTAACTATTTTATGGAAATTATGATCCATTAAAAGTTAATTTTAATGATTCAGGAATAAAAAATTAATCTTGGATATTAATTTCTTGTAGAAATAAATGAAGTGTAAAATGATTTAATCCCAACAAAAAGATGAAATTGTGCCTTTAAAATAAAAAGATATCAATTATATTTCCATATGTTCTTAGCCTAGATCATAGAAAAATCCCTCAAATTTATGAAAATGATCTTAAAATAAAAATGATATCTGATTACTTTCAGTTCCATCACATATTTATAGCTTTTTGTTGTTAACTTTATTTTAATCATTCACTTTCTTGAGGTCAATGATCTCTATCACTCTCTATTAATCCTTGGATGTTAGTATCTTCTTCCATGTCCATATCTTCACATTCCAAAAATGTTCTCATATTTTAAATCCTAGTATGTGTTATTATATATAAAATTCATACTTAACTTCCTCTCTTATCAAGGGTATATTTTATTAACCCTTTTTATGATGTGGGGTTTCAATATGGTCCCTTTCAAATGTCAAACCCTTTATTATTGAGATCAAGATTAAATTGTAAGGATGCAATTTATTTAAGAGGGTAGAATGTGACACCCCCAATATTTTAAAAGAATAAAATCATTTTTGATAACATTTATTACATGAAATTCCAATATTATAATATAATGTAACACCCCAATACTTTATCATAAATTTATTTTTAAATAAATTTGATCTCTTTAATATCTTCTGAAACACGCAACCTCGAGTCTAAATGAATCGTAGTATAGTATACCATAATAACCTAGCTGTTAAATTGGATGGTATGAATGGTAATAAATAAATTAATAAAATTATTGTTATCTATTTATTATAAATAAAATAATCATCATTTAAAATAAAAATAATTTTTTCTGAAAAACGATATTTTTCTAAGGAAGTTTAGTCACACTTCACACACATAATTTAAAATTAATTTTTACAACTTTTAAAAAAATATTTTATAAAATTAAATTTATTTTTTAAATCAAAATATCAAAATTATCTTAGTGTATTTTTGGGATTTTTTTTAAAAAAATTATTTTTCAATGAATAGTGAAAATACATATTTTTATTAAAACTTTATTTTTATTTAAATAATTTATAGGGTAAAGTTATATTTTAAATTGGTTTTAAGGTAAAATTAGTTAAATTATATTAAAATTTAAATAATTTTTGTCATTTTAATCAATTTAATATTGAATTGTGATATATAAACTTTTCAATCTTTTGATAATTTTCCTTTGGAACATCTGATTTTTCATCACGTCGGCATGTTTAATTTTAAATTGAATTCTACCACTTATATGATCTTAATTTTTAAAAATGGATTAAATATTTTTAATAATCATAATTTATATTATATAATAATCTCAACTTAGTTTTTGACCATAATGATTAGTGAAAATGTAAAAATTTAATTACCACAATTAAGGTTAAAATGAGTTTACCGTGGGGTTAAACTACAAAGATAAGGGTTAAAATGACATAAAAACTTGTCAAATTCCTATTTTCTGACCATATTTATACCCTTATAACCTTATGGTATATTTTATGAGTTTTTGGGACACTTTCCCATCAATGTGACCTATATAATAATTTAAGTAAAGAAAAAGACAAAATATCACCCTCATACTTTTAAATTTCAATTATGTGTTCACATAAGGAAAAAAATAATATGTTAACAAATATATATGGTCATTTTGAGAATAATGAAATTTATTTAATGATTTTATTTTAGTTTTATTTTTTTATAATCATATAATTAATTTAAATTTTTATGCAATGATAACACAGTAATTATTTAATTTATAGAAAAATAAAATAAATAATAATAAAAATATTTAAAGTAAACTAAATTAAATGAATTATTATGTTACATTAATTTTTTAGACAAATATATCATTTTATAAAGGTTTTTACATAATAGATACAAATTCTATCATTGTATTTGTAACACCCTGACCCCAAAATCCCAGAGCCGGTGCATTATTTTAATACATTGTCATGATTTCAAGGAATCAAATCCCAAAGGACCGATTAGTTTAGCAGTCTTGGAAAATAGATTACATACCTGAACTTTACATTACAATTTCTAACATAAAATGCAGCATAGATAATCCTTTGAGAACACCATTATTCCCCTAGCTTAACCCTATATATAAATCATAAAACACTTCTTGGCATCCTGGGAAAATAAAACATAAGAAATGGGTGAGCTCAGATGCTCAGTAAGGATAAACAATATAGAGGAAGCTATCACAAATTAGTATAAACTTTTAAGGAAAGGTACAAAACTAAAACGTAATCCTTTTAAAACATTGTCTTTAAAATATTATGGCAATAATAAATCAAATAATTCCATTTAAATATTCACATAGATATTCTACTAGTTGAATAATCACATGTAAAATCAATAACTAATCTCATAATGAGGGAATGCATAATTTCAGGCATCATAACCACTACGTCAAGGCCTCATGCCAAGACCAAACACAAATATTTTTTCAAATCCTTGTTCCAAGACACTATTTTGTCTCATGAGACCTACTGATGCATTTAAGGGCTATAGTGGGTCCCAAACATCACTTAATAAGTCCAATGCATTCCTCATAAGAAAAGGGTAAAACATAACATAAACATTTGTATTAAAACTAGCATACGAAATGTTAATACTTTAACCATAAACCATGAATGGTATAAAAAATTGTACATCCATATTAAACATATCATAAAACCTTCAATACAATATATAAGATTTTATCATAACAAATCAACCTCAATTAAGAATAAAATCCAACAAAGGATGTTGACATAGATAAAAGTAATCTAATAAAATCATTAAAACTCTTTTAGAGAAGTGTCCCTTTTTAACTTTGTAATCATTTAAAATCCTAGGTAATAATAAAAGAAAAAAATTAATTTAAAAATAACTTTGTAATCTTGTAAGTAAATCTTCAAAATGTTAAAGCATTATAACAGAGTAAAATATTTTCTCATGCCGTATAAGTTAAAAAAACATTCTTTCCTTAATTTATCGAAAATGGCATAAAGTAACTTGTTTGGAAAGTGATGTAAATATTAATTTCAAAACATTTTATAAAAATTAAAACATGGAAAAAATGAATTTAGAAAATTTTATAGAAATATTAAAAAAAAATTGAAATTTTATTTTTACGAAACATGTATGTGGATGATAAATATTCCCCAGTATATACTTACATATAAAAAATCTCAGATAAAAAATGAGATTGTGAAATTAACCCCTACCTTATACTTTCCTTTAGTATAGGGTGAGTTAAACTCCTGTATAATTATTAAATTATGTTATTAAATTATAAAAGAACCATATCATTATTTATGATATCATATATGATCCTCTTATATTGTTTTTTAATTTATATTTCAGTATTACCATTGTTTTGGGTGTTAACTGCTTCATTTTACATTGCATTTTTTGTCGTGTAAGTCATGTTTATTATGAATAGGATATATTTTATTAATATCTAGAATGATTATAAGTTCATAAATATTATATTTACTTATAAAATGAATTTTATAATCATTCTTTAATGGTTAATGTATACAATTAATCTCATCGCGTCGTGGAGACGGTAGGTCGTACGTATGCATGAGCGACGATATCATTCCTTTAATAGGTAAATGGTATGGAACTAGATAGTATATTAATTATAAATAATCATAATAATGTCATATTAATTATTATTTCTATTATACTCATCATTATACCCATCCAAAAATAGTAATTTTGAATATCAAATTACACCATGGTGTTGAAATGGTAAGTCGTACATACACACGCATGGTGATATTATTATTCATTGGATGTATAAAATGATAAATATGGTTTTCCCATGATTATAATAACATCTAATTATAAGTATGATACTGGATTTATTATTTTTTTTATGGAAACAACATATAAATAGGAAGTATAAGAAGAAGAAAATTTTGAAAGAGATGATAAAATGATTACCTCTTCTTCGAGTGTCTCCTTTTGATTTGCATGAAAGGAATCCTTAAGTTGGTTTTATGCCCAAATTTTTGACTCTAGAATTAATTTAGGGAATTTATTAAGATATTTGAGTAGTATCTTTTTGATACAAATGTATTTGGAGGTGTGAATATAAGATAAGGAAAAGTTCCCTTTTATAGGAGAGGTAAAGGGAACTTTAGAAAAGTGTTGAAATATTAATTTATTATAAATTTATTTTCGGTTTATAATGGTTCAAAGTGATTTATTTAGAGTATAAGATGATCATGGGTCTAAATAATCTTAACCAATAGTTTTTAGACAAGTTTAGGTTATAAAATTAACCTTATCTTTTAGATTTAACTCTTAGTTAAATAGTTTAACTTTTACCATGTCTTCTTGTATTTTTACACCACATGGTTAATATAGTTAATATAAAATGACAAGAAAACCTAAAGTGGGTCATTTATGAAAAAAATTACTATCCAATTTATTTGGCTGAATCTTATATTTTTATGACTTTTCTATCATTTAATAGAATAGTATTTATTTTAAAATCTCATTTATGTCAATTTTGACACTATTTAAGACTTGATTTTTGTTAGTCATAACAACTTTATTATTTCAAAAAAAATATTTTACTCATCAATAACATGTCAATATTATCCAAAACAATCATGTATGCAATCAAAAGGATCAAATTACAGTTATTTTAATATTTACAATATCATTAATTTCATTCTTTCATTAATAAAGTAATCATTGCATCATCATTGTGTCATAAATAAATTTATTTATTTATTTTATAAAAATTATAAATAAAATACCATGATGTATAAAATCTTTTTATCTTTATAATTACTATTTATATTCAAAATTATCATTTATATAACCCTATATTAAAATTGTTTTTGTAAAAAGATACATGTCTATGTTATATTTCTCTTTAATTTAAATTAATTAATATAACATGTCATTATTACACCCATGTGGCTCCCAAAGGACAAATGTGTGTACCAAGTGTTTTATTGGTCTCCTATAACTCATATAATAGTATTAGGAAAAATTATAGGATAGTTTTATATTATTATAATATTATTTTTACCATTATTTACCTAATTTACCCTTTAAACGTGGTAAATAAAAAAATTACTCAAGTTAATATTCATAATACCCAAAAATAAAAGATACCAATTTACATAATTTGGAACTTCTGATTCCAAATATTTAATCCATATTTGTAAATTAAAAATATATAATTTTTATTAATTAATTTAAAATAAATTTTGGTTGTCAAAACCTGAAAGTGGGTTTTTAGGAAGTAAAAACTATCAAAACATTGACATGTGTTTATATCTAATTTAAATGTGAAATTACATCCAATGATAAAAATTGTATTAAATGATAAAAAAATAATACAATTAAACATTAAAACCAATTAATTAATATAATCTAACTATATAAATAATTTAGATGAAAAAGCAGTTTTGAACTAAAATGCAGCATTATTCATTAAAATATGAAAGTTATTAGAAAAACACCAAAAATTTATCCAAAATAAATTTTTATGTACATATTCTAAATAAGAAGTTTATTATATCAAATTTAAAATATAAAAGTGTCAAATATTTTATTTAAAAATGTTTCTCCATTAAAAGGTAGTAAAACTACATTTTTTTAAAAGTATTTCTTTTATCTGAAAAATTGAATTTGTTCTTATATTATGTCTAATAAACACATAATATGAATGATAAAATTATATGAAATATATAAAATTCAAAATGAAGTTAACACTACACATAACCACTTTTCAAATGGCTAGTTTGATAGGTCGTGATGTGCTCAAACTCAGTGTTACATGTAGTGAAAGCTATTGAATTATTTAAAAAAGAAGTGTATTATGGAAGCTTGGGGTGTTGCATTATCCCTTCCTTAAATAAATTTCATCCTTTAAATTTTTTAATTTTGTTTCGGTAACTAGGGTTTGATTATTCAAAATCCCTTTATTGCAATCCCACACCGAAAATATGGTCGATAAAACTTCCACTTTAAAATAAAGAAAGGGAAGTAAGAAGGTTACCATAGACAACACATAAAAGGGTTCTATGTATGAAAACATGGAAATGAAAGAAAATTTAACCATAAAGTTCTAATGGAGAGAAATATAGAACATGATTAAGAAAAGGCTGACAAACACAACGGTATAAATATGTGATGATCCAGGGGCTATTTGATTCATCACAAAAGAGAATACTAGGAAAACATTTTTGGTTTTATGATATTTTCCCTAAAGTTAAAGAATTAATTTAATTCATATATTAATAACATAATGAAACATACTTACCTAACAAGTATAGTTTTCTCCTTTAATCAATTTCTACCAAAAACTCACCTTTCTCTCCAAAAGATATTAAAATTTTATTTATCATAATCATATAGGGTTCCAAAAATGAACGTATACTTCATATATTATATTGTTTAAATAAAATAAAACTATGTTATACAAACCAGTACATCACGTAGGCTAGTGGTAGGTGATACACCCTTGTCGTCCTTCAGTTGTGAGTTCAAGTCTTGCGGCTTTGCCGGATACAATGGGTTATTACTCGGCCTGTGGGTTGTCCTTTTCTTAAAACTATATTATTATAACATTCAAACAATAATCTTAAGAAATTTTTTAACCTTAAATAATACTATCCAAAGTTCAACATAATCCATTCCAACCTTTAGAGCTATCAAAAATACTTATGTCCAAACTCTGTCTAAAAGGTTTCTAAATTTCCAAAATCAATTGTAACATAATATTACCCAAACAATGTA
Source organism: Viscum album (assembly GCA_963277665.1). Classification (NCBI taxonomy): domain Eukaryota; kingdom Viridiplantae; phylum Streptophyta; class Magnoliopsida; order Santalales; family Viscaceae; genus Viscum; species Viscum album. The sequence goes on from OY728153.1 coordinate 1,717,592,625, forward strand.
ATGTTTCTCTTATCGTCACATACTGAATATATTATTACCTTAATCATATTAAAACCTTAATGAAAATAAAAAATATAGCAATATAATCTTTATATATATCATATTCTTCTTATAACCAAAATATAATTCTTGAATCCAAAAACACAAATACATTAATTATTCAACTTCAACCGTGGTAATAGCATAAGCTTGAACCTCATCTATTTTATTATTATAATCTAAATTTACTTGATGATTTAGACAATACTTTTCCTAATGTCCCATATCTTTACAAATATATCATTCTATAGCTTCTTTCTTTCCCTTACAATCACGATCCTGGTGACCTTTTTCTTTACATTTGTAACAAACTCTCATTTCGTTCAGGCAAGTGTCAGGGTGTTTCTTCCCACAATTATCAGATAAGGAATAGTCCTTCTTTAACTTTTTCCCTTTATCTGTCTCTTGATATACTGTTCTCTTCCTCTCTTTATTTACTTTAATTTTATAAGACTTAGATAATTACATTTTCATCTTGATAGCACATGAGACTATATCTTTGTACGATGAGAAATATTGTGAGACTAGTGCCCATCGGAGGAATGGTTTAAACCAATAAAATAATATATCAATATTACTTCTTGGGTTACATATGTAGAATGAAACATGCCTCACTAACCATTTGAATTTATCCTCATACTTAGCAACATTCTCATCCTCCTTTTCCTCGGACTCAAAAATTGTCTTTCCATATCAGCTCGTTGTTCACGAGGAAAGTATTTATCTAGGAAAATTTCTTTAAACTCATTCCATTCCATGTTTTCTAATTCTTCATACTTCTTAGGGTTTTGAATTAATGACCACCATTGATCCAAATATCTTGAGAGATGTTAAAATTCTATGAAAACTTTCTCCCTTTCATTACTTCCCAAAGAAAAAAATATTTTCTATAAGGAACTTATCCATTACTCAGCCACAATAGTCACATTGAATGTTGGAGGTTTTTTTATAATTAAGTGGTCTAACATTGATCTTATAAATTGTGGATTAGGGTGCTCCATATGGGAAAGGTTGTTATTTATAACCTAAGTTAGCTGTCCCAATACGGTTATAAGTTTTTCATCACCAGTTGCATTGCCAACTCCACTATAATTATCTTGTATAGGATGAAAATCCCTACATGGATTATGTGTGTTGATATAGTTTCCATTTCTTCCACTAGGTGTTATTTCTAAATAGTGTTATACACTAGATTAGGTTATGAATCATAATGCATAATTCTAAACTTGTAAACTACTTAACATAAATTGAAAAATTTAAATATGGTTTCATTGAGGACATATTTACTCATAAATCCTTCATAATGGTTTATAAAGAAAATATGAATTATCCTAAGCATATCCCTCGAGAGTTTCAAACCAGGTGCATAGTAAAGCATGTTGTCATGTACCAGGTTACCCTGAGTTAAGCCTAAAACACCTTATCAGAGTTTTCACTCCTAGGTACATTTTTTTCCAGAACCACACCCACTTTTAGTATCCATGCATGGATGTATTTATTAGAATATCCATGTAATCTTTAATTTACTAAAATTATAGGGGGGTTATTCTATACTTATCCTCAAATTCTATCTTAGGTTTATGATCCCTAATCTAAGTTTTCTATATCTATTTCAGAGGTTGTTGCTAAAATTCCTTTAACACCAACTGTAATGCCCTGACCCTAGAAGATCAGAGCCAGTGCATTATTTTAATACATTGGCATGATTACAATGAATAAAATCTCTAAGTACCGATTAGTTTAGCAGTCTTGGAAAATAGATTACATACTTGAACTTTACATTACAATTTATAACATAAAATATAGTATATATAATCCTTTGAGAAAACCATTATTCCCATATCTTAAGCCATCATATCAATTATAAAACACTTCTTGGAATCCCGAGAAAATAAAACATAAGAAAGGGGTAAGCTCATATGCTCATTAAGGATAAACAATATAGCGGAAGCTATCACAAATAAGCATAAACTTTTAAGGTAAGGTAAAAAAATAAAACACAAGATTTTTAAAACATTATCTTCAGTATAATATGGAAATAATAAATCAAATAATTCCATTTAAACATTCACATGGATATTATACTAGTTGTATAATCACATGTAAAATCAATAACTAATATCATAATGATGCAATGTATAATTTCGGACATCATAACCACTACATCAAGGAATCATGCCAAAACCATGCATAAATATTCTATCAAGTCCTTGTTTCAAGACACTAGTTTGTCTTATGAGACCTATAAATGCATCAAAGGTATATATAAGGCCCCAATAATCACTTACTAATTCCAATTAATTCCTCAGATGAAAAGGTTAAAACATAACATAAACATTCATAATAAAACTAGTATACAAAATGTTAATACTTTAACTATAAACCATTAATGGTATAAAAAATAGAAAATCCATAGTCAAAATATTATAAAACATTAAATACAATATGGGAGATTGTATCATAATAAATCAACATCAATTGAGCATAAAATCCAACAAAGTATGTTGACATAGATTAAAATCATCTAATAAAATCATTAAAACTATTTTAGAGAAGTATCCATTTTTACTTTGTAATAATTTAAAAGCTTACGTAATTATAAAAGAAAAAAATTTCTTTAAAAATAACCTTGTAATATTGTAAGGAAAGCTTAAAAATGTTAAGGTTTCATAATGGAGTAAAATAGCCACTCGCACCGTATAAGTTAAAAAAACATTCTTTCCTTAATTTTTCAAAAAGGGCATAAAGTACCTTGTTTGGAATGCGATGGAAAGATTCCTTTATAAAAGTTTTATAAAAATTAAAACATGGGAAAAATGAATTTAAAAAATTGTAGAGTAATAGTAAAAATATTTTAAAATTTATTTTTATGAAACATGGATGTGGATTATAAATATTCCACAGTATATACTTACGTATAAACAATCTTGGATAAAAAATGAGATTGTGAAATTAACCCTTACCTTGAATTTTCCTTTAATATAGGGTGATTTAACCTTCTTTATAATGATTAAATTATGTTATTAAATTATAAAATAATTATATCCATATTTATGATATCATATATGATTCTATTATATTGTTTTGTTAATAATATTTCAGTATTACCATTGTTTCGGGTGTTAACTGCTCTGTTTTCCTATTCATGTTTCATCATGTAAGTCATGTTTCTTATGAATAGGATATATTTTAATCATATAAATAATTATATTAAGTTCATAAATATTAAATTTACTCATAAAATGAATTTTATAATCATTATTTAATGGTTAATGTGGATAATGAATCGCATCACGTCATGGAGATGGTAGGTCGTACGTACGCACGAGCGAGGATATCATTCCTTTAATGGTTAAATGGTATGGAACTGGATGGTATATTAATTATACAGCATAATAATAATTTCATATTTATTATTAATTTCTATTATACTCATCATTATACTCATCCAAGTAAATTAATATTGAATAACAAATTACACCACGACGTGGAGACGGTAAGTCGTACGTATGCAAACATGGTGATATTATTATTCATAGGAAGGATAAAATGAAAAATATGGTTTAAAATAATTATAATAAAATATAATTATATGTATGATACTTTATTTATTACTTTGGTATGGAAAAAACATAAAAATAGGAAGTATAAGAAGAAAATAACTTTGGAAGAGGTCATAAAATGATTACCTCTTCTTCAGGTGTCTCCTTTTTATTTTCTCAAAAGGACTCCTTAAGTTGTTTTTATGCCCAAAGTGTGTCCTCTAGGATAAATTGAGGGAATTTTTGAGGATATTTTGTTAGGGGTTTTTCAATCCAAATGGATTTGTAGTTGTAAATAAAAGAGAAGGAGAAGTGACCTTTTATAGGAGAGGTGAGGGGCACTTTAGGAAAGTCTTGAAATATTAATTTATTATAAATTGATTTTTGGTTTCTAATGGCCCAAAAGTGATTTATTTCTAGGATAAGATAAATATGGTTCTAAATCCTCTCAAACAATAGGTTTTATACATGTTTTGATCATAAAATTAACCTTATCTTTTAGATTTAACCCTTAGTTAAATAGTTTAACTTTTACCAGGTCTTCTTGTATTTTACACTACATGGTTAATATAGTTACTATAAAATGAAAAGAGAACATAAATTGGATAATTTATAAAAAAAATTATCACTATACAAGTTAATTGGCTTAATATTATATTTTTATAACTTTTATATCATTTAATTGAATAGTATTTATTTTAAAATCTCATTTATGTCAATTTTGACACTATTTAAGACTTGATTTTTTTTAAAGTCATAAACACTTGATTATTTTGAAAAAAACATGAACTCATCCCTAAAGTGTCAATATTATCCAAAAAAATCATGTATGACATTAAAAATCTCAAATTACATTATTTTAATATTTACAATATCATTTATTTCAATCTTTCATTAATAAGGTAATCACTACATCATCATTGTGTCATAAATAAATTTATTTATTTAATGTATAAAAATTATAAATAAAATACCATGATATAGGAAATATTTTTAGATTTTTAATGAATGTTTATAGTCAAAAATATCAGTTATGTAACCCCACATTAAAAAATTTTTAGTAAAAAGATGCATGTTTATGTTATATTTCTCTTTACTTTAAATTAATTATTATAACGTGTCATTATCACACCCAAGTAGATACCAAAGGCCAAATTTGAATCCTAAGTATTTTATTGGTCACCTATAACTCATAAAATAGGATTATAATAAGTTTTATGATAGTTTTATGTTATTATAATATTATCTTTTCCCTTATTTACTTAATTTACCCTTTAACCATGGTAAATAAAAATAATTACTAAAGTTTCTATTCATAATGCCCAAAAATAAAATATGTATATTTACATAATTTGGACCTTATTATTAAAAATATGCAATAAATTTTTCCAAATTCAAAAACATGTGATTTTAATTAATTAATTTAAAATTAATTCTCATTGTCAAAACCAAAAAGCGGGTTTTTAAGAAGTAAAAACTATCAAAAGATTGGCATGTGTTTATATCCAATTTAAATGTGAAATCACTTCCAATGATAAAAATTGGACTAAATTATAAAAAATAATAATATAATTACACATTAAAACCAATTAAAAATATAAGCTAACTATATAAATAATTTAAATGAAAAAGAAGTTTTGAATTAAAATGCAGTATTCTTCACTATTCATTAAAATATGAAAGTTATTATAAAAACACACAAAAAAATATCCAAACTAAATTTTTTATATCCCAATTATAAAGAAGAAGTTTATTTTGTCAAATTTAATATATAAAACTATCAAATATTGGATTTAAAAAGGGTTCTCCATTAAAAGGTGGTAAAACTGGATTTTTTGAAAAATACTTCTTTTATCTAAAAAGTTGAATTTGTGCCTATATTATGTATAATAAACACATAATATGAATTTTAAAATTATATGGAATATATAAAATTCAAAATTTGGTTAATACTATTCATCACCGCTTTTCAAATGGCTAGTTTGATAGGTCGTGGTTTGCTCGAACTCGGTGTTGCTTGTAGCACAAGCTATTGAATTATTTTAAAAGAAGAATATCTTGGATGCTTGGGGTATTGCAGTATTTATATTTTTTAAATTCAAATTAAATTAATAATGTCAAAATTGACATTAATGTTATTTATAATAAATGATATTTTATTAAATGATTTAAAATTCCTAAAAATCCTCCATTCTTTCAAGTTATTTTTAAATGTTTAAAAATATCAACTTAGTTCGATTAATGGGCCAATTATTATTTTATAGTGACTATATTGACCCCTAAAGAGTAAAAACTTTGTTACTGTGGTGAAGTTAAAGAGATGTTTTTGCACGTTACATGTGTTTGTGTTAAAATTAATTTTCAACACACATAAGATTTTTATTTAATAAATTGGATTTAATATTTAAAATAAGTGGTTATAATTTATCAAATAATGATCATTTTATTTCATCCTTAAAGGATAAATTACCTAGGTTAAAAATACAAGTTACCTTAGTGAAAAACTAAAATGGTAAAAGTAAGGAAACTTAAAAGTTAAGGAACAACATGTTAAAAAAATGTATTTTATTGTGTTTTGGAGGTGTGTATCAAGCATATAATCTATCCACCAATTTAATTATCAATTTGTGAGCCACTTTTGGTGATAGTGGCTTCACATTATTGAATAATTTTGGTTATTTACAAAAATGGCACTCCTCAATTATAAAAGGGAACTCACTCCCCTCACTTTTTCACATCTATCAATCTATTTGACATGAACAAACCCCATAAAACTCCCTCCAAAAAATATTTATCCACGTTATAGAGCTTATTTACTTCCCAAAATACCAACCCTATAGTCCTTAATATGATATCCAATGGTGGTTTCTCTAAGAAAAGGTAATTGTCTTCACTAAGACCATTCTTTTTATTTCTTCTTTTGCAACCAAAAATTATATATTAACACTTCCAATATAATAACATTAGTATATAAAATATACTTATATGTTATTATATTTATGTAATAATATTTACCTATATCCAATTCCATCAAATTGGATATGATAACGCCGCTCGTGTGTACGGTGGGCTATAGCCTCACGAAGCGATGTGAGTCATTTTTCAATTATGAATTACATATAAATTAATAAGGATAAATTTAATGAATATATTTTATATATATTACATGATATAAATTCTTTAAAATATATATATCATACACTTATTTACCCTTTTACCCTTTAAGGAAATTATATTGTCACTTGTACGTACGTACGACCTACCGTATCCACAAAGCTATGAGATTCATTTTCTATGTCCAGTTTTAAAGAATGATTATAAGGATATATCTAATGAAAAAAATAATATTTATAAAATTAATATCAATATAGTTATTATAAAACTATATCCTATATACAAGAACTGATAATTTCATGACAAAACATGCAAGAGAAAACAAGACAATTAACACCCGAGGCAATGAAAATAATGAAATATCATTAAAAATGGGTGATAAAATGTTATAAAAAGATTATATATAGTATTATATATGTGTTTATAGTTCATTAATATGTTTATAATAAACTTATATTTATTATATATGAGTTTTAGAAATATACAAATGGATTCAAACCTAAGGTAATGGTTTCTCGTCTCACTTTTACTTTTGTGGGATATATGCCATATTCACCACTTATTCATTTGTGTGGAATATATACTACCCATTTTGATATTTTATATAATTAATATATTTCTATTCATGGTATTTAAAGTTTAATTTGAATTTATTCCATTAATGGTACAAATTATTCAAACGTTATCAAAATGGTAAGGGTGTATTTCACAATCTCATCATTATTCGGGATTGTTTATATTTAAGTATCTCTTAGGGGAATTATTTGATATTTCTTAACGTAAATATGATTTATTATACTATGGTTATTAATTAACTTTTTAAATTAATAGTACAATTTTTCCTCTCTTTGATACTTAAAATGATTGAGAAAATGTTTTTTTAAAAATTTGACTTTATTTCTCTCTTTGGTCAAAAATCCTTTTTCATAAAAAACTATGTCTTCTAAAAATGTTTTAAATAATGTTTTTAAACTTTTAAAAATAATTTATTAAATAAATTTTTACTAGTTTTTTAATTTTTACAAAAAAATTAAGGAATCTTCATGTCATTTTCAAAACAATCCCGGTTTGGATTTTTCAAAACAAGATTGAAATGAGAGAAAATTCCTTTCATCATGACCACTCAATGTTTTAAAGATTAATTTATAAGTTTAAAAGTTTATTTTCAAATAAAATTATTTTCAAAATTTTTTGTGAACTTTTAGTTTTAAAAAAAGATATTTTCAAAGTAAAAAAGATTATTTTCCTCAGAAATGTTTTTAATAATATTATTATGGTATTTATATTCATCAATGACATCAAACCTTTATTGTACTCATGATATAATGGGGGTATGTTGTATTGATATCATCTTGGTTATTTCTTTGGATAGTTTATGATCATTTTGACTGAGGATGTAAAATTTTATTACCATTCACCATATTGGTCTGGATAGTTTATGATTATGTTTATTTGATTGAGGTAAGTATTAACATTTTAAATGTTGGTTTTTAAATATGAATGTTTATGTTTATTATCGTTCATCCATTTAATATGAGAAATTCATTAGTCTTAGTATGTGAAAGGTGGGGGCCAGTTATAGATAGTCCCTCGATGTATCGGTAGGTCTCATGAGACAAACCTTATTGGTTTTTTGTTAAGGCCTTACCTATTTATTTATATGTCTTGGAACAAGTAATCAACGTTATGTTTTAGATGTCTTTAATTATTAATTATATCATTATGAATTAATTTATTGGTATTCTATATGATAATCCAATTAGTTAGAATATTTATGGTTTAAGTTTCAAACTCATGTGATGTAATAAACCAGCTCAGAATGCCATCTAAATCATCATTTGAGTCAATTCACTACTAACTTGAAGAGCATTCCCGAACTCCATGGGCTAGGGACAAGCACCTAGAAATCTGGGATTAACCTTTAGGAATGATCTTTCCCACATGAGAAAACAATAATCAAAGTACACTGTAGAAACTATTTTAGATCAATAAATCAATACATATATCCCAGAGTATAAAGAGATGTTATAAAAAATGAAAGTAGAACATGACAACCAAAACCTATCTCCTAATGGTCCACGACCACCCACCATGTCCCAATTCACCCACCCATGGTCACCCCATCATGAATTAACAAAGTAATATGAGAGAACAAGCACCTAATATAATATTATAAAGGTTGTAAACACTAAACAGTATAAGCAGGGTGTGAGCTATAGAGCCCAGTATGATTCCAATAAATATAAATATAGTTGCTTCATAAGTTAATTAAAATATTTTGAAAGAGGTGTAAAATAAATAGAGTGAAAATATTAGTTTTAAAATATATTTTTAACATTTCAAAATCATTTATCAAACCAGATCTATAAAACATACTATTTTATAATTTTAAAACTAAAAAATTTCTTGAAAATCTTTGAAAACCATTTCACAAGATAAAGTTAGATCAATCGAGAACAGTAATCAATCAAGCAATGAAACTCCAGTGCCAAGTAGTGAAAATTAATATTGTCATGTATCAAGTATCATATATGTAGATTTCATGGGTAAAACCTAGATATGATAATGAGTCCACCATAGTAAAGCTAATCAAAATAAACCGTGACTGATCTTCAGGCTTACATCTAGTCTCATGGGTTTTAATCAAACTAGTTCCACACACACCCACTTTCCTAGCCATACTTCCATAGATTGAACCTTTCATATTCTCTAGGGATCTACTATACATGGTGTGATTCCACTAGTAAAGTATATATCTAGTTCATCTCATCTAACTACTAAGGTTCTCATAACTAGTCAAAATAAGTGAGTGAGATAATCAAGTTATGAGGATCACAACAGGGATCCTTATCAATATCAATCATGGGACCATTACCTCAAAATTTCTATCATGGTTATATTCCCTAAAATCACATCTCACTCTCACCCCAAATCTCCCTCAAATTAATTAATCCCTTTTTCAGCACCCATAAATGGGAAGTACAAGAATCAAGTAAGTAAAACTAATGGATTATTACAATAGTATATCATTATAAAGTGTTAATCAGGCCGTCAAACATCGTTAATTAAATTAAAACCTTTTATTATATTCAATATTTAAAAGGGTATTCATACCTTCTTCCTTTTACAAACCAGTGTGGTAATTCCAAAAAGGCCTTTAAAATAATTATTTCTTTCAAAACATCCCATAGGCTTTTAAGGAAATTTCATAATTTAAAAATTCTTAAAGTTGATTCAAAACATGTGTTTTCACCCTCTTTCCATGTGAATAAAAAATCATTTCAAATTACCCAAGAACACACATTTTAAAATAAGGTTAAAATCATTCAAAGAGGTCTCTTGGTCATTTCAAAAATTCAATCATTTTAAACTATTTAGATAACATCAAATAGTTCAACTCACTTCATTCAAATAAAGGAAATTAATTTTAGGAATAAAAATCCAATAAAAATACCACACTTTCACCAAAGAATCCTTTAAAAGTTATTTGAAAATAAATACAAACAAACATGGAATTAAAAAATCACGAAAAGTTGAGAGAGATCAAGATTATAGGAATTCAATTCATTATATGTTCAATTCAAAGAGAAGAGGGTCAAAAAACTTTCACAAAGAATTTCAAGGAAAACATTCATAGAAAAAGTGTCAAAAATTAAAAAACACATATTTATGAATTATAAAGCAACAAAAAAATTACAATATGAAAAAAAATCATAGAAATGCCTACTTGAAAATTCATAATCCAACCACAAAAAACCTGAGATGTGTCGTTTCTGATGGTGATCACTGGATTGATGAAGCTAGATCTATATAGAAGTTAGAATATATCCTATATACAAAATTCCACATAAACCATACATGGAACAATGGAAAAAAAGTACATCATAACCTTTATGAAGAAAAAATCAAAGGAATAAAAGATATATAAGGATGAGAGGAAAATAAATTACTATAATAATATCACTTATTCGACCAGCACTTATATCTACCAAGATATAAGGTTGGTATATCCAAAACACATCTATAGGGATCCTAAAATACAATGTATCAAATTAGGTTTTAGTGTGAGGATTTTATGGTTAATTAGGGATTTTTTGATATTTTAATTATAATTTTTTAGGCATTAAAAACCATCTTCATGGTTTCTTGGGTTAGGTCATGCTTTTAGTACTAACTATATGCCTAACTGTGTGCCTAAAAGAAAACCACTGGAAGAGTTTCATGGCTAGTTTTCATGGTTTTTTTAACCATGTGAAAACCATGTTCCCCTACCTAGGATGCTGGAAATGTTTCATGGTTTTCCTTTATGGTTTTTCAAATCATTATCCAATCATGCATAAGCCCAGAAACATTCAAAAAAACTCTATAAAATTACTAAAAACAACTTGTAAAGTGATCCAATCAAAGTATGATTAGATAAATTGGTCAAAAAACCTAAAATAAAGTGATGGTATGTTACAAACACTACACCATAGGACTTTCTATCCCTAAAAATATTCAGGTTTGAAATATAAAACAATATTAAATAAGAAAAACTCCCTCCCTCATCTTGTGAGGTGTATGCTCTGCACTCTAGAAGTGAGACTCGCCCAAAGGATGAAATCATTCACAACTCTAAGATCACCACAACAATATCATTACATCATTTCAAATATTTTAAATACTGGGGAGCTAGAATAGGTTTCCTTCCATTTAAAGATTCATCAAAATGATGTAACATGAGAAAAGCATGTCCCTTCCTTCCAAAGAAGAGACTTCAACCACTCGCCAAGGAAAACATCTAAGGTTCGTCATTAAAAACATTACAGGAATAGAACATCTAAAAAATTCATGATTTCCATAAGAAAAAATATTATCATGGTCCATCTATAATCAAACTTCCATAAGAAAGTCCTAGAACTGACAAGGATTTCTACCTCAGGCAAGTACTTGATGGTAACTTTGGACTTTCAACATCGATCTTCACCCCTTGATGAGCGCATCAAATCAATATCTAACACCTCCAGGTTCTTGGTCCATCATGAATCCAAATAATCCAAGTTAACTGATTACATTCCCAAGTTATATACAAGTCCAATCGAAAAGATCTCAAACATCCAGGTTAGTGTACAACAGGGTACTATACTCTTATAAGAGAGATCACCCAAATTATACAAATTGAGAAATAACCATCAAGGGAACAAACAAATAATATAAAAGAACAAAAATCAAATCAAATAGTATCTAACACTAAAAATAGTAAGACATCCATGGAAGGAAGTATAAGGGATTTTGAAGAAAAACAACCACCAAACATATCAAGGTTTCTTAGTATAAAGTTATACTCTGTCACTAAGATCATAAATAACATTAAGGAACTAAATTCATTCCAAAAAGGAAGGTTAAGAATTAAAGAGTGCACATACATAAGTAGAAACCACATAGGTCACAAGAAAATGAATCCATCCACAAGATAACAAATAAGGTCAAAAGATATCATCCAAAAATATCCCAAAAAAATCTACCAAGATCTCCGAAACTGAGGATTTCCAAAAATATACAATCTATAACAAGTAAAAACTCAATAAATTTTCACTCTGACAATAGAAACAACAAGGTGGATCAATATTAACCACCATCAGTAGCTCCCCCTCCTATGTGAAAATCTTCAATATGAGGCCTATGGATAGATCATTATTATATTGAATAATTTTCTACCCCATAGTCAAGAGATAAAGATCCATAACCAAAACATACCTGTATGGTCTCCCAACTTACAAAACCTCTTAATGTGACCCAAACGGCCACACTATTTACAAACTATTAGATCTATCGAATACAACTTCTTATAATGACTAGGTTCTCCACACTAGAAGCACATGACATGCCTCTTCTTTCCATGAGAAGACAATCCTTCCTCGACCATGAATGAGGTATTCTTACCTTCATGTTTTTTTCTAGCCCCACTTCAGCTGAAAAGGCATTTTCAATAATCTTCTAATAATATTTCAACCAACACATGGGCATGGTAATTACATGGTCTGAGTGAAGACCTTTTCTAAAAAATATAGCCTTACTGAAGTCCTTAACAAAAAACCTAGGAATGAAACATACTAAACATGATAATTTCCTAGCATATCCTATAACTGATAGCTCATTAAGCCGAGAACTTAGTAACTTTATCCTTCTTCGCTTACTCATGATACTACCACTGAATAAAGACTAACTTGAAAAATTCCCAAGACATTCTTTCATGCATATGATAAAGAATCATGACTTCCCACCAATCTTGTCCAGGTTTATCAAACAAATAATTGATAGAATTGACTCTTAGAGCATCAAGATTCTTGAGAGAATCAAAGATCCCATCAACTTATTCAATCCAACTAACTACCTTAGTAGAACCCCATTCACCTTTATAATATAGTGGACTACAATACAAGAAGTCAGGGATGGGATCCAAATTTTGTAATGTCTTTGGATCCACCACTTGATATGGATTCTGGGTAGATTCATCAAAAAGAGATACCACATCTAGAAAATTCAAAGGACCACTCTGAAAATTGGATTGAAGAATGGGCATTCTATATTTCATAGAGGACCTTCTGTGAGACATTTGTAGACATCATAAAACATAGTCATATCAACTTAGGCATCAAAGAACACTAAAACATAGCACAAAATATTTTTACATAGTCACAACACATTTTTATCAAATCATTATAGATTTTAACGAACATGATATTTCCCCATTTATGAAACATTAATATTTCCTTTCAAAAAAAATCTTGTTATAAATCCATCATAGTTTTCAAAAAAACTTTATTGTATCATGGAAATTGTTCCATGGTTTCAAAAAAATTAATCCCATTTTTAAATTTCCAAAACCATTCTCATTTTAAATCCATTAAAAATCAAAATTTATTCTTAAAACATTCTTTAGAACATCACACAATAGTCTTTGAAAATTAGTTTTTCCTAACCAAACATTTCATAAGAACACACATTTTGGTAAATTAAAAACACTTTTCAAAGAAATCAACAAAAATTATTTTAATCCATAAATTTGGTTTTCAAAAAGGATTTAAAATCAACAATAAAGTGATTGAATCTAAAAAGTCACACAAGAGTATGAAAAAACCACATCCATAACCCTTCTAACAGATGTCATGCATGTGAAGTAATCCTATAAATAATGGATAGGGAACTATGTTTGGGTTAGATTAGAATAATGCATGGCCTATTTGCATGATCTGGTAAACCATGCACCAACCTCACAATATCTCTTGGATTTAATTATATAATAGTCATACTGATTCCTCAAAGTTTACCAGACTATTAAGGCATAGTGCAGCACTGGTCATCATTCCATGCCATACCAAAAAACATAAGATTTTCTCAAAATAAAATATTATATTATCAATAATCTAAATCTCAATCATCATCAAGAAACCAATAACTCAAAAAAAAGACTCAAGTCTCTAATTTACCCCGTAACTCAAGTCTCATCATGAAGAGGTGGTGATCAAGAACCCATTCACAAACTACCTCTTGAGTCTCGACACATTATTAATCTCCTTCTTACCATGACTCAACATAAATAATATAAGGTCTTTAAATGAGATGTACTTACTTTCAAGGAAATACCTCCTCTGATACCATTTATAATGAACCAACCTAGAATACCATCTAAACTGACACCTGAGTCAATATTTTACTAACCTGAAGAGTGTTATCGATCTTCATGGGTCAGCAATAAGAACCTAGGAATCCAGAATTAACCTTTGGGAATGATTTTCCCCACAATAGAAAACAATAATCAAATAATACTGTATAATTAATGTCAAATAAACAAATCAATACATAAATCTTAAATTATAAAGAGATACTATAAAAAATAAAAGTGGAACATGACAACCAAAACCTGTATCCTGGAGGTCCACGACCACCCACCATGTCCCAATTCACCCACCCTTGGTCACCCCAACATGAACCCAGAGAGGAAGATGAGAGGAATATAACATGCTATTAGATCATAAATTTTGTAAACACAAAAAAAAATTATAAGTAGGTTGTGAGATATAGATCCCAGTAGTATTCCGCTAAATATTCTATGCAGTTCCTTCATAAGGTAATTCAAATATTCTAAAAGATATGTACAATAAAGAGATTGAAAATATTAGTTTGAAAATAGAGTTTTAAAAATTTCAAAATCATTTATCAAACCATATATATATATAATTCCATTTAATAATTTAAAAACAAAACATTTTATTGAAAATATTTGAAAACTATTTCACAAGATAAAGTTATATCAATTGAGAACACTAATAAATCAAGTAAGGAAACTCCAGTGCCAAGTAGTGACAATGAATGTTATCATGTATCGAGTATCATGTATGTGGATTCCATGGGTAAAACATAGATATGATATTGATTCCACCATATTCAAGATAATTAAAATACATCATGACTGATCATTGGGCTTGCTTATAGTCTCACAGGTCTCAAGAAAAATAGTTCCATACACACCTGCTTTCCTAGTCACATGTCTATATCCTGAACCTTTCATGTTCTCTAAAGATCCACTTGATGGGATGTGAGTGCTATAAAAGTGTATATTTAGGTCATCTCATCTAACTATTAAGTTTAGCATGACTGGTCGAAAGAGGTGAGTGTGATAACAAAGTTACGAGGATCGAAATGGGGGGCCTTTTCAATATCAATCATGGGATCATTCCCTCAACGTTTAAATCATGGTCACATACCCTAAAATCACATATAACTCTCACCCCCAAGCTCCCTAGAAGTAAATAATCCCTTTTTCAACACCCATAAATGGTAATTACAAGAATCAAGCAAATAACACTAAGGGATTAATACAAGAGAGTATCATCATAAAGTGACAATCAGGACATTAAACATCATCAATGAAACTCAAATATTTTCTTAAATTTAATATTTAAAAAGGGTATACATACCTAATACCTTCCACAAACCAACATGGTAATGCTAAATGATCATTTAAAAAAATCATTGTTTTCAAAACTACCCAATGAAATTCAAGGAAGTTTCATAATTTAAATAGGATTATGGTCAATTCAAAACATGGATTTACACCAACTTTCCATGTGAACAAATCACTCATTTAAAATTACCTAAGAACACAAATTTTAAAAAAAGGTTAAAATCATTCAAATATTGTTCTTGGTCATTTTACAAATTCAATCATTTGAAACTATTTGGAGAACATCAAAGAGTTCAACTCATTTAATTCAAATAAAGGCATGTCATTTTAGGAATAAAAACCTAAGCCAAATACCTCACTTTCACCAAATAATCCATTAAAAGTTATTTAAAAATAAATCCAAACAAACATGGAATTCAGAAATTCACAAAAATTTGAGATAGATCAAGATTATCACTACAGGAAAACTGAATATTTGCGACGGGAAATTTTCGACGGGATCCCGTCGCAAAAGACCTTTTGCGACGGGGCTTCGTCGCAAATAGCTCGTGGCCGAAAACGGCATCGCAAATAGATATTTTTGCGGTGGTCCCGTCACAAAAAATAGTTTTTTCGATGATATTTTTCCCCATCGCAAATGGTTTTTCATTTATATAAAAAAAATTATTTGCGACGGGCTGTCGCAGATAGATTAGTTGCGACAGGTGCTGACCCGTCACAAATGCGAAATTTAAAAAAGGTATTTGTGACGGACCGTTGCAGAAATGTTTTCCCAACGGGTATTCTTCCTGTTGAAAATGACACAGTAAAAAAATATTTACGACGGGAAATCCCGTCGCAAATATTCTCGTCGCAAATACTAAAAAAAAAATAATAAATAAATAATTAATACAAATCATATAATATTATATAAAAATAATATTATTATTATTATTATTAAAATAAACGTACATATTTATGAAAAAATAATATTAATATTATTAATATTAATAAAATTATAAAATTATAAACTTCTCAATATTAACAATAAATATAAAATATTAAAATTAATATTACTAAAATAAGCAGACATTAAAAATAATACTAATAAGTAATAAAATATTAAAAAAATAAAAACAAATTAAATCATGAAATATTCTTACCAATATGAAAGAGGAATTGTAAATAGTTAATATGACAATAAACTACGAACTCAAATGTTTATTACATCTAAAAAATCACTGGGGGTGGATAATCTGAAGGACCTGGAGGAGGTGGTGGAGGAAACTCCATCCCTAAACTATGAGTCAAACGACACATATACTCCATATACTCCTGATGTTGCTCCTCATATCGACGTCTCACCTCATCCTGCTGCTGACGCATCTGCTCCTTCCATCGACGCATCTCCTCATCGTGCTGCTGACGCATCTGCTCCTGCCCCTAATGAAAATCCTCTATAAGCTGACTCTGAGCACGCAGTTGCTCCTGATACTGTGAGGCAGAAGATAATTTCTCTCCATGAGCTCCTCTCGAGCTGGACGCTGACATCATAGCAGTACCATAATAAGCTACAGGAGTCAAATGAGAGCCGATACCAACTACTCGGCCCTTTTGGAAGCCATACTGGGTCACCTGCATCCATTTAGTCTCATCAAAATGGTGGGCACTAGTTTGATCACCCGTCTCGTCTTGACTCTCAGCCTGTGTCTGAGAGGTCGCGGCCTCATATGACTCCTTAATTTTCAATTAGAAATTAAAATAATGAAAATATTATATGTATTTAATTTGAAAACTGAAAAGAAAATAATACTAACCACAATCTGACGTTGGCGGTCACCTATAATCACTCTAGTAGCCGAGTCTGTGTACATCCTCCGATAAACATCGTACGTCGTAACACCGGGATGATCGGCTTCCTATATGAATATAAAATAAACTATTTATATTTAAAGTTGTATAAAATATTAAAAAAAAGTACTTACCAGACGCTCTCTATGCGCACTGAATGTACGACTACCGGCTCGATGCTTCACCTCTTGTCTCCCCTGATTCTGTTGACCCAATGCAGATCTCCTCTAAAACCCACCACCCAACCAGTGTGTACATAATCCATCCCAAACGTGAGATGAAATGTACTCTGGTCGGTGGGCTCTACAGGAATCATCAAATTCTGTCACTCTGGCTTTCTTCACAGCCGTATTTCTCAAATTATGCAAAAACTGACGGAAACGGTCATGCATAGAAACCACCCATGCCGCGTGGATAGTGGCACGCATTCTCTCGTCAATGGGATACCATAAACCCTGATATAAAGTTATTAATGAATTAAATTTCAAAATAAATAATATTTAATTATGTACCATCCAATGATCGAACATGGCGTCCTGCACATCAGCAGGAATCTGATCCCATGTGATCCAGGGCTGAGAAAAATAATTGTGCAAGATAGCGCTCCCCTGACCAATAGCTATATGCGTAAAACTGTGTAAAAAGAACAAATAATCAAACAGTTAGAATATTAATAAATTATAATGAAAGATAACTAAAATACATAGATTACCATACCACTGCGTGTGCGCATCGAATCCAAGAGGTGGACATCGCTCCAGGATAGGATCTGGAATCATCATTCTGGAAAGACCATGCCCCCTCCGAGTACTCCCTATAGTGCCAACATCCTGAGGGTCAGATGACTCAAGAACCTCATCATCCATAGGTAGATCAGCCTCTAGAAACTGACGAAACGTTTTTGAGTCCATCTGAATCATGAAATAATTGTTATTAGCAAACAATTGAAAATAACTATTATGTATAGATATATATTTATTATGATTCTAACCATCATTTTACTGTGTCAATGTTCATCTTCATCATCATCTTCATAGTTGTCAATGTCAATGTCTTCATCTTCCTCATCAATATCATCAATTTCCATATTAGTTTCACTTTCATCATCTCTTGTCATTTCAAATTCAGTTGTAACATCATTGACAACATTGTCACCATCGACCCTTAACTGTGGGGTGTCATCCTCGATATTCATGTCTCATTGTGAAAAAGATGTGTTTTGAGGAGTGTCCTGAAAATTTTCATTTCCTTGCACTTCAGTGGAACCACATTCAGTTTGAGTAAACTGATTTTCTCGAGATTTAACTTTTATTATACTCCACCAATCATCCAACTCTTTTGCAGTAGCATGGTATTTTTCATAATAAATTTGATGTGCCTGATGAACCAATAAAAATGGTTCATTTACTGCAAGAAGACTTTTATGTTTAATATCAACAATTCCATGAGTCGGATGAATACGCAAGCCTCTCTCAGTATCCAGCCATCGACATTTAAACATTGTTACATAATTCTGTCCCAAATAACACAATTCAATAATTTCTTCAAGCATGCCGTAAAAGTCAACTTCAATATCTCTATGATGTGATCCCTTCAAACAAACACCAATATTCATTGTTTTCTTTGATTCCCCATATGCATGTGTATGAAAGCGATAACCATTCACCACAAATTCATTATAAGATTTAACCATTTTGGATGGTGGGATACTCAATATACGCAATCGACTATCAATCTTATCATCATGTACAGATACCTGAAAATTTGTAAAACATTTATCACTATTACAAGTAATAAATTGATTTTATATGTAAAACCAAAAAAGAATGTATGTTACCAGTTTTTGAAACCAGTAGGCAAAAAATTTTTGCTGATGTTCTTCTAAGCCAGCTGCTGTAATTTGTGGAAATTGTTTCTTGATATGATCATCATATAACCTACAAATACAATATGATTAATTTACTGTAACAGAATTTATAGAATAAGGGATAGGAGCACTCACTGTACAATTGGTGACATTTCTTCACAGTTGAGTAGAACATATGTATGAGCTCTATGATGTTCATCATCTAAAATCCATCTATCATGAACTCCACCAAAGCCAAGTTCGGGCCGATTGACAATTAATAATTGATTGTTCATATCATCATCAACATTCCCCTCGATCTAGCCCATGCGGTTAAATTTTGAGGGATATTCAGATTAAAATAATGAGAGCATAATAAAGCAATTTCCTCTTGCAAATAAGCTTCAGCAATTGAGCCTTCAACTGATGCTTTGTTACGGACTTTTTTCTTCAATTTTTGCATGCATCTCTCAAATGGGTACATCCATCAAAACTGAACTGGACCTCCACATTTTGCTTCATGTGGAAAATGTAAAATCAAATTTTCCATTGAGTCAAAGAAAGCCGGCGGAAAGATTTTTTCCAGTTTGCATATAATTACAATAACAGATTCTTCCAGTTTTCTTAGTGTATCGTAGTCTGTTGTCACTGCACACATGTCTCAGAAAAAATATGATATATATGTTATTGAATCCCAAATCTTAGAATTCAACAAACCTCTTAATCCAATAGGAATAAGTCTTTCCATTATAACATGACAGTCATGACTTTTTAATCCGGTAATATGACCATTTTTAACACATATTCCCAAGTTGGAAGCATAGCCATCTGGAAGTCTCAAATCTGAAATCCACTGACAAAATAATAAGCAACTCTATTTGGTCAGTGTATAAGCTATTTTTGGCTTCATTAATCTCAGTGATCTGACATTTTCAAACAATTCAAGTTCTGGTTGCCTGCAAATTTGGGCAAGATCTAATCGTTCCTTTATATTATCTTTGGTTTTACCCGGTGTATCCAAAACTGTATGAAATAAATTATCAAAAAAGTTCTTCTCAATATGCATGACATCCAACATGTGTCGGACCAACAAATCAGACCAATATGGCAGATTCCAAAAAATGCTTTGTTTTGTCCAATTGTGTTCTTTCCCAAATCCATGAATTTTCTGTTGGTTTATTGTCGGTCCAAAAGTGATGGAAGGTAATGAAAATACAACTGATTGTAACTCTGTACCTAAGATCATTTTTGGAGGTTCATCTCTTTCAATTCTTCCTTTTCTGAAATTAGATTTATTCCTCCGAAATGGATGATCGATTGGAAGAAATCTGCGATGACAATCAAAATATCAAGGTTTTTTTCCATTCACGAGCATAAATGTTTTGTTGTCTCCCATACAGTAAGGACATGATTTTGGACCATGTGTACTCCAGTCAGATAACATGCCATATGCTGGGAAGTCACTAATTGTCCACATCAAAGCAGCTTTTATTACAAAATTCTGTTTCACAGCAGCATCATATGTACCAACACCATGACTCCACAATAAATTTAACTCATCAATCAATGGTTTCAAATAAACATCAATATTCTTTTTTGAATGTCCTGGGATTAATAATGTCAAAAAGATATAAGGATCTTTCATCAACATCCATGGAGGCAAATTGTACGGAGTTATAAAGAAAGGCCAACAGGAATACTGACTACAAAAAGATCTAAATGGACAAAAACCGTCAGTAGAAAGACCCAATCGCACGTTCCGAGATTCTAAAGCAAAAGACGGATGCACTTGATCAATTTATTTCCATGAATCACCATCAGATGGATGAATCAATCTTTTACCATTTGAAATATTGGTTTTGTGCCATGACATCATTGTCGCTATGTTCTGAGACATAAATAAATGCTGCAACCTGGGTGTAAGTGGGAAATATCTCAACTGTTTTACAAGAATCAATCCAGACTTCCCTGATTGAGCTTCTTTATACCTCGATTATCCACATGTGGGAAAAATATCCAACGACTCATTTTCACCAGAATATAAGATAAAATCATTTGAACATGCATGGATCTTCTGATAACTAAGACCCAGATTATGAACCAGTCTCTTGCTCTTATAATAATTAGCAGGCAGCACATTTCCTTCAGGTAAAAGTGCTTTAACCAAAGAAAATATCTGATCAAAATAGTTATTTGACATTCCATTATTTGATTTAATAGCCATAAATTTTGCAACTGCTTCTAATTTTCTTATCTTGCAACCAGGATATAATGCATCTTCAGCAAACCTGAACAACTCAGCAAATTCATATGGTGCCAACTCGGAAGGTAAATCAACATCATCCTCGATTTTAGTTTGTTGAACGGATGACCCTGCAACATCATGTACTAAATTCTGAAACAGTGATGGATCTTGAATCAAATTATTAGTACCTTCTCTGGAACTGCGTTCATCGTGTTGATACTAAAAAATATAATCTGATTGAAAACCATAACGCAAGAGATGTTGTCTAATGATGTCAAATTTCTCAAACGTTCTCAGAGCAAATTTTTTACAAGGACACTTAATTGTCCCTTCTGAAACAAATTCCTAGTTTGATGATGCAAATGATAAGAAAGCTTCAACACCATCAACATATACAGGATTTAAACTAGAATCGTTTGGATTTCTGTGCTAATTTATCCAAGCACGATCATCTAATAATGATTGATGTCGATTTCCTTGTTCCATATTCATATATATGTTTCTACAAAATTTAAAACCATTACTGTTGTTAAATAATTTGATATAAGAAAAACAATATCCTAAAAAGAGAAGATACATAATTACAGTTATTTCTTAGTAATTACCAATAATTATAGGCGACACAGTTAGTTTGTAATCATCCCCACTAATTATTATTAATTTAGCAATACTTAGCAATACTAGACAAAATTAAATATGCTTGAATAATGAAATAAAATTTTGTAATCATCGTTGTGGAGATTATATTACTAATTATTCTTATTTGTTTCCAGCAGATTTATGACAGCTCTTTTGCCTGACGACTCATCTCCTTGTAAGGAGATGAGTCATCAGGGAAAAGAGCCTCTTTTGTCCGATGGCTCATCTCTTTTTAACTTTCTCCTGAATGAAATCAGTATGAAAAACTTGCTCTGACATACGTGAGATCACGTTTTTCATACTGATTTCAGTGGAAGAAAGTAGAAAATATATGAGATGTTGAATAAAAGGTAGCCACCAATCCACTGGAAATTGTTCCAATTTATAACCGTGTACTTGAATTTATTTGATTTTTGATTAATTATTTCTAATTATTACTAATTATTACTAATTATTACTAATTATTACTAATTACTACAAATATCAATATTTCCAACAGATTTACATTTATTCTTAACATGTTCAAATCTTAAAGAGTCGTCAATTTTCAGGTCATGCCCAATAAAAAGTTTGCGTCAACCATGTCCAATTTAAACTCTATAATTTTCCTTACATGGTTAATCACCTCGCAAGTAGTTTTGCAATAGGATGACACAATTAATGTCGTTCTCGTCTTTAAGAATCATTTCACATGACCCTTTACATAGATCATTCTTCCTTAAAAAATTAAGAGAACTTCAGTATTATTCCCTTAATTTTTCAAGAAAGAATGGTCTATGTAAAAAGTCATGTGATATGATTCTTATAGATTATAAAGACATGACTTGGATTGTCCTATTGCAACGCTACTTGCGAGGCAATCAACCAAGTAAGAACAATTATAGAGTTTAAATTGGACATGATTGACGCAAACTTTTTATTTGGATTGACTTGAAAATTGGCGACCTTTTATGATTTGAACATGTTAAGAATAAAGCAAAACTTATTGAAAATATTGATAATTGTAACAAACATGATTGACCGCTCATCTACGTCAATTTTCTTTTCATTTGTGCATTGAGGTTGACAGGAAACTTCTACCTCCACATGTAGTATTTACTTTTACTGTCAAAATTATAAACCTCCTCACCTCTATGCTGATGAGGAGGTTGATAATTTTGACAGTAAAAGCAAATATTACATGTGGAGGCAGAACTTTCCTGTCAAGCCTCAACACACAAATGAAAAGAAAATTGAGGTAGATGAGCGGTCAATCATGCTTGATAATTGTTTCCTCTAACTCTTTAATTTCTAATTATTTCCTCTAACTCTTTAATTTCTAATTGTTTTCTCTAACTCTTTAATTTCTAATTGTTTCCTAAGTATTTAATTTCTATTTGTTTCCTAAGTATTTAATTTCTATTTGTTTCCTAATTATTTAATTTCTATTTGTTTCCTAAGTATTTAATTTCTATTTGTTTCCTAAGTATTTAATTTCTATTTGTTTTCTAAGTATTTAATTTCTATTTGTTTTCTAAGTATTTAATTTCTATTTGTTTCCTAAATATTTAATTTCTATTTGTTTCCTAAATATTTAATTTCTATTTGTTTTCTAATTATTTAATTTCTATGTGTTTCCTAATTATTTAATTTCTATTTGTTTATTAATTATTTAATTTGTTTCCTAATTATTTAATTTGTTTCCTAATTATTTAATTTCTATTTGTTTCCTAATTATTTAATTTCTATTTGTTTCCTAATTATTTAATTTCTAATTGTTTCCTAATTATTTAATTTCTAATTGTTTCCTAATTATTTAATTTCTAATTGTTTCCTAATTATTTTATTTCTAATTGTTTCCTAATTATTTTATTTCTAATTGTTTTCTAATTATTTTATTTCTAATTGTTTCCTAATTATTTTATTTATAATTGTTTCCTAATTATTTTATTTCTAATTGTTTCCTAATTAATTATTTCTTAATTATTTAATAATCATATAATTATTCCTAATTAAATATAACTTTTTCTAATTATTTCTAATTTAATATGTTTATTTCTAATTATTATCAAAACATCCTCTGGGAGTGTCGAACCAAGAGTGCGGCAAGGCCCGTTGTCGTGTACCAGGTTACCCCGAGTCAAGCTCAAAACACCTTGTCAGAGTTTTCACTCCTAGGTACATCTATTCCAGAGCCTCCTCTACTTGTTCGTATCCAGACAAGGACTATTTGGTACTACGAAATAATCTAATTATACTATATAGCTACATAAACATTCTATTAAAAAAAATTAAAATTAACAATTAAAAATAAAATTAACAATTAAAAATAATTTAAACTATAAATACCTTCTCAGTTTGAACCTTCTAACTCCTTCTCAGTTTTCACCTCCTAACTCCTTCTCTTCTCTTCCCGTAAGAAAAAATTAAAATAAAAAAATTCTACTTAGAACAGAAATTTAAAGAGAGAAAAGGAAGAATAAGAAGACAGATCTGAATGATTTGAAAAAAACGTATGGGGGTATATATAGGTTAGAATATTTGTGACGGTATACCGTCACAAATATCTTCACCCGCATTAATTACGGGCAGCGGTTAAAAGGATTTTTGCGACGGGCCCGTCACAAATAGCTGCCTGCCGACATACCATTAGCGACGGATGGATATTCCCGTCGCAAATTGATATTTACCGCCGTTGGTATTTGTGACAGGACCCGTCGCAAATACCTTCGCCCATATTAAATACCAGCGGCGGTTAAAAAGGGTATTTTCGACGGGCGACAATTACCCGTCGGAAAAGCCTATTTACCGCCGCTGATATTGGCGACGGGACCCGTCATAAATAACACCTGCGGAATAGTTTGTTGCGATGGGTAATTGTCCGCCCGTCACAAATAGTATTTACCACCTACGGGTACTTGCGACGGTACAAATGTCACCGTCGCAAATAGGCTTCCCGTGTTTTGGCGTGCAAACCACGCTATACCTATTGTGACGGGTCCTGTATTCCCGTCGCAACTAACTGACCTTTTGCGACGGGAATTTATTCCCATCGCAAATATGCTTTTCGTCGGATTTATTGTGATGGGAATAAATCCTGTTTCAAATAACTCGTCACAATAATCTATTTTTCCCATAGTGTATATCCATTCAATTCATTCCATGATAAATTCAAATAGAAGAGGGTCAAAGAATATTTCACAAGAAATTTCAAGGAAAAATTTCATAGAACATGTGTCATAAATTAAGAAATATATATCTATAAATTATCAAGAAATAATTAATTTCAAGATAAAGGAAAAGTATATAAACACCTACTTAGAAATATAAAATCCAATCTCAATGAATTTGATATGTTTCACCTCTGATGGAAATCACCAGATATAGGATGAGAGATCCCGATATGACAGAGAAGTTATCCTAGATCCAAAATTCTTCAACAAACATCCATGTAAAAAAGAAACTCAAGGCCATCATAACATCTAGGAATAATAAATCAAAATAATAAGAGAGACATAAATCCAATAGGATAACAACTTAGCAAAATAGGTTCACTGGTTCAATTAGCACTTTTATCCGCCAAGATATGAGGTTAGTAGAGAAAAAATGCCTCTAGAGGGATCCCAAAATCCAATGTATTGAATTAGGTTTGAGTGGGATGGGTTTAGGGTTAATTAAGGGGTTTTTGAATTTTAATTACGATTTTTGGGGCATTAAACCCCATCCAAATGGTTTCTTGGGTTTTGTCACATGGTTGGTACTAGCCATGCACCCAAAACATAACTACTAGAAGAGTTACATGGTTATTTTGTACAGTTTATTTAACCATGCACAAATCGTGCACCCCAACTTGGGCTACTGGAAAGGTTTCATGGTTTTGGAAGCATGGTTTTTTAAACTATGCTCCAACTATACATAGGCCCATAAACCTTCAAAAAACTCTGAAAAAAACATTGAAACAACCTGAAAATAGATCCAATCAAAGGATGATAAAATTAATGGTTCAAAACATCTAAAATAAAGTAATGGAATGTTACAAGTGATTATTTATATGGAATTATTTTATCATCATTTATTCTTACCATATTATTCCCATGTTATTGATTAAATGGAATGTGTTTCAATTAATTACCTTTCCAAATTTATTATGCCTTATTTATCCATGATAGATTCTGCTATATGCATACCCTTATTGATCATCTTATATCACCCCTTTATATGTTTCATTTTCCATAGGATACTATGAAGTGTTTTATTATTGATATTCATGGTTATTCAAGAGGAAATAATGATGCACTCAAAGAAAATACTATGTTTTATTTTATTTTTTCAATTGTAATACGAGATTCAATTATATATATATATATATATATATTACTAATACTACTCAACTATTATCCTTAGATATGGGATTTATTATATATTATCCCAATGTAATGAAGTAATCATCGACTCTAGGCCATTAGGGTTGGGGTCTTTACAAAAATATTAAATGAATTACCCTCAGGTGTGATGTTACCAAACACCCGATAAGTACAAAATTTATATCATGCCAAGGGTAAACCCCACATCCTAGACCTAACATTGGTCTAATATTTATCATATGATACACAGTTTGTGAGATATTTCATTTTTTTATAAAAAATATAATAAAAAATTAAATTAATTACCCTTGTGTGCATTGTTACCATACACCCAACGTAGACAAATATTATGTCGTGTCTATGGTAAAATCTACATCCCAAACATAATAGTGATATCATGTCTCCCATATGATACACCTTTCAAGATATATTCCATTATTTTTTGAAAATAGAATGTGTTTGATATAATATATTTAATATTATTACTCTATCTATGTCAAACCTCTATGATCCCTAGAATCTCGTGCTAATTGAGTGCTTCATTCTGAAAATATTCCATAGTGTTAAAATATAATAATAATTTATAATTAGTCATAATTAGAAATAATTATTTTCATTTATGTTGTTTTTTAGATAATTATGGACTCAAAAAGTAAACATGAGTTTCTATTACACAATAATTATTGGATAAATCATATCAAAAATCCCAATAGATTGGGTAAAAATCCTATATACTTTGAGGGTGTTGAAACATTTATATCATTTGAATCATCAAATTTATAATTTTTTCTGAAGTAATAATTAAATATCCTTATAATAAATTTGATCTTAGGACATTCAAAATGTTTGAAAAAGTTGGACTTCATCTACTATGTTTTGGTTTTCAAAAAGATTATATTTTTTAGAACCAACATGATGAATAGAATTTAGTATAAAATACAAATTTTTTGGTTCAAGATCCATAATTTCATAATTTAGTACATGAGGCTACTAGCCCATATATTCAGGAAACAAAAACTTATAATGGCATTCCAAATCCTAAATCAAAATCTTCTTAATTTTATAATTTTTTGAATTCTACTAAGGATGAATTATATATGGGATTCCAGATGAGTAAACTTGAAGCTATTACAAAATTTATGTCTATAAATTAATATTTTAGAATATCAAATAGTTTATTTAATCAAATATTATCTTTGTCTAAATCTTTTTCTTCTAAAGAAAATACATCACTTTCAATTTTCTATGAAAGTAAGAGGTTGGTCCATAATTTGGCCTTAGTTATCAAAAGATACATGAATATTCAAATGAATACATCTTATATTATAGTGATTTTTAATCATTATTTAATTTTCCAACATGTGAAGAATTGAGGTATAAAGAGGAATAATAAATAAAGTCTAGATTTCATGTGAAACAGTTGAGGTATTTTCCAATTACACCTCATTTACAGCATTAATTTATGCATCACAACACAAATTCATTGATAACATGGAATAAATAAAATATTTTCATCAATAAAAAAATTATTCATCTATGTGATGGTGATTCATGAAAAAACTTTGATCATATTAATCCTTATTTTGCTTTAGAACCTCATAAAATATGGTTGGGTCCTTCTACTAATGGTTTTTTCCATTTGGTGCTTACGATAGCCACTATTCTCATTGACCTATTTTAATTAATCTATACAACATAACTCCTTGGATGTTGATAAAAGAACCATATATATATTTACCTCTATTCATTCTAAGACATCCAAATAATAATATTGATGTTTATTTGAATCCACTTATTGATGAGTTAATTTCATTATGGAACAATGGTGTAACTACATTTGATATAGTTACATATTATAATTTTACACTAAGGATTACATTAATGTGGATGATCAGTGACTTTACAACATATGATATATTATCTAGATGGAGTACACAT
Organism: Viscum album; assembly: GCA_963277665.1. Lineage (NCBI taxonomy): Eukaryota > Viridiplantae > Streptophyta > Magnoliopsida > Santalales > Viscaceae > Viscum > Viscum album. Next base: position 1,717,621,108 of record OY728153.1, read on the forward strand.
AGTAAAAAATCATGTCCATATTGCATGGATGAGAATAAAGCGTTTATTCATGGAAATAGGAAAAATAATGTAACAACCCTGACCCCAGTATCCCAGATCTAGTTCTATACTTTATTACATTAGAATATATATATGGAATCACATCCCAAAATACCAAATAGTTTAGAATTTTTAGATAACCATATTATATACATGATACTCATTTTACATTATCAATAGAAAATAAATCAAAACAAAAGTAAAAGCTCAGAAGCCTTGAAACTCATTCCAAAATTTCATCTTCATATCCTAAGGAAAGGAAAAAAATAAGGGTGATCTCAAATTATCAAAAAGGGTAAAGTAAAATGGAATTTTTCATGAATCAATAAGCATAATCAATATGGAAAAGTGAATAACTGAAAACACATGTCATTTAATCAATAAAATAAGAATGAAATGCATTTATAGATAATGTCATAGAGAAAATCCCATGTATTATAATAATAACTAAATTATAAATGAAGTAAATTTTTAATTATTATATTTCATGTCTCAGACACATGAAAACCTCTACTGTCAAGATCTACCATCCAGATTGTTTAAAACTACTAGTAGAAACCCATTTAATTTGGCCAACTGATTTATATCATGAGACCTATTAATTCATCTAGTGGATATATAAATTTTGGGCCCCATACATCACTAAATGTACAAATTATTCCTAATATATCAAAAAAATTATTTAATTCATGAACAATATACCTTATCATCAAATATTTGTATTGAGTAAAGGATGTATATTTATCAATATTTCCTTGGTTAATCAAATAACTTTCAAAGTAAAAACCATGTGTAAAAATGGTATAAAGTTTAAAAAATAATAAAATAAATCACATGATAATATATATATTTAATATAAATATAATTTCCAATGAAAAATTATTACAATAAAGTGATTGTTTCAAGTGAATGTTAACAATCCCAAAAGAAAGTGAGATTTCACAATAACTTTTATCACTTGGTAATTTTTAAATAAAATATAATTGGATGAAATAATAAAATGGAAAATTAAAATATCATGAATAATGAATTATTCATGATATTACATGTCAAAAGGGTAGTATATACACCACATAAAAGTGAATTGGTGTGTAACAACAAATAAGTCTCAATGGAATGTAAATTGAGGTGAAGTCCCTTGCCTCTCATGTCCTTTTGGGTGAACGTGATTTAACCTCCTGTATAGGGATTTTAAATGTGTTATTAAATTATACCATAACCATATTATTGTTTATTATGTCATATATGGTCCTTTTATAACATTTTACCACCCATCCCTTAATAACCATTCTTTATTTTCATTGTTTCGGGTGTTAATTGATTTGCTTTCTTATATATGTTTTGTCATTAATGATTAGGTTCTTGAACATATTATATAGTTTTATCATTTAAATAATAATAATAATTGAATAATTATTATATTTTTATATCAATATTTATTTTAAAACCAATCATGAATGATGGTTATCAAAAATTAAGTATGTTGCGATCATGGAGACGGTGGGTTATACGTATGAATGAGTAATGTTTCCATTTCTCACCAATCATTATGAACAGAAGGTAGGTAATATTTTACCTTTATATAATTACCATAATATCATTAATGTCATATTATATTGTTATATATATCATTCATGTGGTGTGGTGATGCAAAGAGAGTCACATCACTTCATGAAGGCAGTAGTCCACACATACATAGATGATGTTATCATCTTTACGTGAGTGAAAAGGAAAGAAATAAAATGATATATATTATCTTTATAGAATGATAAATATTTCATGAATATAATAATTATTTAATTTAAATCATATATAATCATTATCTTTATCTGTATCACCTTTTATGTTAAGTTTTAGTGAAATATGAATCACATTGCTTTGTGAGGTGGTAGTCTATCGTACACATGAGAAATGTGATCATATCTCTTATGGAATAGAAGGTAAAATGATATATATGATATAATGACTTCATATGTATAAATATTTTATTAATATAATATATATTTATATACTTTATATACTTTATATATATCATCATACCCAACCTTGATAGGTGGAAATGGAAAAATGGGCAATGTCGATTCGCGAGGTAGTAGTTTGTTATACACACGAATGATGATTCTGTAACCCATTTTATGGAATTTTAGATGGTTTTAGATCATTAAGTTGTTATAAAAACATACTAGAATATTTAATATACTTATTTAATTATATAATCATTTTTTAATAAAAAATAATGAGGAGGCGAAATAAGTAAAATAAATATTCCCATTGAATAACATTACCTCTTCTTTGGGTATCCTCATTAGGTTTACACTAAAGCCTTAAAAGGTTTGATTTATGACCAAAATAAGGCTTCCAAGATGAGTATAGTAGATTATGGGAGTGATTTTTTCAGTTATTTTCCAAACCAAATTGTTTTTAAGTTGCGAATAATATGGGAGGGGGTGGCCTTTTATCAGTGGGGTGAGTGACACATTTGTAATTTTTTGAAAGAGTGAATTTCATCCACATTTTTTCATGTCACCAGGAGTCAATAATGGTGCATTATCAATACTAGAATATATAATCTCTAAATATTTCCATAAAAATGTTTTTATTAAATTTTTGGGTCATTATTAAACCTTATATTCTAAGTTTAACCACTAAGTAAACTCATTCTTACCTTAATCACTATAATTAATTTTAACTATTTTCACTAATAATTTTGGTAAAAAATAAATTTGAACTTATTATAAATTAAAAATTATTCTTATTACAAATATGGAATCCATTTTTTTCAAATTTAATCTACATAAATGGAAAAAATTAATTTATAATTAATCTCGCATACGTGATGAGAGAGTGGGTTTTTAAAGTGAAAATGTTCAAAAGTTTACAAAGCTTTTATATCTAAATTCAATAGTAAAATGATTAAAATGACCTAAATTGGATTAATATATTTAAAATTGAACTAATTTTTCTATAATACTAATTAAAAATATAATATAACATTATAAATTATTTATACAAAAAGGCAGTTTTCAATTAAAATGCAGTATTTTTCACTATTCATAAAAAAATGAAACTTCCCAAAAAAATCACAAAAATTAACCATAATATAATTTTGGTATTATTATTTCAAAAATGTAGTTTATTTTTTCATATAAATTTTCTAAAATTAGTAAAAATTAATTTTAAATTATGTTTTCTAAGCGCTGTTAATCCGTCCTTTAGAAAAAATACAATTTTTTAGAAAACATTTATTTTTATTTTAAATGATACATATTTTATTAATAAAAAATATATAATTGATAAATATGTGTAAAATATATATTTTAATAATTTATTTAATCCTATTAATTTTCCACATTCCAATGGCTAGGAAATAACTATCATATTAAATAATATTATTAATAGTGTATTATTGTTCGGTAAAACTCGGTCTTACGTGTAACACAAGCTATTAAAGAAACTCGTTGTTTCATGTATCATAAGCTATAAAAGAAATTAAATTTATTCTAAAAGAAATATATTTTAAAGTCTTGTTTTTTTATATTCACTTCTAATCTAGGTTTTGTGTTTCACATACGCTATTTAATAAAATGTTATTTTTTAGAATTTCTAGGTGTTACAGTCTCCCTACCTTAAATAAATTGCATCCTCACAAATTAAAATTGATCTCGGCAATCAAGGGTTTGATATTTGAAAATAACTTTATTAAAATCCCACATAATGATAAGGGTTGGTAAAACATCCTCTTAATAAGAGATAATGGTAAGTACAAAGTTCATATAGAATAATCACATAACTAGATTTTTTAGGAGGAGAACATAGGAGGTAAATGAAAACATGGACATGGAATAGAAAACTAACACTCAAATACTAATATATAGTGATAGATAAAATTGATCCCAATAAATTGGGTGATCCAGAGAAGGTTAATGAACATAAATTCATAAACAAAATAGGCATGAAAAATGCAATTGATATCATAAAAAATGATGATAATAGGACAAAACTATTGTTTCAAAATCCTTTTCCTAGAGTTGAGGAATTTCTTTACAATATAAGAATATAAGGAAATATAATTACTTGATACATTTATATTTTATAAGCATAATTTCATCCTTTTGTTTTACTTTGATCAATATCCAATTAAACCCTTACTCCAAGAAATGAATATTCAAAAATGAATTTATTTATGCTTGAATCACTAAAATTCACTTTTAACGGATTATAAGACCCATAAAAGAGTGATAATTGTTTATTTCTATCTCAAAATATTTTTCAAAATAAATATGGTTAGCACAAGTTGTCTAATATCCATATGTATTCATAATGTGTAGTAATATATTAATCTCTAAAACCTCATCAATGATCAATTTAAACCATTTTATAAATGGTTAACATTTCCAAAATATTATGATCAAACACTTTAGAAAGAATATAAATTAATGAACTTATCATTAATATTCAAACAACATGTAGTAGATCATAATCATCACATACCAAACATGTGAATACCTTCATCATGTATTCTCTTGAAACATGGTAATAACTTGAATTACCTTAAAACATTATTAAAAAATTCATGATTCCTTAATAATTAAATAAAATGCATTTTATTATATATATTCTTTAAATACAAAAAAAATTGCTAACTCCATAAATGGTATCATAAACAACCTTTTAAAAAATCATCAATTGGTTCCAAGGTAGTCATTTCTATCAAATTTACTTTATCTATATCAATCATATCTTTATTCCAACATCATTATCTCAACATCAGGAACATATTAAGGGTTCTCAATCATATTTTTTCCCAGAATTTAAACTTTCCACTAAATCACTTTTCTTGGTACCATTCAATACATGATTTAAAATCCTTTAAGAAATAGTACTTCAGTACAATCCTTATACATATCATAATTCTTATAACAAAAATATCTTCAATAAAATATTTTTACAATATATTTCAAGGATCCAAATTCATAAGAACATTAATCATTCAAATTTTGTTATGTCAATAGAATAATCTGGACTTTGATCCCTTATATTTTTCTGAGGTATATTCCCTTGATTCTTGGGGAATTCATTTGAGTAGTTCCCTATCTCCTTATAGTTAAAACACTTAATAAAGGTGTTTTCTTTCTTCCCTTTTCATTCTTTTTCCTAATGACCCTTTTCTATATACTTATAACAAACTCTCGATCCCTTAAAGTATTTCCTAGGGTGATTCTTTCCATATTTATTACATGTGATAAAATCCTTCTTTCCCTTATTTAATTTATCCATTATTTTCTATATAATCCTATTCTTATATCTCTTTCTTTTAAATCCATAAGACTTGTATAATTATTTATCTATCTTGATAACACATAAAAAAAATTCATCACATGATGAAAAATTTTGGGAGACCAGTGCCCTTCAGAGACTTAGATTAGGCCTTTAAAACAAATAGTCAATATTTAATTATGTATTCTATATGTAATCTATAGCACACCTTTCTAACTTTATAAAGGTAGATTCATACTCCACAACACTTTATTCCACTTTTTTATTTAAACTAAGGAACATTATCTTCATCACATTTTTTTATCATAAGGGAAATATTTTTCAAAGAACATCTCCTTAAAATCTTTCCATTCTATGAGTTCTATTTCCTATTCATATAAAGTATTCTGGTTCAATTACCACCATTGATTAGAATTTCCATTTATACAATATAATAAAAGTGTAACTTTTTTCTTTTCACTACATCCCAATTCCATAAATATATTATCTAAAGAGTTAATCCATTGCTCAGCTTTCATTGGATCAGTAGACCCACTAAATTATAGAGGCCTCTATCCCATAATGTGATCCAACATCATAGAATCTTATTGTGAAACAAGTTTCTCCATCTGATCAAGGTTATGTGTCATAACCTGATTAAGCTTCCCTAATATATAAATAACTTTCTTAGTTATAATACTGTCTATATTGAATTCCTCAATAGGGAAACCTCTACATTGTCCATGAGTATTGATACCTTTCTTCCTTCCAGGATCCATCTCTAAACAATGGAAAATACTAGTATCACGACCCCCTCCCACAAAAGATGCCCCTCCTGAGATGGCAATGGTGAAAGGGAGATAATGACCCCCGAGTCCCGCCTCCAGTAGGCCCTGGGTTGGCGACTAGCACCAAGGGTATGAGTTTTCACAGATATAGGAGGCATTACCCTTTTATTATTTTAAGATCGGGAAATATGAAAAGTCAACCACCAAAAAGGAAAAGAACAAGTGTATAAAAATAAACCCAAACCAAGCCCACATGCATGTTTAAACAATTTTATAACAAGGTGAAAGTACAAGAAAGCTCAAAGTACAATACCAAAAAGGAAACAAGAGTACAAAAACTGCAAAAACTCCAACTGTCCGACTAGTAGGGTCCCGCACGGCCCTGGTAGTCCTCCTGGAAACCTGAAAGTAAAAGTAGGGTGAGCATACAAGTATACTCAGTAGAGAAACCTAAAGCTCTCGTGCACAAGTGGGGAGACATCCTAATGTCCCGTGAGAACAACAGAAGAACCCTAGCAAGGAATTTTATCCACCCAACCTCACCAGCCACACTCACCAAAAACACAAACACAACAGGTAGTAGTATATAAGAAACAAGATTATTGGGTACCCCGCACCATTACCCTTTAGTTAGATGCTCTTCCTAATGGCGAATTCTCGGACGCTGCCACACTCTCCCCACCCGCACACACTTGGGCCTCACAACCACGTATCCCACCCACACACACCTGGGCCTCACAACTACGTATCCTTCCTGCACACATCTAGGCCTCACAACCATGTATCCCGCCCGCACACATCTGGGCCTCACAACCACGTATCCTGCCCCCACACACCTGGGCCTCACAACCACGTATCCCGCCCGCACACACCTGGGCCTCATCCCGAAGATTCTTGGGAAAAAGTAAGCATGCCCGAAGAGTCTTGGGCCAATCCACCCCAAATCGAAACCTACCCGAAGAGTCTTGGGTGTAAGGTCACCTCAAGCCATCATAGCCTAGGGAAGAAAAGGCAGGAAGGAGCTAGTAACTAAGGGGAAAACACCCTCTCCCATGAAATGGGAGTGTTCGGCACTAAGTTCTCAACATGGGTGGGGTGCGATAAAACACAAAAGATACAGATATATATATATATATATATAGCAACAACTCAGCCCAAACTATGGATTCTAAATAGAGAAACTGAGCACATGCCTCGGCACTGCTACTACGAAGCATGTATACAACAACAACCCCAACCCCATTTAGGTTTTCACGTTTCAGAAAAATCAGTTTATTTGTTCCTTAAGTACTGGGAAACTATCCACAACCCACCACACCAATCATTCGTAAAACATATCTCTGCCATCCACAAATCAAGTTAGGAAAACACAAGCAGCACAACAAAACCCTTCTTATTAACCAACCAACCCCATTGATTATTAATCACATTCCATTACCATGACTCACCATTCATTAACTCTTCCACTTTTTTATTTATTATTCGCAACCCATAGCCCGTTCACATTTAAACCCATCCCTGCAGCCCCGCTGCCAACCACCATAACCACAAACACACTGAAACCCGTACATCATTATCCCTTTAATACCATTTATCATATCCCCGTTGCCCATCACCATCATAGCATTCACACCAACCCACAACCAAGTCAACCGCAGCCCCGCTGCTCACCCGATCCACAACAACCCACAAAACACCCCCATCACATGCCACGTAACCAATCCAACACCCACACATTCATTATTCCATTTTGTTTAACCGGGGTGATCACACAAGGGTTCCAGATTTTAAATAGCCAACTTTACGTGATTAACCAATTTCCACATTCCACAAAGTTTCCATCCACAAAACGGTCTAGAAAGATAGGGAAACATTTAATTGCTTAATCAAAGGCCCCCAACGACCTTGATTTTTAGTAGGCATAATCCCATTCAATTCACAACATAATTCACAGGATAAATAAAGATAAACATAACAACTTCCCCATTCCCGTTATTTAACCAGTTATTATCTTTATTTAATGGTTCAGTTGTTTCTCATGAAAACAAGAGGATAACCACCCCGCATGATGCACAAATTAGAGAGACAAAGGTAAGATCCCTACCTCAACAGGTTTCGATCGCAACACTCCCCCGGATTAACCTTAGAAGACGTCTGTCGGCATATGTCTCTTCTGTCGGGTCCCGGAAAAACCTCCTTGGGTGGAAGTCGGAAAGGAAAGGCAGAAGGAAAGACAACGGATCCAATCTCAGAAGTTCCGCCTCGTCGTTAAGATCTCGTGGCCGCTGACAGATCGTAAATCGAAGCTCGGACGAAGAAGTTATGGAAGGAAGAGCCTTCGAGTCTCTTGGGAGAACTCTACTCAGAGGAAAGGGGAGGAGAGGGGTGAGTTGAAAAGGAGGAGGGTACCCCTCCTTTTATAGGCGAGAAAATAAAAAGTACATGGCATGTACTTTATAGTACATGACGTGTACTCGATTAATTCACACGGTCTCCACGCGGCTTCCAACACGGCTCCGCAGCCGTTGACTGGTCAACACACGGTTTGAGGGTAATGCATACGCGGGGAAGGACTACACGGCGTGTAGTTTAGACACACGGCATGTACCCATTTATTTCACACAGCTCCAACACGGCACACGTCTGCTGACTAGTCAACACACGGTAACGCGTATGCGGGAGAGACTACACGGCGTGTAGTACTGGATACACGGCGTGTACCCATTTATTTCACACGGCAAGGACACGGCCTTCAACACGAGGTATACCCAGCAAGGGGGTACATGGCGTGTACTCAAAACACACGGCGTGTAGTTTCAAAAAAATTCTGGAAAGTGTGGGAAAAGTCCATTTTACCCTCCAAAACACTTCAAGACCCTCTTTTTGAAAAAGTAATGGGCCGGAGAGGTCCGGGCCATTACATCAGATACCTCTTAAAACATTATCGTCCCCGAGAATTCAAAAACCAACCCAGAGGAACCCAACAAGATACCTCTTAGGGATATTGTTATAACAGGAACCCAACCATCAACTCTAATTATAGGTGTTAGGAATTCCTTCTCCCATGTTGAGATATTATCCACTTTAGGCGGCACTGACTCGCCTGCATGGGTTTAATAGCATCCTCATTAATGTGTCTCGATTAAGAATCGGGTCTTACCACTTCCATACATTAGGATTTTTTTCAACTCACACTGCCCCCAACACCGCACAACCCACACACTGCCCGAACACGTGGGTTGGGGAAAATTCCTTTTCCTATGTCGAGATATTATCCGCTTTAGGCGGCACTGACTCGCCTTCACGGGTTCAATCGCATCCGCATTAATGCGTCTCGATTAAGGATTAGTTTTTTCCCTTCCCCACACGCCCGGACATGTTACACACTCCCAAAGAACAAGGAAACAAAAGGTCTCATTACCAACAAGCCAAGCATTCCATACATCAAAGGTACAAAGTACAGAAACAAAGCTCAGAAGAACAAGGAAAAACACAAGTCAAAACAACTCTGGGTACTGAGCATGCATCTGGGTATCCCACTCCCAAGTTCTCTCCTCAAGGTCTCCATGCCTCCACAACACACGAACCAAAGGAATGGTTCGTCAACGGAGCACCTTTTCTTTACGATCTTCGATTCCGACTGGTCTTTCCTCGAAGGTCGCGTCATCTCCCATATCTAACTCTCCCCGGTTGATAACATGAGAGTCGTCATGTAAGTACTGACGAAGCTGGGAGACGTGGAAGACGTCATGAACTTTCTCCAACTACGGTGGCAGGGCCAGCTGATATGCCACCTCGCCAACTCACCTCAGCACCTCAAAAGGTCTGATGAACCTAGGTGAGAGCTTTCTCCCTTTCCCAAACCTCCTCTGCCCCCGTCGAGGGGAAACCTTCAATAACACATGATCTCCCACCTCGAACTCCAAGGGCCTCCTCTGACGATCAGCGTAAGACTTCTGTCGGTCCTGGGCCGCTTTCATCCTCTCATGTACTAGCTGGACTTTCTCTGTGGTGCTCTGCACTACCTCTGGCCCAAGAGCACCTGTCTCACTAACTTCTTCCCAGAAAATGGGTGAACGACATGGTCTTACATACAAAGCCTCAAATGGTGCCATGCCAATAGTAGAGTGGAAGATGTTGTTGTAGGAAAACTCTACTAAAGGAAAGTGTCATACCCATGATCCTCCGAAATTCAGAACGCATGCTCGCAGCATGTCCTCCAACGTCTGGATAGTCCGCTCCATCTGCCCATCGGTCTGGGGGTGGAAAGCAGTGCTAAGGCGTAGCTGGGTGCCAAAAGCATGTTGTAACCCCCTCCAGACTCGTGAGGTAAAATTAGTATCCCAATCTGAGACGATAGTATTCGGGACTCCATGCAAATTCACCACCTTATCTACGTACCTATGTGCTAAGGTACTCACTGGGCCTGACTCCTTATCTGCTAATAAGTGAGATGATTTCATCAGACGATCCACCACTACCCAGATAGCATCATAACTTCCCTGAGCTCTGGGTAGTCCTGTGACGAAGTCCATCGAGATGTCATCCCACTTCCACTCGGGGACATCTAAAGGATGCAACAAACCACTGGGAACAAGGTGTTCAGCCTTCACTTACTGACACACTAGGCATCTAGCCACAAACTCTGCCACTTCCCGTTTCACCGCAGGCCACCAAAACTGTTCCCTCGGGCCTCGGTACATTTTTGAAACTCCAGGATGTTCCACCAAGGCTAAGCTATGGAACTCATGGAGAACTACCTCATGCATCACCTCCGGAACAAACAACCTTCCATGGAAAAGCATCTGATGTCAGGTGTCCTCTGACCATCCCTCTGGAGCATTTCCCTGATCGACACAATCCCGCATTACTTCCGCCTCGGAGTCCCCCCACTGAGACTCTTCCACCTGCTGCAACAAGGAGTACTGCACCGTCATCTAAAACAAACAGCCTCTAACACCCTCTACCCTTGCATCCAAGTGCAAGGCAGCCAACTCTCCCATCGCTTTCCAAGCATCAGTGGATTCTCGAACCACTTCCTTATGTGACTTCCTGCTCAGGGCATCAGCCACAACGTTGTCCTTACCTTTAGTGTAAGAGATCTCAAAGTCATAGTCTTGGAGAAACTCGACCCATATCCACTTCCGTAAGTTCAGGTCACGCTGGGAGAAGATATAACGTAAGATCTTGTGATCTGAGAAGACCACAAAGCGCTCCCCAAAGAGGTAATGTCACCACAACTTCAATGAGAACACTACTGTTGCAAGCTCCAAGTCATGGGTGGCATACTTACGCTCGTGAGGGCGCAACTTCCTAGACCCATAACAGATCACACCCTTCTTCTGCATCATCACGCACCCCAGACCAAGGCCAGAAGCATCAAAAAACACCTCATACAACAACCCTTCCTCTGGAAACCTGAGTATGGGAGCACTGACCAACTTCTCCTTTAGGTAGTAGAAAGCCTTCTAGCATTGCTCGCTCCATAGGAAGACATGGTTCTTCCTAGTCAAAGCTATAAATGGAGCAGCAACTCGAGAGAAGTCTGAAACGAACCTCCGATAGTAACCTGCTAACCCCAGGAAACTATGAACTTCTACCATGCTCTTGGGTGCTGCCCAAGAAACAACTGCCTCCACCTTCGATGGGTCCACTGACACTCCATGCTGAGACACTATGTGCCCAAGGAAGTGTACTTCTTGCATCAAGAACTTACACTTCGACAATTTCCCGTAAAGCTGGTGGTGTCGAAGGACTTCCCAGACTGCCCTAAGATACTCAACGTGCTCCTCCTCTGATCTTGAGTATATCTGGATGTCATCGATAAATACAACGATGAACCGGTCCATAAACTCTCGAAAGACAAAGTTCATAAGCCCCATGAACACAGCTGGTGCATTTGTAACCCCAAACGGCATCACTACAAACTCGAAGTGCTCATACCTTCACCTAAAAGCCGTCTTCGAGATGTCACTGTCATTTACCCTCAGCTGATGGTACCCTGATCGCAGATCAATCTTAGAGAACCAACCTGCTCCCCTCAACTGGTCGAAGAGATCATCTATCCTTGGGAGGGGGTAACGGTTCTTGACCGTTACCTGGTTCAACCTTTGGTAGTCTATGCATAGCCTGAGACCACCATCTGCCTTCTTTACGAACAAAACTGGAGCACCCCATGGCGACACGCTGGGTCGAACAAAACCCTTCTCCATCAGATCGTCAATCTGAATCCGCAACTCCCGCAACTCCGAAGGTGCCATCCGATAAGGGGCCATCGAAATCAGACGGGCACCAGGATGTAAGTCTATCCTGAACTCAACGTTGCGTCAGGGGGTAGAGTCACAACATCCTCAGGAAAAACATCGAGGAACTCCCCAACAACCTCTAGGACATCCATCATCTATGTATCAGCTAGAACCACTGATAACCCGCCTAACAAGGAAAAGAGAGGCTCCACACGCTGGCTTCCCACCTGATAACTCCTCTCACCAACAAAAGATACACGCTGCCCGTCCACGTTGGAGAATACGACTCTTCTCCGGAAGCAGTCGATAACGGCACTAACAGAAAACAACCAGTCGATGCCTAGGATGACATCGTATGGCTGCATCTGTAACAGAAGAAGGTCCCCACTAGATTGATGTGGTCCCAACGTCAGCCCACATCCCCGGCAAACACAAGATATGCTGGTCTGGCCTCCAACTGGTGTACTCAGCACCAGTGGTCTGGAAATTCTCTCTACGTCTAGTCCCAAAGCATGGGCTAGAACAGGTGCAACAAAGGAGTGCGAAGCTCCCAAATCGAACAAAGCAGAAACAAGAGTGTTGAACAAACAAATCGTACCTCGTACCACCTCTGGTCCTACTAGAGCTACCAACTCTGATGCGTTCAACTGTCCACGCCCAGCTCCTCTGCCTCTCTGAGGTCGTTCACCTCCCCGAACATGCCCTGGTCGAGGTCCCTGAGGAGCACCCTGAGGTCGGCCGCCTCCCGCAAAGTCTGCCCTCGGGGGAGCATGGTCCTGCTGCTGCTGGAAGGGCCTCACTGGCAACTGGTGCTGCTGAGGTGGGCGCTGAACCTGCCCACCTCCACCGTACTGAGCTCGGGTCGAGAACCAACTCTGAACGTGCCCGAAACCTCCACAAGAAAAACACTTCGGTCCTGGGCTCATGAAAAAGGGACGAGGACCTGAAGATCTGAACTGGAACTGCTGGGGCCTGCTCCCCACTGGCCTGAACCTGGAAGGTCCTGTCATAGGAGACCTACTGCTGACTGCCTTCCCCTTCGACGAACCTGGCTGGATCCCCTCTCGTGGTGCACCTCCCAGCGAGTGAATCCTCTCTACAACCTCTGCCTTCTTTTGTACTTCCAAGTACGTCGGAAGAGTAAAGGGGGTGACAGCATACTGGAGCGAAGGATGAAGTGCCTCCTCCAAAAGTCTCGCCCGAGACTCCTCATCCGGAAAGAGATTTGGAGCAAATCATAGGAGATCCTTGAACTTGATCCCCAGCTCTCGTACTGACATACTCCCCTGCTGAAGGGAGAGTAACTCCTGCCGCTTCTCCGCCTTGATCATGGAAGAAAGGAATTCCTCTCGGAATTCCTTCTCAAAGTCAGCCCATGGAACCTCTGCCTCTATCCTTTCTCCGAGGTAGAGCGTCCGCTACTGTCGTGCCGCACCTCTTAGCTGACTGACTGCTAGGGGAACTCAGTACTCCCTCGGAGCATGAATCAAGGTAAAAGCGATCCCTAGCTCCTCAATCCACCCCTCTGTCTCTGTATCCAAAGTACTACCCTCGTACTTCTTGAGGGTCTTCCGCTGGAAAGAATGGAGAGTCTTCTGCCACTGGCTATCTTCCTCCTCTCGGTCAATCCTCAGCTGATCAACCGCCTGGATCTGCTAGGCCTCGGTCGTCTGAGCCACCTGGGGATGACGTCCAGGTGCCATAGCTATACGGTAAACAAGGATCTCCTAAGCCCAAGTAGTAAGGAAAAACTCAAGGTTTTATTTTATCATTTTATTTCAATTTCTTTCCCAGAACACCCAAATAAAGTAAAACACAATCATGATGATGCATGTACCCTCCCTAAGGTCTCTAGCCTTCAATCAATGTAGTCATACTTGGTCGTTCGGTAGGCTCAGAGTCCTTGCATCAGATCACGGGGGGCCCTAAAATCCCGTGTCCTAGCCGGTCTTCCCTGGCCTATGTCACGCACCAAGATTAAGTAACACGGTTTCCCTACCATCCCATGTAATCCTCACTGTTCCTAACTCCAAACTCCATCCTATCTCTCAACCATCATCTTTGATACCATTCTGTCATGACCCCCTCCCACCAAAGATGCCCTTCCTGAGCTGGAAATGATGAAAGGGAGATAATGACCCCCGAGTCCCGCCTCCAGTAGGCCCCGGGTTGGCGACTAGCACCAAGGGTATGAGTTTTCACAGATATGGGATGCATTACCCTTTTATTATTTTAAGATTGGGAAATAGGACAAGTCAAACACCAAAAAGGAAAAGAACAAGTGTATAGAAATAAAACCAAACCAAGCCCACATGCATGTTTAAACAATTTTATAACAAGGTGCAAGTACAAGAAAGCTCAAAGTACAATACCAAAAAGGAAACAAGAGTACAGCAACTGCAACAACTCCAACTGTCCGACTAGTAGGGTCCTGCACGGCCCTGGTAGTCCTCCTGGAAACCTGAAAGTAAACATAGGGTGATCATACAAGTATACTCAATAGGGAAACCTAAATCTCTCATGCACAAGTGGGGAGACATCCTAATGTCCCGTGAGAACAATAGAAGAACCCTAGCAAGGAATTATATCCACCCAACCTCACTAGCCACACTCACTAAAAACAAAAACACAACAGGTTGTAGTATATAAGAAACAAGAGTATTGGGAATCCCGCACCATTACCCTTTAGTTAGCTGCTCTTCCTAATGGCGAACGTCCTGACGCTGCCACACTCTCCCCACCCGCACACACCTGGGCCTCACAACCACGTATCCCGCCCGCACACACCTGGGCCTCACAACCATGTATCCCGCCCGCACACACCTGGGCCTCACAACCACGTATCCCGACCGCACACACCTGGGCCACACAACCACGTATCCCTCCCGCACACACCTGGGCCTCACAACCACGTATCCCACCCGTACACACCTGGGCCTTATCCCAAATATTCTTGGGAAAAAGTAAGCCTGCCCGAAGAGTCTTGGGCCAATCCACCCCAAATTGAAACCTACCTGAAGATTCTTGGGTGTAAGGTCACCTCAAGCCATCACAGCCTAGGGAAGAAGGAGCAGGAAGGAGCTAGTAACTAAGGGGAAAACACCCTCTCCCATGAAATGGGAGTGTTCTACACTAAGTGCTCAACATGGGTGGGGTGCGATAAAACACAAAATATACAGATATATATATATATATAGCAACCACTCAGCCCAACCTATGTCTTCTAAACAGAGAAACTAAGCACGTGCCTCGGCACTGCTACTACGAAGCATGCATACAACAACAACCCCAACCCCATTTAGGTTTTCACATTTCAGCAAAATCAGTTTATTTGTTCCTTAACTACTGGGAAACTATCCACAAACCACCACACTGATCATTCATAAAACATATTCCTGCCATCCACAAATCAAGTTAGGAAAACACAAGCAGCACAACAAAACCCTTCTTATTAACCAACCAACCCCATTGATTATTAACCTCGTTCCATTACCATGACTCACCATTCATTAACTCTTCCACTTTTTTATTTATTATTCACAACCCATAGCCCGTTCACATTTAAACCCATCCCTGTAGCCCCGCTTCCAACCACCATAACCACAAACACACCGAAACTCGTACAACATTATCCCTTTAATACCATTTATCGTAGCCCTGCTGCCCATCACCATCATAGCATTCACACCAACCCACAACCAAGTCAATCGCAGCCCCGCTGCTCACCCGATCCACAACAACCCACAAAACACCCCCATTACATGCCACATAACTAATCCAACACCCACATGTTCATTATTCCATTTTGTTTAACCGGGGTGATCACACAAGGGTTCCAGATTTTAAATATCCAACTTTACGTGATTAACCAATTTCCACATTCCACAAAGTTTACATCCACAAAATGGTCTAGAAAGATAGGGAAACATTTAATTGCGCAATCAAAGGCCCCCAACGACCATGATTTTCAGTAGGCATAAGCCCATTCAATTCACAACATAATTCACAGGATAAATAAAGATAAACATAACAACTTCCCCATTCCCGATCTCTAACCAGTTATTATCTTTATTTAATGGTTCAGTTGTTTCTCATGAAAACAAGAGGATACCCACCCCACATGATGCACAAATTAGAGAGACGAAGGTAATATCCCTACCTCAACAGGTTCTGATTGCAACGCTCCCCCGGATCAACCTTAGAAGACGTCTGTCGGCATCCATCTCTTCTGTCGGGTCCCGGCAAAATCTCCTTGGGTGGAAGTTGGAAAGGAAAGGCCGAAGGAAAGACAGATAATCCAAGCTCGGAAGTTCCGACTCGTCGTTACGATCCTGTGGCTGCTGACGGATCGTAAATCGGAGCTCGGACGAAGAAGTTATGGAAGGAATATCCTTCGAGTCTCTTGGGAGAACTCTGCTCAGAGGAAAGGGGAGGAGAGGGGTGAGTTGAAAAGGAGGAGGGGACCCCTCCTTTTATAAGAGAGAAAAGCAAAAGTACACGGTGTGTACTTTATGGTACACGGCGTGTACTCGGTTAATTCACACGGTTTCCACGCGGCTTCCAACACGGCTCTGCGGTCGTTGACTGGTCAACACACAGTTTGAGGGTAACGCATACGTGGGGAAGGACTACACGGCATGTAGTTTAGACACACGGCATGTACCCATTTATTTCACATGGCTCCAACACGGCACACAGTCGTTGACTGGTCAACACATGGTAACGTGTACGCGGGGAGAGACTACATGGCATGTAGTACTGGATACATGGCGTGTACCCATTTATTTCACACGTCAAGGACACAGCCTTCAATACGGGGTATACCCGGAAAGGGGGTACACGGCGTGTACTCAAACTACACGGAGTGTAGTTTCAAAAAAATTCTAGAAAGTGTGGGAAAAGTCCATTTTACCCTCCAGAACACTTTAAGACCCTCTTTTTGACAAAGGAATGGGCCAGAGAGGTCCGGGCCATTACAACTAGACTAGCACATAAGATTATGAATAATGTATAATTTCAAATATAGTGTAACACTTATCATAAATTAAAATTTATGTATTGAATATAAAAATCCTAAATTCGGTTCCCTTAGGATACCTTTATTTTAAAATCCTTCATAATGGTTTGTAAGTAAAATTTGAATTATCCTAAGCATATCCCATGGGAGTTTCAAACTAAGTGCGTAATAAGGCCCATTGTTGGGTACCAATTAATGCTCGAGTCAAGCCTAACATGCCTTTTTTGGAGTTATTGCCCCTATATACCTTTGTGCTAGAACCACACCCACTTGTAGTATCCAGACAAGGATATACTTCAAGGAAACACCACATAATATCTACCTTACTATAACATTAGGATTTTCTTCTATAATTATCATCAAAGTATATTGTAGGGTTATTTTTTATAATATATGTTTTCCTAAATCCAGTTCCTAAGGTTTATACTAAACTTTCTCTGATACCAATTGTAACAACCCCGACCCCAGTATCCTGGAGTCAATTTCATACTTTATACATTAGAATGGATATAAGGAATTTCATCCCTAAGGACTGAATAGTTTAATAGCTTTGAAGAACCAGGTTATATGCATGATTCCCATTTTACACTGGGAATAGAAAATAAAGTATAACAAAAGTAAAATCATGGAATCCTTGAAACTCATTCCAAGAATTCATATTCATATCCTTGGAAAAAGAAAAAAAATAAGGGTGATTTCAAATGCTTGATAAGGGTTAAGTACTACAAAATATATCATGAATCAATAATCATAATCAATATTCCAAGGAAAATAACTAAAAAATCATGAAATTTAATCAATAAAATGATAATAATGTCATGGATAAAATCTATTGAATAATAATAATGGAATTATCAATGAAGGAAATTATTAATTATTATAAGTCGTGTCTCAGGTACATGAAAACCTCTACTGTCAATATCTATCCTCCAAAGAGCTTAAAACTATAGGTAGAAACCTATTTAATTTGGCCAACTAATATGTATCATAAGACCTATTGATGTATCGAGGGGATATATAAATTATAATCCCCACCATTCACTGAATTTACAAATCATTCCTTATTTATCTAATAATTTATTTAATTTATTAATAATATTCCTTATCATTAAATATCCGTATTGAGTAAAGGATATAGATTTATCAATATTTCCACAGTTAATCAAATAACATTCAAAGTGAACACCATATGTAAAAATGGTATACAGCTTAGGAAATGATCATATAAATCGCACATTAATATGTATATTTAATATAAATGTAATTTACAATTAAAAAATATTATATTAATGTGATTGTTTCAATATAAATTTAATAATCACAAATGAAAGTGAGATTTCACAATAACTTTTATCACTTGGTAATTTTCAAATCAAATACCCTTAGATTAAATAATTCAAATTAAAACTTAAAATATCAATAATAATGATTTATTAATTATATTACATGTCAAATATTCATTATATACACCACATAAAAGTGAATTAGTGCATAGTAATAAATAAGTCTCAATGGAATGTAAATTGAGATGAAATCCATTACCTCTCATGTCCTTTTGGGTGAACATGATTTAACCTCTTATATAGAGGTTTTAAACTTGTTATTAACTTATACCGGAACCATATTAGTATTTATGATTTCATATATGGTCCTTTTATAATATTTTACCACCAATTCATTAATAACCATTCTTTATTTTCATTGTTTTTGGTGTTAATTGTCTTATTTTCTTATGTGTGTTTTGTCATTAAAGATCTAGTCGTTGAAAATATTATAGATTTTAATTATATAAAGAATAATAATCATGAGATAATTATCATATTTTTACATAAATAGTTCTTTTAAATCCAATCTTGAATGATGGTTATAAAAAATGAAGTATGTTGTGATCATAGAGACGGTAGGTCGTACGTACACATGGGTAATGTTTCCATTTCTCACTGATCATTATGGAAAGAGAGGTAAGTAATATTTTACCTTTAAAAAATTATCATAATATCATTAATATCACATTATATAGTTATATATATCATCCATTTGTTGTGGTTATTCAAAGAGAGTCGTATCGCTTCGAGAAGGCGGTAGTCCACATGTACACGAACGATGTTATCATCGTTACATAAGTGAAAAGGAAAGAAATAAAATGATATATATTATATTTTCATAATGATAAATATGTTATAAATATAATAGTTATGTAATTTAAATAATATATAATCATTAACTTTATCTTTATTACCTTCCATGTGAAACGTTAGTTAAAGACGAGTCACATCATTTCGTGAGGCGGTAGTTCTCCGTACACATGAGTGACGTTATCGTATCTCCAATAGAATTTAAGGTGTATATATATATATTATATAATGACTAAAAATGTATAAATATGTTATAAATATCATATATATACTTTATATCAATCATCATACCAAATCTTGAGTGGTGGAAATGAAAAAACGAACAACATTGGTTCGCGAGGCAGTAGTTCGTTGTACATATTAACTATGATTTTGTAACCAATTTAATGGAAGTGGAGATAGTTTTAGATCATGAAATTATTATAAAAACATCCCAGTATATGTAAAATAATTATTTTATTATATTATCATGGTTTAATAAAAAAATTAGGAGGTGAATAAAGAAGTAAAAGAAAGAGGCTCGTTGAAGAACATTACCTCTTCTTCGGATATCCTCCATAGGTTTGCACTAAAGTATTCAAAGGTTGGATTTATTCCCAAAATAAGGATTCTAAGATGATTATAGGGAATTTTTGGAATTATTTTTTTAGTTATTGTATGAACCGAAGTGGTTTGAATGTGTGAAGAAGCGGGGGTATGGGTGTCCATTTATAAGTGGGTGAGTGGCACATTTATAATTTTTTGAAATAGTGAATTTTATCCATGTTTATTTCATTTCACCAAGAAATAATAATGGTCCATTATTGAGAATATAAGGGATAAGGTCTAAATATTATCATACAATGGGTTTTGGAAATGTTTTGGGTCATTCCTACACCTTATATTCTAATCTTAACCACTAAGTAAACTCATTTTTACCTTAATCATTGTAATTAATTTTAACTATTTTCACTAATAATTTTGGTAAAAAAATAAGTTAGACTCATTAGAAATTATAAATTATGATTATTCTAAATATAGAATCTGTTTATCCAAATTCAATCCACATAAGTGTAAAAATAATAATTTAAAATTAATCTTGTATATGTGATGAGAGAGTGGGTTTTTAAATTGAAAATGTTCAAAAGTTTAAAAAGTTTTTTTTATAAATTCAATATAAAAATGAATCCATAATCATCTTATGAACTTTTTAAATAAAGTGTTTTGTTATTCTGTCAATGTATTATAGATTTTAGGTTACCATATAGTTATGCTTCTAATTTGTCATGTTGCGTTAGAAATGGGCATATTATCGAGTTAAAAAGTTATGAATGTCATGTCATAATGGATAGATTACTGCATGTTGGTCTTAGAGGGATGTTGAATTCTTAAATATGGGATGTGTTGACTGAAATATTATATTTCTTTCGAGATATTTGTATAGAATAATCATATTATGATGCATTGAGTATGCTGAAAAAAGATATTGTTTTAATTTTATATAAATTAGAGAAAATATTATCATTGTCCTTATTTGATGCAATAGAACATCAAATATTGAATTTTGAATATGAAGCTAAATGTGGAGGGTCGATAAAATTCGAATGTATGTATGCATTTGAGAGATGTATGAAAAAATTAAAGAGTAAAGTATGTAATAAATAATCATTTGAAGGGTTGATTGCAGAAGTTCACTCGCATAAGAAAATTTCAAATTTATATTCTTATTATTTTCAATCAGAATATCCTTCAAAACATAATCACATGAGTTGAAATGAGGAAAATTTTGATGATGTTATAGACCATCAATTATTATTTTTTAATCAACCCGATCTTGGTTTGGGTGGTTATTGTGAATGATGGATTTTAGATAAAGAACTACACATAGTACATTCATATGTTCTATTGAATTGTGAAGAAATGAAATGATTTGTGTAGTAAGTATTACTTTTTATTATTATTTTATAAAATTATAATAGATACATTTATTGACACTATTTTTTTTTAAAATACATGATGACCATATCAAAAAACAATTTATATAAATTACCTCTACTTCTTTTGATGAACATTGTCAATAGAATTTTATATATTGGTTTCAAATACTGGTAAGTTAAGTTTTTTTTGATGAAAAATTAAATTAATTTTGTAATTATATCTATTATTAATAATTTTTATTATTTTTAGGAAATAAAATATGAAATTAAAATTGATATTCAATTATGTATGCTCAAAAACCCTCTACCAAAATTGGTAAAATATTATAATGGGCATGCAGTTAATGGATTTTGATTCCATGCATGAAAAAATGGTGAATCATTGAAATCAATTAATAGTGGTGTTTGTTTTAAAGGATATTATAACAACATGAACTTTTTAATAATATTTATTTCCTAAATTTGTGTGTTATTTTATTTTATACTCAACAAAACTATATCCTTTAATTAATTAAGTGAGTATAATTAAATGAGACTATTGGGTTTCGACTGTTATATGGCCATTGGTCAATATGACCGTTGGAAACTAAATTCTTAATGTTACAATTATTGTTTATAAATTCAAATGATCTTGGTTAATTAATACAGAAATAAGAGTCGATGGCATCATTCAGTAGACTCGGGACATATGAAGCCCATCTATCAGAGCTTGGGAAGGAGTTAGCATCACTGGGCTTTGCTCTGGACCAAGCTCAAGCTGAACTTCAACATGTGAAGCTTGAACGGAATTGCCTAAGGGAGAAGTTCAAGCTGATAGAAATCCATACTCGAGAAATGTTTTCTGATCCACCCCAAGATTCTATCACCATAGCACACCTTACACTTAGGTCCTATGCAGGTGTTATAAGGGGCTATGTAACGAAGCCTTAGTTACTTTCTGTAATCCTTTTGTATGAATAAAAATTTTACTTCTTCTTATGGTAAGATTTGTGAATTTCAAATGTATTGATAAATATAGGATGAATTTATAGAAGTTTCATATTATTGATGAATTTTGGAAAAAAGGGGTATTTTAAAATATTTTTGTATTCTTAAAATAATTTATAATGTGAATTGATTTTCAAAAAATGGTCTTCAACAGTTGTGTTCAGTAAGAAATTTAGAGTCTAATAAGATTAACTTAATTTTTAGTGAATAATAAATTATGAATAGTAACATACCCGTATGAATAGTAATGAATAGTAAATCGACCAAAAAAATAGAAACTTCACCCATGAATGTATAAATACATTTTAGACATCTTAAAAGTGAAAAAACAATCATAGTTTAAGTTTTGGTATTTTTGTATGTCATAAATATTTTTTTTACAATTTTATAATTAATTTAATAATTTAAAATGTAAATGTATTTTCATAAAATTTAATCATAAATTGTTACTTTATTTTCTTTTGGTTATATGATAATTTTATGGGACCTTGATTACTTTCTTAAGGTGTTACAAAATGAGTTATCGTTTTAAAGTTGTATTTTTGGAATAAATAATGATTTTATTTAAAAATTAAATTAAAAATATTTAGAAAATTATGTTCATAAAATGGATTTCATTTTTGAATTCAAATCAATGATATTATGTTAGAGTGAATTTTTGGGATTTTTATGAAATAGTTGATTTTTCGGTGAATAGTAAAAAAAATAAAGTTTTGAGTTTCGGGTGTTTAATGACATCATTGATGATGTAATCATGATGTAAATAATATGGTCGAATTTTTAATAGTAATATATGTTATGAGGTGTCCCAATTGGACAATACCATGGGAAAATACCATGGTCAAGCCTATGGTCTTGCAAATACCACCGATGATGTGTCCCTTGGAAATTAATAATTTATTCCCTCACTTTTCCTATAAATACCAAGCCATTTCCTCATTAATTTCATTCCAAAATCCTTCTTAATGAATTTCGGGTCTCTCTACCTCCCAAGGAGTCCTCCCAAGGTTCCCTCAAGCCTCCCAAGATCCCGACCTTCAAGCTTTAGAAGTTACTCTTCAAGGTAAGGGAATCTTTCACCCTCCTCTTTTAAGTCATGACTTCCTTTATGTTATGTCTTCTAGTTTACATCTTATTATTTTGGGGTATGTTCTTTAATATCCTTATTAATGTACAAATCATGTCCAAATGATGAGATACCCTTTCCACTCTCATCAATTAATTTTCTTAATTTTTAAGTGACGTCGTTGGGATGCCGAATTTTTCATCAAAGAAATCGAATTTTCTATTTTCTTTCAAGTTTCCTTTTCATGTGGTATTTCATTAAAATATCCACACCACTATGTTATTTCATTTTATTATGTACCTCTTCTAAAAATGATTCATTTATTTATGGGATATCCTTGTTTTATTTATGTGAATACCCAGAACTATTTCGTTTATATGGGTGTTTATAAATACACAAAAATGATATATTTGATTCTGGAATTGACATACATATAACCCTCACTCCCTTTCCATGGGTTATAATTGACATAATAATCTTGTTTTTAAGAAATTTTAAAACATCACAATTTTGAAATGAAACCCATTTATTTTATTCTCTATGGGTTATTTATGAAATGTTTGATTATGATATATGTGGCTCAAATGAAAAAAATGACATATTAAGGGTGCTCCCTGATATATTTCCAGTGCATTGGGTAAAGAATAAATCTCTAGAGATGACAAGTTTCACGATACCTTGGTGAATAACCTTAGTAATTTTTATGACACCTTGGGGATAAACCTTGGTGATATGTTCATGAATGTCTAAATGAAATGTTGTAGCCACATATTCAAGTTATGATTCAAGTTATTTTTATTATGATATTCCTATTCTTCTATTTCTCATGCCTTTATGATTTATATCATATTCTTATTAATATTGCTCAAGATTACATGTCAACTGTTTCACTTGTTTTCTTTAATGAGCCTTTTGCTCACCCTTTCCTTTGATTTATGTCTCCAAGTTGAGATGCAATAATTTTACTTAGGATGAACCTATAACGAAGCCTTAAAAGTGTATTAAAAGGATGTTTTATGTTGTTTTCATATATTATGTTCCTGATTTCCAAGACACTATACTTTAAAGATCCTCTGTATGTAAAATTTAATGAAAAGTTATGTAATCAAAAGGCAGTATGCCATTGATATCATCATAAAGAAAGTGAAGTTGAATTTTATGGTATGATAGATAAAATAATCTAGTTATGTTATCTGGGACCAAATTATGTAACGATGTTTAAATTCCATTTTTTGATATTGATTAAGAGTTCAACAATGACATGGAGTCATTGACATTAAATATAATAGTCTTATTGCATCAAATAAACCATTTATGTTATCACACCAAGAAAATCCAGTTTATTATGAAAATTACTCTGATATTTTTAGATATTTGAGTGAATTATGGAGTGTAATAAAAATAAAATCTTATGACAATTAGTTTCTTGAAAATTAAAATGGTTCTATAGAAGTGAAACATATTGAAAATTTTCAATAAACTTCCCCAAATATATCTCTTACCTAAAGATATATAAATATCGATGATGAAACCCCCTGATTAAGGGCTGATGATATTGATAATGTTGATGAAGTGATGAGGGATGATGAAATCGAAAGTTGTATAGAAGTTGACGATTTTGAAGACGAAGATGAATACATTGTCCTCAATGAAGATGAGGAAGAATATGATGATTGATGTATTATATTCAAGTATTTATAAGTTTTTTATATTTGATGTTTTTATTAACAATTATTTAAAGGTAAGATTGTTTTTTTCATATGGATGGACCTGATGATATTTTTTGTTCCTTCGTTGATGCCAGTAATTATTAGTTTTTTATATTTGATATATGTATTAACAATTATTGATAGGTAATAATATTATATATTTCATGTTGTTTATTTGTTTTTTATAGTTGATGTATATATTAATAAATATTTACATATTATATTATTATGTTATGATATTTATTTACAGCTAATTATTATATTCTGGTATTTATTAGTTTTTTATATTTGATATTTTTATTAATAATTTCTTATAGGTAAAACTATTATATTTTAGTATTTTTTATTTTTTTATATTTGATATCTGTATTAATAATTTCTTATAGTTAAGATTATTTTTTCATATAGCTGGAGGTGCTCTTGATGATCTATTTTGTTCTCTCTATGATGTCAGACTTCTTAATGATGAGCCTAATTCATATAATTTGTATGATATTGTGCCTATTAGGAGGGTTTGTGGTTTTTATCAATTGATGATTCTAAAACCTATTCCCGAGAGACATACATCTCTTTATTTTGATCCTAGTTTATATAGGTATGTTCAATTTTTTAACGTATTTATTTTATATTAAGTTTATGTACTATTTTTTTTAATAATATTCTGATTATTTGTTTTTATTTTTATAATTTTTCACATTCAGCTATTGGGAAAGCTACTATGATTCTAAGAAATTATTTTTCTAATCCATGGGTGTCATGGAATAAAGTTTCCATTATCATTTGTGAGTATATGTTTGACCACTAGATTGTACATTATTAAATAATATATTTTATTTTAAATTTATTTAATTAGTGACATGTTGTTTTTAATTTTCTTGCATAATTTATGGTATCTGATTATTCATAGCCTAAGAGGTCCTATCCGGGAAGCATGGGATATTTGTATACATGAAGTTTTTTGTCAATTTTTACACAACCTCAAATATCGATCCATGGATAGATCTTTTGCTACTGTTTTCAACCAATCTTGTGTATCTCATTGACCTAACTATATCTCAGCTCAGGTATGGTATGGATTGTGATACTACTATATAGGATAGACTTTTGAGAGGATTTCATCATCTAGACGTTAGAACTGATGGAGGCAGGAGGTTTCATATAGGTTTGAGAGTCATACATTTGGTATACATCGATGACATATGGTAATTAATATTATTTATTAATGTATATATACTTTAAATGTAAAAAAATTTCTATATTATAAAAGTTTCTATTGACCCCTCTATTAAATATTTTGAAGTTTAAAATAAAATTTACACTGATCCCCGTACAAAATAGCTTATCAATGACTGACGACGCCATATTGTGGTTAGTAATTTTTTTTAAATTTTACTAACGTTAATTTTATTGTTATTATAATCTATAATTATATTTGAAGGAAATGTATGTGTGTACAACTTCTCATTCATGAGATATTCAATATTATAGCAAAGAAGACGCCACTTGTGAGTGGGGTTTTGATGAAAGGGCTTAGATATAGGTGACTTTGCATGGTTTTGAGAAAGTTTTGGTGACTGTTATTGATTCATGACTGACACTTATGAGTTATTATGGTACTTATTCCATGTCATCAGTCAACTTAAAGGGAGATCCTGGAGATTCATCATTATTTTCTTCTGTATAGAATGAGAATTTGTTGAGAGATCATAATGAGATGATACAACAGATGCGGAGAGAGAGAGAGAGGATGATCGTTAGTAAAAGCATCTAAGAGATGAGCATATATTAGAGTATATGTTCCAGCATGTGTATGGTGTTGGTGTGGATTTTTCTCCCCATACCCCATCGAGTGATACTCCTCAACCTAATACCAGTTGATGCACATTGGGTTTTTATGACTGTTATGTATTTTGGGGTGATAAACATATTTTATGTGAAATGATGCAATAATGTTATGTTTTTTTTAAATATTTTTTATCAAAATTTTTATTTTTATTTTTTATTTTTTTAATTTATCTTTTAAAAAATATATATCAATTTTTATGGGTATATAATTATTTTAGACATTTTTTTAAAATCTTGGTGGGATTATTTGCGATAGACCCCTCAAAATTAAATATTTAAAAAACTTTCTACCATTATTTTCTATGGATGTACCTTCCTTCACAAATAATACCTATTTATGATGGACCGACATAAAAACATAATTGGGGAACCATTTTCTTTGATGGCACATTAGTGATGGGAATCCATCACTAATTACCCATTGCAAAAACATAAAACTCTAGTGGTGCTTCCACTAACTAAGTTGTAATATAGTTTATTATATAAAATATTTTTTAAGGAGAATAAATTAAAAATGATGTTGGTATAACATCATAAATAATCATTAATCAAACCATATACATTAAGTTTTGAATCCATATTTCACGCATACTATTTCATATTGTTGTTCTATGAGGTGTGGGTTATAGAATAATAAAACACTCTTTGAGATATTCATGAAAATATTGAATTCAGAATTTGTTATCTATATTCAATTGAAGATTTATGACACATTTTACAAGTTGATTCTATATTTTATTTTTGAACCACTAAAATTTATTAAAGTATCCATACTTTATTCTTCTAAGAAACTTATACCCATTCCTTTAATAATCATTGGAAAATATAATGGAGTACCGATGAACACCCTAAGAATGAATATTTAAATTCCATATATATCAAAATACACTCAGTCTAGTAATTCCTTTCACTCTCTTATTTTAAAAAAATGAGTTTGATTCATCAAACACCCTTCAAACTAAATTAGCATATATCATGTGATTATAAATCATACAACACTAAGAGACCATTTATATGTATTCTTTATATGTGATTCACATTAATGTGAACTAGACTAAAATTCTTCTAATTTGGATGATTTAAATAATTTTTATTATTTCATTTTAGATCCACATTATAAATTATAAGATTTATTCTTTCAATCACCATGAACAATATCTTTTTACCATTTTAGCATAAAGTCCTATCACTTCCTTTATAAATTTTTCTATTATTTCTAACATTTTAATACTCTCAAAAAAAATTAAGTGAATATGGTATCTAATAGTCAAAGTAATTTCATATAAATTGAGATTTATAATGAAATAATTTGTTTATAATTCATACTTACATCAATATTTTGAAACTTATCATGACATTTTTTGTAATCCCTCTTATAATTCCTTTCAATCTGAAATAAAAACACTTATCCATCGAAGATATTATTCTATGATGTTTTGATGAAAAAGAATAATACTTGGTATTTTTAATAATATTCCTATTATTAGAATTTGTATTGAATTTTCTATTCTCTATTTTGCGGATAGATTCAAGGTTTAACCTTTATAGTTTTTTTATGACTCTCCTCAAATGGTTGGCATAATCGTGAATGGATAACTAATTCATTTTTGAGTAGAAAACCTATCCTCTCAAAATTTTAAATATACCAAATTATATTGAGTGCATTATATTAAATGGGTATACAATTAAACAATATGCACTAAGAAGAAAGAGTTGGAACATAAATATGAAGATTAAAATTTCACCTTCTAGTCCTATGAAAAGATGAAGTTCCAGCATTTTCACCCATTCCTACCATTTAACCTCTTCAAAAAAGAGTTCCATGAGATGAATCACTATAAGAAACACTGGGAGTGATTCTAGAGGGTTGGAGGCCATTTCTTGTAATTATTTTATTCGAATAGGGGGTTCTTCTTCAACCATATTTCCCAGGTAGGCACTTAGTTCAATCAGTGTTCCTCCAGCTGAAAAATCTGGAGACATGATGAGTATTGAGCCCTCTTAGGATCCTATAAATGGTTAAATAATATATAAATTATTATATCAAAAACAACATGATAATTGAAAATGGGGATAGATTTTACCTCCTTCGAGGAATAGATTTGATCTACCTCCTCTTTTTCAATCATGTCCCTTTCTTCTATAGGACCCTCATCATAACCTCTCTCCTCACCATCATTTTCATCACCACCATATATATCACTATGTAACTTGAGCTCCATCAACTTGAGTACTCAGTTCGAGTGAAAGTTTTTTCCCTTAAGTAATTGTATTACAGCTTCAAGATCATTGATATAAGCTTCCATCTCATCAAAATGATTCTCCTAGGAGAAAAAAAGGGTTAAATGGCCTTCTCAAACTCCATCAGAATGATTGTATCCACCTATAGTGAATCCAAAATTTCATTGATGGACAAAGTACTCCTCCATGAATCCCACTCCCAACAAGGCTCTGAAATTTGGGATTGGAGAGGATGAGTGGTAAAAGATCCATTTTTCACATAGGAGAAGAACAGTATATGTGATTTAACCACTTCCCTGACATCTATGTCACTAAATGATTATTCAGAACAAGCCTCTTTTATGGTTTCCCCACCTCTATTATCCACTCTTTCTCTTCTTTTCTTTCAATCACTAATGGATCCTTGACTTAGTGTACTAAATATGTTAATTAGACTCTAGGGTGTGACCTTATCCTGGTCTTGGAATACTTGGTTGGTAGCCTAATGATGAAATATTTTTGTGGGAATATGATCTCTATGTATGTTTCCTCCCATATGATCATTAGGAAAAACTAATATTCGACCATAGGATGTCACTCATATTGTATTCTTAGAGGTGGGGCATGACACTTATTATGTATGCAGTGGAATTTTTGAACGAACTAGCCAAGGTGTACATCTCAAAGATGGTTTCTTTATTAATTCTAGCCATCAGTACACCCTCTATTAGTGTGATCAAGAAGTTTAATTGTTCATGAGTTTCAGTCACATTATCTATGATTGTTCCAATCGGGTTCTGATATGTCATGAATATGAATCGACTCTGGAAATTTAGAATATTTACCATGTCTTGAATGTAAAGTGGGAGTGTAAATGTTATGAATATATGACCTAAACCTAGAACCTAAAATTTCTTGATTGTTTGTGAATTATAACCTCCCAATTGAGATGTGATCCAGCCCCAGAGCACTTGGAAGGGTCTAATGCGACTGAAAGGGGCCTTCCCCTTACAGATATTTGTAAAATGATAATATAATCTAGCCATCATCAGAACCTTTAGGTTAATTCATCTTTTAATCACCAATTGATCTACAATTACAAAAGTTCCAATCCTTACCTCATTGTGTGACTCACCCATCTAGAGGAGATATCCACTTATGAACATAGTTAGGAAGGTTTCTAGATATAAAAATGGGATGACCCAAAGGGTGATCTCTCAACCCCGCTTAGTGTATCAGCCTTATTTCAATATTGGATGATAAGAATTGGGGATCCTATGGGTATTGTGGGTTGTATAGCTTCGGTTCCTCCTTTTCAATGGCTCTCAACCATTTGGCATGATGAAGATTTATGCCCATGTGTCAAAGGGAACATCGACTTGGGGATGAAGATCTAGTTCCATTATTTTTTTCCAATGGAATTATATCACTTGAAAATAGAGGACTCATCTCTACATTATCCCATAAATAGGTTGGACATATTCACTCATCATACATATCCCTTAGGATCAAATCCCCGCTAATCATGTGCATGTCCCAAAGGCTTATCTCAATATCTCTGTGCATCGGATAGAATGTGTTTGTATCTAGGATTCATATACTGATTAGATCTATGACGACCTTCTTATTGTGGTGGGAAAAGGATTTTGATGCCCAAAATTCTTCCTAAAATTTCACTACCTTAATTTCTATTTAAAAATCAACATGGATTTTCCATACCCAATAAGTCCACTCCTAGTACATGTTGAATACACCTCTAGGGAGGAGGTCCCAACTTAAATATCACTCTAGTATTTGTTTAGTTATGGTTATTAATGAGATAGATACTTAGTTTTGGACCTTTGGATCTAGAAAACAGGTCCCTTATTTTTGGGTTATTGGAGTATAATTGAGGACAGACCCCTCTAAATGATCTTTCACCTTGATAAAGTATCCAGCTATAGAGACATTATCTTGGGCAAGATCATGATGGTGGTTGATCTAGTGTGATGGTTGGTTCATGTATAGTTAAGGTTTAGGGA
The DNA here is from genome assembly GCA_963277665.1 of Viscum album. Taxonomy (NCBI): domain Eukaryota; kingdom Viridiplantae; phylum Streptophyta; class Magnoliopsida; order Santalales; family Viscaceae; genus Viscum; species Viscum album. The sequence goes on from OY728153.1 coordinate 1,717,652,352, forward strand.
TGTTCATATCACACATTATATTGAATCCTTAAAAAATACCCTCTCGGATGTTGTGTAATTTCAAATTCAGACTCTCATCAGATCTAACAGAAGTGCATAACAACCCCAACTCCAATAGCCCAGATTCGGTGGTTATTTTATTATAATGTCATAGATACAAGAAATGACATCACCAGGGATTGATCAGTTTAGTAGTATTGAATAACTAGATATATACATGGTTCCCTTATTACATTGTTAATTAAACATATAACATAATAAAGAAAAATAAATTGGTTCCTTAACACTTATTCAAAGATTTCATCTTCATAACATGGGGAAGGAGAACAAATAAAAGGGTGAGCTAAAATAATTAGTAAGGGTTACATATATTATAAACATTAATCAATAATAATTGAATCATAATAAATAATCAATAATCAATATGGAAAGTTAAATAATTAAAAAACACATACCATTTAATCAATAACTAGAAAATGTTATGTATCCATAGATTTTATTATAGTGAAAATATCATGGATGGTGACAAATAAATATTGAATGAAGGAAATGATTAATTATTGGATGTAATGTATCTAGAACATGAACCACTACCATCAAGACCTTTTAAAAGATGGTTTATGTTTGTGGGTAGAAACCTGTCTTATTCTTCTAGGAAACAAACGTGAAGGGTTTGTTGCCAACTATTTTGTCTCATGAGACATGTTGATGCATTGAGGGGATATATAATGATAGGCCCCACCTATCAATGCAAGTAAAAATAATTATTCATACATGGATTTAATTCATGAACAATATGCCTTATCAAAATATTCATATTGATTAGAGGATACATATTTATCAATATTTCCCCAGTTATTAAATAACATTCAAAGTAAACATCATATGTAAAAATGGTATAGGGTTTAGGAAATTCTCATATACATGATATAAACAATGTGGGTATTTAAGAGAAACATAATTTAAAATGAAAAATGATATAAAAGGATTAGTAAATACACCACATAAAAATGATTAGTTGCACAATACCAAGTAAGTCTCAATGAAATGGAAATTGAGATAAAGTCCCTTACCACTTTTGATCAGTCGAATCACATGCCCCATAAAATTAATAATCATAAAATAAAACATTGAATACCATAAAGATAAAAATATTAATGATATTATATATCAAAGGGTTAGTACACCATGCAAAAAATAATAAGTGGTTAATAATGTATATATCTATCAAAAATAAAAGTGAGACGAGAAAACCCTAACCTTATGTATGAAAGTGTTTTTCACTTGTACTTAATGTCCAATATAATCAAATTAGATTCATTAATTAATTAATTAATAAAATCTTAAACATATATTTTATTTATTATAATTTTATTAAGTTCATTTATAGTCATTCTGATGATTAATAATGTTTAATTTTGTTGTTCTGGGAGTATTCTTTACATGGTTTTATGGTTGGTTCCCTTGTGTATAATTATGGGAGCTCTATAAAATGGAATAAAAACTCCAAAAGTGAGATTATTTGGTATTAATAAACATAAAAAAATTTAAATGGTCTCATATATCATTTTTTTATATGGTATGATGATGATTCGTTAGATAAAATGTTGGTAAAAATGTTTTAATTTATTTTGGTGATTTTTATGACCATCATGAACTTATATCATTTTATTTAATATTATATTTATATACTGGTTCCAGAAAATGATATATATATTATAATATATATATTATAATATTATTTAACCATAATAATGGTTTTATGATGATCCTTGAAAGTGGTAATGGAAAATGAAAACTCATCGCCCGTGAAGGCGGTGAATCGACACATCATGGATGATGTTATCATTTTTTAGAATAAAAGGAGGAGAGAAGAGATTTGATGATGGATATTACATTAAAACAATAAAATTATATTATATATATTATATTTTAGTTATCATTTCACTTTGGATATGGGAGGTTAGAAGAGGATAATAAAAGAAAAGAAATTAAAAGAGAAAGAAGGGGGATTTTACCTCTCAAATATCGTCTCCTTGGGAACCTCTATAAGTCACTTGGCTTCATATTTTAGTAAGAACGGTAGGTATTGGACATTTTGAAGAGTCTTGAGAGTGTAATTGGGTAGAATATTAGCAATCTCCAGTGATTATAAGGTGTGAGGATAAGGGGTGGTGAGGGGTGGTATTTATAGTCAGTGAAGAGGGATGTTTGTTAGTATTTTATTCATTTGTTTATTATTTTGGCTCAATACTATCAATAGTGATGATTATTATGACTAAATATAGTAACTAGTGAATGTGAGTTCAAAATAATGTCTTATTACATCATCTGTGAATCAAAAATTCATGTATTTGGCTTAAAATGATAAATACCATAAATTATTATATTTTATTATTCACCAAAAAATCAACTATTTCAGAAAAAACCCAAAAATTCACCCTAACCATTTTTTGACATGTATATTTTAAAAATAGACTCCATTTTATGAAAATAAATTTCTAAATATGATAAATTTAATTTCTAATTAAAATAATCATTTATTCAAAAAATACTAATTTTAAAATTATAACTGATTTTATGACACTTTGAAAAATTAATTAAGGTCTCATAAAATTATATTATAATTATAAGAAAAAATATTAATTTATGAATCCATTTTATTAAATAAATTTTATTTTAAATAATTATATTAATTATAAAATTGTAAATAAATATTTAGATTTCAAAAAGTAGCAACACTTAATTTATCATTTTCAAAACATTTATTTACTTATTCCATGATATAAATATTAGGGTCTTATATTCTTCCCTCCTTCAAAAATTTAATCCTTAAAATTTTTCATGAATATTTCCTTCTAAACAAATGAGTTTGGTTCTTTTTCATAACATCCTCAGGTTACCATGTTGCTTCTTCCATTTTATGGTTTCTCCAAAGAACATTTACCAATCAAGTCATCTGATTTCTCAATACTTTATCTCCAGTGTTAATAATATCAATAGGCTCTTTACAGTAATACAAATCAGGTTCCAGATCTATTTCTTTATAGGTGAGTACATGCGTTGGGTTTGGCATGTACTTATTTAACAATGATATGTGGAATGTATCATGAACTTTGGAGTGACTTGGTGGAATTGTTAATCAGTAAGATATAGCTCCAATTAATTCTAGAATTTCAAATGTTATAATGAACCTAGGGCCCAATTTCCCTTTATTACTGAACCTTGTGATACCCTTCCATGTAGATACTTTCATAAAAACATGATCTCCCACTTGAAATTCAAAATACTTTCTATGGTTGTCAACATAACTCTTTTGACTACTTTGAGCTGCTTTAATAGGATCCTAAATAGTCTTTACCTTTATCTTTGTCTCTTCAATAATTTTCTGTCCTATAAGTTCCCTTTCACCAACTTCATCCCAAAAAGTTGTGGTACAACATCTATTGCCACATAATGCTTCATATGGATCCATTTAAATACTAGAATGGAAACTATTATTGTAGAAAAAATATACCAAAGGTAAATACTAACATCCCAATAAAAATGTTGTGCACATAACATTCATTCAACTAAGGAAGTCAATAGTGTAGAATTATTACCACTAACTGGTGGGCGCCTATCTATCAGAGGAACCTCATAAGGTTCATTCCCCACATCACCCTCACCCACATCATCTCCTAATGTCTCACCAGATACTTCCTCCTCAGAAAAACTATTACTCAATAAATTAGGAGTATATGCAGGGATATCCCTTAAATTTCCTTCCAAATGTTGATCATCTTCTTCATAACTTGTTTCTATCACAGGAGTCATATGAGAAAATAATGAATGAGAGTGTTATGAATGACCGACTTCTACAAAGCTCACAAAAAATGGTTTTGTAGTAGTAGGTTACACCTCATCAATATTAGAAATCCCCACATATAATTTCATTATACCATTACTATACTATTTCCTAAATAACAATGATGCGTCCATAAAATCCTCATCACCGACTCAAGGATACTCAGTGTGTCAAAAATGTTCAGGATATTGAAGATGTTGATATTTAATTGAAGTAATTGATTGATCATCCCTCAATTTTAACTGACTATGAACATTCTTGTGAACTTCATCCAATGTAACACAATTACGAAGATTTTCCACTCTTGCAGGTGAAAAACTATATCTAAAACCCTTCTTGGTATAAATTACTTCACTGTTGCAATATAATTGCCCAGAAATGATTACCTAGAAAAAAATAATTAATAAAATATTATATACCATATCATGAAATTTAAAAAAAAATGGTTATGATTAAATAATTGATTTGATATTAATACTTTTTTTATGAATTTGTTTATCATTATTTGATAAACCGATAAAAACCTAGGGGGATCCTAGCACCTTTATTATTTGATAAGGATAACCACACTCCTGATAGAGGGAATATTTAGTGCCCCATACACCTCCATGTTGATAAGGGATAAAAGTATCATGTGATGATATGCACACTCAGGGAAGGGGGAAAACTAATTGAGAGCGAATCCATTGATGTAACGGATTTATTATATATTTTTTATGCGTTTTTCTTATCAAACTATTCCTATATTAATTATAAAAACCTATAAAATATCATATTTTCATGATTCCATCCACACACTGAGGACCAACATGAAGCATATAACTTATACAATAAACATAAATTAAAATAAACTCAGGTTGGGCAGCTGAACCTGACCCTCAGTTTGGTTGTTGGAAGCCGTCCACATCATCTAGTTGTATTTGGATCGTTAAAACACTGGAAAAAATATCCTCACCAAAAATAAAAAAAGACTGACTCATTTATTTCTTGTCAAAAGAACGATGACAGAAATGTTTCTCCATCGGGGGAAGTTATACCAGTGTGGTGAAGTTCGCGATTGCAGGGGTCGTTTTCCAGAGACTCCACATTTGCAGGGGCATTTGCAGTGTGCATTTCTAGGAGGTGTCTTCTAGGGGATTTTTTAAGGTGCATTTACATGGGTCGTTTTGAGGGAGCGTTTGGAGGAGGCATTTTCAGAAAGAATTTCCTAGATCATAGTCATTTTTAGAAGGCGTTCACATTAGGGTTCATGATTTTAGAAGGCCCTTTCTATTAGAAACAACATCATGAAATCGTAGTTAAAATTATGCATTGAAATTTTTAATTATTTAAAAATAAGTGGTTTCAAATTTGAAAATGATTTAAAGTTGAAATATATTATGATATATGGTTATGAAAATATAAAACATAAAGAAAATAAAAAATTGCAGTTGGAATTTACATTGTAAATTTCTATCGGAAGTTCCCAATGTCAATTCCAAATGAGATTTCCCTTATAGTGGACATTTAAAATTGATTTTAAGAATGACCTGTAGAAAATTTCACTGCTAATTTACACTAAAAATTCCACTATAACTTTCTCCAATTTAATTCCAAGTGACAACTTTACTACATATTGTCACTATGAATTCACAATTGAAATTCTAAGTTCAAATTTTCAAAAGATTCAAAATAAGAGAATTAGAATTTTTAATTGATTTAAACTGTAAATGTCATATTGTTTTTTTCTAATAGAAATTAAAATTACAAGTAAGTGGAACTTTCCACTTGGAATTTCCCTTCCAAAAAATCAATGGAAATTTCAAATGGGAATTTCCAATGGGAATTTCTAATGTAAATTTTCAATTGATTCAAAAGAAGGAACCCCATCAAAAAAATTACAAACAAATGTGATCTAACAATTTGTGCACATAAATTGTATATCTCAGAATGATATTGAGTGACCTAAATCATGATTCTCTACATGATTTAGAAGAAATAAATTCATTTGATTTAAATACTATGTATAATTCATTTGATTATTATCTAAGGGAGCATAATAGTGATGAAATTAGAAACTCAAAGTGCAGTACAGAAGTTTTCATCAATAGAGATGAATTCCCAAATTCAAAAGAAAGCACCCCATGTAAAATCATTTCTAAAAAAATCAGTACATGGAGACCAAGCATTGGGATGGTTTTTAAATCAAAATCTAGAAATTATTCATTTTATATTAAATACAAAAGCATTTTTGGATTCAGTGTACAAAAGTAGTATGTTAACAAAATTAAAAAGTATAAAAGCTTAGTAACATCAACATTGTATACATGTAGTAAAGAAGGATGTTTAAGATCACACAAACATGATGTAAATGTATAAAATCCACATGTAGAAACAAGTACTGATTGTCCAGTGCAAATGGGAGTTGTCTACATGTCCAATAACCAGTATGAGTGCACACAATTTGTTGATGAGCATAACCATACTTTATATTCTCCTGAGACTATGCATTTTATGAGGTCACAAAGACGCATAAGTGATGCACAGGGTGTCGAATTGGATTTTAATGATAAATATAGTTTGAAGCTCAATGATTCTTTTTCACTTGTAATAGTTATTGCAGGTGGCCCTATGAGTCTTAGATATACACGATTGGACCAGCTGAATTATCTATGCTCCAAAAGACAAAGGGATTTGAATATATATGATGTTGATGGTATGTTACAATACCTAGAGAAGTAATCATGGGATAGAAAATCATTCTTATTTTAAAGACACAAAAATTCCATGTAAATTTTTTTAAATTACTTGGGATTATTATGAGTCTACAAAAATTGGCGGCGCGTGATTCCAAGGCCCGGTGTGCCCGAAATGAATTTCTGAACTTTTTTTAAGGTACGTTCAGTAAACACACGGGAATCATTTTCTATCTTTTGAACTGTTTCTCAGAATAAAAATCTGATGGAACCGTTGAATCCGTAGCACCGAGATTCGCTTAGGAGAAGCTTCACTTCGACCGCAGTAGGTCAGGAGAAAAAAATTAGTTTTTGGAATTTTTAAAGAAAATTAAAATAACATGTAATTGTTATTTTATTTTATGTTTCTCCAATGGATGAGTGGCGGTGGCGGGACCGGTGACTTGTCAATATAATTAATGGATTGAATCATTGACTGCGTAGCTCCACCATTGTGAATTAAAAGTGGTTCATTAATTTATTTAATGAACCTCATTAATTCCTCAACGCGTTACTCACCATTCCCCCTCTTATTTAAATGGAGCTTGGGGTGGGGTTTTGGCACGGCTTCTTCAAACGAGGAAACTTTGGCGGAGTTCTGCAGAAACATTCACCAATAGAGGATGGAAGCTTGGGCGGCAACAATCCGGGATCGACGAATGTCGATGATTCCATCCAATGTGGATGCTCCCCCCACTGCAACTGTGACACCTCCAATGGATCTCGAGGTAGGGGGTTTATGTGCTTTTATGTTCCCTCTATTTCTATTCTTGAAAAATATAATGAATGTTGACCAACCGACTAACAGGTTGATCTGTATCTCATCTAATCATGTGGGTGGTTGTTGTGGGGTCTTAAATTTCGGGATTATTTTTCCTCATGTTTAAAATGCTAACACGGAGGGAGCGGGTCGAAACCAACAAGGCTCGGACTCTCTGCTAAAATTGTCTTTGGTGCGTTCTTCGTGGAGGAGAAATGAGCATGGAGGAAAGGCGTATTTGAGGGATACACAATGATGGAAAATCCCAAGAGGACCATAGGCATAACTAGAAGGAAGAACGGACCACCGGAGCTCACCTAGTGCCTCGCGAAAGAAGCACCGACGTGGCACCAACGCGGTGGCGCCAGCAACCGGCACCGAAAAATGAGAGTGGCGGACAAAAATCACTGGCCATGGTGGAGAGCGGTGCTGCTCGGCACTGCGGTGATAGAAAGGGTGGCTGGAAGTGGTCGACCGTGGAGTCGGAGGCGGCGCACCATCATGCACTGCGTTGAAGGGTTGCGGCTTTGAAGTCGTGGGGGTGGCGAAGGCTGGGACCTGCTCCCTACGGGTCCCATGGGTGACAAGGTAGTGCCACCTAGTGTCACCCTTAAATAAACTAAATTAATCTTTGAGCCGTTTGGGTGACAGACTGTGCAACCCCTCTGTGGGTCGCACCAGCCAGCGAGCCGGACCGCCTGGCGGGCCACGCCCAGCCGGCGGGTCGGGCCAGTTCGTGGTCCAACGGGCCGATCCCTCTATGGCCCATCCCAATTGGGTCAGCCCAGGCCGGTTTGGGCCAGGCTGGGTTGGACTCGGACTAGGTCGGGTCGGTCCGACCGGATCGGACCGAACCCAGACCCCTCTCAGGCCCAGAAATGCTTAAAGGGACATATCTTGCGAACTAGACATCTGTTTGATGAACTTTCTATGAAGCTGGGATCCTTGGAGTGAGAACGTCCTTCTAAAATACTCCACTAGAGTTTTGGAGAAAGTTAGATTATGGCCGATTTGGATCGACCCCGAATCCAACTGGGCCCTCGGCAATAAAATACCAATAACTTACAGACCTGGTGTCCAGTTGACACGTCGTATGTTGCATTGGAACCCTTCTGATGTGACAGATCATCAAGTTACTTCTTTGTGGGACTTCGTTCCTGTTGAAATATGACCGATGGATTGAGGAGTAGTTCTCCCAGAATCAAGCGTACTATGAGTGGGAATCCTGTGGCTGGCAGTGAGGTGGAGGTTGGAGACAGATCGTATGAAGGTTAGTACCAAGTGATCATATGTGGGTCAGCACCTAGATATCCTGTGCGGGTTAGTGCTCAGTGATCTTGTGTGGGTCAATGCATACGGATCCTGTGTAGGTCAGATCCTGTGTGGGTCAGCACTCAGCGATCCTGTGTGGGTCAGCACATACCGATCCTATGTGGGTCAGATCCTATGTGGGTCAGTATGGGTTATTACCTATTGACTTCAAGCAGGTTGGATTCTGTGTGGGTCTTGCGGGGGTTTGTACCTATTGATCCTGTGTAGTTCAGACTCTGTATGGTCAGCAGTAGTGCCTCTCGACAGAATAAGATGATCTGGCTTCATGACTAATCATTTGTACTTCTATACTTTACTTAAACCTAGTTTGAGTTGTGTTTATTTCTTTGTGCTTTGTTATTGAGATCATTCTTTGTGGTTTTTCATTTTTGGAATTCTGAGAGACCTTCGGGGGTCTCGGGGTCCCTAGTGGATATTGTTATACTCACCCATGCACGGGCTTCGCCCGAACCTTGTTGTGTCTTCTACAGACGACGAGCAGCTTGGCTGAGACCTGAGGGAGCCAAGACCAGGTGGTACATGGAGGAGATTGGATGATGTGGAGATCAGTGGAGATGATTTGTACCTACCCTTCAGGTATTATCCTCAGTGGATGATCTCAGGAGTTGTTTTCTCTTTTCAGTTGTAGTTGTACCTTTTAGTTGAGCTTGTATTCTAACCCATTTACTTTCAGTACACACCTTTACTACTTAAGTTTTACTTCATGATTGTATCTTTTTGTGTTCTTGGATTGTGTGTTTGTACAGGTTTAAAAAAATTCCTTCATGTTTTAGGGATACGCCTTTACAGTGCTAGTCGCTAACCCCTGGCCTATGGAAGGCAGGCTTGGGGTAGTCACTGTACGGGCCCCAGGGGACGGGTCGTGACAAAGTGGTATCATATGATTTGATCCTACCAAAGAACTATGACTATAATATTTTTAATAGAGCAATATTGTTAAGTGTTTTGAGTGTGGTTTTCAGTTTGGGGAGTCCAGTGTTAGTGTGGCGGCTGACGTATCCATACACTAGGACCCTGAATTCTGATTTCCGACTTGGTGCATGAAAATAATGATTGTGTGTGTTTTGTAAATTTTTTTAATTTGATCTCTTTTGAGTCAGATCACCAAGTATAACTAGTTGACCGTGGTGCACCTATTTCTTTTTAGGATGCCTCCATATAGACAGCCAGTCAGGATTCCCGAGAGAGTATACGACAACGGAACATCGAGCGATGAGGCTTCAGTGCAAGTCCCTCTTACTATGGCAGCACCTTCAGGTGGTGCACCAGCAGCACCACCACCTATTGGGCAGTAGATGCCACCAGACCCACTAGCAGACCATGCACGGTGACTGGGCGTTTTGCACGAGTTCCAGAGACAGAGGCCTCTGAGGTTTCAAGGCGAGATAGATCCCCAGGCATCCAAGGACTGGTTGGAGGCTATGGCTAGATTTTTTCACTTGGTTGAGACACCAGCAGAGCAGATGGTTATCCTAGCTGCTGGCCTTTTCCAGAGCATGGCAGGGAGATGGTAGATCCTGACACTCCAGACACATGACGAGGAAACCCTCCCCTGAATAGACTTTGAGAGCCTCTTTGGGGCAGAGTTTGTTCCAGCGGCACTATGATCAGTGTATATTTAGGAGTTTCTACACTTACAGCAGGGCATCTTATCAGTGGCCCAGTACTCAGCAAGATTCCCTAACCTCTTGTGTTACTCCACCGACATGGTACGAGACCAATTCTTTAGGGCCTAGACCTTTGAACAGGGTCTCTGGTGGGAGATCAGAGCATCGATGATATCGTTGAATATCCCGACATAGGTTAGAGTGCTCTAGCGAGCATTGTTGGTGGATAGATTCATAGTTGATCAGGCACCGATGGTGAGATCCAACACCAGACGATAGGTAGCCGAGTCATATACAGGAGGTAGTAGACAGATGACACAGAGGTCTAAGTAGGCTAGACCCACTGGTGGATGACTCCGGGACGTAGGGTTGGAGGTGCGAAGCTCGCGAGGCAGAGAAGATCAGCTGGGAGGTAGATTGTGCTTCACGTGCGGCGGGCAGAGCCACATGGATCACGATTTCCTGACCCGCCATACTGATGATCAGCAGAAGGTCGAGGGACTACTTGGGTAGAGGTAGATATTCGAGCGAGGAGGTTCGCAGGGAGGCGGACGAGGAAGAGGAGTAGTTCGTGCAGTAGGTGGTGGGCGGTGGTTTGAGGTTCTACCGCCATCACCACCAGGAGGTCCACCCTAACCACAAGGAGTTGGTGGATAGGGGAGATCATAGCTACAGGAAGCAGAGGCCTATGACCATGGCGCTCCAAAGATGATTAGAGGTACGATCTGTATCTATTACACCCTAGCTTTAGTACTTATAGACACAGGTTCCAGTCACTCTTTCATTGTCATAACACTTGTTCAGAGCTTGGAGATTTTGATGGAGCCATTAACTTGATCTTTGTGATTAGAGACTCCTACAGGAGAAGATTCGATGATTACACATTGGTGCAGGCAGTGTGAGATCACTTTAGGAGGCGAGAGCTTTGGCTGGGATCTTCTAGTAGCAGCGTCGAGGCCTTATGACATCATCTTGGGTATGGAATGGCTATCCACATTCCATGCTCAGATCAACTATTTTAAGTGCAAAGTGTGGTGTGTCAGTGAGTATGGGATTAGGTTTACCTTCACCGGTTAGAAGGAAACCTTTGTAGCACATGATGGACTATCTCGGAGGAGGTTGCAGCCAATTACTCATTAGTTGGCTAGCCTCACCCTCGGAGAAGTTGACCTGAGGAGTCTGAGTTATCAAGTAGTGGTGGACCAATATGCTGATGACTTCCTTGATGATGTTCAGGGACTAACTCCTCACATAGAGGTAGACTTTCATATCAACCTATACCCCAGTATGACACCAATATCTACACCAGCATATCATATGTCTCTCGTGGAGCTTTGGGAGTTGCGAGTACAACTGGAGGACTTTTAGGGAAATGGGTTCATAAGGCTTAGTGTTTTTCCATGGTCATTCCCGATCTTGTTCTCCGAGAAGGCGGATGGGAGCTTGAGGCTTTGTGTGGATAGACCTCAAATTAGGCTATCATCAACTCAGAGTATAGGATGAGGACGTACTGAATATAGCCTTTAGATGTTAGTATGGCCATTACGAGTTCTTGGTGATGCCTTTCGGCATGACCAACGCTCTGGTAGTGTTCATGGGGCTCATGAACAGGATCTTCCAGCCATACCACAACCGCTTTGTGGTGGTTTTCATCGACGACATATTAATATACTCAGCGTCGAATTAGAAGCACACCACGCACCTGCAGATAGTTCTGGATACACTCTGAGAGAACCAGATTTATTGAAATCTCTCTAAGTTCCAAATATAGATACGAGAAGTCCAATTCCTGGGGCACATTATCTCGGAGGCTAGAGTTGTAGTGGATCTGATGAAGATAGAGGCAGTGTTTGCTTGGGAGCCTCCCAGAAGTGTGACCAAGGTGTAGAGTTTTTTGGGATTGGCTGGGTACTACCAGATATTTGTACCTAACTTATCCAGGGTAGCGGCACCCTTGTAAGCTTTAACGAATAAGGGGTAGCCTTTCTTGTGGACATAGAAGTGCCAACAAAGTTTTCAGAAGCTGAGGCAGAGGATGATGAGTGCTCCCATCTTGAGGATACTAGAAGAGGGTGTTGGGTATGTGGTCTATTATGATGCATCAGGGACCGGAATAGGTTGTGTCCTAATGCAGGAGTGAGACCACCTACGGCTCATGAAAGTTGAGACAACACGAGAAAAACTATTCTACCCATGACCTGGAGTTAGCAGCAGTGGTCTTTTCACTGAAGATGTGGTGGCACTACTTGATAGGTGAACGATTTACTATTTACTTTGATCACAAGAGTCTCAGGTATATATTATCATAGAAGGACCTAAACCTAAGACAATGGTGATGGCTGGAGTTCCTCTAGGACTATGACTTAAAGATATTCTATACTCCTAGGAAGGGGAACATAATAATAGATGCACTCAGTAGGAGGTATGGTCTACAACTGCTGAGTGAGGTGACAAAGCAGCTAGCCGTGTTACTATTATCCTTTGTGGATAAAGATAGAGCATCTGACCTCCAGTTTATGACTGTCACTCCCCCACTTCTTCAGTGAGTTAGGGAGGCACAGCTTGGAGACATAGACTGCGAGGCCCAACGTGCTTAAATATCCTCAGGACAGGCTCCTGGTGGATTTTCTAAAGGTGGGGAGCAGGTCGTCCTCTTCAGAGGACGCACTATGGTATCAGTGACACATCAAGAGGAGGTGTTGAGGGAGTTCCACACGTCCCCTTTATAGGTACACCCTAGAGTGTCGAAGATGTACCAGGACCTTCGGTGTCAGTACTATTATCCAGGGATGAAGAAAGAAGTGGCTGAGCTTGTATCCCGATGCCTCACTTGTCAGCAAGTGAAGGCCGAGCATTAGGTACCATCAGGCTTAGCTTAACCACTTGAGGTACCAGAGTGGAAGTGGGATGGTATATCCACGGACTTCATGACGGGGATATCGTGTACATCCAGGGGCCACGATTCCATCTGGATGATCATTGACCGACTCACTAAGATGACCCACTTCCTACCTATCCGAGAGCAGGGATCATTAGAGGGCTTGGGACGCCTCTACGTGTAGGAGATAGTGCGACTTCACGAAGTGCCATCGACGATCATCTCAGATCACGATACATGTTTTACATCCTGATTATGGAAGTCATTATAGGAGGTGTTTGGAACTCAGCTATGCTTGAGCACCACCTTTAACCCTCAAATAGATGGTCAGACATAGAAAACCATACAGACACTCGAGGACATGCTTTGTTCTTGTGTCCTTGACTTCAGTTGTAGTTGGGAGGACCACCTTCCCCTGGTGGAGTTTGCATACAACAATAGTTATCACTCCACCATTGGCATGTCCCCATTTGAGGCTTTGTACAGGAGACCATGCATATCACCTCTTTTCTGGAAAGACCCAAGGGAGTAAGCACTTATGGGTCCAAAGTTGGTACATGCTACCACAGAGAAGGTGAAGGTCATCTAGGGTAAGATGAAGACTACACAGAGTTGACAGAAGTCTTATGCCGACAAAATATAGAGAACCTTAAAGTTTGAGGAGGGAGATCATGTCTTTCTACAAGTCTCACCCCGATAAGGATTAAGGAGGTTTGGATAGGGTGGCAAGATATCTTTGAGGTTCATTGGGCCTTTCCAGATCCTCGGTAGATTAGGCGAGGTGGTGAACCATCTAGCTCTTCCCCCACAGATGCACCGGGTACATAATTTTTTCCACGTTTCACAACTGAGGAGGTACGTGCATGATCCATCACACGTTATCGACTGGGGCGAGCTGGATATCGACAATGGGGTGACGTTTGTGGAGTTCTCAGTGGAGATAGAGGATCAACAAGACCGGGTCCTTCATGGGCGGTCGATTCCTCTGGTGAGAGTTCAATGGTAGCATGGTAACCTCTAGGAGATCACATGGGAGCGGGAGGCTCAGATGCGTGCTCAGTACCCCCATGTGTTCCCCTAGTTTTGTTGTAGGTTTCGGAGACGAAAATCCCTAAGGTGGGGAGAATGTAAAGACCTGAAAATTCAATGTAAATTTTTTTTAAAATTACTTAGGATTATTATGAGTCTTTGAAAATTGATGGTGTGTGATTCTAAGTCCTGGTGTTCCCAGAATGAATTTCTGAACTTTTTTTTAAGGTACGTTCAGTAAAAGCGCGGGCGGCGTTTTCTATCTTTTGTATCGGTGCTTGGATTAAAAATATGAGGGCACCGTTGAATCTGCAGCACTAAGATTCTCTTAAGGGAAGCTTCACTTTGACTACAATAGGTCGGGAGAAAAGGTTAGTTTTTGTAATTTTTAAAGAAAAGTAAAATAACATGTAATTTCTATTTTATTTTATTTTTCTCCAACGGATGAGCGGCGGTGGTGGGACCGGTGACTTGTCAAGCCAATTAATGTCTTGAATCATTGACTGTGTAACTCCACCATTTTGAATTAAAAGAGGTTCATTAATTCATTTAATAAACCTCATTAATTCTTTAATGTGTTACTCACCTTTCCCCCTCCTATTTAAATAAATATCGGGGTGGGGTTTTGGCACGACTTCTTCAAGCGAGGAAACTCTAGCGGAGTTCTGTGGCAACCTCCACCAATAGAGGATGGAAGCTCGAGCGAAAATGATTTAGGATCGACGAATGTCGATGACTCCATCCAACGTGGATGCTCCCCCCGCCGCAATTGCGACACCTCCAACAAATCTCGAGGTAGGGGGTTTACGTGCTTTGATGTTCCCTCTCTTTCTATTCTTAAAAAATATAACAAATGCGGACTAACCGACTAACGGGTTGATCCGCATATTGTCTAATCATGCGGGTGGTTGTTGTGGGGTCTTAAATTCTAGGATTATTCTTTCTCATGTTTAAAATACTAATGCGGAGGGTCCAGGCCAAAACCAACAAGGCCCGAACCCTCCGCCAAACTTGCCCTTGGTGCGTTCTTCATGGAGGAACAACAAGCACGGTGGCAAGGTGTATTTGAGGTCTGTGCAATGACGATGGTAACCCAAGAGGACTGTAGGAGTGTCCAGAAGGAAGAACAAACGGAGCTCACCCGGTGGCTCGAGAAAGAAGCGTTAGCGTGGTGGCACCGACGCCAGCAGATGAGAGCGTCAGCTGGCAACCGCCGACCGTGGTGGAGAGCGGCGCCGCTCGGCACCGCGGTGGTAGGATGGGCGGCCGGCCATGGAGGCAGAGGAGGCGCACTGTCGCACGTTGCATTGAAGGGTCACGACTTTGAAGTCACGGCAGTGGAGAAGGTCAAGAACCACTCCCTGTGGGTCCCATAAGTGATAAGGCGACGCCAAATGGTGTTGGTTTTAAATAAACAGAATAGCTCTTTGAGCCATTCGGGAGGCGGACCGCGCGACCCCTGCGCGAGTCGCGCCAGCCAGCGGGCCAGACCGCCCGGTGGGCCGTGCCCAGCCGGCAGGCCAGTCCGGTCTACGGCCCAGCCTAACCGGGCCATCCAAAGTCAGTTCAGGTCGGGCCGGGTCAGACCTGAACCCCTCTTGGGTCCAAAAATGCTTAAAGGTCCATATCTTGTGAACCGGATGTCCGTTTGACGAACCATCTATGGCGCTAGGATCCTTGGAGTGAGATGGTCCTTTTGAGATAATCCATGAGAGTTTTGGAGAAAGTTGGAGTATGTCCAGGTTGAATCAACCCCGAATCCAACCAGGCCCTCGGCACTAAAATGCCAATAACTTACAGACCGAGCGTCCAGTTGACGCGTCATCTATTGCATTGGAACCCTTATGATGTGACAGATCATTGGGTTACTTCTTCATGGGACTTCGTTCTGTTTGAAATACAACTGATGTCTTAAGGAGCGGTTCTCCCAGAATCATGCGTACTATGAGTGGGAATCCAGTGGATGACAGTGAGGTGGAGGTTGGAAACAGATCATACGGAGGTTAGTACCGAGCGATCCTATGTGGGTCAGCACCTATCTATCCTGTGTGGGTCAGATCCTGTGTGGGTCAGATCCTGTGTGGGTCAGTACTCAGTGATCCTATGTGGGTCAGCGCATATCAATCCTGTGTGGGTTAGATCCTATGTGGATCAGTGCTTAGCAATCCTGTGTGGGTCAGCGCATACCGATCCTATGTGGGTCATATTCTGTGTGGGTCAACGGGGGTTATTACCTATCGACTCTAGGCGGGTTGGATCCTATGTGGGTCTTGAGGGGGTTAGTACCTATCGATCTTATGTGGTTCAGACTCTGTATGGTTAGCAGTAGTGCCTCTCGATAGAATAAGATGATCTAGCTTCTCGATTAATCATATGTACTTATATACTTCACTTAAACTTGGTTTGATCTGTGTCTATTACTTTGTGTTTTGTGATTGAGATCATGCTTTGTGGTTTTTCCTTTGTGGAATTCTGAGATTCCTTTGGGGGTCTCAGGGTCCCTACTGGGTATTGTTATACTCACCCATGCACGGGCTTCGCCAGCATCTTATTGTGTCTTGTGCAGACGACAAGCAGCTTGACTGAGACCTGATGGAGTTAGGACCAAGAGGTACACGGAGGAGATTGGATAACATGGAGAGTAGTAAAGATGATTTGTACCTACCCTTCAGGTAGGATCCTCGGTGGAATATCTCAGGAGTTGTTTTCTGTTTTTAGTTGTAGTTGTACCTTTCAGTTGAGCTTGTATTCCGACCCCTTTACTTTCAATACAAACTTTTACTACTTCAGTTGTACTTTGTGGTTGTATCTTGTTGTGTTCTTGGATTGTGTGTTTGTAAAGGTTTAAAGGCAATGCCTTCCTGTTTTAGGGATATGCCTTTCTGGTTCTAGTCTCCAACCTCTAGTCTATGAAAACGGGCTTGGGGTAGTCACAGCATGGGCCCCGGGGGACGGGTCGTGACACTTATACTCAGTGAAACTTGACATGTGCGGTAAAATTAGAAACATTTTTTGGGTTGATCCAAAAATGAAGGTGGATTATGATCATTTTGGATATTTTTTCATGTTTTACACTTCCTTCAACACAAACAAGGAGTCTAAGCCTTTGGGAGTTTTTTTAGGTGTAAACCATCATAAAGTGATTGTAATTTTTGGTGTAGCTTCATTATATGATGAGACTAAAAACTCATTTAGTTGGTTGTCTAGTAGATTTGTTGATTTACATGGGGGGAATCCTAAGACAATTTTTAAAGATCAAGATGTAGTTATGTCTAAATCCATTAGTTTGACACTACCTAAAATAAGACACGAGCTATGCACTTAGCACTTAATGAAAAATGGCATGAAACACATGGGACATGTAATGAAATATGACTCGATGGTGTTGGAAAAATTAAAAAAAATGCATGTATGGGGTTGTAGAGATTTTAAAATTTGAAGCAATATGAAAACAAATTTGAGTAGATTACAGTGATACAAATTCAACATGGATAGAATAAATGTACAAAGTCATGGAAAAAAGGGCTCATTATTTTATGAAGACTCCATTGACATTGGGAATTCAAATCACACACTTAAGTAAGAGTTTCAATGGTGTATTAAAGGATTACTTGAATTATAAACTCATAGTCTTTGAATTCTTCCAACAATTTGAGCATGTGTTGGAGAAGAATTTATATCGAGAAATGAAGGCTGAATTTTATGGAAGGGAAAATCTCCCACGCAATCATTTTCCATATCATTTAATCATAGTTCAAGCAAGTCATATGTACACTCAAATAATATTTTATCTTTTTCAGCATGAACACCAACTATGTGAAGCTTGTTGCCTTATGTTTTATAATGAAATAGTTTCCCCAAAAAGGTATGTTGTCGTAATGAAAGGTTCATCAAATGAGTTTGTAGTTGAAGTGTACCAATAGCCACCTATGAGAATAGGTTGTACTTGTATGAAATTTGAGAGTTATGGTTATTTTTGTTGTCATGCACTCAAAATATTAGAAATGTTGGATGTGCAGTGATTTTCGGGATTGTATATCCATAAGATATGGACAAGACATGCTCGTGACATCCACTTGGAAGACATCACATTTAATCATGTCAAAGAAGATTTTCTAGCAAGAAAAGATAAATGTTACCAATAGTTGGCACAAATGGAAATAAAGCTTATAATGGAATAATGTGAGTTCGAACAAAGATAAAGAATTGGGATGTCAAATCTGAACAATTATTCCAAGGAATTATAGGAAGCTAAAAATAATGTACCCTCAAAATGTATTCAATGAGAATATAACATGAAACGTTAACAACAGTGTAAAACATCATTCAAGAATAAAGATAAAAGGAAAGGCGATGACAGGATAAAAAGTTTTCTAGTGTAGGAAACAAAACACATGAAGAATATGCGCAATATCAGAAATTAAAAGATTGCAAAACTTGTATGGGATTGTTATTATTTGCTTTTGTTATTGAACTAATATTTTTTTTTTCATGAATAAATGATTTCATAATGTTATTCCTGGAAAGAGTTTAAGAACCATCGAATAATGGCTATAATGGTGGTCCTATCACATATCTCAATGTATGTAAATATTGTACAGTAGGTTGAAAACCTTGATATTGAAACCCACTTCATAGAAATTCATATATTGTGATATTTAAAATCATATGTAATAGTTTTGTTATTATTTACTTATGTTATTGAAATACTAAATTTAATGATATCATGCATAAATAATGTTATAATATTATTGTAGGGAAATGCTATAGATTCGTCAAATGTTGGATATCATGGTGATCCTATCATAGATCTTAATGTATATATATATTGTACCATATATTGAAAACCTGCAAATTTAAACACACTTCATAGCAGTTAATATATTGTCATATTTTAAATCATATGCAACAATTATGTTATTTCTCTTTTTAGTTATTAATATATAATTATTGATGCAATTAGGAGGCACCAAAGAGAAATTTTCCTCCATTTTGGCTGAAAAAAAATCATCAACCACTGCAAATGGGAATGACAATGGAAATTTGAGGACCGAAAACTCATTGGAAGCATTTCAGAATTCAATTGATACACAACTTCAACTGCATATGTCATCACAATATGCAACTGCTTTTGAAAATCAATTTTTATAATTAAAGTTTCGGCTACAGATAGGTAAATTTCAATTAGAAACTTGTACATAATCAAAGTGGAAATTTCCCCTCCCAGTTTATAGTGGAAATGTCCAGTGGAAATTTCCGATGCGAATTCCCAGTTGTAATTTCTATTCACAACAATTTTGCATCTAAAGAACTGATAGCAGAGACTACAAAGAGAAATTACAGTGTTACAGTTATCATTATATCACATATTAAATGAATATAATCTTTATCAAAATGTTCATCTACATTAAAAAAATAATCATTTCCACTCACTATGTACCTACCAGCCAATTGATGTAAACCAAAGTGGATATTTCCACTGAGTTTACTATGGAGGTTTCCACTGAAAATTTCCAATGGGAATTTAGAGTTGGAATTCTATAAACGGTAGGTTTCCATTCAAAGAAGTGGCAGTGAAGAGTGCAAAGATAAATTACAGTGTAACGCCTATCATAATATGACAAAATATAACAATATCAGCTTTATAAAAATGTTCATCCAGATCAGAAAATAAATATTTCCACCCCTTATGTATAACCCACTCAATTCACATAAACCAAAGAGGAAATTTCCACTAAGATTTTATAGTGGGAGTTTCCGATGGAAATTTCCAAAGGGAATTCCTAGTTGGAATTTCTATGCACAACAGGTTTCCAAATGATTAAAAGAAAAGATAGTACAAACTACAAAGAAAAAGTACAGTGTAATAGCTACATAAAAGCATAGAATACATATATATATTCATCCACATCATAAAATAATCACACCCACTGAAACCATCAAAATAAATAATAATAGTTAATTTTGTAAAACAACAACCAAAAATATGTTTAAATGAATAAATGACCTCCCCAATCTCGTGCCCACCCTAACCATCACAATAAATGATAGTAGTTAAGTTTTTTAAACAATAACCAAATATTTTTTACAGTGAATAACTCATTTAACTTGCTTTAATGTCTTTGGAAGCAACCAAATACTTCCTACTCTCATCATTGACCTCCGATGTTGTCCTTCCAGGACCATTTAAGAAATAATGAACCATAAACAACTATTGGTCAACAACTTCATTTTCTATCAAATACTCTACCACTAAAACTCCTATTGCCAAACATTCCATGACATAAAAAATGATGACACCACAATCCAAACTAGCATCTCCCTATTGTGGTGTCTTCTCGGTTGTCATATCCCATTTACGTTGCTTCACTTTTTCAGCATGAACCCAGTAGAAAACTTCTTCTAAATGTGATTTCTGCAAAAAAAATATCAATTAGCACACCATATTTCAATGTATTGCAAATTTTCATAGACATTGTATGACATCTTACCACACTGACTGCATATTTAATAAATGGATCACTTGATCTTGTTACTCTAATAGGTTGCATGGAGTTATAATATCTAAACAACCATTTTTTCAAATCCATGACTAAAAAAGTCCAATGGATATTATCTGATTTTATTAGATAGAATAAAAATGTGGAGTTCTTCATATTGGCAACTACTACCCAGTTCAAAAATCTTTCATTTAAGTTCTCATTTGATGAATAAATAACTCCCTAGAATCTAATAACAAAAGAAAATATAATAATGTAGTCATGGTTTACTTGAAACATGCAATGAAGAAAAAAGGTGGAAAAATATAAGCAACAGTTTATCAAAAACAAACAGTCTTACAGTAAAGGTGCTCGACATGAAGGAACAACTTTCCAATTCTGCTATGTCAGCTATACTGTAAAGATAACATCTTTCTTGAATAATCATCGTATATGCATCAATGACCTATTTCCAAAAAAATAAATCAATAAAAGATAAAACAAAAAAGGTAATTAAAAAAGGTGATATAACACATACCATACTAGGAGTGCACCTCTTATTTAACAAATCAATAATTTTTTTGATATTGATCTGATATGATTTTTTTTATAGATTCCCAGACTACACCGATGTTTTCATGGAAAGTTGTTTCTATTTTTAGTAAATAGTCAAATATAATACAGTATATTCTAAATACAGTAATTCAATAATAGTACCTCTCCCCATTAATATCAATTAGCATTTTCATGATCCTTGTATCATGTGGTGTCACTATATTATGTTTCTTCACCCACCTAGGAATTACCCGGGATAGCATGGGGGTTATTGTCAGCCACTTCTTTGTAGTCACCTGTGGATATATATAAGGAGAATGATGCTTCGGTTTCCTTTACCTATCCTTCACATATCTAATCAATGAGGTATGTATCTTTGAGTCAGAAAATGTTACACTGGACTGCACAACATGTTTTGGTTCATCCGTACGCAATTCTTCATTCGCATCCTCCTCCTCCTCACTTACATCTACATTACTTTCTTCCTTTATTTCATCTACATTAATTTTCTCTATGCTTCCCTTAATAGCAGTGGCTAAAGTTCTATTGTTTTGAATTTCAATTTCTTGAATCCGAGCATCCTCTAAAACAGTTCCTTTCTCCTCACCAATAAGTGATTTCATCTCCTCTTTCTCCTTCATCTTTAGCCTTTCTCTCAAAACAATAATCTATTTATTCTTCATTTTTAACTAGGCCTCAAGTTTTGTAACCTTCCTGTTAAGTTTGACATTCTCCATGTACAAGACCACACTCTCATTTAAAACAATTGGCTCTTTTTCTTTCATACTTAAAGGAAGTTTTTGTTCATCAACAACCCGCTGAATAGGTTGTTTAGCCTCCCAAGGGCTTGACTGCAACCTACAACTCTGTCTTGGAGTGGTTGGAGTTTACAATGAATAGTGAAAATATAAATTAAGATGTTATAAATAAATATGAAAATAAAGGACTGTTCGGAAATATAGTATACTAACATTACCTTGGTACTTTCTTGTAGAGCACCAACAACATCTTGCAAACTTTACCATACAAATAAGGGTGCACCCTCTCTTTTTGGACCAACATTCCCAAACTTGTTAGCATACCAATACTCGTTTTGGAAATTGTTTAAAGTGTTTCTTGATAACCTAATGTCATTAAAAAATTTATACAATCGAGACATCGAAGACCTATAGTGGCTACTAGCTGATGTAGAGATTTCTTCTGTGATAAAAAACAATATCCCTAAAAAATTAGCATTAACCATATTTTAATGTTAATATAAGGAAAAAAAGTGAAAACATAAAACTGCTAGTGAAAATTCCAACTTCAGAAATGTCACATGACTTTGAATCAATACGTTCAAATCAATGGACTAATCAAAATTTCCTATGGAAATCCCATTAGAAATTGTTAGTGAAAATTTCCACTGGAAATCCTACTGCAAATTCCCACAGGAAATATTCAATTCGTTCAAAAAATTAGTTATATAATTTGAAAATATAGTTCAGATGCAATATTATAACAATAACACCTAGTGAAAATCCCAGTGGAAATTCTAATTGGAAATGCCCACAGTAAATTTGCAATTGGTTCTAAAAAATTGTTATGTGGGTGGAAATTTACACCGAGAATGACTAGTTGAAATTCCCAGTAAAAATCCCACTACTAATTCCCAATGGAAATCCCACTGTAAATTTCTAATAAAATTCTCTATGACAATACTGAGAATTCTCAATGTACTATTTCAACTCATTCATTCCGTAGTTGGAGATTATAATTGAATTATAGAAGGAATTTACACACTTATTTAGAATTTTCAATGAAAAATTTCTAGTGGGAATTTCCAGTGGTAAGTTCAACTGGGAATTCAACGCCAAAATTACAGTCGCTGGAAAATTACAACTAATTCAATTGTAAATTGTTCAGTACTTATTTAATGTAATTAAATTTCACTGCGAATTTCCAATGAGAATTGTCAGTGGGAATTGTAAGTGGGGATTGTAAGTGAGAATTACCAATGGGAATTGCCAACATAAGTTGCAAGTGAGAATTCCCAATGTGAATTTCTAGTTGGAATATCTAGTGGGAATTACCATGGAAAAAAGTCAGAATTCTAGCTATACAATTTCAACACATTCTATAAATTGTTCTGTAGTTCCAAATTATAATTGCGTAGGAATTCAAATTTCCAGTGGGAAATTCCAGTGAGAATTGTTAATGGGAACTACCAGTGGGAATTGCTAATAGAAATTTCCAATTAGAATTTCCACTAGGAAATTCAACTGAGAATTCAACACCAAATCACTGGGAATTGTCACTCAAATATTACAAGTGAGACAATTATAAATTGTTCAGTAGTTAAAATATGTAATTGATTTACAGTGGGAATTTCCAGTGGGAATTTTCAGTTAGAATTTCCACAGCAAAATTCAACTGGGAATTCAACACCAAATCACTTGGAATTGCAAGTGGGAATTGCCACCGGAAGTTGCAAGTGGGAATTCCCGGTGAGAATTTCAAGTGGGATTCCCAGTGTGAATTTCCAGTTGAAATGTCCAGTGGGAATTTCCATGGAAAAAGTCGGAATTCTAAATGTATAATTTCAACACATTCTATAAATTATTATGTAGTTTCAAATTATAATTGCATAGGAATCCAAAATTCCAGTGGGAAATTCTAGTGGGAATTACCAGTGAGAATTGCGAGTTAGAATTTCCACTGAAAAATTCAACTGGGAATTCAACATCAAATCACTGAGAATTATTGCTTGAATATTGCAAGTGACACAATTATAAATTGTTCAGTAGTTAAAAAATGTAATTGATTTGCACTGCGAGTTGCCAGTGGGAATTGTCAGTGGGAATTTTCAGTTAGAATTCCCACTGAGAAATTCAACTAGGAATTCAACACCAAATCACTGGGAATTGTCGCTGGAAAATTACAAGTGATACAATTATAAATTGTTTAGTAGTTAAAAAATATAATTGATTTTCACTGCGAATTTCCAGTGGAGACTCAGACTGTACACTCAGAATTGTCACTGAAAGTTTCAACTGAGAAATGCTATTAGAACTTTCTATTGGGAATTTACAATCGGCTTTATCGAAGTAACCATTCAATTGATTGAATACACTACTGGAAAATGGACTTATCCCCACGGTTTTCCCCAAAACTGTGAGGATAGGTAACCATATACCCACGGTTTTGGAAAACTGTGGGTATAGGTGAATTTTGAGAACCTATACCCACGGTTTTCCAAAACCGTGGGTATAGGGGGGTCTATCCCCACGATTTTCCAAAACCGTGGGGATAGGTTCTCAAAATTCACCTATACCCATGGTTTTCCAAAACTGTGGGTATAGGGTTACCTATACCCACGGTTTTGGGGAAAACAGTGGGGATAGGTCTGGGTTAAAATATCTATACCCACGGTTATGAAAAACCGTGGGTATAGGTTTCCCGTGTGTGCGTGGAAATTTTTTTTTTTCGCGGGAAGGAATTTTTTTTTGGCGGGAGTCTTATACCCACGGTTCTTCCCTCTATACCCACGGTTTATATTACTATATTTAACTAAATATAAATATATATACATAAAAGCAGTGTTGGTATAGTGGTTAGGTGCTTCGTCTGCAGCGGAGAGGTTGCGGTTTGAAACCCGTCGGCCACATTATTTTAGGACTTATACCCACGGTTTTGAAACCGTGGGGAAAGCCCTTTGACACCGTGGAAATTGAATATGTTTCGTTGACACGGTGGCATAACACCTATACCCACGGTTTTGAAAAACCATGGGTATAGGCTGGGGACCTATACCGACGTCGTTCCAGCCCACGGTTCCCAAAACCGTGGGTATAAGCTGTTTTTCCAGTAGTGATATAAATGTTTAGTAGTTGGAATTTATAAATGAATTTTACTAGGAAATTCGACTGCAATTTTTTGTTGGAACTTTCCACTCAAATTTCCACTGCGAATAGACATTGGTGTTGGATTGGTGTAGCTCGATTTGGTTGGGCCGAATGCTTGTGGCCCACAACTTTCACGGGTCGAGCTCCGCGGTGAACTCGTTGGGGGTTGCATGGGGCAACACGCCCCTGCTCTGGGGGTCCAGGGGTCGAAGGTCCCTGTGCAAAAATTTTGGGGACTGAGCATCTATGACACTGCAGCAAAGCTGATCGACCGACAGCAACAAAACATTGTAGCAGTGTGGACTTTTGGGTCAACTTTACTATAGCATTTTGAACTTTCAGCCGGCAGCACTGTAACACTTTTGACTTGGGTGGCTGCCTTTCACTGTATCGACGCGGACTTCCTGTGCGGTTGGTGGAACAGTGGATCGTCTTCTCCATTCGTAGCCCATTTCGGGCTAGGATTTCTTACTGAAACACTCTGTAATTGTGCTGCTCCCAAATATAGTGATTTTCTGACTCTCTGTGGACGTAAGGATTATTCTCGAACCGCGTAAATCCTTGTGTCCTTGTTCCTTTTTTTCCTTTTACTCTTTTGTGTTTCGCTGTTTCTGTCGCTGCAACTCTCGACGTTTCCGCAACAATTAGAATTTACACTGGAAATTTCAACTGGAAATCTCAAGTCATAATTCCCACCGCCAATCCCCAACACCAATTCACAAATCCAAATCTAAACTGCTAGTTCTTCAAATCAATTCAACAAAATTAGTGTTAAATACTAATCGACAATTACCACTGAAAATGGAATTTGTCGGTAGGAAATCACATTACAAAATGAAAATCAGATTTCAAACTACAAATCAATTAAATTACATTGCAAATTTACACTGCCAATTCCCAACACAAATCAATTGGAAATTCCACTGAAATTTCTCATTCTTGCAATTACTAACAAACAAACTAAGTTTCAACTGAAAAATTGGTACTTGAATATCACATAATAAAGAACCCAAAACATCACAATTAGACTATTCCAATAACCCACACAAACAAAGATAAACTTACACAATATTGATTTATATATCTCCTCATATGCAGAAGATTTTCAAACAATCAAAAACCATTGTATCTTTGTAATAAATAAAAAGAATTCAACAAATATAAATTGTATAAACCACGTGTCATCTTCTGTTGTTGTCAGTAGAAGACTAAAATCGGTCAAGATAATCGCCAATAGATTCATCAAAAGGTTTGCCGAGGGATTCACATAGGGTTTGGTTGAGGGGAACACCAATGCGTTGACTGCGGGGTTTCCACTTAGAGCCTCACAGAGGATTTCCTTCGGGTTTCGTCGACAACTTCACCGAGGGGTGCGACCGAGAGATTCGCTGAGGGTTTCGACTGAGAGGTAGAGGTGTTAACGGGGCGGGGCGGGTCAGCCTGCGGGGCGGATCATGCGGGTTGCGGATTTTATTGTGCGGTCCGGCCCGGTCCACAAATAATGTGGGCTTAAAAAATAAAAGTCTGATCCTACCATGCGGGACCCGCGGACTAACGGGCCGGCCCACGGGCTTAAAAAAAATAATATATAAAAATATTTTTTAGCTTCATGAACCATGATAAAGTGGAACGGAAAAATAGAAATGTTTGAGATTTAGTGAAAATATTTAGTTTTTAATTAACAATATCTCTGACAACAACAACCATTAAAAGATTATATCTTTAATGATTTATGGGATTAATATCATCTCAAGTGGGTCATTTAACTTGACCGTCCAAACCAGTTTTTGGAGAACAATACTATTGCGTCTCTCGTTAACACTACAACTCATGTATATAATATTTACTACATATATATATAATAATATTTATTGTTTATTATATAAATTTATTTAATACATATAATATATTTATTACATATACAGGTAATATATATTATTTATTATATATACATAGGAAAATTTCTATTGAATTTTTTTTGTGCAAATTTATATTGGAAATTTCATGTGTAAATTTCCACCGAAAATCTACACTTCAAATCTTTACTTAAAATTATAATGAAAATATATTAATACATAAATAAAAAATTTAAATTTTCACTATAAAATTTCACTGCAAATTTTTTACAAAAAATGTTTACTACAAACTTCCATTGAAAATTTAATTGGAATCTCCACTTAAATTTCTAGTGTTAAATTCAACTTATTTTTTATTATAATTATACTGAAAATTTGATTAACAAAATTCTAAGATAAAATCATGATTAAATTTTTAATTTAAATATTTTAACTCATAAATAGATAATTTAATTTCACACTAAAAATTTGAACCACAAATTTTCTATGGAAATTTTCAGTGCAAACTTCTATTAGAAATTTGTGACACGAATTTTCACTAGAAATTGGCATTTTAATTTTTCACATAAAATTACAATGTAGATGTATTAAAATATAAATAAAAAATTTAATTTTTCAAAAAATTAAAACTAAAATAAAATTATATTAATATATATATTAAAAATGTAAATTTTAACTGAAAATTTTCATTGGAAATTTGCACGAAAAACTTTCAGTAAAGATTTTCAATAGAAAAGTTTTGTTCAAATTTCCACTTAAATTTCTGATACAAATTTCTATTTGACTTTTGTTATAATTATACTGAAAATTTGATTAACAAAGTTCTAAAATAAATGCATGCTCAAATTTTATTATTGAATTTTCCAGTGCAAACTGCCACTGAAAATTCTTAGTGCAAATTTTCACAGGTTTTCTGCAGTTTGATTTTTCCATTAAAATTACAATGTAGACACATTAAAACATAAATAAAAAATGTAAATTTTCATTGGAAAATTACATTTAAAATTTTCATTAGAAACTTTTACAGTAAACTTCCACTAGAAACGTCCACTTAAAACTACAATAAAAATATAATGATACATAAATAAAAACTATAAAATTTCATCATAAATTTACACTGAAAATTTACATCGGAAACTATGAATGGAAATTTTCATTAGAAAATTATAGTTAAAATTTCCATTTAAATGCCTAATTTAAATCATCAAATTATATTTTCTATGCATTTAAATTTTACTCTTATGAGTTCAAATCAGTACTCAAAATTTGCACTGAAATTTTGTATTGGAGACTTGATTATCAAAATTTTAAAATAAATACATGTTTGGATTTTCAATTCAAATATATCAATACATAATACTATTATACATTTATTATTATTGTTTCTTATTTATTAATTTTTTATAAGTTACTTTTAAAAACTCATAGTAATATAAATAAATATATATATATATAATTATAATAATAAAATTAAAATACATAAATCAAAATATTAGTAGAGCGTTGTATTATAAACAAAATGGTAGTCTTGTATATCCGTTTTCATAATTATTGTATCAATTTTTAATACATTAATTTTATTATGTTACAAATAACCACATTAGTGTCATCTATCCCACGACCAACTTTACCGTCAGGTTTAAAATCTAAATGAGTCAATTTTTTTCATGATTTATGTATGGTTTTATAAAACTTGAACTATTTTTTTCACTCATGTTAATTTATTATATTATATTATTTTGTTTTATTTTTCAATAATAATTTTTTGTAATACTTATAATTGCGGGTCAAACGGGACCCGCGGACACCCGGCGGGCTAGTCCGCGCGGGCTGCGAGTTTTGCGGATTGGATCAAATGCGGTCCAAATGTTTGCGGGGCTAAATTTTGAAGTCCCTAACCCACATAAATCCACGGGCTAACGGATCTGCCCGCGGATTTGCGGATTTTTTGACACCTCTAGTGAGAGGTTCGCAGAGAGTTTCGGCCGACAAATTTTTTCGAATCCGACCGAATAACCATTGCGGTTTTCAAACCCCATTTCCAATTGAAGGGGCCGATAAATCATTAGATGACACATCCAACGGCCAACCTAGTTTGAAGGCGAATAAACACGCTACAATACCCGAGATCCATCAATATCACTCCAACTTCGCCCCACAACACTTTATCGATCAATCTCCAGATCCACCGATCTAGTGCCTTCCACCAGCGCAGCCCCAGCCTCTCGTGCACTGCAAGCCTCCACCCTGTAGCCCACTCCAGCCCGTCGAACTTCATCCACCACATACGCTAGGTTGGGTAACGTTCGTGAATCATGATACCCCAAATTCATTGAACTGAACTATGGAAGAACAACTTTTCTTTAATAGCGTCCTTTTTCCTCGTCTCATTATTGCTTCTGATCATTAATCTTGTTTTTAAAGCTTGTTTTGTGCTCATAACTCTGTGTGATTCTCTATAGACTGCACCTTCTGCGTTTACTAATTCCATGACTCTTCTATTTTAATAATTTAGGATGGCCAGTTCTGCTGATGAATTTTCTCAATTTGGTGTCTCTAAAGAGGTGAAACTTATGTCCAACTGAAACGCGCCGTGTTGTAATTGTAAATATTACGATTGATTAAAAGCATTCTTCTGCAGGAAATTGACAAGCTCATTGCAGAAGTGATTCGCTTCATCCTTTTCAAAACCCATCAAAATTCAGGGTGCCCAATCAAGAGGGATGAGCTTACTCAGCTGATCACTAAAACTTATCATCAATGGAACCTCCCTTCTTTCGTGATTAACAAGGCTGGTGAGAAGCTATCAAGCATTTTCGGCTATGAAATGAGGGAGCTTCAACGTTGCCGTCCAGCTTCCACCAATCAAAGTCGCTCTTCACAATCAAGTGAGTATATCTAAAGATAACACTGTCTATATCTAATAAGGTTTAACAGTATCTAAATCGGACAAACCCTGTTAATAACATGCAACCATGACTCTGAAAATGCACTGTTACAGGTGTTGCAGATACAAAATCATATTGTCTCATAAGCCAGCTACCTCCTGATGTATACAAGAAATATGTTGAAGATGTAAATCAGGCACATTTGACTGGTTTCACTTTTGTTGTTGTTAGTATTGTACATCTTGTTGGAGGCAGTATCCCAGAAGGTGCACATTTTAATTGGCATGTTCGGGATCTGAATTTTCTGCTTTATGCAAGAAGTTTCTTTTTTTATCCTTATTGAACTGTCGGTCGATGCATTACTATTTAGCTTGTACTTAAGACCTGCACAATTCTATATTCAAGGCATTCAGTTTTTGTTGGTGTCTTTTTCACCCATGGTAGGGGTAATTTTCAAGCTTGAAGATGTCTCGGCTTATAAATTGAACCATTTGAACTCGTTCTATTAAGCTTGATTTTGAAGTAATAAAAGTAAAATATAAAAAAGATAGAATTACATAAGACACACACGTGTGTGTATATATGTATACATTATCATTAATATTTATATAACTACCATTTAACCAGCAAGTTGATACTCGAATTCAGCTTGTTGTATAACTTGGGTTGTTTGAGCTTCAGTCTGCAAGAATCAAGTTGAATTATAGTATTATTCAAGTGAAACTCGAGTAGCTTGTTACACCATTAAACTAGTTACTCCAACATTTATTAGAGAAACGTATGGCTATGTTTGGTATGGGGTAATTATCTCTGATGGAAACGAAAAGTCGTGAGAGAGGGAATTGGAAAGGGTTTCGTGATTCAATAGTTTGTATGGTATGATGGAATATGTTAAATAATGTAAATATATAATAATAATAAAATATGATATATTTTTTCTCTATTGTTTCTATTATTTAAAGATATTTTTGTCAATAATGCATAAAATCATAGAGAATTATGTTCATAAATTTTTATTTTTCTCGGAAGAAATGGACATCCCACCTGAATTGAAAAGAACCTTGATTCCATTAAATGATGGAACTGGCACCAAACATGATTTTTTGATTGTTTGTTCACTCATTTGTTTTCAAAAACCATTGTTTCATCATACTAAACATTGTCTAAGGAGGTATGTGACTTTTATTTCTTGTCATTCCCTTGCACCGACCGATTTGATATCATTGTAGAAAGCCTTTGGCATCATTTGAAGCGGATGGGATTATCAGAAAGTGATGAATGTCACCCGGTCCTTGGAAGCATCAAGCAGTCATTGGAGGCACTCGTCCAGCAAAGGTTTGAACTTTCCAACATCATAGAACATTTATTCAATCATGCCGGACTCTTGTTTTTTTTTTAATCTTTTTAGTCCTGTAATCATCTTAACCACCACCTTCACATCACAGATATTTGCAGAAGAACAAAGTTAATGGCCCTGAAGGCAACACATTGTGTTACCAGCTTGCAGAAAGGGCTTTAGATGGACCAGTGAAGGAGAGAATTAAAGAATACATATCACAGGTATTGGATAAAAATTTCTCTAGGTGATCTAACTCATGGTCTTTCATCAACTGGATGGATGTAAGAGTGCGCAAAAGGATGGGTTGGTTTTGTTTAAAGATAAATCTCATCTGATCCATTTTTGGCGAGTGAAAAAAAAAACCAATCCTCAACACCCAAACAGACAGTTTGTCAAAAAACTCTACATGGCAGTTTAAAGGATGGCTCGGTTCGGGTTGGAATGAAATTATAATAATTTAAAGGGTGGCAGTTTAAAGGTTGGGTTAGTTTGGGGGTTGGTCGGTTCGGGTTTGTCAAAAAACTCTACTTAGCAGTTTAAAGGGTGGGACGGTTTGGGTTGAAATGAAATTATAATAATTCAAACAAATACATATAATTTATAATACATGCAAATAAATAGTGTCCAATGAAATCATTTTTTTACATAATATACAACAAAAGTGAATACTTTTTAACAATCCCTACTTGAACACTATTCAACTAATATAGTTCATTCATGTTCAAAACTAATTATACCAAATTAAATTTCATGAAAAAATGTTAAAACTAAGCATGTAAAATTCTTCTGTACTTAGAACGGGCAGGTTGGGTTAACTCAATTAAAAGTCACCCAACCACCTGATTTGATCCGTTCCAAAGAAAAAAGATTAACCTGCCCTGTCTTAGGCAACTTTGCAGTTTTGTGGGTGGGTCGGATTGAGTTGGGTCGGTTTTATGATTTTACGGTTTTCTTGCACGCCCCCAGCTGTATGTTCTATTTTGTCTTCCTGAATCACTGTTATGATGGCAGATTGTGAACCGAGATGCAAATCCTCAAGAGGATGATTAGATTCATGGAGGCTCCTGCTGTTTTTGTTCAGAAACTGCTTTAGGACTGAAACATGTCCAGAAAAGTCAATTCCTATGTTTTAGGAATTGGTTATTTGATTTGTTCATGGGTAGTTACTGTGTCAGTGAGCAGTTACTGTGTTCATGGGTAATTACTGTGTTTGTGGGCATTTTTTGTGTTAGTGGGTAGTTATTTTTCAATTTTTAAATATTGTAATGCATTGATCATTCAATATGCAGCACTCCTTTTCTTTGCCTCAATAATTCTGCCATTTTTAAAAACCAACGATTGGTATCAGATCCCTCTTCTTAGGGGATTTGTGAGTGAATGTGAGGCTGCTGTCATGGGCGTTGAAGCAAGTTCCAGTTTCTCAAGTGTTTGATGGAGACAACTACCAGGTTTGGGCAATTCGTATGGAGGCATGTATGTGGAAGCTTTGGATATTTGGGAAGCGGTGGAAGAGGATTATGAAATTCCTGCTCTCCAAACAATCTTACCATGGCGCAGATCAAATCACATAAGGAAAAGAAGGCAAAGAAATCCAAGTTCCAGTTTCTCAAGTGTTTGATGGAGACAACTACCAGGTTTGGGCAATTCGTATGGAGGCATGTATGTGGAAGCTTTGGATATTTGGGAAGCGGTGGAAGAGGATTATGAAATTCCTGCTCTCCAAACAATCTTACCATGGCGCAGATCAAATCACATAAGGAAAAGAAGGCAAAGAAATCCAAGGCAAAGGCCCGCTTGTTCGCTGCAGTCTCATCTACTATCTTCACTCGGATTATGATTCTGAAATCAGTATATGAGATATGGAATTATCTCAAGTCAAAGTATGAGGGAGACAAAATAATCAAAAGAATGCGTGTGCTAAACTTGATTCGAGGATTTGAGCTGCAGAAGCTGTAGGAAACAGAATCAATTACAGAGTATTCTGATAGGTTAATGGACATTGCAAACCGAATCAGATTACTTGGTTCCAAGTTTAAGGATTCAGGAATTGTTGAAAAATTTATTGTTTCAGTGCCTGAAAATTTTGAGGCATCTATTTCAGCCTTGGAGAATACCAAAGATTTGACCCAAATCACTCCTGCAGAGATTTTCAATCCTTTGCAAGCACAGGAGCAAAGAAGGGCCATTGGGCAAGAAGATGTTGTTGAAGCAGCCTTGCCAGGCAAGCATCATGGGAATGTGAGGAATCACAATAAAAAGAAGTTTTTCAAGAAGAATCAAAACTATACTGGAGAATCTTCAGATTGCTGATCAAGAGGAGGATGAACTGTTTGTGGCTACATGTTTCACTGGCAACAAATCAAGTGAAAGTTGACTGATTGACAGTGGCTGCACTAATCATATGACCTATGACAATGAGCTTTTCAAAGACTTGAGGCCAACAAATATCACCAAAATCAGAATTGGAAATGGTGACTATATCCCAGTAAGGAAAGGGTACAGTTGTAATTGCAAGCTGTTCAGATACAAAACTAATTCCTGATGTTTTTTTGGTTCCTGAAATTGATCAGAACTTGTTAAGCGTTGGTCAACTGATTCAAAGAGGTTTCAAAGTTGTTTTCGAAGACAAATATTGTCGAATTAAAGATGCAGCTGGTCAAGAAATCTTTAAAGTGGAAATGAAAGTCAAGAGTTTTTCACTTGATCCACTGGAGGAGAAACAATTAGCTTTTCCAGCCAAAGGAAACATCCCAGAAGTGTGGCACAAGAGGCTTGGGCATTATCAGCACCAATTCCTACTGCAAATCAAGTCCAAACTGATGGAAGAAGATCTTCCAGAACTTGATGATCATCTACCAAGCTGTCAAGCATGCCCTCAAAGAACACTTCCTTCAAATGATACAAGGCCTGATATTTTGAATGCTGTAAGTATCTTGTCTCGGTTCATGCACTGTGCAAGTGACTTACATCTCAAGGCTGCCAAGAGAGTGTTTCGATATGTCAAGGGCACAAGTGATTTTGGTGTTAAGTTCACAAGGAGCAATGAGTTCAAGCCGGTTTGTTTTCCTGACAGCGACTGGGGAGGTTCTTTTGATGATATAATGAGCACTTCAGGCTACTGTCTTACTCTTGGCTCTGGTGTTTTCTCATGGAGCTCGAAGAAACAAGAAACTGTAGCACAATCCGCTGCCGAAGCAAAGTTTATTGCTACAACAACTGCTATTAATCAAGACTTGGTGTTTGCATCTCCTAAAGCAAGGAGAACTGCATTAGGACTGAAACATGTCCAGCAAAGTCAATTCCTATTTTTTAGGAATTGGTTATTTGGTTTGTTCATGGGTAGTTACTGTTAGTGGGCAGTTATTGTGTTCATCTGTAGTTACTGTGTTTGTGGGCAGTTTTTGTGTTCGTGGGTAGTTATTTTTCAACCTTTAAATTTTGTAATGCTTTGATCATTCAATATGCAGTACTCCTTTTCTTTGCCTCAATAATTCTGCCATTTTTAAAAACCAACAGTTTTAATGGTGATATTCAGCAAACTGATGGATGATAACCTGGAAGACACCAAATTTTGGGATTTATGTGTGATCTGTGTAGTGACATGCAACAGCAGCAGAACACAAGGTGGCCTTGTTTTTTTGGGCGGATTCCTGTTTTATTTCATGTTAATTTGAGGGTTCATTATAGGAGCTGAATCATTGATATTTAGTCATTTTTGTGGGTTGTGATAAGTTAGGGGCTGGTTTGACATGGCATTCTTGCTGTATTTTATGTTAATTTTAGGGTTTGTGCTTATGAATTTGTTATAGGAGTTGAATCATTGATGTTTATAGTCATTTTGCGGGCAATGATAAGTCAAGAGGGTTTTTGAGATGGAATTCCTATTGTAATTCATGTTAATTATAGGGTTTGTGTTTATCAACTTATTATAGGTGTCAAATCCTTGACATTCAGTCATTTTAGTGAGTGATGATAAGTTAGGGGGATGAAATTCCAGTTGTAATTCATACTCATTTGAGGATTTATTCTTATGAACTCATTATAGGAGATAGAATCATTGACATTTATAGTCAAGCAATGGAGTAGTTTGAGATGGGATTCCTATGGTATTTCATGTTAATTTGAGGGTTATGATTGTGAACTCATTTTATGAGTTGAATGATTGCCATTCATGGTCATTTTTGCAGATAATTATAAGTCAGCCCCTTGTTCATCAGTTGATAAGATGGTAGAGTAAATTGAAATGGGCATCCAAGAAACAAAATACACAGGGAAGAACCCACAAACCAACCACAGAAAGAAGACTTCCACCCCCTACAGGAAAGCTGAGCAAGGCTTTCTAAGCTTCCATTCAACTCACCAAATGCCATCCAAACAATCAGCAGCCTGCGCCAGTGGACGAACCTTTGCTGCTTGCATCATTAATAGAGACTGAAGCCAGCAACTTGGAGGCCCACGCCGCCCCTCCCTGCAAGCTACTCCTCTTGCAAGGCTATGTAGGTTCTGAGCGCAGTGGGAGTGTCGGATTTGTCGTGTCTAATTTTGTTTTTTCTCATGATCGATGATTAATCTTAGATTTACACGACGATAAACGCTGTGATCAACATAATCGAATCAAATAATATAGACAACGGATAAACGCCGGACCCGAAGCGCGGGATCATCACATATTATTTATAATTAATTTAAGCAATTAAAGAATTACCTTACATGAAATTCTTTCTCTGTTGATGGATCTGATAATGGATTTACGTCGTACCGTTGTTGCACTGTAGGAATAAAGATTAGATCCCTTTTAGCGGTGATCCACATGTGGTTTATGAATCTCTGAATGTCGCCATATGAATCTTCGGGTGCTAGCACGATAGATCCTATCACTTGCGTTGTTCGTCTTTGATCACCCTGAGAATCACTTCTAAAGGATTATGCTTGATCTCTTTTGACTAGAGAGTGGAAGGTGGGGGAAAATCGCTCACTGTTTTTTATACCGTTCTTGGAGAGACAACTTTTTAGGGCTGGAGATGGTTCTCTTCTGATGTCGTTGTGCACAACAAAATGAATTGACTCTATTGAAAAATAATATAATTGAGTTTATATACCGCTAGAGTTAAAAATAAATAATTTAACAAGTGCTCTTTATTATTTATTTAATCTCCGCGGAACCCCATGTCTATAATAATAATAATATTATTATTTTTTGACATGCGCTAAACTCGTGAATTGAATTAAATATCGTTTAATCAAATAATATTCAATATATATTATTTCTCATTGGACCATTAAACTTGACCTGTTATTCCTTCTTAATATTTATCGGGCATTGAATAATGACTATTTATTTAATAAATAAATATCATTGCATTATTTTCCAATAAATAAATAAATATTATATTCACTAAATAGAAAATAAATATTTATTAAATATTCTACTCACATAATATTTTCTTGAATAACTAGTGATGAAATATATGCGATCAAACACACATGAATAATTATTAAATTACGTACGAGAATAATATTTATTCAACTTATTAAATAATAAATAATAATATATTATTTAACTGAGATTTTGGATACACTTAGTGTGTGACCCTCCAGGCCTCTTTCATTGTGGTATTAGGCAAAACAACCTAAAGTTCAATGTTAGCATTTAACAACACGCCAAGACTCTCATGGAGAAAAAAGTTAATGCCGCAACGACATAATATCTCCTACGGACGCTTATTGTGTAATATAATCTCTTTATCACAATATCTCTAATCAATCAGGTTGCATGTTGGTGTTATCAACCTATGTGCTTGATGTCTCTTTCTTTGACTTCCCGGAAATCAAACTTACCTATAGAACACCATGGCCGTAGATTTATTTAAGGTTATATCATTTACTTCAAAGGGCTTGAGATATCAACTTCCATTAAAGAACATAAGCGATAAGTCTTTTCTTGCATTATTCATTAATGAAATATTACTCGTGACGTACTCAACGTATCCTATCTCACCGCAAACACATATTGTCACGGTTTTCATCAATACATCAAAGTACGCGACTTATAACACTCATTAATAATAATTTTAATGTCTAAGGATCAATACACACGTCCGCAGATAGAAACATCCAATGACACATATAAATGTGAATTTCTTACTGGCGGGTCTTGTTATCATAATAACTTATACTGGATATTACTAAGGACGTACATCATGAGTAGGTGCCTCAAAGTCCCATGAGTCTCCACCATTGATAGCCTATATCATTTGTGTCCCTCAAATGATTTCATCCAGCTATAAAACATATATTTAAGAATACCGTCGTGACACTTTCGAGTTCTCATCATAGCGGGGAACTGCTATGACCTTTCAGTGCGACAACTACTCTAAATTCTTCATGGAGAAACACTTGTTTAACCATTTCTTAATAGACTGTAAGACCGGTATGTCGTTTCCAATAAGAAATATGTCATCAACACATACCACTGGGATAACGACCACATTCCCACTAAATCTCTGGGTGTTAGCATGATAGATCCTATCACTTGCATTGTTCGCCTTTGATTGCCTCGCAAATCGCTCCCAAAGGATTTTTCTTGATCTCTCTAGACTTGA
This sequence comes from Viscum album, assembly GCA_963277665.1. Lineage (NCBI taxonomy): Eukaryota > Viridiplantae > Streptophyta > Magnoliopsida > Santalales > Viscaceae > Viscum > Viscum album. The sequence goes on from OY728153.1 coordinate 1,717,690,122, forward strand.
GAGTGGAAGGTGGAGGAAGATCGCTCTCCGTTCTTGGGAGCATTCTTGGAGAGAGAGCTCTCCTGGGCTTGAGAGGATTCTCTCCGAATGTCGTTGTGCACAACAAAATGAATTGGCTCTATTGAAAAATAATATAATTGGGTTTATATTGTTGGAGTTGGCGTCCTGTGATCAACTGTTTGTACTTTGATTACATGTAAATTTGATGTATTGAGTATTAATAAAACTTTTTATTTCATATTGATCCTTGTTATGCATGACTCTAATGTAATAATGTCCTAGAGTATATGTCACATTGATAAAGTCATAATAGTTCTCCGCTATGATGTGAATCTTGATATGTTATGACAATATTTTTAAATAATGTTATGCGGTTGAATAATGTCCTATGATGGTACACATAGTACATAGACTGTCAGTTGCGAGCACTCATAAGCAGATGAGACTTCTTCTCATGAAGTTCGCACTTGGTAATCTCCAAGACGGGAGATTATGAGAACATACCCGCCAATAGGAATTCCACATGTTTTGATGTCATCAGATATTCCTATATGCGAGCATGTGTGATGGTTTTTAGACTTTAAGATTATTATTAATGCATGTGACAACTCGCGTACTTAGATGTATTTCGTAAACCATGACGATAATAGTTCATGGAGAAGTTGGATACGTTGGGTGCGTCACGAGTGACATGTCATTAATGGATAAGTCGAAGAAGGATTTGTCCCTTCCATCTGTATGAAAGCTGATATCTTGGCCCTTTGATTGAAATGGAACTGTCGCTCTAAATTCAATGGCCATGGTGTAACATGTTTATTTTAGATAGTCAAAGAAAGACGTATCGAGCATATAAGTTGGTGACACGGATGTGCAACCTGCTTGATGAGATATTGGGACAAAGAGATTATATTACACAGTGAGCGCTCATATGTGGTTTTCGTCATTGTGATATTAAGTTCTTTCTCTTAGGTGCCTTGACCCGTTGCTAGACAATAATCTTGTACTTTAGGCAGTCCGCCTAATGCCAACAAGACAAAATCCTAGAGGGTCACACACTAAGTGTTTTCATTGATCTTGATTAAATTCTACTTGAATTTACTTATTGGAATAAATATTATTTTCAAGACTGAGGAATAATTTTATTCAAGTTTTATTGATCGCTAATATTCACAGAGTAATAAATAATTATTTGTTTATTAATAAATAATTTATTTGATTACGTGAATATATATAAAATATTTATTCGCTGGATTGTGAATAATATATTTATTTTATTTATTGAATATTTTTTATAAATATTTATTTACTAGATTGTGAATAAAATATTTATTTGGTTGTTCAATAAATCTTAGAGGAGTTCGAATGGACCAGGACCGAGTTCAATGAAAAATATTAACTAACAAGACCGTTACTTAATATTTGTTATTGCGTAAGTTGGCACACACCACAAAATAATAATAATGATATTATTATTATGTGGCATGAGGTTTATTAAAGGTCTTAAATGTTATTTACTGGGCGACATGCAATTAAATAATATTTTAACCTACACTCTTATTCTATAAATAAACGGTTATGTCTATTGTATATTACATCCAAAAATTGAGAATAGAGAATTATTGTGTTCTATGAATTCTTTTTCGACTCTTCCTTCTCTCCCTCTCAAGAATGAGAAGCGCAAGAGGGATTTTTTCAAGACTGAAGAACGAATGATCAAGAACAAACAACACAAGATACTCGATTCGCCGTGCTAGCAACAGGTGATCAGGTGTTTTTTCTTGGAGGTCATTGGAGCACATGTGGATCACTGTTAGACGGATTCTATCCTTCAATCCTCACAACGAAACGAAGGCAATCCAAAAGGTTTTTTTGGACAATCAACAATCATCAATGGAGAAAGTTACTAGACCGAGATATTTTTTTATTCAAATATTAAATAAATTAATTATAAATTTGACGTGCAAGATCCTCATTCATGGTTTCAGACAACGATTATTAAAAAAAAAATTTAATATATCACCCACCACCACATGCTTCCGCTGCGCTCGAAACCATCAAGTGGCATCAGATGGAGGTTACATTTAAATTTATAATAATTTATTTGATTGTTGATCCATACACAATCATAGTTGAATTTTCATTTCTTATTATTTGTTCTTTAATCCGATTTGAATTAACATGCTTCGACATATTAATCATATCCGTTCAGTGTTTCATTTTCTTAAAGGTTTAAGAATAGATGAAGAACGACCAGAGATGCCATAGGGAAGTGCCAAATCTTTGGCTGGTAAAACTGTATTACATGACGTGTAGCTGGAGTACACGCTCTGTACCCATGCACATTATACCTAGATGCGTCGAGCAGTTAATTACACGCGGTGCTTTTATTACAAACTGCGTATTGACCGAAACAGCCCGACACACAACAAGTAGATACATGACGTGTAGCTGACATGTACACGTCGTGTAGTCTGGCCGAGTTAACACTCCGAAGCCCCAGACATGTGATTCAGATACACGACAACCGAGTTACACGACGTGTAACTGGGTTGTACACGCCGTGTAGTCTCCCATTAAAAGACATAATTAAAAATTACATTAAATTGAAAATTGAAACATTAAAACATTATTTTATTGATTGGCACACCAATGTGTGTTTGACAATTTAATAATGGTTATAAAGAATATTAAATGCTCAATTAATTTATTATAATTAATATGTTATTATTGGTTTTACTGCTTATTTTCCATGAATGTCATAAATGACGAGCATCTCCAATTAAGATCAGATGACCATTAAGATGAAATGAAATTAATTAATTAATTAATTAATTAATGCAGACGTGTTTATCTTAATAACAAAGAACAAATAAAGAAATGAATGTCAGCTGGTTACTTTTGCATATTCGTTGCATGTATGACCGATCATGAACTTGACCAAGACCTATGTATGTATTGACATTTGTTTAATTTAAATTATTGCATGAGTTTGCAATTATTTAATATTAAATTAAATGATGGCCTCTGATTAATTCTTCCCTCCATTATCATGTAGGACCTACGTTTTCAAGGATATTTATGTAATCCTCTTTAACCAATCCTTTGGTTCGCCTCATCTACGTGTGAATAATAAATACTTGTAATTAATGGATCCCAATGGCATGGTGACGGTTCAAGACAGAACCATGATGATGCCAACTCGATGATACATAGATATACAGGCATAATGTTGTAACTCATGCCATGACCAACAAATGGAGTTATTATCCTTGGTCATTTGTTGATTTAATGTCTGCTCATTAAATTAGTCGTTAGATAAGCTCATGATCTGATCTTTTACTTTATTTATTTATTTATGTCTATTCATTATTTATTTTATGTATGAAAAAGCGCAGTCACCTAAATGAATGAATTAATATGTGTAGAATGGTGAAGTCCCTACCTCAATGAGAGGTGGGTATATTCTTTTATAGACAGATGAAAAGAATTAAAAATTAGAATAATCCGATGCAGGACTTGAAAATACCCTTTAACCAAAAATACAATTGACTAAGTTCAACACTCCCCCTCAAGCTAGTAAATGATTGCTTGGAACAAGAGTCCCACAAAAAATGAAAGAAGACACCAAACATACCATACACACTCCCCCTCAAGCTGGGTCACTGATGCTGTGGATGCCTAGCTTGGTACTGAGAGAGTCCAGTCGAGCTCCTGGGAGACCTTTGGTGAAGATGTCAACAAATCGATCTGTCGTCGGTATGTGACTGAAACTAACATGGTGTTGCTCGAGGTGATGACGAAGAAAGCGGCAGTCCACCTCGATATGCTTTGTGCATTCATGAAAGATTGGATTGAAAGCAATATTCGTGGCTGCCTGATTATCACAACAAATATGAGTAGACATTTGTGGTGAGAAACCAATCTCATGGAGGATATGACAAAGCCAAATGATCTCATTAGTGATCGTGACCATCGCACGGTGTTCTGATTCAACATCAGATTGAGAGAGGATAGTCTGTTTCTTGCTGTGCCATGAGATTAAGTTACCTGTCAAAAAAATGGCAAAGCCAGACGTAGATTTCTGGGTAGCTAAGCAGTCAGTATAGTCAACATCACATAAGACATCAATATTCAGACGACCATGATGTGAATACTGAAGACCACAAGCGGAGTCTTTCGTAATGTATTTGTGTATGGTCTTGTTCGATGTCCTCTTTCTTTTGTGAGACTCTTGGTCCAAGATGAGCATGTCCAGTTTGAGGGAGAGCGTTGAACTCAGTTTTATTATAAATGGTATTTTTGAGTCCCACATCAGAATACTCCACTATTTAATCTATTTTACTCATCTATAAAAGAATGTCTCCACCTCACATTGATGTAAGGATAATTCTCCACAACATGGTATCAAAGGGAAATTCCCAATAATATCCTCCCTCTCCTCCCTCAGCGTTTTCCAGCCCCGCTTCCCTCCAACTCTCCCAACGACGCTCCCCCTTACCTAGATGTACCCCCCGCTACGCATGGTCCGCCACCATCACGGTCTCCCTCCCACCCGCACATGGCCCTCCCTCCCAATCGAGCAACTTCCCCTACACGATCGGCCCCGCCCTCTGCGTGACGTCCCGGCTACGCCCGACCCCAACCGCCTCCCGCGACACATCCCGACCTGCCTCCCTGTGGCTTCTCAGCAACACCCAAACCCGAATCCCTCTTTCATCACGTCTTGACCCTCCTCAGATGCGGACGACCGACACCGGTCTCCCGCGGCACGTCCCGACCCGTCTCTGGAACAGACGACCGACACCGCCTTCCATGCGGCTTCCCGGTGATGATTGACACTGCCCTCCCGCTGTCTCCCATCATCGATCGACCCCAACTCTCTTAAGTAGGTCTCCAGGCCTGCCTCCTCGGTATCCCGACCCTCCCTCCCTCCTCGGCGCTTCCGACCAATGCTTCTGACGCGGTCGCCCACCATTTAGCAGCTTCTTGGCTTCGTTTGGACCCGCCCCTCTTCGGCGTTTCTCAATCCCCAACCTTTGTTGCGGCTCCCGGCCCCAACCTCCATCATGGTCTCTCGGTCCCGCCTTCTCTATGGTCTCCCGACCCCGCCCTACGCCCGGCTTCCCCACGACAATCGGCACCACCCTCCCGCGATGATCTCCTAGCCTCACCCGCTCGCAGCCTCCCAAACCCGCTCTCCTCAGCGAGTCTCGACCCCACCTCCTTGTGACCCTTCTCAGACCGCCCTACTTGTGGCTTCCCGATGATCTCCTGGTCACCGCCCTCTACGGTGCTTCTCGACCTGCTTCCTACGCTGGCCATTATCACTACACTGGATCCCACAACACCGGCGACCCATTTTCAGCGGCCTACTTCCCGCGTGGTGCCCACCGACTTCATCATGGTTGGAACTTCCGCCTGCGGGACTCTGACACCAACTCCAGTTGCCGACGCTCCTACAAGGCCACCCCCCGCCTCAGTTGTCAGCCTTCTCTCATGGCAACCCCAGCTCCATCCCTCCATCTGTGCACCCGCCTGAGTAGCTGTTTCATGCCCCATCACCGGTCTCAAGTACCCGATACAAACTAGCACTCTCACTGGAGGAGATTGCATTTATAAAATCTTATCAGGCTACTTTGCCCCCTTCTCTTCTCCATCCACCACTGTTCAGACTGGTGGCCCTACCGCAAGTATATCTCCTCAGCCGACAGCTTGGATGCTTGACTCTGGTGCGTCTGAACATCACACAGGGGATTCCGATATGTTCACTACCTATAATCCGCATACCAGTGCCTCTGAAATTACTATTGCTAATGGATCAAAAATCTCCATTATGGGATTTGACATATGCTCATTAACGTCATCTATTCACCTGTCTTTAGTAGATCATGTTCCTGATAGTGTATTTAATCTTATCTCCATCAACGGTTGCTCATTCACCTCAGCTCATTCCCTTGACCTACATTCTCACCTTGGTCATCCATCAGCTTCCGTTCTACATAAGCTTTTCCCCCAGGGCATTGTTAGTTCCCTACGGTGCTATGAAAACACAAAATTTATAAAACCCAAACAATCCTAACTCAAAGTGTAGTATCTAGCAAGTTTGAGTGTCGAACCCACAAGGATGATCCGTATGTTCTAAATTAATTATGAAATTGAAATTTCAATTGATTGGTTGTTTTTGAGAAAAGAGAAACAATAGTAGGATTGATTGGGGTTTGAATCAAGATGGGAGGCATGCCAAGTTCAATGATTTTCAGGTTTGTGTGCTAGAAATTCAATGATAATTGATTAATTCAGTTTTGATGTGGGAGTTGGGTCAGTGGGGATCCATGGTTTGGGCACCCTTCCCTAATAATGTGTTTGAACCTTTGGAATGATCATCTACTTTGCGAGCACAAAACTAGTTGACCCAAAACCGTATTTAAACATAACCAGTCTAGTTTGCATAATGGCCATACACAAACTAAGACGATCAATCGATGTAATTAAATGATAATCCTCAAAACATAGAAATGGTCATGCAATATGAAAAGAGTTATTTTGATTTGAATAAACAATTTGTAACAATCCAAAACATGAATGAAATAAAGAAAATAATCCCTATGAACACATCCCCCTACAAATCACATCGCCCAACATTAGAAGGACTACTCGCTCATGATGAGAGCGAGTGACATGGATACCCGAGGAAGAATGGCGGCGAAGAACGACTTCGGATCATCACCCGTGGTCTGGTGGATGTCCCTTGATGTTCCTTGGCTTCCTCTGCCCTAGAGTGCTTTGGAATGGAGGTTGGGGGTCTTATTTATAGGAAAACCCCATCCAAACCTGCATCCCACGCCATCTGATTTTTCTTTGTGCATCGCCATGGTTACGACGTGTACTTGTGGTACACAGCGTGTACCTTAGATCCAATTTTTTCTCCACCACGTTGAATCTGTGGAAACTTCGTATGCTGGTTTCACTGTCGTCACATCGTGTACTTGTGGTACACGACATGTACTTGAAGTTCATAACATGTATGAATGTCACAACTTGTTCAACGCATATCTATTTCACTTGAAATGGTCACAACGTGTACTTGTGGTAGACAACATGTAATAGTGTTTTTCTAGTTTCTTACTCCTCTTCATCTCCAAAAAACGGATGTCACGCCGCTTCGCTTCGCTCGCGGCACAAAGGGTCATTCAGCTCACATTTCCATCCCTTTTTGTTCTTTTTTCACAAACCCGTTATTTCCTACCACAAAACATAAAACAAGTAAATACTTTCCAAAATTCACAAGATTACTCATTTAAATACACAATTCAATATACAAAAATAATCTAACATATATGCATAAAATAAACATATCAGTCATCCATCGACTTCCGCCCTACATAAGCTTTGCCCCTCCAATTCAGTCCCCACCTTTCCTTCCATTGTGAATCCTGCAAGTTTTCTAAACATCATAGGGTGATGTATGTTCCTCAATTGGAACCGCGTGCAGTGAATCCTTTTGACCTTATTCATTCTAATGTATGGGGTCCTTAAAGGGTTCTTAGCCCATTTGGGTACAATTATTATATATCCTTTATTGATGATTACTCATGCATGACATGACTTTACCTTCTTCGTGATCGATCTAAAGTATTTTCTACTTTTTAGACCTTTTATAATGAAATTCATACTCAATTCACCACCTCTCTTAAATGTCTCTGCTCGGACAATGGATGAGAATATTTATCCACTTCTTTTCAGCAGTTTCTCAAGGATAAAGACATAATTCATCAACCATCTTGCCCTAATATATCTCAGAAGAATGGAGTGGTCAAGTGGAAACATTTCCATATTCTGAAGACTACTCGTGCACTCCTATTCCACATGAAGGTGCCTCTCCTTTTTTGGTTTGATTCCATCCGAACTGTTACCTACCTCATAAACTGACTCCCTTCTTCTATCCTTCAGGGGGAGACTCCCTTTCAGACTTTGTTCTCCTCTCTCCCTCCTCACTCACTTCCACTCCGTGTGTTTGGGTGTCTGTGTTATGTTCGGGACACTCATCCCAACCTCTCCAAACTTTCTCCCAAATCCCTCCATTGTATATTCCTCGGATATTCCTACACTCATCACAGATACCGATGCTTCCATCCTGACTTATGGTGATATATCATCTCTGATGATGTGTCGTTTATTGAGAGCTCTCCTTTCACTCTCCCCCCTCCCCATCCATACACCACCATCGATGACTGTCTTCCTCTCATTATCCACCCACCTTCGGTGCCCCACTCTATTGGTCACTGGTTTGGAACTGTCTACTCCCGCCATCCATCGACTGTATCCCTCGTCCAGGCTGAGGACACCATCGTCCCAGATTCGTCTGATGCTTCTTCCCCAACACTAGACAACTTGCCTATTTATATCTGGAAAAGTACTCGTTCTTGCCAGAATACTTCTCTCTATACATCTTCATACATAAGTCTTTCTACTATGGAGATGATATCTATTCTCCACACAGTTGGCGATGCCAAATCTCACTCGGGGTGGCTACAAGCGATGTGGGATGAGTTGCAGGTTCTGCACGACAACCATACTTGGGATTTGGTCCCCCTTTCGGCAGGAAAATAGGCAGTCGATAGCAAATGGATTTATATGGTCCATATCAATGCTGATGACACTCTCCATCACCTCAAATCCTGACTTGTGGTGAAGGGATTTGCTCATACATATGGTATCTACTATTTTGATACCTTCTCTCCAACTACAAAGATGTCATCGGTCCGATTTTCCATCTCTCTGGCCGTTCATCATCATTGGCCCCTTCACCAAATGGATATCAAGAATGTATTTCTATATGGATTTATTGAAGAAGAGGTATATCTATAGTAACCTCTAGGATTTTGTGCCTCTGGAGTCGATTACCTTGTCTGTCGACTTCGTCGCTCTCTGTATGGTCTCAAGTAGTCTCCTCATGTTTGGTTTGACCAATTCAACACTACCGTCACTACATTTGGGATCTCTTGAAGTATGAAGGACCACAATGTCTTCTACCCTACAACGTCCTGCAACTACATCTTACTGGTGGTGTATGTTGATGATATCATCATCACTGGGAGCGACTCAACTGGAATCACCCAACTAAAGGGGCATCTTCACCACTACTTTCACACCAAATATCTCAGTCTACTAACATACTTCATTATAATTGAGGTTTCTCATTCTACGGACACCATCTTTCTATACTAACATAAATATGCCTTGGATATCTTACAGGATGCGAGTTTAACTTAGGAAATAGTCGTTTAAACTCTTCTTGAGTCTAGGGAATAGTGTCTCTATGACAACAAAAAACTCTTCTCTCACCCAGAGAGCTACCGTCGTCTTGTGGGAAAACTCAATTATTTCACCATGACACATCCAAACATTGACCATACTATTGGAAAAGTGAGATAATTCATAGAGAATCTGACCAAATCTTAGTGGGATTGTATCTTTTTCATTGCCAAATACATCAATAAAGACCCCACCCATGGTCTTCGGTACTCACATCATGATCATATGAATGTTGAGGAATTCTGTGATGCTGACTATGCTGGTTTCCTTGCTACTCAAAAGTTTACTTCTGGGTTTTCCATTTTCTTAGAAGGTAACCTCATCTCTTGGTACAACAAGAAGTAGAATGTTGTCTCCAGATCTAGTACGGAGTTTGAATATTGTGCCATGACCATGGTCACTACTGAGATCCTTTTGCTTCACCATATCCTCTATGAGATTAGCTTCCCACCGCTAACGTCTACTCATATCTAGTGTGACATTCAGACAGCCATGAAGATTTTTTCTAATCCCTTCTTCCATGAACGAATGAAGCATATTGAGGTGGATTGCCTTTTTCTTCGCCATTACCTTAAGCAGGACCATATCAGTTTCAGCCACATTCCAACAACAGATATGCTTGCTGACATCTTCACCAAAGGCCTCCTGAGATCTCGTCTGGAATCTCTCTCAGTACCAAGCTGGGTATCCACAGTATCAGCGACCCAGCTTGAGGGGGAGTGTGTATGGTCTTGTTCAATGTCGTATTTCTTTTGTGGCACTCTTGGTCCAAGCTGGGCATGTCCATCTTGAGGGAGAGTGTTGAACCCAATTTTATTATAAAGGGTATTTCTGAGTCCCACATCAGAATACTCCACCATGTAATCTATTTTACCCATCTATACAAGAATGTCTCCACCTCACATTGAGGTAAGGATAATTCACCACAACAGTATTTGACAACGCAATGGAAAACATTCCACTGATATTTTGTTGTATGTTCCATAAATTGGCTAACCTTAATGATAGCGTATGCAATGTCTGGACGAGTCATGGTGAGATAATTGAGTTTTCCCACAAGACGATGGTACTTATCTGGGTGAGAATATGGTTTCTTGTTTTCATAAAGAGACTGTTCCCTAGGCTCAAGAGGAGTGGAAATGACAGTTTCCTAAGTCAAACCAGTATGCTGCAAGATATCCCAAACATATTTCCATTTTTAAAGAAATATGATGTCTGAAGAATGAGATACCTCAATGCTAAGTATGTTAGAGGACCCATATATTTGGTTTGAAATTGGTGTTGAAGATGCACCTTTAGATGGACGATTCCATTTGAGTCTCTCAGTTATAATGATATCATCAACATAAACAACCAGAAAGATACAACCAAAGGGTGTTGTGTGGTAGAAGATAGTGTGGTCCTTCATACTATGAGATATGTCAAATATAGCTATGAATGTGTAGAATCTTCCAAACCATGCACAAGGAGACTGCTTGAGTCCATAAAGAGAGTGACGAAGTCGACAGACATGAGAATTGACTCATGAGGCACAAAAGTCAAGAGGTTGTTGTAGATATACCTCTTATTTAAGAAAACCATGTAGAAAATCATTTTTAAAATCAAGTTGATGAAGAGGTCAATGATGATGAGTGGAAAGAGATATGGATAATCAGACAGATTCCATCTTCGCTATCGGAGAGAAAGTATCAGAATAATCAACGCCATATGTCTGAACAAAGCCTTTTTCCACAAGTCTAGATTTAAGGCGATGAAGAGTTCCATCTTCATTTAGGCGTACCATATAAATCCATTTGTTTCCAACCACATGTTTACCTACTGTAAGGGAGACCAGATCCCAAGTATTATTGTCTTCTAGAGCCTGCAATTCACCCCTCATTGCTTGAATCCACCCAGGGTGAGATTTGGCATCACCAATTATATAAGGAATAGATATCATCTCCAGAGCAGAAATACCTCTATATGAGGATGTGAAAAGAGGAGTATTCTAGAAAGAATGAGTACCTTTTCGCAATACAATTGGAAAGTTCTCTGTTGCCTAAGCAGGAGTATCAGACAAAGCTGGGGAGATGGTGTCCTCAACCTGGATGGGGGACACATTCGAGGAGTGATAAGAGTAGATGGTGACAAACCAATTATCAATAGAGTGAGACACCTGTGGTAGAGGTGGGTGGATGGTGATAAGAAGACAATTATTGATGGTGGTGTCTCTATGGGAAAAGGGAGGAGAGAAAGAAGCACTCTCAACAAAAGATACATCAACAGAGATGATATAATATCGTAAGTTTGGAGAGAAACATCAGTATCTATGCTGAGTGTGGGAATATCTAAGGAAGATGCAACAGAGGGATTTGGGAGAAAAATTTGAGAGGTTGGGACCAGTTTCACATACATAACAAAGACACTCAAACATACAAAGTGAAAGCAGGTGAGGAGGGAAAGAGGAGAACATATCCCAAAAAGGAGTCTCCCCCTGAAGGATAGAAGAAGGAAGAATATTTATGAGGTATGTAGCAGTAAGGATGAAATCCCCCAAAAAAGAAGAGGCACCTGCATGTGGAATAAGAGGGCATGAGCAGTCTCTAAAATATGACAATGTTTACACTCAACCACTCTATTTTTTTTGAGGTTTATCAGAGCAGAATGTCTAATGAATGATGCCTTTATCCTTGAGAAACTGCTGAATAGAAGTGGATAAATATTCTCATCCACTGTCTAAGCAGATACATTTAATAGTATTGGATAATTGAGTGTGAATTTCATTGTAAAAGGTTTTGAATATATCACACACCTCAGAACGATCACGAAGGAGATATACCCATGTCATCCGAGAGTAGTCATCAATAAAGGAAACATAATAACTATACCCAGATTGGCTAGGAACTCTGCAATGACCCCATACATTAGAATGGACAAGGTCGAAAAGATTTTCTGCACACATTTCCAATTGAGGAACATATGTCACTCGGTTATGTTTAGTAAACAAACAGGATTCACAATGGAATGAAAGGTGTGGACTGAATTGGGGGAAAATCTTATATAAGATGCAAGCCAATGGATGAACAAGGTGAAAATTTAGGTCGAGGGTATGACCAGAGGTGGATGATCAAGTAAGGGATGGTGGGGTATCAAACATGTACACCCCATCACCAAGATGACCTCTACTAAGTTCCCAATTCATTAACCACTTCTGAAAAACAACATTAGAAGATGTAAAATTAGTAACACAATTTAAGTCTTTTTTGAGTTTACTTATAGAGATAAGATTAAAAGGACTGTAAGGAACATGAGCTACTGAAGCCAGACGAATAGATGGAGTTAATGAGCATGTGCCAAATCCCGTAATAGGGATTGTAGATCCATAAGCAATAGTAATTGTATAGGCACCAGTATATGAATGATAGGTATTAAGCATATCTGAATCTCCTGTGATATGTTCAGACGCACTAGAGTCAAGCATAAAAGTTTTCGGTCGATGAAATATACACGTGGTAGGGCCGCCGGTCTGAGTAATGATGCTGGAGAAGAGGAAGGTGGCGAAGCAGCCCGATAAGATTGTATAAATTCAATCTTCTCCTTTAAGAGTGCAAGTTTGTGATAGATACTAGATGATGATGAGGATAAAGGCATGTCTAGGTATGCATAGTGTGCAAGGAAGGGGGAACTGCCTCACAGGAGGACTGGTGATGAGGCATGGGATAACCGCATAGGCGGGCGCATAGACACGGTGATGGAGCACGAGGATGCCATGCAGGAAGGCTAGCAACTGAGGCGAGAGGGATGCCTCATAGGAGCCGATGACTAGAGGCACAATGGGAGATGCGCAGGCATGCCAACAATAGGGTAATGGGGGAGCCATGTGGGAGAAGCCGACGCTGTGCAGTGATGGTGGCCAGTGGGGAAGATCTACTGGGAGGGAGGAAAGCTAGAAGGGGGATGACCGCACATTCAGAGGTGCTTGTGATGGAGCGGCGGATTACCGTGGAAGTGGCTTACATACATGCAGGCCTGTAGGTGGCTAAGCTTCTGCAGGAGTCTAATGAAGGGAGGCGGGATGCCCATAGGAGGGCACCAGCCACAGTAGCGCACAGTGAGGTAAGACCTTTTGAGGCAGGATCTGATGACGGGAGGGGCCGTAGGGGTTAGAAGGGAGGGTCGTAGGGGCGCACAGGGAGGGTCATGCACAGGAAGGCAGTTCCATTGGGTCTCTATCACAGAGGGACTTCACGCTCGCAGAGGGCCATCACACTCAAGGAGGGCCATCATAGGCACAGGCTAGGCTGGTGGGCAGGGGAGGCAATGCTCCAGATCTGTACGGTGCCAGAGGAAGGGCCGCCACTGGTTGGGGTCGCCAGATTAGAGTAGCGGGAATAAGTAGCAACAACTCACAGGGGGTGCCAGGGTGGAGAGGGCCACTGCTGATGCGTAGGAGGTGTCAGATGGGAGAGCAGAATAGGAGCTGTCGGGAGGGATAATGATGGGGTGCCGAGATAGCAAGCACATGCAGGGTCGATCGACATAGTGCCAGGATAGTCACACAACGGATAGGGAAGGTTATTGGATATAACCTATCTCTCTGATACCATGTAGAATGGTGAACTCCCCACCTCAATGAGAGGTGAATAGATTTGTTTATTGATAGATGAAAAGAATTACAAGTTGGAATAATCCAATGTGGGACTCAGAAATACCCTTTACCCTGAAATACAATTATCCGGGTTTAACAATATGAAAAGATGAAAATTAAATAAATGAACTATGAATAAATGTTTTATCTAACAAGATTAATTAATTAAGTAACATCCACTTAATATTAACAATACATGTAAAGGATAAAACAAGATAAAATTTATGCATAGATTAATTAAAATCGCTCAACCTAATATTAAGTCACACTAAGTCTTCAATTACTTGATTGAGAATGAAACCATATAACTAAGTGTAGTACATGGCTAAAATCTAGACACTTTTATCGGGGAAATCTCATGAGAATTTTGAGTTAAATTAATTGAACTTGTATTGAGATTAACGGTCAAAGTATGTTCAATACAAATTTGGAGGAAAGTGTTGAGAAAATACCAGTTAGGATTTTAGGATAGGGGAATCCATTCAATGAATCAAGGAGCTGTAAAATTACAGTTGGAAAGATCACCTACCTAAATTACTTTTTTATGGTTTTCATGGACGAAGTCTGGATCATTAAGAAAAGTAATGAGGATATGATATCTGTATCTCATGAAAGTATTTTATGGTGATTCAATATATTGATTTATTTATTTAATTTATTACTCTCTCCAAATGTTGAACAATTTTACTTGTTTTGTGATTTGTGATAGGAACAAAAATATTTGGAAAATGAGAAAAAGGGACGAAAATAGGAGTTTAAAGACAGTTCGCATCGTGAGTTTTTCTCACGGTGCGACACCGGATTTTTGAAAGCGGAGCAAGCTAGAAAATTAGAAAAAAACCATTTACATATCGTGTATTTCATTACATGACGTGAGATTCTGGAGAAGCCGCTACCACTCAGGAAAAGTTGTGAATTCATTACACACTGTGAAATTCCATTACACATTGTGTACACTATACACGATGTGAAATTTCGAGACAGAGAAGGATATGGAAAATCCGCTGCTAACATGGATTACACACTGTGTAAATTTACACGTTGTGATAATTTTAGGAATCTGAAAAATAAGATACCCATTTACAAGGGTTTTGATGCTATAAATTATATAAAAGACCCTCAACCACTCCTTTAGGGGCATTCCGGAGGAGAAACACGCACAGATGCCTTCCAGAATGGATTGCACTTGCTACGGAGCCCTGTTGCCACCTTTCTTTAGGGTTCTCTTTATTCTTTTCTGCACCCTCTCATGGATAGCATGAGGGGTTGATTTCTTTGTGTCGTGATGTGTATAATTAAGGATGATTGATTGTATGAGGTATTTTATTTTTGATTGTAATTCATGTTGGGGTTTCATATTGGCTCTTAAATTCTATCCCTTCTCTGATTCCTTTTTCATGACCATTATGAGCGAGGTTAGGAAAAATGTTTTATTTATTTATTTCTTTAAGCATGACTATTTCTTGAGTTGACTAAATTAATTTGTTTGATACGAGATCTAGGGTTTAGACTTCCACCATGACCATTGAGTTTGTCTCTACCCTATGTTTAAATTAGGTTTTGGTTTACCCATCCTTTGTAATCCAAAGTACCTGACCATGAGAAAATGATAGTTTTAGATGGAGAGAATTTACCATGACCATTGGACTCATTAAGACCTGATTTTGATGAATACATGACTATTAATTGATTATTTCACACCTTTTCATCCCATGAACCTGGATTCATTGCTGCATGACTCCCATTTTTATATTTTATTCTCCCATATTCTTCACCAATCAGATGCTCAGTAGCTTAGATTTTATTTCCAAAAATCGTAATTTGTTTAGGTATTCATTATTTAATTAATATTTTCTTCAACCCTATCTCTGTCAAGGTAGTTAAACTTGAGAGTCCACTCAGACTCATTCGAGGCCTATAAACTTGACTCATAGACTCGACTCGTAGACACGTAAGAGTTCACTTCAACCCAATCTAGCACCACCATCGAATACTCCCTTGCAACATGAAGGTTATCATCCCACTGAGAAGTGCCAATTCAAATATGAAGCTTACTCAAAATAATGGGAGATGTGGAGGATGTTGTGATAGTGGGAGTCGATATTTCCGGACTGGCCACAATTTTGGGCCTTTATAGGCCAGTACACAAGTTCTTGGTGTTGAAGCATCAGACAATCTAAGAGTCCAGGGCTTTGCATGAACCCTTTGAAAAAATGCTTGGAAGGATTTGGATGCTCTGGCCATCACTCAATCCATTCACCAACACTATCAACCCCTCCATGTGGTTCTTGTTACATTGCCAATATCAAGACTTCTAAATGTATAAATATCTATTAAAGATGCCAAAGGAAAAAGGGTAAACAGTCATGAATTTTTCTGTGTTCATAAGAAGACATTAATAGAAACAATGGCTAGTGAATTACCAGAAGGAACCATCAAGTAATACTCCAAGGTGGTTTCCATTTATGACTCTGGCCCCTTAAAACCACCGCATCTTACTGATGGGTCCAAACTCAAAACCAAGGTGTTAATTGGTTGTGATGACATGAGCTCAGTAGTTGCAAAATGGCTGGGATTTGGCTAGCTAGCTTTCTCCGGGAGATATGAAATCAGGGGCTACACATTCTTCCAGGAAGGTCATGACTTGGGTAGAAAGTTCCTAAAGATCATTGGAGAAGGTTTTAGATGTGGCCTCGTCCCATTCCATGATAATTCTGTTTATTGGTTCTTCACCTATCAATCCAACCAAGACAATAACATATAAGCTGACCCATCAAAACTAAAATAATTTGTATCAAATAAAATGGGAAAGGTGCCTGATCAAATAAAGAAGGTTATAGAGAACACCCAGATAGATAATATTATATATCCTCTATTAAAATTCAGATATCCATGGGAGCTAATATGGGGAATCATATCAAAAGGCATTTTTTGTGTATGAGGCAACAAAATGCACCCCATGACTGCTGATATAGGGCAAGGCATATGCTCTTCTTTGGAAGACGGTTTGGTTCTATCTAGGTACCTTACCGAAGTCTTGTCCAAATATTAAATTGCTAATGAATAACAATGCAACAGAGTAGAGATGGACTTACATACATATATAAAGGAAAGGATATAGAGAGGCTTTGGCCTTATCACCAGTGCTTATATTATGAGATACATACCGCAAGGCGGCAGAATGATGATGAGCTTCCTGAGGGAGAAGATTCTATCACCCTTCTTGGCTTTGATACTGCTAAGGAAGAGTGAATTTGATTGTGGTGAGATCCTCCATTAATTATCTCATTTTGTTTTCCATTTGGTTCTAATGTACCAAATGAACAACATTGGTTTTCTTTATGCAGAGCAATGAAAAGTCAAATTAAAATATTTTTGGGTGTTATCAATTCAAACTGGCATGAAGCATTTCACATCAAGCGTCTGCAATTTAAATAAGAAGCAAAGGAATATCAAGTTTAAAATTTCTATTTCTATTCAAAACCATAAAAAATGGACTCAAACACATTAGAAGTTCATTTGATAGTTTTCATGAGAAAAACAAACACTTGAATAGCTTACTCCTGCAATTCCTCTATAAATTTTGAAAAAATAAATGACATCTAATTTACATTTAAATTTATGAATAAAAAGATGGATTTCAATAATTAATCCAAAAAACAGTACGTGAAAAATTATTAACATGGACATTGGATTTAAAATACTTTATGGACATGCAAAACAAAATCCATAAAAATTTCCAAGATTACCACATTTGAAAGCTGCTCACTGATATAAGCCATTGACCTCAACATAGCACCCAAAGTATCCCGTGACACTTGAAATTTCACTTAAGAATCCCATGACATTGTATTTCCATTTTGGAGATGAATTAAATGATGAAATGATTCATTTCCTTAACAAAATAGTTGAAAAATCACTGTTTTATCCATTGCTACAATATGTTGATGATAAATTATGCTCCTTGTCTTATATAATGTACAATAATAGCCTTGGATAACCGATTGAGTACAACATCCTAATTTTTCTTGTAAAATGACTGTAAGCATTTTTTTATCTTCTCATTGGATTAGATAACTTCAATAAAAATAGGATCTGCACTGAACTTATCATATCCCTGATAAAAAACAATTGGTCCTCTTGAATCTCCAGTTTTTCAGCAAGAATTTCCATACCTAGTTGCACTGGAAAATGAATTCCAACTTTTCACATAATAATCACACTTCATAATAAATAATTCCATACACATATAATAAAAAACTTATAATAATTCAACCATGAGTTAAAATATCAACTTATAAGTTACAAAATTCATAAATTCATAGTACCAAGATTTAAAATAGCTATCTTATACAACTTAAATAAAAAATAAATAAAAATCTTGGATGGATTTGAATCTTTCACCACCAAAAAGACCATCATGGTCATTATCATTTTCAGCCTCACTGAAACCACGATCAACTTGAAGATTTTTAGAAACATCCTCATCACCATCTTTATCACTATCATTTCCAACATCATCATGAATTTCCATATCATCTAAATTGGGATTAGAATTATCAAATGCATCATTTTCCACATCATTTTCTAAAAGTTCACAATCATTTGTTTTAGTTATCCATTCTCCATAAAAAGAAATATCATCAACAACATAGGGATCATTACTTTTTTTTCTTATAGTCCTCCACTCGTTTAATTTTAAATTGAACATAACAAACACCAAATCATTCATCTTGCTTTGGTATAAGCAGTTTCTTCTCTTTGTATGAATCTGAAAACATAAGAGAAAAATATGTTAAATGTATTAAATCAAAATATTAATGTAAGTAAATTAATTATTATTCACAACTTACCATCCAAAATTCACTCCAATTGCACTCACATCCATAAGAACTATAGGTCAAGTTCAAAACACGAATCAAAAATCTTTTCAACTCAGGGATATCATCCCCATATGAATCCCACCAATTAACTGGTGTCTTTTTTCCCTCACCCTTTTTAAAAAATCCATACCAAGAAAGTCTCTCTCATTTTTGAACTGGTCTAGGTGTAAATATATTTGGTCCCTCTCCTCCTGGGTGGGCACCAATCTACTCAAACAATCATATAATCCAATTTTGACCGCTTCACCAGACCTACAGTTAGAACTATAGTGAAATTGAGGATTTAAATAATAGGAAACAAAATTCAAAAGCCTATTGAGTTGAACAACCCACCTCATCAATTATTTACCAAATAGGCAGATAACTACATATTAAATGGTAACAACATAAGATTAACATTCAATGAAAGCCACATAATAGTAATAAAAAAACTCTTTAAATGATGTACCCTTTCCTGGTATTACTAAAATTATCTTTAATATTTTCCTTTACTCAGTCTATCTCCACATAAAGAAATCCCACAAATGGTTTCTCATCAGAATCCAAAAGACAAAGTACTTTAATGAGTGGGGATGCAACCATTAAACATTTCATGTGATCACACCAAAAGCAAGTATCTAACACAATTAATTACACTTTCTTTCCATCTTTTTCTTTTGCAAACCTACTAGACCTCCATTTTGGTGATGTAAAAATATTCATCAGAGCACCCTTATGCTCACTAAGGCATCCCAAAGTCAATTATGAGGTAGAAAACCAAGTGATACCTAGTCTAATCAAATATATCCCTTTTGTGAACTCCCGTACCAAAGGAATGAATATAGACCTCAAATAGATATATGTTGTGAGTTTTTTTCCTTTAGAAATGGTCACCTTATGAACATATAATTTTTTCTCTAAATCCTCTAACATAAAATCAATAAAATGAGTAGCACAGAGAGTCCAATACAAGTTTTTTCTTTTTAAGATCAACATCTCTCCCACAGATTTTTAGTTTGAAGCATTATCACTGAGTAATTAAACAACATTTTCTTCTCCAAAAAATCCAAAATCTCATCTAACATTTGAAATATTTTATTAGTAGTTTTTGAGATATCAGATGTATCAATTGATTTCATAAATACAGACCCTTTCAAGCTATTCACTAAAAAATTACAGATCTATCTTCTCTTCTTATATGTCCATCCACCAGACATAATATAACAACTAATTTCTTTCCATTGTTTCTTATACTCATCAAGCATCTCTTATGTGTAAGAAACTTCATTATTCAAATGATTCTCCCTTATATCATGATATAATGGAGGTTTATATCCATTTCCACACATTGCAACCATCTCACACATCTTCAAAAAATCTATATTTCTAGCATAATTAAAAGGTATAAAAATTATGTAAAAAAATAAAGTCCCACTAGATTTTTTCAAAAATTGATTCATAGAAGGTTATGCACAATTAATTGCAGACTGAGTCCCACTAGATTTTTTCAAAAACCTATCAATCATCATGTCATCTTTCCCTAAATAAGAAGAATTCATTTCATCCCCAATATCATGAAGATATTTTCTTCTTTTCTTACTCAAGCCAATATTCATAAGAAACATACTTGAACATTCCTATTTTTCTTCATCTAACACACTTCTGTACGGTGCTACATCTTCATTAGTTTGAGCCAAATGGTTTTTCAATCGATTAATACCTCATGAAAATAAATTTTTGTAGAACTTGCACTTCATTTTTTTCCATTTTTCTCAACATCAAAACCAAATTTTCTAACAGTATCAGACCTATTTCCACTGCTATTTTTTCAAACAACATTCTTTTGGACAGATGAGGAAGTTATTTTCCTGAACCGAAAC